>JANUWF010001438.1:1200000-1817018 GCA_026120185.1 Voacanga thouarsii | reverse complement strand
AGTATTAATCTTTGTTAACTTTAATATATTTTTATTGCTCTTAATTAGTCGACTAATCTCTTCTCTTAAGGTAGACATTTTTTAATTACTAAATTGAAATTATCCTTAAAATTAATTTCTTTGAAATTATTATCCCCTCTGTCCCAAATTATCAGTCCACTTTCTAACTTAATCTTTGTCCCAAATTATCCGTCCCTACAGAAAATTAAGATTTAATATTTCAAATTTACCCATATTTAATAGTATTCTATTTTCTAAATACACTAAAATATAGTAAAAAACTAATTTTATGAATTCTGATATTTATGTTCATCTGGTTAATTCCTAAGAAATATCAATAGCAACTTAGAGAGAGAATTAAATACTCATCAATACTTTGACCAATTTTCTAGTAAGAATTAAATACTTATGAGAGATAAGTAATTTAGAGTTATATCAAAGTTTTGGAATTTGTATTCTTATTAATATAAATAAACATACTTATTATTGCATTGTAAGGGTAGAAATGGAAGAGAATGTTTTATTATCTAAAAAATTAATTTTTAATCTCTGTATAATCGGTTAAAGTGAATGAGATAATTTGAGACGCATAGAATAGTATTTTACAAATTTTTTTAAAAAAATAAGTCTAATATACATAAATTTTATTTGTAAAATATTAATTAATTTATATTTTTATATTTTATTTCTTTATTTCATTAATTACATCTCTCTTTAATCTTTTATTGTACCTGGTCTCACATACTATTTTCGGCATATATACAACTTAGAAATTTTATATGTAGTCGCTGCAATTCTAATCCGCTGGTCCAGTAGGAGAAGACGACCTCATAATTCTAAGCAAAAACTCCAAGCTGTCTGTTCTTTCCCCGGCCACAGAAAGATGACCAGCGTGGTTATTCTAGCTGCTCTACTGGAAAGGATTAGCTATTTGAATTGTCGATTAAATTCTAGAATCGGACCTGCACTCTCAGAGTTGAAGCAAATCATTCAAGAAGCAGATGGAAATCCTAACATTACCCAAGAGAAAGCCAATAGCTTCAGCGAAAGCTTAAGTGTCGGTTATAAACTTGAGGATCTCATCGAATCATATATGCTAGTTGGATCAAGAAGGAAAGGGTTCCTTAACAGGTTTTTGAACACATCTAGGCAGCAGAGGGAACAGATCGAGAAGCTCTGTGGAGACTTGATTGATATGATAATCCAAGTGCCCAACGCTTCTCCAAACCATCATGCACCGGAAATCGGAGAGCGGGGCCGTGCTGAACAATTTCCCAGACCTGCATTAGTTGAGGATGCTGGGGAAATCGTCGAAATGGAGGATGCTAAAACAGAATTGGTGTATGCTTTAACAGGTGGACTCTTCGGTCTTACTTTGGTGGAAATTATTCCGAAGTCAACAGATTCAAGACCATTTCGCTGTTTGCTCTTGGCATGTTGTATCCAGTGTGTATCAGACGAGGGACATTCTGCTGGAAATACTTTCCGCCATACCTGAAGCATTGGTTGATAGAAGGGTCGCCATTGACATGCCACAAGACAAGTTGGCCGAACTTGTCAAGAGAAGTCTAAAGGATCGGCGCTACCTGATGGTGCTGGACGACATCTGTTCTGCTGATGCTTGGTTTAGCTTGCGCATGGCGTTCCCAGACGACCTAACTCCATCAAGTATACTAATTACCACTCGGATGAAAGATGTAGCACTGCAAGTGGGCGTTCCGGATTCCCATATACACATGATGAGAACTTTAGACGCAAAGGAAAGTTGGGAATTATGGAGGCGTAACATTGGGCTAGACGGTAAGTCTCTTCACTATACTCAGAGATTAACTTCTCCAGGATTCATTCAACTTATGCTAATAAGGTAAAAATTAGTTCTACCAAAGATTCAATCTCCTCATATAAAAAATGGAATTCCAACTGGATTCATTTAAGTGCTTTTTTAATAATTCAAATCCATCTAAAATGGATAGATCTTGATGTTCATTGTATAGAACTCCATCTTGCCATTCGAGATGTAGCATGAAGATGGACTTGGAAGGGTGGAATAGTATAGGGTATTCACAGTTTTCTATGAAGCATGGATGAACGTAGTGGGACAGAGGTGAAAATAAATTGAGTTGAGTCAAACTTGATGGAATATATTTTATGTTACATTTGAGCTTGATTCAAATATAAACTGAGAAGTTTGAACAAACTTAATTGAGTTGGACCGTCATTTGTTTAATGATGTGAGTTTGATTAAGCTCAACAAGCCTTTTATCTGAATTCAGTTCACAAAGAGCTCAATTAATTTCCTTTTGCTGGGTTGAACTGTTCACAAGGATATAAATCTTTGCAGACAGAGAGGTCAATTCAGAGAAAAGGCAAATTGGTGAGGAAATAGGAAGGCGGAGCGGAGGTCTACCATTAACTATAGTTGTGCTCGCTAGAACATTACAAGAAAAACCATTATATGAATGGAGGCTGGTCCTTGAGCAGTTTACTAGTAGCTCGGACCAAGTTTTCTATGCGTTAAATTTAAGTTACGAGAACTTGCCACTTCGCTTGAGGCCCTGTTTACTCTATTTGGGTATTTTCCCAGAAGATGCAGAGATAGAAATGGACACATTATGTCAATTATTGATAGCTGAAGGTCTGGTATCAATGGAGGATACAGGAAATGGAGAGACAATGATGGATGTTGCAGCACGGTATTTAGATGTATTATATAAGAGAAGCTTGGTCCAAATTCCAGAAGATAAAGTCTCAGGACAAAGCAAGTCTTGCAGGCTTCATGACCTGATACGAGATTTCTGCAGAAGGAAAGGAAAAGAAGATCAATTTTTTGAGGTCATAGACTTTGGAGGTGAGAATGATCAGACTATGAGTTCAGCAATTAGGCGTTCCTTATATTTGGAAAAGCATGAATATACCCTTTCTCCTCTCTGCGAAAATGAAGATTACCTTCGGTCTCTTCTATTCTTCATTTTAAGAAAATCTGGAAATAGGAGAATCAGGCCACTAGATATACCTAATCTGGATCATTTTATGTGGGTAAGAGTTTTGTATCTGTATGGGGTTGATTTTAAGGACGGAAAGGTTCCAGGCGGAGTACAGAAACTTGTGTATCTGAGGTTCCTAAGTTTCAAGCAGTGTTACCTGCAGGAATTGTCTTCTTCATCACTAGGCAATATGCTCTGCCTTCAGACTCTTGATTTGAGGATAAGAAATGAATGCGAATTGACCATACCCAATGTCTTGAATAACTTGGAAAGGTTGAAGTATCTATATTTGCCTCTGGCTTACCGAACTCATAACGACAAGAAGTTACACTTGGGAAGACTGAAGGAGCTGGAAATACTAGACAACTTTGATGCCAGTCTCGGCAATGTTGAGGACCTCCTTCGGTTGACCAACCTTAAGAAGTTGGCGGTAACTACATATGGAGATGTCTCGGCGATTCAGGGAATTTTGGACTTCGCAGAAAAGCACCTCCGTTCACTGTCGCTCCGAAAGAAGGTTCACTATCATGGAAAAGGTGTTCCACTGTGGTGCTCTTCATGCTTTGGAAGTACGAGGGAATCTACGGAAACTGCCGTATCTTGACACAATCCATCCCTAGTTAACTCAGATAGTCTTAAATTTTTCTGAACTTGCCGAAGATCCAATGCAAATGCTGCAGAAGATTCCTAGCCTGAGGATCCTCGTCCTAGAAATCGAGGCATACATTGGAATGAAAATGAAGTGTTCTTCATATGGTTTTCCCGAACTCAGATATCTGGAGCTTTCCCAGTTGAACAACCTAGAAGAGTGGGAGGTGGAAGAAGAAGCAATGCCCAAACTGTGCACTTTGGTAATCCGAAACTGCAAGAAATTAGCAATGCCCAAGGATTGCAGTTTGTCACTAAACTCCGGAAATTAGAAATTGCCTCTATGCCAGATAAATTTAAGCTCAGGATTCAAAAGCAAGATTGCACAAAAGGAGTAGATTTCTACAAAATTGAGCGTGCATATCCAAATGTGAAAATTGGTGGTCGACGTCTGATCGTACAAGAAACGCAGCAAGGTAATCTAACACAATGCGTCAAAATCTCATTCACATTTCCATCTCAGGTTACGCCAATTTGTATACACCTAAGTATCATTATCACTCTGAACATTTTAGTAACATTCTTCAGTTCTAGTAATTAATGCAGCAGGCCCAAGAGATCCACAGTCCAGTTCATGCTCTAAGTCCCCGGAGAGAAGCAAGAGATTTCAGAGTTGAATTCAACTGAGATACAGGAATGAGCCGATTTTCTGTAAGCTCTGCTCATCAGAATGGACAGCAAAAAGGTAGCATCTCTCATCAAGCTTCCAATGCCTCAAACAGAATCCCCTTCAAAACGGCATCTTGATGTACTTTTTCATTCAAGAAAGTTACTTTGGATATTAATTGGACGTCTGTGTATGTGTTCGCATGGTGTTGTTTTTTGGTCTTGTATTTGCTTCAATGGTATATGTTCTTCTATCTAATTATGTTCTTTGTTGACAAATTTGATCATCTCAACATTTAGTTGCCTAGCATGATAGTGTAATAGTGAGCAGCAAACCTTCCACACATCCCACCATTTAGGATGAGGGTTACAATTAAATATATAATCTTCACGAATTTATATATAATAATATACATAAAAAATTAATATTATTCTATTAAAAAATTTATTGATACGTTTAGTAAATTAATATATATATATATATATATATTTTAATCTACACAGTTACTATATAAATTGAAAACGCTCGAATTCTTCTGCTTGTATAACAAACTTTATCATAATTAGCCTACTCCCATCTCCTGTTGGACAATGGCAATGCCATACCCATTCCAATGGTAACTATATGGATTTGATAGCAAGTAGTATTGAAAAATGATAACTTTCAATGAGGAAATGATAAAGTTGAAATTTGGTATTTTTACATAATATTATTAAAGTGATATTTCTTTGTTGATACTAACGTTTATCAAATTAATTACTACCAAACTATAAAAGTTACCATTTTATTGCTTCTTTGCTAAAGTTCATTTTTTCTTTCCCCCAACCCCCCCCCCCAAATTAGCTATCATAAAATTCATAAAAGTTACTATTTTAAATATGAAATTAAATTAATTCGTAAGTTTTCAAGATAAATACTTGAACATTTAAATTTAACTTGTTTAAATATTTAAAGCTATGATTAGGACTTATATTCGAATGAAGCTCAAATTTTAATTCTAGTTAAATCCTTGTCATCGTGCCTAATTTTATATGCATCAATGCAAAGAGCTTTATCATTTCCATTACCTCTATAAAAATATGAGTCATATCGTAAAACAATTTTCTTCCATCTTCAATGTTCTCTAATATGCCCTCGATCAAGAACTCATAAGGCTGCTTGATAAAATTGAGACTTGAACAGTAAAATATGAATCTAAGTTCTAAAAATTAAAGTTCGAATTTAAATTCGACAAATCAATATTTAAATTTAAAGATTGAATTAATTATAATTTATTTTTATATTTTATTTTATTTCACTTTAAATTGAATAGAGAAGAAGAATAATAATTTGATAAATATTTAACATATTTAAACTTAAAATTTATAATAGGATGTTCCTATATTTTAATTAATTAAGCAAAAATAATAATATAATATTAAATGTATTTAAAATTTTTTATTATCAAACATATTTAATTAAATAAGTAATTAATTAATTTTTAAATATTTAACTGACTTATCAAATATGTTTAGAATGGTATCCGCGTATAGGGTTCTTTTTCAAAATCTAGTTTTTTCCAACTTTTTTAAATGTTGAAATTAGATTGACAAAATAACAAGTACACTTTGCATTATCCTTTTTCACCTTTCTTGTAATTTTTTAACTCTTATTTTTTCAACGATTTTTTTCATTTCTTTTCACTCATATTTATTTTTTCATTATTCTCCTTCTTTTGTAATTTTTGTAATTCATATTTTTTCTCGACGGTATATTTTTTTTCCTATTTTTTGCTCATACTTAGTTTTTCCTTTTTACCATTTCTTGTAATTTGCTTTCTTATATTTTTTTTTCTTGATGATCTATTTCTTTTCCAGTTTCTTTTGGCTCATATTGATTTTTTCATTTTTTTCCGATTTTTGTAGTTTCTCTGACTGATATTTTGTTCTCAATGATATTTTTTTTCATGTTTCTTTTAGCTCATATTTGTTTTTTTCTTTTCCCCCTTTCTTGTAATTTTCATACTCTTCCTTCACTTTTCCGCTTAGCAATCAAGCTGTCCCCTTGAAGATGATGTAGTTCTCCCACTCAATTTACTTCCTTTCTATATTTACTTCTAACTAAATACGAGATTTTTTCTATTTACTTTCCCTCTTTAAATCAAATATATTTTTCAAAACCAAAATAAAGGAGTAAATAAAAGGCATAAAGTTTAATCCACTAATTAGAACTCTATAAATAGAGCTATTCTCTAAGCTTGTAATACACCATTATTTTGTGAAAGAAAGATTAGAGAAAGAATTGTGAGAGAAAGAAAGAGAGAAGTTTGAAGAGAAATTCTTGTGCAAAGAATAGTTAGAATTCTCTTAGTGTGTAGTGTGTAGATTTTATTCTAACGCTACCCTAATTTTATAACACGTTATCAGCACGAGTCTCTACCAGTACAAAAGCCAGAAGACTAAGCACGAGTTTCTGCCGTTACCAAAGCCAGAAGACAGATGGCTGTTGTTAATGATGATGTATGCATTATTGATAGTGGAACTACACACACCATACTAAAAAATGAGAAATATTTTTCTGATCTCAAAATGGGAGAAATAAATATTTATACGATAAACGGTAGTGCAAGTGTAATTGAGGGCTCCGGAAGAGCTAGTATATTGTTGCCTAAAGGAACAACAATTATTATTGATAAGGCACTATTTTCCTCAAAATCCAGAAGAAATTTATTGAGTTTTAAAGATATCCGCAAAAATGGGCATCATGTTGAAACAAATGAGGAAAATGGGATTGAGCATCTTTTTATTACTCAAATGCATTTGGGTAAGAAATCGGTATTAGAAAAACTGCCGTCTTTTTCTACTTGGTCTATATTTTGTAAAAATACGTACAATTGAAATTCATCATCTAGTAAACCGAAGTTTACTGATCCTATTACTTTTAGCATTTGGCATGACCGGTTGGGTCATCCAGGATCTACCATGATGAGAAGAATCATTGAGAATACACATGGTCATCCTTTAAAAAATAAAAGGATATTAACATCAGAAAAATTCGCATGTACTTGCATGTTCCCTAGGAAAATTAATTGTTAAACCATCACCGAGTAAAAGTAGGAGCTGAAAGTCCTACATTTCTCGAACAGATTCACGGAGATATTTGTGGACCTATTGATCCACCATGTGGACTGTTCAAATATTTTATGGTCTTAATTGATGCATCATCCCGATGGTCACATGTATGTTTATTATCTACTCGCAACTCTGGCGTTTGCGAGATTGCTTGCTCAAATAATTAAATTACGAGCACAATTTCCGGACCATCACATTAAAAATATCCGTTTGGATAATGCTCGGTGAATTTTCATCACATGCTTTTGATGCATATTGCATGTCAATTGGGATTAATGTTGAACATCCTCGTAACTCATGTTCACACACAAAATGGTCTTGTCGAATCTTTGATTAAACGATTACAATTAATTGCTAGACCATTATTAATGAAAACAAATCTCCCAACATCTCGCCTCGGGGACATGCTATTCTACATGCTGCAACACTTGTACGTATAAGACCAGCCTAGTTATCATAAATTCTCTCCTTTGCAATTGGCTTTTGGGTCGAACCAAATATTGCTCATTTAAGAATTTTTGGGTGTGTTGTATATATTCCAATTGCACCAAACCAACGTACAAAGATGGGTCCTCAAAGAAGAAAGGGGATATACGTTGGATATGATTCTTCCTCTATTATCGTGTATGTTGAACCCCCGACAGGAGATGTATTCACAACGAAGATTTGTCGATTGTCATTTTGATGAATCATTATTCCCTAAATTAGGGGAGAACCAAAACAAGATAAAAAGGATCTTGCTTGGACAACATCATTAAATTATCTTGATCCGCGCACAAGCGCATGTGAACTTGAAGTTCAAAAGATAATTCATTTGCAAAGCATTGCAAATCAAATGCCGACGCTTTTGTTGACTCCGTAAGAGTTACAAAATCGCATATTCCAACTATAAATGCTCCTATTCGAATTGAAGTTCCAACAGAACAAAATATTATACCTATAGTCGCTGAGTCAAAAACACGCCGTAAGCGTGGCCGACCTCTTGGTTCTAAAGATAAAAATCCTCGAAAGAAAAGAGGATTAAATGATCCGAAGATCATATTGAAGAAAAGAATGATAAAGACCAAGAGAGAACTGATGACAAAGAACCGAAGTTGATGAAAGTAACACCTGAAATTTCTATCAATTATACCACTTCCAAGTAGAAGTTGGAATCGGATAGAAACCGTTATTGATAATATATTTGCATACAATATATCTCTTGATGTTACACAGATAATGATGATCCCGAACCAATATCGCTTGATGAATGTCGGCATAGAAAATATTGGCTGCAATGAAAAGATGCGATTCAATCGGAGTTAAATGCACCGACAAAACGTGAAGTCTTCGGACTGCAGTCCGAACACCGTAAGGTGTAAAACCTGTTGGCTACAAATGGATATTTGTGCGAAAGCGCAATGAAAAGAGTGAAATCGTTCGATATAAAGCGCGATTAGTAGCCCAAGGTTTTTCACAAAGACCAGGTATTGATTATGATGAAACTTATTCTCCTATTGTTGATGCTATTACACTCCGATATCTTATCGGTTTGGCAAGTACATGAAAAGATAGATATGCGCCTATTAGATGTTGTCACTTGCTTACTTGTATGGAAATTTAGAAAATGATGTTTACATGAAAATCCCGAAGGATTTCATATGCCCGAAGCATATAAACATTATCCTCGTGAAAATTACTCCATCAAGTTGCAGAAATCATTATATGGCCTGAAGCAATCTGGGCGCATGTGGTTCACACGTCTTAGTGAATATTTATTGAAAGCGGGATTTAAAAATGACCAGGTATGTCCATGTGTTTTTATTAAGAAATCTGGTTCTAAATTTGTGATATTAGCTATATATGTTGATGATATTAATCTTATTGGAACTCCTGAAGAGCTCCAAGAAACAATTGATTATTTAAAAAGAGAATTCGAAATCAAGGATTTTGGTAAAACCAAATTTTGCCTTGGTTTACAAATTGAACATCTGAAGAGTGGAACATTTATTCATCAATCAACATATACAGCAAAAGTGTTAAAAAGATTTTACATGGACAAAACACATCCATTGAGTATTCCAATGATCGTCGGATCATTAAATGTGGATAAAGATCCTTTCCGACCTCAAGAAAATGATGAAGAACTCCTTGGTCCTGAAGTACCATATCTCAGTGCAATTGGTGCATTGATGTATCTTGCTAATAATATACGACTTGATATTGCTTTTGCTGTCAATTTATTAGCAAGATTTAGTTCTTCACCAACACGACGACATTGGAATGGAATTAAACAAGTCCTTCGATATCTCCAAGGTACAATTGATCTCGGATTATTTTATTCAAATAAAACCAGTCCAACATTGATAGGTTATGCAGATGCTGGTTATTTATCTGATCCACATAAAACACGTTCTCAAACGGGCTATCTATTTACATGTGGAAATACTGCTATATCATGGCGTTCTACGAAATAATCTATAGCAGCTACTTCTTCAAATCATGCTGAAATTATAGCCATTCATGAAGCAAGTCGAGAATGTGTATGGCTAAGATCCATGATTCATTATATCCGAGAAAGTTGTGGATTATCATCAATCAAAGGTATTCCAACTCCTCTTTATGAAGACAATGCAGCTTGCATAGCTCAATTACGAGGAGGATATATTAAAGGAGATCGGACAAAACATATTTCACCAAAATTCTTCTTTACTCATGAACTCCAGAAGAAAGGTAAAATTGATGTGCTACAAATTCGGTCATGTGATAACCTCGCAGATATTTTCACGAAGACTTTACCGACTACAACATTTTGAAAAGTTGAGATATAAAATCGGTATGCGTCGGTTTAAAGATTTAAAGGAATCATCTCATCAGGGGGAGTAATAAATAGACATATAGAATAGTGTACTCTTTTTCCTTCACTAGATTTTTTTTCCCACTGGGTTTTTATCTAGTAAGGTTTTAACGAGGCATATTCTTTATGTAATGGATGGACATCCAAGTGGGAGTGTTATGAATTATTGGAATCTTTATTAATTAGTGGAGGCTCCACTAATTATGGATTTATGTGAATTATTATAGAAGATTTTTATGAATGTCCACCATTTAGTAGAGACACCACTAATTAAGATTAGTGGAAGATGATGTATGCCATGATGTAATCCACTAATTAGAGCTCTATAAATAGAGCTATTCTCTAAACTTGTAATACACCATTATTTTGTGAAAGAAAGATTAGTGAAAGAAAGATTAGAGAAAGAATTGTGAGAGAAAGAAAGAGAGAAGTTTGAAGAGAAATTCTTGTGCAAAGAATAGTTAGAATT
Organism: Voacanga thouarsii; assembly: GCA_026120185.1. NCBI lineage: Eukaryota > Viridiplantae > Streptophyta > Magnoliopsida > Gentianales > Apocynaceae > Voacanga > Voacanga thouarsii. Next base: position 1,806,364 of record JANUWF010001438.1, on the reverse strand, counting down.
CTCTTAGTGTGTAGTGTGTAGATTTTATTCTAACACTACCCTAATTTTATAACAATTTTCACCTTCTTTCCTTCTTTTTCTTGATGCTCTTGGCACAATAATTGTCCACTCTGGCTCTTCTTTTCCTTTCACCTTTCTTTTCTTGTTTTCTCCTTGATGCTTCTAGGCTCAATAATTGGCTTTCGGAAGGATGGGAACCTGTCTTGTCGCATTTGCACGGGGGAAGACTTTTCATTCCTTTAAAAATGGAAGCCAAGGTTGAAGTGTTAAAGAATATCAACATAAGCGTCGAAATCTTTCTATTTTCATGTTTAAAGTCTTAGATAAAATTTTTAAATATCGCAATTTTGTCCTTTAACATGCCAAGTTCCCAACCATACAGGTAAAACACCTCTAGATCGGAATCAGAATATAGGATTGGAGGTGGTAAATTACATATTAAAAGATAATATTATATTTTTAAAAAAATTAAAAAGGTGAGAAGAAAATTTCAAAAGATTTTTTAAAAATAAATTGTTATAAAAAATCTATTGTTGTAAAAAAATTTGGAAAAGTGGACAACAAAAAATACTAAGAATTTGTTGGAATACATATATTTATTAGAGTTTTGTCTTTTGAAAAATAATGATCTCATTTATACATAATTTAGAATCTTAAATTAATCAATATATTCAAACTGTAAAACTTTTAATGCAAGAATTAAAACCTTCAACTAGTAAGTTAATTCTATGAATTTGATCCCTGTCAAATTTAGAATTAATTCATATCTATTTTAATAGGAAATATGTTCCTATTTTGATATAAATACTTATACTTTATATTGTTTAATTTTCCCACAAAATGCAACTTGTATCTTAAAAAAAGAAAAAAAAAAGCAGTATTACTTTGATCATTTTGCCAGTGTGTATATTATAAGTACGATTACAATGGAAAATGGTAAGGATAGTTTGCTAAATGGTAAGGATGAAGGTTAGTATAGCTACGTCCGGGAGTTTATCCCACACGGTGTAATCTCCGACTTGTTGCATAATATATCTTCTACTTCATTATTTTGCTTTTTGATGTTGTAACCTAAGAAAGAGTGTTATCAATCCATCCAACGGTCTTGTTTTATTATGCTATTTTATGCATAGTAATCGATACATTCGTCAAGCCTTGTAGGTAATTGTGGAAGATTCTTTTCGAAAGATTTCTCTTTGCACCATCGTATGTAATGCCATTTCCAGGTAAAATTAAATGTTATTAGTCAATTTTGATTAAGCCCAAGTCAAATCAAATTGAATTTTGAGATATTCGAACTTTGCATCATTGCATGTACTGCCATTTCTATATAGGATCAAATGGTATTAGTCAATTTTGATTACGTACGAGTCAAATCAAATTTAATTTCGAGATATTTGAACTTTGCGCCATTGCATATAATTTCATTTCTATACGTAGAATCAAATGTTATTAAGTGTCTTATTTTTTTATTAATAAAGAAACTCACAGTCGTTACTCGAATGTGCCCACAAAGTTCATGTCCCACTTGAGATGTCAGTGTGAAAATCTCAAACACTAACAATCTTGGTGTTTTGAAACTAGAAATCCTCCAATATCTTGAGTTCTGAAGAAGAGCCTTAGCCCCAAACAAATCCGATACAAAAATTGATGCATTGTTTCAATTAGTGGTTATAACACACCAAGTGCTCATCGCACTTGCTTAATATTGGAGAAAAATAAATTTAGTAAAGAATAAAGATCCACTTGTCAAATATATAGTAAATTTTCTTCCTACGTTTGGAATAATGTTCAATCCGGATTTAAAAAAAAAAAAAAGCATGAAGTTTAAGTGTAATTTTAAACACTCTTAAACACTATATATATATATATATATATATATATATAAAATTTTTCGTGTGTTCAATTCTTGTAAATATTTAAAGCATCAAATTAATAACTGGAAAAGAACTTTTTTCCATCATGTCTTGTTCAATAATGGTGCAAATTAGTTGTTTTCACCTCTCTTTTCTTCTGTTTCTTGATGCTCTTGGGCTGAATAATTGTCTATAGCTGTTTTCATTTTAGTCTAAATTTGTTGGCTCTGGCGCCTTCTTTTTTTTTTTTTTTTCACCTTTCTTTTATTGTTTTCCTTGATACTTCTAGGCTCAATAATTGGCTACACAAGGCATACAAGCATGCCTTGGATAGCATTTGTGTGGGGAAGACTTTTAATTCCGTTAAAAATGGAAGCAGGGGTTATGTTTTCATAATAGGAATAGTCACATCGTATTTAAAATCTAACTTAAGTTTTTTCTCATAAAAAGAATAAAACTAAAAATAGATACTAATGATAAAGTGTTAAAAAATATAGACATTCAACTTAAAATTATTCGACAATAAATAAGAAGTATTTAAAATTTTTTATTCTCATTTTTTAAGTCTTAAATAATATTTTCTATACAATATCTATATATCTAAACATGCCACTAGGTAGAATACTTGTATTTATATAATAGTGTTGTCTTTTGAAAGAAAATAGTGGTTTCATTTATACATAATTGACTTTAGAAAGCAAACACTTGAATTGCATTGAGTCAATAATTGGCTTTAGATAAAGCAAAGGAGCACGTTTTGGATAGCATTTGTGTGGAGTACACTTTCCATTCCGTTAAAAATGGAAGTCAGCATTAAAGTGTTAAAGGAATGTAGACACACAAGTATCAAAATCTTTCTATTCTCGTATTTAAAGCCTTATATATATATATATATATATATATATATATATATATTTAACATCACACCTTTATCCCTTAACATGCCAAGTTTCCAACGATAAAGGCAAAACACCTCTTCTTCATACCCAAAAACATAGGGTTGGAAGAGATAAATTACATTTCAAAAGATAAATTATAATTTTTAATTTTTAAAAAATAAAAATTTAAACTTAAAAGATTTTTTAAAAATTAAAATTTTTAAAGAAAATTTTAAGTGGACAACAAAAAATACTATAGATTTTTAGAATACATATATTTATATTAGAGTTTTGTCTTTTGAATAAAAATGATCTTATTTATACATAATTTAGAATCTTAAATTAATCAATATATTCAAACTATACAACTTTTAACACAAGAATTAAAGCCTTCAACTAGTAAGTTAATTAATGTATAAGTTTTATCTCTGTCAAATTTAGAATTAATTTATTTCTAATTAAAAGGAAAAATATTCCTATATTGATATAAATACTTATACTTTATATTGTATAATTTTCACAAAAAATGTGACTTGTAATCGTTAAAAAAAAAAAAAGAGTATTACTTTGACCATTTTGCAAGATATAGCAGAGTTACGAGGCATATTTCTGGAATTCAATTCACAGCAAGTATGATTACAGTGCAAAATCGACAGGAGGGGGGAAGCGGAGGGGCAGTGGCATGGGCGCCTCGGGGAAAACTTCTTTTATGAATAATAACAGGCACAATGACAATAAATCAAGCAGGCGACTGGCGTAACTGTGACGCATAACTGAGCACAGCAAGGATAGTTTGCAAAATGGTAAGGATCAAAGCTAGTATAGCTACATCCCTGAATTTATCCCACACGGTGTAATCTTCGATTTGCTGCATAATATATCGGTATCTTGAACCGGTGGGCTTTCGGCGAAATCTTTTCAGTATTCTCAGAAACGTTTTCTTATGGCAAGGCTTGCTTGCTTGGATTATTCCCTTTTTTGCTAGGAGTTCGACGTCGTCATATGTTGAAATGAGCTGCTTCATGAATCCCAGATAAGACGCTATCTCATTCTTTTCCTGAAAGCCCTCATTCTGTTTCTGAAGCTCCTCATACCTCTCCCAATTTTCGAACAACATTTCTGTTTCTTTATTCACTGGCATTGTCGGTAGGTAAAGACTGGCGTAAAACATGTGATTCTTGAATTGAATTCCTCTAATTCCAATCCCAGTCGATGCCCTCAAGTAGATTCCCTTTTTGGCGAACCTGGAGACGCACAATGGTCTTCCAGCTTTCAGATCAATATTCAATGATCTTTCAGCCTTCAGATCAATATTCAATGATATTCCAGCTTTCAGATCAATATTCACTGGTGGTCTTCCAGCTTCCAGATCACCTTCTTCCTCATCCACATCCTCTTCATCTTCTTCATAAGAATCATTTCTTGAACCTCTTGGGAGGCCGAGCAACACATATTGGAGGCCATGGAGCAAATCAGAAGGTTGTTCCTCTGACATATAGGTTTTTCGTCCAAGCATTTCCAATAGACTTGAAGATGTTTTATGAGTGGCCTACCCTATTGCAGGCAGTATCAACAAATCATACAAGACCTGCTTGGACAAAAGATCTGTGGGTCTTTCCCATTTCCAACGACTTCTTATGACATTTCTGAAGAAAGTTTGCTTCATTAACTCGGTGAGGACTACAAGTGGAATCTGATTTCCCACATAAAACATCGACTCTGTCCACCTTTTGAAATTTTTGTCCACCTTTGCCCCAAAAATCAAGTGATTGTCCGGATATCTCAATTGCTTGGAAGCCCCAAGAATGAAGAGCGCTAATTGTAGGAAAAAGCATCCATCCTTTATCATCATCCATCGGAATTGAGACTCAGTCAAGCCCTGCAATGCTTTATCTTCATAAGTAGCCCTTGCTTTTCTCTCTATTTTTCTGATAGCAGACAAGTAAATTTCTGAGGTTTCTTCTTCGTCAGGTGAGTTTTCCAACACACGCCGCCAAGCTTCCTCCTTAGCACTATTTCTCCATAAGTCTTGCGCATGATAACATGGCCCAAAAGTGGGGAGTACAATACTAGAAATTCTGGAGCATAATGAAGGCAACTGGTATATCTTGCGTAGTGGGATGCCCTCGATTTCTCTTGCATGCCCTGGAGCTTCCATTTCTTGCTGAGACTTTTGATTCTTGTGCTTATCTGCATTTGCGTCAACGCAATCTTAGCACAAAATCTTGTACGTGATCAAGGCAGATGAGATTTAAGAGATGGAATATTCAAATGAAAAGAAAGCAAGAGTAGTTGAACATCACCTGTGATTTTCTTGTTTCAAGTCCTATATTCTTGATCCTTAGCGTTATCCAACGGCTGCCGTCAACGAGGAAAATAATGCTTCCGGCAACAAAATTGTAGGAGTCCGACAGTTGAATATACCTTATCAATGACAACTGAGCGTTCAATTGGGATAAATGTACAATTTATTAAATTTTTTCTGTTAAATTTAGTGTTCCAAAAATACCCTTCAATCATTTTTTTTTTCCTCAGCCTTCTCCTTCGTCTTCACAAATAATCTTGAGTAAACATGCATGGAGTTAAACTATTAAAAGAATGATAGGGAAAAGATTATCGTTCTATATATAAAAGAATTAGAGAGAGAAGAGTCCTCCATATCCGGCCTCGTTGTGAAATCTAATGGATTAATTTCGATTTGGAGACAATTCATCTAATGAAATTTTAATCATGGCATAAATTATATATCAAGTGGCTATTTATGCTTTTCCATTAAAAAAAACAAAACTATTCTTGACTTTTAGTTAATTCGGTAGAGAGTCTAACATGCTATTTTATACTAGCAAAAGTATATGGATAGTGTCAAGTGAGGTGAATTCTAACGGTGTAGTATGAGTGTGTCCACCCCTTAATAATAACGAATCTAAACCGTAATTAAATAATTTTAATAATAAAGTTTAAAATCTAGAGTCTAAAAAATAAATTCTAAAATATAAAATCTAAATATGAAGAGCAAATTAATTATAAGTTATTTTTATATTGTATGATATTTATAATTTGAATTAAATAATAATAATAATTTTATATTTGATAAAATTAAAATATGAAGATTGAAACTTAAATATTTAAGTATTGAATTTTAAAATTTAAAATTTAAAATTTGAATTTTAACATCAGAAGTTTGAATTTGAAAATTAAATTAATTATAATTTATTTTTATATTTTATTTTATTATAATTTAAATTAAATAGAAAAAAATAATAATTAGATCATTATTTAATGTATTCAAATTTTATATTTAAATAATTTTCATTTCATTCAAAATTTATAATAGAATATTAACATGTTTTAATTAATTAAGTGATAATAAAAATTTATTATTAAACGTACTTAAGTAATTAAATATTTATTATTAAATATACTTAATTACTTAATTAATTTTATCCTAGTGGTTGCATTAAGATTAATTGTGATGTTGCATTGAAGGGTTCTTCTGATGCTGCAGGTGTAATTTGTCGGAATTTTAGTAGCTCAATTCTCGGTGCATTGGCTCTGCAAGTCTCTTTTAGTGATGATGTGGAGGCCTATACTTTGCTTATGGGTATCTAGTTTATAATAAAAAATCAATTTCAGAATGTGATTTTCGAAAGTAATTGTTTTAATGTAGTTAGGAAAGTGAACTCTCCTAAGTCAGACGTTTCCTTCTGGGTTACCTAGTAGGCATTATTAGCGACTTGCTTCTTATTTTTGAGTTATGTACTATTTCATTTGTTCATCGAGAAGGTAATAGACCTATCCATTATTGAAATTTATATCTAAAATGATCTATGTATTTTTATATTTTAAAAAATAATAAAAATTGTATTCATTAATGATTGTTTGTTTACATATATTACACATTAAAGGTTTAAGTGTGTTAGTAAGTAATCTATATGATTGAATCGTACTTTTACAATAAGGTGTAAATTATGGGTTCCTAACATATAAGCGAAAATTATTCTTGATCGATTGATGAAGCTGAGCACTCACTACAGGAAAAATCACAATTTGCGACGAATTTTTTGCGATGATTATAGTACCGTCGCTAATTAGTGACGGTTTTGCGACGATTAAATCAATGAACTAGCGAGTTGACCAACATCGTCGCAAAATCCTCCAATTTGCAACGGTTTTGCGACAGCCAAAATAGCCGTCCAATTCGTAGTAAAATCGTCACTATTTGCGACAGCTAAAGTGCCCTCGCAAATCCCTCACAAATTAGTGAGGGTTTTGCGACAGTTAAATATTTTTTAGAATAAAATATTTACACAAAAAAGAAAATTGTTATAGACGTCGTAAAACCCTCGCAAATTTCGAGGGTTTTGCAACGGATTTTTGATAATTTAAAAAATATAAAAATAAAAAAGTTTAGTTAGTGGGCCATCGCAAAACCCTTGCAAATTGCTAGGGTTTTTGCGATGGCGGATTGTTTTAGAAAAAAATTATTTAAATAGAAATTTTTTTAAATGTTCGTCGCAAAAACCTCGCAAATTGCGAGGATTTTGCAACGGACTTTTCATATTTTAAAAAAAGAAAAGTCTATCAGTTGCAAAACCCTCTCAAATTGCAAGGATTTTGCAACGGTTAATTAGTTGTTTTTATGAAAAAATATTTAAACAAAAATTTTTTGAATGTCCATTGCAAAACCCTCTCAATTTGCGAGAGTTTTGCGACGGCCTTTTCATAATCCGTCTTTTTTTTTTTGAAAAAATATTTAAATAAAAATTTTTTGAATGTCCATCGCAAAACCCTCACAATTTCCGAGGATTTTGCGACGGACTTTCAACATTAAAAAGAGAAAAATCTAGACGATCGCAAAACCCTCGTAAATTGCGAGGGTTTTGCGATGATGGATTGTTTTTAATGGAAAATAATATTTAAATAAAAAATTTTTTGAATGTCTATTTGCGAGGGTTGTGTGATGGTTTTTTTTTTTGAAAAATATTTAAATAAAAATTTTTTTGAATGTCCATTGCAAATTACGAGGGTTTTGTGACTGTCGATTGTATTTAATTGACAATAATATTTAAATAAATTTTTTTTTGAATGTCCATCGCAAAACCCTCGTAATTTGTGAGGATTTTGCAATGGTTTTTTTTTAAAAAATAATTAAATAATTTTTTTGAATGTCCATTGCAAAACCTCGCAATTAGCGATGATTTTGCGATGGACATTTCACATTAAAAAGAGAAAAATCTAGACCGTCACAAAACCCTCGCAAATTGTTGATTTGTATTTAATTGAAAATAATATTTAAATAAAAAATATTATTTTGCGAGGGTTTTGTGATGGTCTAGATTTTTCTATTTTTAATGTAAAATGTCCATCGCAAAACCCTCACAATTCCGTTGCAAAACCCTCGCAATTTGTGAGGGTTTTGCGATGGTTTTTTTTTTAAAAAAAATATTTTTTAAAAAAATTTTTGAATGTCCATTGCAAAACCCTCTCAATTTACGAAGATTTTGCAACATACTTTTCAGATTAAAAAGAGAAAAATCAAGACCATCGCAAACCCCTCGCAAATTGCCAGGGTTTTGCGACGACCGGTTGTTTTTAATGGAAAATAATATTTAAATGAAAATTTTTTAAATGTCCGTCACAAAATCCTCGCAATTTGAGAGGATTTTGCGATGGACTTTTCATATTTTAAAAAAAGAAAAAGAGAAAAGTCTAGATTGCGGCAAAACCCTCACAAATTTGTGACGCTTTTGCAGCAAAATTTTAAATTACCTTCCTTTTTCATAAGTGAATTTTTGGATTGAAATAGTAAATTTTTGCATGGAATGAATTGAATATTCCTTTCCGCCGATTTTTTGAATTTTTGCACAATGAAAATTTGAAAACCCTAATTCGTCGCAAATCCGTCACTAATTGCGACAAATTTGCTTCTTCCCTCGCAAAACTATTGCAATTTGCGAGGGTTTTGCGACAAAATAGGGTTTTAATCTATATTTTTTAAAATTTTTAAATTTTTATTTATGTGTTTGTGTGGTGGTGTATTTTGACAAATTTACTGAAATATTTTTAATAACGTGTCTCAAATTGCATTTTATTATAATTTTTGTATATGTAATTATGTTGTGTTATGCATCTAATGTATTACATAAGTAAATATATATAGTTAATTATGTTATGTTATATACTTACTCTAATATATAAGTATATGTATATGCTTATGTAGTATAAAATGTATATAAGTATCTCTTTGGTTTAATATATATATTATAACATGTAGGTATGTATATTGATATGTCTAATTTTTTGATCTATCATTTTGATTAAGTGGTGTATAAAGTAAAATATATAAAGAAAAATAATTCAAATACTATCATTATTGATGAGATCACTAAAAAAAATGGTGAAAATTGTAATGTAGAGATCGGTTTGTAATGTTCTTTGTTTCCTACATGTTAATATATATTATACTATATAGCTATGTATATATATATGTCTAATTTTTTTATCTATCTATTTGGTTAAGTTGTGTATAAAGTAAAATATATAAAGAAAAACAATTTAAATACTATTGTTATTATTGAGATCACTAAAAAAATGGTGAAAATTGTAATGTAGAGATCGATGTATAATGTTCTTCGTATCAATTGGTGAGAAATTAGCGAGGGTTTTATTTATTCATCACAAATTGTGACGAAATAGTTAGGAATTTTTAAAAAACAAAAATAAACATTTCCTACACTACGAAAATTTCCACTCCTTCCTTTTTTTTCCCCCTCCTTCCTCACACTCTTCTTCTTCTGCTACCCACTGCCCCTACCCCTAACCCCTCCCCGTGCTCGCCCGGCACTCCTCACGCCCCTTCCCACAAGACCCTCCTCCAGCCCGCGCTCCCCTCTCCCGTAGCTCCCCTTCAGCCCACCCCTCCCCGCTTTCTCCCCCAGCCCGCACCCCCAGCCTGCAGCCCCCTCCCCGCTCTCCCCCTAGCCTACAACCCCCTTCCTCCCCCAGCCCACAGCCCCCTTAGCCACACCCCTCCCCCTAGTGCTGCGCCCCACCCCACCGCAAGTGCCCACCCATGCCAATTTCTTGCTACCGCTGAAGCTCCATTCCTTTGCTACTGCTGAAGCTAAAGCTGCTTCACCAATTTTTGAATTAATTCACCAAACTGTAAGACTTCACCTTTTTTTTTTTTTTTGGATTTTACCTGTTTTTTGTCTAATATAGAATATTCATTATAGCTAAATCAATTGACACACACACACACACACACACACACACACATATATTCCATGTTGTGTAAAAAAATATTGAGCTGCTTGGTTATTTTAGTATGCTGTATTCTTCTTCTTCTTCTGTGTCTGTGTGTGTGTTTTGTTAATAATTTTTAATTTTTTCTCTTATATAAACTTTTAAAAGCAGTTTATTATTCACATTATCCTATGATTTCTACTGCATTGATCTTAGTAGGCTAAATTTCATCAAAAACTTCTTTAGAAAATGGAAAATTTCATATAAATTGCATTGGTGTTGAATTCAAATATTGGATTCCCTATGAGTAATGGGTGATTACTCCTCCTGGGTAATGGGTGATTAACCCTAGTTTCCTTTTGTTTTGTTTTTTTTTTCTATAAATGAATGATCTGTCTTTATTGTTTGCAATTGTATTTTGATTGTCAAATTTTGAGGAGGCCTCGTGCCTGGAAAATGTCCAATTATAGGGGAGACTCTGTCAAATTTTTTTCAAATCTGCCACTATTTATTGTGGAGTAGAATAATTTAATAATGATAATAATTTAAGTATCAAAAGTAACAATAATATTACTATTCTAATCATATGGTGCAACAATATCTTCGAATCACATAATCACAATCCATATAAGCTACGTTATATCACACTTATTCAAAAGTCCTAGAGATCAACTAGTTTATATTTGCTCATATAAGCTACATAAATGTTTTGCTACCAGGTTTTTGGTCATCAACATCTTAAGCTACCAATTAGTTAATATCAAAATTTGAACAATTTCATCTATCCAAAGAACCTATAGTATACGTGAAGGAAAATGAACCATTTAAATATATACGAATTCTAGAGAGAGTTTAAACAAATATAAACTCATGGCTGTGGGTTTTTCTTAGAATTTCACATTTCATGAACCACTTAATGTGAAGGAGGACTAGTAAAAGACTCAAAGGGAGAATGAAGATAATGTTTATACCAAACTTTTCTTGAAAACTTCTCACGTCTTTTATACATATGAGTGGTATACCAAACTTTCGTATGTTTGAATAAGATAATGTTTATATGACTTAGCCATTTTTCTCTTCATTTCCCTATTTACTTTGCTCACATGCCATTCACAAGACTTCTTATATGAATCACTTATTTTTCTCATTAAATGTTCATTGGTAAAGAATTTTCTATATAGAATTTTGCTTCATACTTAGGAATAATAAAATAACATTGCTAATAACAATAATAATAGGACAAATAAAATGAGTAATAATAATAATAATAATAATAATAATAATAATAATAATAATAATATCATTATAAAAAAACAATGTTAATAATAGTAGGAATAATAAAATAATGATAATAATTTAAGTATCAAAATTAACAATAATATTACTATTCTAATCATATGGTGCAACAATCTCTTCTAATCACATAATCACTATCCACAATGATTATCCTATCCTCCTTTTGAGTAATATGAATGTATATTCTATGTTTTGGACCTCCTTTTGTTAGATAATGAAAAGGAAAATGGAATTACTCATTTTCACTAATATAGTTCAAGGGGTGATTTTAATTAGTGAGTGGATTGTTCTTTTCTCTCTTTTAGACGTCATGGAGGATCGTAGTTAAATGTGTAGAAGGCACGCTTCAGGTGTAAAAGGAATCACTATTGAATTTGAGGAAGGGGTTAAAGCATTTTTGACATTTGCCTTATCAAATGCAATATCAAGTGTAATTAGATGTCCGTGTGCAAAATGTAAGAATAAAAAGTATCTAGATCCAGCACAAGTTAAGCTCCACCTGTGGAAGTCTGGTTTTGTGGCTAATTATTACCGTTAGACATGTCATGGTGAGCCATTTGAGTATACCTCCAGGGTGTCTACCTCAGTCCCAGAAGTTGAGTCATATCAAGGAAATCCATCTCGTGAAATGGTCTTATACATAGCAGTCCCGACTTCCCCCCGGAGCTCCATCAGCGAGAAAATTTTGAAGAACCACCTAATGCGGAGGCACAAAGGTTTTACGATATGTTAAAGGTTGCAGAGACTCCTATATGGGATGGATGCACTACATATTCGTAGCTTTCACTTGCTTCAAGATTATTAAACATTAAGTCTGAAAATAACCAAAGCCTTTAACGATGTTGTGCAATTGATGAAAGAGGTTGTGCCTAGCGGTAATACGATTCCCGATGATTTCTATCAAATGAAAAAATTAGTAGTCTGGATTGGGTTTGCCGATACAAAAAATAGATATATGCATCAATGGATGCATGCTTTATCGGAAGATGACATGAATTGTAGAGAGTGTAAATTTTGTGGCCATCCTCGATATGCACAAAAAAAGGTTGAGAAAAACACAAGTAGAAAGGAAATTTCATTCAAGAAGATGTATTACTTCCCGATAACATCGAGGCTACAAAGATTGTATACTTCTAAAGCAACAGCTGAACACATGACATGGCATAGAGAGAGCAGATCGGAGGAAGGCACCATGAGTCACCCTCGTGATACTGAAGCATGGCAACACTTTGACCGGATGCATCCTAAATTTGCAAAAGAAGTATGGAATGTCAAACTTGGTTTATGTACAGATGGATTCATACCATTTAGGATGTCGGGTAAGTAATATTCATCCTGGCCGGTCATTCTCACACCATATAATCTCCCCCGTGGATGTGTATGAAAGATCCGATCATGTTTTTAACAATTATTATCCCGGACCCCAAGAATCCAAAGCATCAGATGGATGTTTATTTACAACCATTGATAGGCGAATTAACCGAATTGTGGTTTGAAGGTGTCACCACTTATGACATATAAAAGAAACAAAACTTCCAACTACGGGCGACGCTTTTGTGGACTATTAATGATTTTCTTGCTTATGGTATATTGAGTGGCTGGAGCAGAGCTAGGAGACTGGCTTGTCCATATTATATGAGCAATGTAAAGTCTTTTTATCTACAAAATGGTGGGAAACAATCATGGTTTGACTGTCACCGTCGTTTCTTACCATCGGATCATTCTTACAGGAGGGATACGAGATCTTTTAGGAATGATAGAAGTTCTAAGACATCACAGCCTATGCAATACCCTACTGGTAAAGAAATCTATGATAGTTTGTCTAACTATGAAAAAATCACAGAAACAGGCAAAGAAATTGGACGGAGTAATGGCAGGGGAATATCTCATAATTGGACAAAAAGGAGTATTTTATGGGATTTGCTGTATTGGTGTACTAATTTGGTCTGACATAATACTGATGTAATGCACAATGAGAAGAATGTATTTGACAATGTCATGAATACTAAAAGGTAAATCAAAAGATAATTTAAAGGCTAGATGTGATTTAGAAATATATTGCCATAGGACCGAGCTACATGCCTTAGATGTGGGAAGAGGAAAGGTGGCTATACCTAAAGCTTGCTACTCGTTGACATCAGAACAAAAGAAACTTTTACTTGAATGGTTGAGGGGATTGCAACTCGCAGATGGATACGCTTCAAACATTGGAAGATGTGCTGATTTGAATGAGTTGAAATTATCCGGTATGAAATCACATGACTGTCACGTATTCATGAAGAGACTACTTCCCATTGCATTGAAGGAATTTATCCCTTCTAATGTATGGGGTGTTTTGATGGAGTTAAGCCTTTTTTATTGGGATCTATGCTCTCCTAAGTTGAGTGTAGCTCATATGGCCAAATTGGAGTCCTACATTCTTTTGTTGTAATGTAAGTTGGAGAAAATATTTCCACCTGCATTCTTTGATGTAATGGAACACTTATTAATTCATTTGCCTTACGAAACAAGAGTTTGTGGCCCTATTCAATATAGGTGGATGTACCTGTTTGAACGGTAATCTAATCATTCAATCTAATTCTTTTCATACCAGGTACAATATGAGCATGTGTGACTGAACTTGAAATTTTTTTCAAATGGCATGTATTTACATCACTTGAAAATTAAGGTGAAAAATAAGGCTAGAGTTGAAAGATCAATCTGCAATGCTTATCTCATTAAAGAAGCATCCACTTTCTTCTCTTATTATTTTGAGCCACATATAAAAATGAAACATACAAATATGGCGCATAATGAAGAGGAAGAACGATTAAAGAGGGTGCAAGAACCTGGGCTGTCAATATGCAATGTTCAAGGAAGGGTGGTAGGACGGATTCGAACTCGGTTCCTTACCTCTAAAGAATTCATTGCAGCAAGAATTTACATGTTGCTTAATTGTGGTGAAGTGTAGCCGCACATTGAGTATGAGCTATTGCTTTATATATCTTATACGATAAATGAAGATCTCATAATGATTTTGACATATTCATACTTCTGACGCATTACAGGGCATTCATGGCACACTTACGGAGATTGGCTCCGACTATATCAGAGATAGAAGTCAATAGAAGAATCAGCCTTGAATTTGCAAAATAGTTTAATGGATATGTAAGTTACATGAGTTAATAACTTGCATTTGGAACTCTATTGGGGATTCAATCAATTTCGTAATGCTATAACTTTCATTTTATGTAACATTAACTTGTTTCATTTTTTTTAGGTACAAGATCCAGAAAATATGGTTACAAATGAATGTTTGAGAAGCTTTAAATGGGGTATGTTAAGGCTAGTGAACTCATATAGTAGGTACATAGTCAATGGTTACCAGTTTCACAATAATGATTATGTAGAGGGAAAGAAAACAGTGAATAGTGGTGTGTGTGTGTGTGTGTGTGTGAAAAGAATTGGAAATGACGCATTAGAACCTGATTACTATGGAGTGTTAAATGAGATTATTGAAGTGCAATTTCTTGGTAATCCACAGCAAGGCATTGTTCTTTTTAAATGTCACTGGTTTGATCAAACATTGAATCGTGGTACCAGGGTACATCCGTAGTATAATCTTGTAGAAATTAACCGTAAAAGGAGCTATGCCAACTATGATCCATTTGTTCTAGCTCAATGAGCTAGCCAAGTGTATTATGCATCATATCTAGGGAGTAAGAGGCCAAGATCTGATTGGTTGGCAGTTTGCAAAACCAAAGCTTGGCATATAATAGATGCACCCGTGGTTGACAGAGCTTATCAGGAAAAAGTAGATGCCACTAACGAAGTTAACATATCGTTATTTGTTGATCTTGGTATTCTAACTCATGAGAATGGTATGAATGAAATGTTGGATGTTCAAGATGAGGCTATAATGGCAAGAGAAAATTCTCCTATAAATGAAGACGAAGAAGATGAAGATGAATGGGATACGAATAGTGATACCTCAATAGATGACGATGAGTCCAGTATCGGAGAATGATTCCAGTGATTAGGCCCGATTTAAATTCATTCACAATTTATATACTTAATGGTGAGAGATTCCTAAAATCTATTACATCATTACTATCCCATGTCAAAATTTAAAAATTTTTTATTATAGAATTTCAATCCTTATTATTATTATTATTTGTTTCACATTTCAAAATCTTTTAATTTCTTTTATTTTAAATTCCATCACATATAATTTTTTACACTAATTTTTTCTAATTGTCAGGAATCTCATCTACTTCTATTTTTGTAGGAATCTTTCGTTTAGACTTGCACAAGTTGGAGGAAAAGAGATAGATAAAACATAAGGTGGCTATATCTATGTCTGGTGTTATGCAAATGTCATTGTTTTGGGTATATGGTGTATCCATATACATGCTTGCTATCCATATGATTTTTTTTTTATTAGTCCTTATTACATTCTTTTGTGGTGTAAATAACAAGGTAATTTATATAATGTATTGTTGTTGTATTGACAGACAATTCGCAAGGACGGAGGCATTTATAATTTTTTGCTTGGTTTTAACTATATCTAACATAATAATTGGAACCCTGCGAGTGATAGGTGATCATTCCCCATGAGTGATGGGTGATCACTCCTCTTGAGTAATGAGTGATTACCCCTAGTTACCTTTTAAATTTTTCTATAATTGAAAGATCTGTCTTTGTTGTTTGTAATAGTATTTTGATTGTTAAATCTTGAGGTGGCCTTGTGCCTAGAAAATGTCTAATTACAGGGGAGAGTTTGTCAAAAAAATATTAAAATTCAATTCCTAATGACAATGTTTATTTGGACATATCCATCGTTATCATACTATTATTGTATTGCTTTAAACTAGCAAATAGATATAACATTTTAATGTTGTTATTCTTTTATTATTTTTATTCATGGTTATTTACATCATTTTGTTGAAGTGTCCTCGGTCTTTATTGGTTACTCATTTTTCTTTTTTCATCTCCTTTAGCAATGTCTTCTAATGAAGGGTCATTGAGGGAGGGGAGTCAGGAGGGTCAGGAGCCTTATACTCCATCCCCTACTCAACTACCTCGGCTTTCGGTGCATCGATCTTTACATGGCTCGTTGGAGACAAGGGAGGACCATCCCCAGCTTTTCAATCATCCGCTGCTTCAACTTCGCATTCTATTGGGTGGCAAGTTTCGGACTTCCGACCTTGGATTGTTCCACGGGAAACGGGTAAGTAACATATTCATACTTTGTAATATGTTAAGTATC
Organism: Voacanga thouarsii; assembly: GCA_026120185.1. Lineage (NCBI taxonomy): Eukaryota > Viridiplantae > Streptophyta > Magnoliopsida > Gentianales > Apocynaceae > Voacanga > Voacanga thouarsii. Next base: position 1,789,841 of record JANUWF010001438.1, on the reverse strand, counting down.
AGTTCAATTATTATTATTATTATTATTATTATTATTATTATTATTATTATTATTATTATTATTTTGGAAATTAACATAACTCTATTGTACATTGTCATTGCACCAAAAATAAGTTTGATAGCCGGGACAAATATGAACGAGAAATTTTAAATATAATACAGCATTACTTCGTATTCGACATACACGCCCGTCCTGATAACCGTGCGAGACTTATGTTTTTAAGAATTTGGGGTAAGCAATTTCTAAGTATTTTTTGTTGTCTAAATACTATGTTATACGTTAATCAAAATTGTTAATAGTGATCATGCAGAAATATTTTCGGTGGAGGGATGAGTACGCTTCCCAAATTCAATCAATTTGGAAAAAAAAAGTGTCGGACGCGATTTTCGGACATAATGTTTAGGTTGAGGAAGAGAGATGGTTGTGTATGTCCTCATTGGATAGAGGCTCAATATTGGAATGGCATTTGCAAGTATTGGAGTTCAGAGAAGTATCAGAAGCTCTCATCTATCAATAAAAAGAATCGCGGAAATAGCAGCACCCATACTGGAGGGTCTATCTCGTTCACAGAACACGAGGATCGTTTGGTAGTTCATTTCCACTTAATTATTTATTATTCTAAATTTCTTTGAAACAAATTTATATAAGATTGTAATAATTGTGTTTTGTCAACATAAATGTAGCGGGCCAAGGAGGGAGTTCTTTCAGCTACACAGATATGTTTGAGACATTACATGTCTTTCAAAGTGGGCCACAAAAGGGCCAGCTTTGTCGATGAGCGATCTCGCCAGACTTTGGTAGTATATAGATTAAATATGTTGAAATTTCTTTATATTGCGTGGAATTTGTATTTTAGTTTGATATTTACTACTGACAATTCTTTTTTTTTTTTTTTTTAGGATAACATACGAAATCTCATACAGAGTACTCCTCAGTCTAAGTCTAGTGACTCCATAAACTCTATTGTTCCTTTTGATGAAAAAGCCATGTTCGTAAAGGCACAAGGTAGGTTCAAAAGGGGACGAGTTTATGGGTTAGGCTCAGGGGCGACACAGGTTCGATCTAGATTGTCTCAAAGTGGACCGCATACATCTTCCACTACACCAGCTGATATCGGATATCTAGTAGAGCAAAGGGTTCAGCAGGTCGAGCGGAGGTTCAATCGACAAATAGACTTGTACCGGAATTTTATGAGGCAACAACACTTTACATTTGGTGGTTGAATGGCAGCTATGTCGAACAAGGTGGGCATTCCTACATCATCTATGCCATCCATAGAGGAGATAGAAGCGCGCATAGCAGTTGCTAATGTTGAAGATGAAGATCCCAATGCTGACGATGGATTTGATCCAGCTGATGAGCACCCAGGCCTACGTAGGGGCTCTCATTCCCCTCCTCCACCCCCTTCTGCAGCTGCTCCTTCTTTAGCTATATAAACTTTTTTGTATTTATTTTTATACTTTTTATACACTGTTACTTATTTCTGTGAACTATTTTACTTTTTTAGATACTTATTATGTATTTATATTATATTATGTTTCAGTATTTTAATTATATTTGTTCGGGTTTAGTTTCAATTTTTTACATTATTTTTTAGATTATGAACATAGTTTTGGCATTTGTTTGTGTAGCGTTTCAGAACTGATTTACAGAGAACTAATAATTTAAAATAAATATAATAATAGAAAATTAAAAAATCATCGCAAAATCCTCGCAATTTGCGACGATTTAGCAAGGACTAGAAAACTTTGTCACAAACTGCGCTGATTTTGCGACAGTGACGATAACCTTCGCAAATTGCGACGATTTTGCGAGGGCATAAAAATTCCTTGCAAAATCGTCGCAAATTGTGATGATTTGGTATCCCTTGAAAAACCTCCGCAATTTGCGACGATTTTGAGAGGGCTAAGTTTTGGGGGGGAAAAATCCCTCGCAACTTGCGAGGATTTTGCGAAGGTCATTTTGCTTGGGTAGAAAAGTCCCTCACAAAATCATGACAATTTGTAAGGGTTTTGCGAGGACCACGGCTTTGGGTAAAAAGTCCCTCGCAAAACCGTCGCAATTTGCGACAGTTTTGCGAGAGCCAAGCCTCTCGCAATTTGAGACGATTTTACGAGGGCCTTGTCCCTCACAATTAGGGACAATTTTGCAAAGACCCTTGCAAAATCATCGCAATTTGCGAGAATTTTACTACAGACCAATGTATTTCATCGCAAAATGGTAGCAAATTTGCATCTTCGTCAAAGTTTGACAAAAAAATATTCATCGTAAAACCCTTGCAAAACCATCACAAATGGCGACGATTTTTTCTTGCCCTCACAAAAACCGTTGCAAATAGCGACGGTTTGAATTGCGATGGCATTTTTTGCGATGGCCAAAACCATCGCAAACTGGGTCAGCGACGGTTTTTTACCATCGCAAAAAGCTAATTTTCCTGTAGTGACTTCATCAAAGTTTAAATCATTATACTATGGTTTCTAAATGGGGAATGGTTTACTTTTTACTAGTGAGTAGTCCTCTCACACCAATAACGTAAACGTATTTGGAATACGTAAAATTAGACCATGTGATAATAATCTTTATAAAAATACTAAAATAGTAAAGATTGGTTTATCGCAACTATTGCATAAATGAGTACCCTAAAACTTGAGTATAAGTTAGTAGTCTGGTGAAGTTAGACTTGTACACTTTGATATATGTTAGGTAAGGTCTTATTGCAAAGCTAATAACCTTATACATTGGATGTATGACTCTAGTTAATTAAGACAGACTTATACAACAGAGTTTCTATACTTCATTACGTAAAGAAATCACCCCCTTGTGATTGTCTAGGATAATCTAAATAATCCAGGGTCCTAGAAAATGTGACTAAGTATGTACACTTTCGGGTAGCTCCCTATGAGATGAAAAAAATGCACTCACACATTTCTCAATGACAGGTATTACGTGGAGGGGTATTTTCATCATTGCACCTATAGGTCGAACACACTGCACTTGTAATATTATTTTCGAGGTTAATATTTCTATATAGTGATAAATAAAATATTTAAAATAATAAAATAAAACTATTTGTTAATAGGGGTACTTTAATCATTTTAGTAGCAAAAAATAATATGTCTTTTCTTCCCCAGAGTAGTTCAAATAACCTTAGTAAAATTTATTTACAACGTGGACTTGTTGAATGAATTTATTAGTGGAAGAATTATTCTAAGAGTCCAATTAATTATTTATTTGGGTTAGAATAATTAATTGAGTCAATTTAATTAATTGGTTTATTAATTAATTATCTTAAATAATTTTATATTGGATCTAAGTGAATTAATTAATTAATTAAGGGACTAATTTAATTAATCTTAGACTAATTAGATAAAACCTTGACCCACCAGGATTTTGGTGTGACGACTACAAGTTTGGTGACTTGGAGTAGCCGCCAAAAGATTAAAAAGAAATAAGGAAAAAAATAAAAAAGAAATTAAAGAAAAAGAGGATGATTGTTTTGTTATAAAAAGCAGGAAAGCTATTTATATAAAAGGCATCACGTGTGCTTGGTAAAAAGATTGATCAAATTTGGAAAACTGAATCACACATAGAACAGCTTTCATTTAGACAAAACAAGGCCGCCATTCTAATTGTTTCCTTCATTTTTCCTTTAACAGGTTTTAGCACTTCCGTTTTCTTCCATTTCTCTTCATCCTAATCTACTTTCACAGGTAGAAGTCCAAAGGAGATTCAAGAATACTCTAGAAGGTCAAGAGTTAGAAAATGTGATAAGTGTTTGAAGTGAAGGAGCCAATGGTTAGCTAGTATATCCACAGAACAAGTAGATGGTCTAGTTCAGAAAGCGCTGTCAAACTCAAATCCGACTCCGATTGTTTGATTTAAATGCCTTAAAAGTAAGTGTCCCTAGACTTTGACTTGGAAAAAAATTTAAATTTACTATCTTCTGCTGCATTTCTATTTGTGAAGTAAGGGTATATAAGTAGAGGTGTTCATTCGGTTTTTGGTTTTAAAATTTGATTTTTATTTCCTTTTCAAAATCGAACCAAAATTATTTCGACTCAGTTCGGTTCGGTTTTAAGCTGAATTTGAATACCTCCTTTAGTAGATCCATTAATCTAATATAAATTTAAATCCAAACAAGTAAGTTTAATATAAATTACAATTCAAATCTAATATAAAATTAACATAAATTAAAGTCCAAACATTTTAAAGATTTAGGCCAAATATTTTAGTAGAGAGTTATGATCATGGATGCAAATTGCAAAGCTGAAGATTTAAACTCAATTATTAATGGCTTTATTTTGAACAAAACCAAACCAAAATGAACTGAAATAATCGAAATCAAATAAATTTTTTTTATAAAAAATTATAATTTATAACAATAAATAATTAATTAATGAATAATATTTTAATATAATTATATATTTTAAATTTTAAAAATATAATTCAGTTTTTTATTTTAGAAAATCAAAAACCGAATTGAATTTTTATATAAATTCTAAAATCGAATCGAACCGAACCGAACCAAATTTCATTAAAATCGAACTAAAAATTGAAATTGGGACCGGTTCGGTTTGATTTTTTGTTCAAATCGAATAATAAACACCCCTATATATAAGACCCAGTACTTTACCATGGGGAGCCCATGTGCTATTTGTGAAGAAGAAAGACACAACATTGTGGTTATGCAAAGATTATAGGGGACCGAACAATCTAACGATCAAGAAAAAGTATCCCCTACCTTTGGTAGATGAGTTGTTTAATCAACTTCAGGGATCTAGCTGTTACTCCAAGTTAGATCTGAGACAGGGTTACTATTAAGTTCGCATCAAAATGGAAGATATTCCCTAAATGGCTTTCAACACCATATATGGATATTACAAATTTGTGAAAATGCTATTCAGAGTGACAAATGCATCGGCAGTATTCATAGACCTGTTGCATCAAGTTTTCCAGTCATATTTGGACAAGTTCATTGTGGCATTTATTGATGACATACTTATCTACTCTAAAAGCCTAGAGGAACATGTTGAGCATCTAAGACTGATACTAGAGAAACCAAAGGGAATACAAGCTCTTTGGCAAGTTCAGTAAATATGAGTTGTAGCTAGATATGGTATCATTTCTTGGCCATGTGGTGTAAAAGGATGGTATCAAGGTAGACATAGCTAAACTAGAGGTAGTCTCAAATTGGAAGTAACCTGAGAACATAACAGAGATTAGAGGCTTCTTAGGATTGGTCGGGTATTATCATCAGTTCATCAAGGGTTTCTTAACATTAGCTTCACCAATAACTCGCTTACTAAGGAAAAATGTTGCTTTTTTCTAGAACGAGAAGTGTGAAAAGATTTTCTAGAAATTTAAGTGAAGATTGATGATGGCCCCTTTGTTAAGTTTGCCAGAGGAAAATAAATCTTATGCCTTAGATACTAATGCATTGAATGAAAGTTAGGAACAACACTGATGCAAGACATAAAGGTTATAGCCTATGTATCATGAAAATTGAAGCTTCATGAAGTTAGCTACCCAACTTAGGACCTAGAGTTGGCCACCATTGTATTTGCTCTAAAGAAATTGCAACATTTTTCTGTATAGAGCTAAGTATAAGGTATTGATTGACCACAAGAGCCTCAAATATATCTTCTTTCAAAAAGATTTGAATCTAAGACAGTGAAGATACATGGAATTTTTGAAATAGTACCAGTGTCTTGTTAATTATCACCCTAGGAAGGCTAATGTAGTGGTTGATGCACTAAATCAGACTCCTTAAGCATTAGAGCAACCGAAACTTCTTCTTTTTCCCTTCTTCCATCCTCACTTAGGACCGAGCCAAGCTCTATTGTTGCACATTGTTCTTCTCCTAACTTTTAGCTTCAATTACTCTAACCAAACCTTTTAAATTCAAATACAAGAACTGAACTTCTCCCTATAATCGCTCCACCGAACAAGCACCCTTCCTTTCTTCTTTCCTTCAGTCTTCTTCCTCTCTTCATAGTCAAGCATCATCTTCACTTCTACTTTCATTTTCCTTTTTCTTCTCTTCCTCTCGGTCTCCATCATTAATTCACCACATCTTCATCCTCCATTATTCTCTCAACTTTCTTTTGAATTTCAAAATTTGACAGAATAAGCCTAATCCCTACAAAATCATACCAACTAAAATACTATTCTCTCTAAACATAATCACTTAGTCACAATCCCTTCAAGCAACCAATAACTCACAAGCTCTTCCTCTCATCTTCTACTTTGCTCTTTAGACACACACACTAGGCAATCTTTAACCTTCGACCACTCTCACACACTACAAACTCCTCCAAATCACTCAAAACAACCAAAAACCCTTCTAACTCTCCTCTACCTCTCGAACTTTAACATCAATTAAACTAAGAATTTTCTTCTTCAAAGATCAAATACAAGGTTTTCTTCTCCAAAGTTTGAGAAAACCAAGAAAGTATTCTAGATCTTCTTCTGGATTAATTTATTTTCTCTTTCTTTCTCTTCTCTTCCTTTTTAGACCAAAACTAATGGTCCATTTTTCTCATTTCTCTCATTGCTTCTCTTTTGCTTGATGGATCTTATGCCAAGGAGATTGATGCTTGGATCTTAAAGCACTTTAGGTCTATTGAATATCAATTATCTCTATCAAGCAAGGCATCTCAATCTTCAAAACAATTAACTCTTGTCTTAACTTTTGCTTTTAGTGAACTCAAGAAATATATAGGAATTATGTTTAGATGATGATCTAGGAATGAATTATGTTGAGATCTCCTTGTGGTGATTTGTTGAGTTTTGATTGAGGAAGGGATAATGAAAAGTGATAAATGTATATGATATTTGCAATGTTTAGAGGGTGATATGTAGATTTTGGGTATACAAATTACTCAATTTAAAGTCCATTTCCAATTAAATTTCAATTAAAATATTAATCACACACACACACACACACACACACACACACACACACACACATACACACACATAGCAAGTATACTCAACGTAAAATATAGTATAAGACATTAATGAGTATCGATCTTCAAGGAATACGTACTATTAATTATTTTTAACCTTTGTTTAACTTACTAACTAGAATGACAAAATGAATAAAATCAAAAGTAAAAAAATAAAAATAAAAATATCGACAAAATCTGGAGAAAAGACATGTAGGTAGATAGAGATTCTTGAAGACATGATAATGATTGATTAGCAATTATCACAAGTAATCATTATTTCGGCGTCGTGAAGGACTAAAATAGACTCCATTTCGTTTTTCAATTGATAGATTTACTACCTTCTAGTCAAATTAGTGGATATATTCTATCTCACTAACCCACCGAAAGATGTATTAAAATCAATCTTTACAAATATCCCTATATTTTAGGCAATATAATAGCATAAAATCAGTTAATGACCCTAGATTCTAGGCAAATTCAACATATCTTTGATTACCCAAGTTCTTTACTCTTAACATTCTTTTTCAAGTCAATTAAGAGACAACACATAAAATTAACTAAATTGCAACCACTCCTAATCTTGTTTTTCAAGTTAAGTAGAAGGAGGAAATAACCAATTAATCCATTAAATAGAAACAAGTAATCAAATACTAGAAGTAATAATTAATTTCTCAAATAACTAAAATCAGTGCAAAATTGTAAATCTAAAAATATCCTCTAAATACAATCAAAACATCAATTTCATCATTGTTCAAGAAAAAGAAATCAAAAGAAAGAGATAAAAGTCATAGGCAATCCCTTCTACTTCCAATGAAAACTCCTCCTAAAGCAATGCTTCCTTGATTGATGAATTCTTCCTTTAATGATGAATTTTTTATATAGCCCATTGAATTCATATGTTTCTATTAAATTTTTCATGCTTAAATAGATGCTTATGATTGCCAAAACTCATCCTAAGAAGTCATGGTACGTCCAAAAGTCAGTTTCCAAAAGATCTACACAACAACTTCTAAATTTTGATTAGAGAAGGATTTTCCACCACCACTGAACTATCATGAGATGGCGCCGGGTCACCTTCACTGGACCGACGCTGGCTCATCTCTATTCCAAGTCCATTTTTATTCTATTCTTCCCTCGTTTTCCAGTGTTGAACTACTACCACTTCAGGGCACCAGTTCACAACTGGAACAACATCAATCCATCTTAAAATTCTACAATTTCCATCCAAAATCTAGGAAAAGCTTTCCTATACCCAAGAAAACCTTTTATATTAGAATTTCATCAAAACATCTTAAAATATAGAAATTATAGAACAAAAACATCTCAAATTTATCTCAATGACTAAGAAAATATAGATATATTTTAGCCCTATCACAGTCCCCTTCACTTGAGACTTTGCATGTCCTCAAGCAAATAAGACATTAAACATCAACAAGCAAAACATCTTCTAGCACAAACAGTTGGTGTCTAACATTACAAAGATATTATTCTTCTTCCTATTTAAGAATCCTAATTAACAATTACTCAATCAAGCCAAGCTAATACAAACTCATTTATTTAGATAGATATCGCCAAGGTCATCAAAGTTAAGTTAAATAAGTTCATTCCAATTCATTGAAAGCCACTCATTCTTACAACCGAAGCCAAATTGTAACACCCCACTATCTACGCACCCTAAAAGGAGTAGGGATATCACTCCGTCTAAAGGACAAGGAGTCTTTAAAACAAGGTAAATAAATAACTGATCCAAAATAATACCCTAAATAAAACTTAATCGTAATACTATTAAAGTAAAGCTCAATCAGAGTCTAAAAAATAAACGATAATAAAGAATTATCTCTAAGAAAAACAACTAAAATGTCAAGTACAAGATCTTGTACTCTAATCCCACTTTGTTGGCAGTGGACATGACCTGAATTTTTACCTCATGACCTAAAATGTAAGGCACTTCGCAGTGACCTCAATTTTTATAGAGACATACCTAAACACATATAAAATAGAATACAAGTAGCCTTACCCAAAAATCAGCCTTAATTACACTTACTAATTTATTTTTTACTACAATAGTAATTTGTCCAGCACAAACTAGCTTGAAAGAAAATTTCGGAACTTTTAATTCCCTCATTGGAAAATTTTGATATTTTACACTTAACATCTACACACATTAATATATGTTTTCTCTGTTCTAAATTTTCCCAAATTTGTGCTTTATCACTATGAAATAATAGCATCAATCTATTGTACAACAAAAACAGGGTACTCTGTCCGTTCAGTTTTTTTCCAAAAATTATTTGGATTTGTTGCAGGGTTTTCTTGCATGATCTCTAGCATAAAACACATCCTAAACATGTCTAGATCACAATTGTAGAAGACCTTCCAATAATAATTTGTTTTGCTATTTTATTTTGAAATAAAACCTACAACTAGTACATGATCGCAGAATTTTCAGGTTTCAAGAATAAATGGTAAAAGTATTTTCTTTTCATAAGATCTTTAGAAAGGTAGTTTCTTTTTCACAATCTAATCATGTTCAGATAACAATCATAAATTCTCAATGAAAGAATGCATGTTACAAATTTTAAAACCTAAAAACTTTAATTTTCCACTATTATGGCAACAATTAAGAAAATCAACAGAAAGAGCCAACTTTGTTATTACTTCTTATTACGTCTAACTTGCGCTGTGCAATTTTTCTATTGAAAATCAATACACAACTCTAATAAGCTGGAGCATTCAAGTACTTGTGCAATGCCATCAATCAGTCCAACTCTTTCACTACAAAGCAGTAACAGCAGTCTGTCGAGTTGCAGTAATTTCTCACTGTCTTTTTATCCTTCTATAGGTTCTGATTTCTCTCATTAAATCTTCTTTGAATTCTCTCTCACATACTTTTGCTGGATTTTTCAGGTGATGCAAACTTAGATGGAAGGTGTGCATACTCTTTCCTCGCTGATATATTTTTATCAAAATATGACAAGATAAAGCTATGCTGAAGATGGATAGTTAGATCACGGACATCAGAGAAATAGAAAAATTTTCATACATTTGTATTTATCATCCCTACCAATATTATTTTATATAGTTTCTTTGGATTATCTTTTCTTCTTGATGATGTGATGTCCAATGAATTATGTTTCTCATGCTTGCAATGGGCGCTTAGAATATGCGGGTCTTCCTCCTAAAGCTAATTATCTATTTTTGAGTGACTATGTGAATCACGGAAAGCAGAGCTTAGAAGTAATATCCCTCTTCCTTGCAGCAGCAGAAGACACAACTATTTTGCATGGAAATTTGATGAAACTATGTAAAATTTTGTAGATGAGAGTTTTTCAAAACTTTCTTAGGATATTAGTGTATGAATATAGTCTGTTATACAGATATTGTAAATATTTGAATTCATATCTTAATATATAAAAATATTATTTTTACATTTTATTATAAGGGAATATGGGGAAAAATATCTTAATATAGTCTGGTAACGCATTGATTTCCCTTGGCATCTAAGGGAGTTGGTTTTGAAAATCAAGTTTCTCCTTGCTAAAATGCCTTTGTTCTCTTTTGTTCATGTCTTCAGGGAAGCAAATCAGTTGGCGGATTTTATGGCTAACGAGAGTTGCCGGTTGCATGTTGCTATAGCATTCTTTAATTTTCAGGATTTGCCTTTACAGGCTAAAGACATTTGTAATATGGATAGGTTAAGCATCCCCTCTTTACATGTTAAGTTGATTGTTCCGTAATTATTTAATAAAATCTCTAGGAGGTTCTATCCTCCTTTAACCAAAAAAAAAAATAATAATAATAATAATAATTTGTTACATGTTACACTAATATTTTATTTGTATATGTACCTGAGTTTGTATCTTGTACGATACAGTCACTTCTCTTTCTACTTCACTGGTGGGAATTACAATTTTTTATTATTTCACTTTAATTTAAATATACTATTATTTTATATATTTTGTTTTTAAAAAATTATTATCTACTCGTAACACATCATACTTTTTCTTTGAGTTTTACTAAACTTTACATATTTAATAATTTTTTATTAAACTCATCTCAATCTAATTTTATATATTCTTATCCACTTATACAAAATAATCTTGAGTAAATATGAGGGTGTGTTTGGATTGAGTATTATTATCAATTCAAAATAATAATAATTTAAATAATTTTTATTTTTTTGAAAACGGTCATATATCACAATAAATCATATTTTCTCTTTAACCATATTTTAGACCCATATGAATTCACATATTTAATAATTTATATTATTTTATTTAAATAAATTTATCTTTAACTTAATTACTATCTACTTACATTTGGAGTTAAACTATTAAAAGAATGATAGAATAGAGTATCGTACAATATATAAAATGGAAAATTAGAGGGAAGAGAATCCTCCATATCCGACCTTATTGTGAAACTTAATTTCAGTTTGAAGACAATTTATCTAGTGCAATTTAATTAATAAATTTTAGTTTCTTAGTTGAGTAATTAGAGAGATCCTTACATACTTCTAAAAAAAAGAGAGAGAGAGAGAGACCATTACATAATATATCTTGTTTCTAAAGAAATCCTAAACACAAAGAAAGATCCACTCTGACTCTGAGGGCGTGCGTCGTAGCTCCATCTACGCCAAGCATGTGAAAGACTGGGAGACTTGTCTTATCTACTTGGAAATTGATAGTTTAGATCTTTTTATTTTTTTTTTAAAAAATTCTATTAATAAAAAAATTATTCTTCTATTCCACGAAAATTAACTTACTTTTTATTTCAAAACATTCCTAAATAATTAACATTTTTGTCTCATCTAATGCGGTCTGCTTTTTATAATCCGACTTTTTATGGGAGTAGAGAACCTAATGAAGGGTTTTTATTTACAAAATTTCAACTTGAGACCTTACCACAAATTTCCAAGCAATTAATTTTAAGAACTAATTTCAATTTAGAAACTAAAATATGTCTGCCTTAAAAAAAAAAAGTCATTATTAGACTACTTAAGAGCAATAAAAATAATTTAAAATTAACAAAGTTTAATAGCAAATTGTCTGCTAATATTCTTCCCAAAAGAATAGTATTTTATGTTTTTAATAAAAAATAAATTTAAAATAAATGAATTTTATTATTTAAAATATTAATAATTTATTATTTATGTCTAATAAATCACAATATTAATATTTAATTTTATAAATTATTTATAAAATTTAAAATTATATTTAATTTTTTTAAAAAAAATCTTAATATAATCCCAATCAAAATACACGCTCTTAAACCTTTAATATTTCAAATGGACGAAATCCACCATTGAGGAAAGTTAGACAAATGCCTGATTTCTAGTTGTTTATTTTTAATAATAAAACATCAAATTTTAATTACATCTCTTTTTAATCTTTTATTGAACCAGGTCCCACATACTATTTTCGCCATACATACAATTTAGAAGCAAAAACTAATAATTCTCAGCAAAAACTCATAATTCTAGCCGCTTTACTGGAGAGGATTAGCGATTTCTATCCTCGGTTAACTTCTACAATCGGACCTGCACTTCTAAAGTTGAAGCAAATCATTCAAAAAGCAGATGGAAATCCTAACATTATCGACCTTGCGGATGCCTATATTTTCGTCATAAGCTTAAGGTTCGGTTATGACCTTGAGGATCTCATCGAATCATATATGCAAGTTGGAACAATAAGAAAAGGATTCCTTAATAGGATTTTGAATAGATCTAGGAAGCAGAGGGAAGAAATCGAGAATCTCTGTGGATTCTTGATTAATATGCTTTCCAGAGGTGCATTAATTAGTTGAGGATACTGGGGACCATCATGCCCTTGAAATCGGAAAGGATGGCCGTGCTGAACAGTTTCCCCGACCTGCATTAGTTGAGAATACTGGGGAAATCGTTGGAATGGAGGATGCTAAAACAAACCCGGAGTATGCTTTAACCGGTGGACCCTCGCAGCTTAATTTGGTGTCAATCTGTGGCATCCGCGGGGTAGGCAAAACGACTCTTGCTCAGAAATTATTCCGAAGTCCACAAATTCAAACCCAGTTCGAAGTTCGCTCTTGGGTTGTTGTATCCAATGGGTATCGAACGAAGGACATTCCGCTGGATATTCTTTCCACCTAACCTGAAATACAGCTGGTTGATAGAACGGACGCCATTGACAAGTCACAAGAAGAGTTGGCCACCTTATCTCCAGAAGTCTAAAGGGACGGCGCTATCTGATTGTGCTGGACGACGTCTGTTCTGCTGATGCTTGGTTTCGCATACGCGATGCCTTCCCAGATGATAACAATGGATCAAGAATACTGATTACCACTCGGAACAGAGATGTTGCATCGCGAGTGGGTGGTCCAAATTCTTATATCCACGAGATGAGAACTTCAGCCGCAAAGGAAAGTTGGCAATTATGGAGGCCTAAAGCTGGGCTAGACGGTAAGTCTCTCCAGTGTACCTAGAGATTAACTTCTCCAGGATTCATTCAACTTATGCTAATATAGTAAAAATTTGTTCTAACAAAGATTCAATCTCCTCCTAAATTTTACAAGCTTATATATATATATATATATATATATATAGTGTAAATCAACTATTTTGATTCTTTTAATAGATAAATAAATAAAAAAAATTAGTATTCCCCACCAATACACCCAAGTTGCATGACCCATCCCCGTTCTATGGCACGCCCCCCCGCCCCCCCCCCCGCGGCCACCCTCGCCTATGCTGAAGCTGGAAATTCAGATGCAGATGCAGCTGTCAAGTTACTGTCCACCTCAACCTCCAACTCAGCTGCCACCTCAACTAATTCTACCAACATTTCTGCCAGGTCATTCAATAAGCAGAAGACATCAGCTTCTATTTTTCCAGTTTCCTTTGATCCCGGATGATACCGCCAATTTCTTCAGCTGCTGTTACCAGTTGTTAATTATAACTTCTTTGTACTTCATCTTCTCATTTTCTGTAATTAATTTTTCCTTTGAATTCCGGATGTATATAAAGCCAATTGAGTGATCAATTTAAAGGTGAATGAAGCAGTTTTTCTTCTTCAGCAAGTGTCTTCTTTAGCTCATCTTGTGATTGTTCTTCATGTTTTTGCATTTTGCTTAATTTCTACATGGTATCAGAGAGGATGATCAATCAATGTGAAGAGATTAGATTCTGATTTACTTAAGCTCGTAGAGGTAATCATCAAACTCAATTTCTTTATCACAGAACTGCTGATAGCATGAACTCGTTGAGTTGCGAGTTAGTTAAATTTCTTGGTTGAATTGAATTAGTTGATTGGATCTGTTGTTGAAATTCATGGTTATTGAAGTAGTGAAATCTGAAGTAATAGATTTGTGAATGATTTGATGATATTATCATGGTTAATCAAGAGATAGCAGCCTCTAATCCTTTTTATCGGCACCGAGTGAAAATCCATCACTTCACATATTATCCCCATCCAATCCTTGCCCTTGCCTCGAGCCCTCCACCACTCTGCCCTACCCTTGCACGCAATGACGCAAACCTTGCGTATTCAACAATCTAGGCACATATTTTCCATTTTTAAATGTCCTAATGATCTCCCATGAATTTTTCACATATTGTCTTTTATGCTTTTAAGGGTATAAACACCAAAAATAAAAATATTTTGGCTCATTTCGTAGAATTCAAAATTTTAGATTTGCATCTATATTCAAAACATTTTTTTTTTGTTGTCAAAGTGAAATTTTTATAAAATATTAGGGTCTAAATGAAATTGTTCATAAATTTGAGATCTTAATGTAAATTTCAGAATTGGGTTTTGTTTTGTTTACCAACTTGACCTTTTTTTTTTTTTACCCACGTAAGAAAAAAAATGAATTTTGGACTTTATTTTATCTGGAAAATATCATTGTTCTCTATTTGACTAGATGACTGTCTGCTCAAATAATGAATTTGATTGATATTCAAATAAATTCATTGAAATTGTTAGATGCAAATGGAAGTCCAATTAGATTCATTTAGGTGCTTTTAAATAATTCACATCCATTCAAGATGTGGCATGAAAATGGCCTTTTACGGGGTGCTATAGTGTAAGGTCCTATGGTGTTGGGGGGTATTCATGGTTTTCTATGAAGCTAGGTGAATGCATTGTGTCAAGGGTGAAAATAAATTGAGCAGAGTCGAGTTTAATGAAATATAATTTCTGTTACTTGTACCTTTGGCTTAAAAGATATATATGCTTGAGCTTCATTCAAATGTAAACTCAGAAGTTTGAATAAACTTATTTCAGCTCACAAACTGCTCAGTTAATTTCCTTTTGCTGGGTAGAACTATATTTTCACAAGCATATACTTCTTTGCAGACAAAGAAGTCAATCAAGTGATAGAGCAAAGTGGCAGGGAAAAGGTAAGGCGGAGTGAGTTTAATAGTATAAGTTCGGACCATGACTTAAATTTAAGATACGAGAAGTTGCCACTTCGTTTGAGGCCATGTTTACTCTATTTGGGTACTTTCCCAGACGATGCAGAGATAGAAGTGGACACATTATTCCAATTATGGATAGCTGAAGGTCTGATATCAATGGAGGATAAACGAAGTGGAGAAACAATGATGGATGTTGCAGAACGGTATTTAGATGAATTGCAGAATAAAAGCTTTATCCAAATTCCAGAAGACAAAGTCTCAGGACAATGCAAGTCTTTCAGGATTGGTGACCTGATGAGAGATTTCTGCAGAAGGAAAGGAAAAAAAGATGAATTTTTTGACGTCATAGACTTGGGAGATGGGAATAATCAGACTACGAGTTCAGCAATTAGGCGTGCCATATATTTGGACAAGTGTGGATATACCCATTCTCATCTCTACGGAAATGCAGATTACCTTCGGTCTCTTCTATTCTTCAGGTCGAGAAAATCTGGAAATGGGATAACCAGGCCAGGAGATATACCTAATCTGGATAATTTTATGTGGGTAAGAGTTACGTGTCTCTACGGTGTTTATTTTAAGTATGGAAAGCTTCCAAAAGGAATAGAGAAACTTGTGTATCTGAGGTACCTAATTGGAAAGGTTGAAGTATCTATATTTGCCTCTGTGCTATTTTTTTGACTTCCGTCAGCTTAAGAAGTTGGTGATAACTGCAAATGGAGACGTCTCATCCATGATTCAGAGAGTTTTGGATTTTTTTGACCTCCGTCGGTTGACCAACCTTAAGAAGTTGGCGGTATCTACAAATGGAGATGTCTCACACATGATTCAGGAAGCTTTGGATTTTTTTTGACCTCCTTCGGTTGACCAACCTTGAGAAGTTGGCGGTAACTACAAATGGAAATGTCGTATACATGAGACAGTTAACTACAGTCTCACACATGATTCAGAAAGTTTTGGAGTGCGCAGAAGAGCGCGAGAGCCACTCCCCCTCACTGTCGCTAAATATTAGAAACTTCCATTGTCACTCCAAAAGAAGGTTCTTTCTCATGGAAAAGGAGTTCAACTATAGGGCTCTTCATGCTTTGGAAGACCGAGGGTATCTAGGGGAACCTCTGTATCTTGACACAAACCGTGTCAAGTTAACTCGGATAGTCTTAAATTCTTCTGAATTTACTGAAGATCCAATGCAACTACTGCAGAAGCTTCCTAAGCTGCAGATCCTCGTCCTAGAAACTGAGGCATACGTTGGAAAGAAAAAGAAGTGCTCTTCAAATGGTTTTCCCGAATTCAGATATCTTAAACTTTCCAAGTTGTACAACCTCGAAGAGTGGGAGGCGGAAGAAAAAGCAATGCCAAAACTGTGCACTTTGGTAATCGAAAACTGCAAGAATTTAAAAATGCTTCCTGACGGATTGCAGTTTGTCACTGAACTCCAGAAATTGGAAATTGCCTCTATGCCAGGTGAATTTGTGGGCAGGATTCAAAAGCCAGATGGCACAAAAGGAGAAGATTTCTACAAAATTGAGCGTGCATACCCAAATTTCGAAATTGATGGTCAACGTCTGATCGTGCAAGAAAGGCAGAAAGGTAATCTAACGCAATGCGTCAACACCTCATTCACACTTCCATCTCAGGTTACACCAATCTGTATACAGTTAAGTATCATTATCACTCTGAACATTTTAGTAACATTAGTAATTTCTTCAGCAGGCTCAAGAGAAGACCCTCAGTCCAGTTCCTCTTCAGTCCCTCGGACAGAAGCAAGAGATTCCAGAGTTGAATTCAACTGAATAAGCCAGTTTCGTGTAAGCTCTGCTCATCAGAATGGACAGTAAAAGGCTTGCATCTCTCATCAATTTTCCAATGCCTCAATCAGAATCCCCTTCAACATGGCATCTTATTGTACTTTTTCATTCAATAAAGTCAGGTTGGATATTAATTGGACCTCTTTTTATGTGTTCGCATGTTGTTTTTGGTCTTGTATTTATTTCAATGGTATATGTACTTCTATCTAATTATTCTCTTTGTTGGGAAATTTTGTTCAACTCAGCATTTAGTTGCCTAGCATGATAGTGTAATAGTGTTCAATTAATTAAGTGTACTTGATAGCAAATTTTGTTATTACTTAATTAATTATGATGTATTGAAATTTTAATATAAATTTTAAGTGAAATAAAAATTACTTTAAGTTTGAAATCTGAATATATTAACTATCCATCTAATTATTAATATTATTTTATATTTAATATAATTTAATAAAATATAGTATAAAAAATCAATTATAATTAATTCGAACCTCAAATTTCAGTTTTCAAAACTCAATACTTAAATATTCTAATTTCAATCATCAGTTTATAAATTTCAAGTTTATTAAAAGAGTCCTAAATTCTAATTTCGTTTAAAATTTATAATAGAATTTTATTATATTTTAATCAATTAAATGATAATAATCTATTATCGAATGCACTGAATTAACTAATCAATTAATATTCTCTATTATCAAACAAACTTAATTAAATAAGTACTTAATTATTGAATTTTAAATATTTAACTTAAGATGGCATCTGCATACAAGGTTCTTTTTCAAAATCTGGTTTTCTTGCCAACCTCTTTAAATGTTGAAATTAGACTGACAAAATAACAAGTACACAAAAATATTTTTGATTAAAATATGCATATCTAGTCTAATCCTTGTCTAAACATTTAAAAAAAGAGAACTCAGAATTAAATTTTCGTCTTCAATTTTTAAGGAGGATAGAATTATTGTACTATTAAATTTCCAATTTAATATGAATGTTCATTCTCCTAAGGAATAAAGATTCTCTTTCCCTGAGATGATATAACCAATTATACCATAGGTAGATGATATTATCAGTAACATGTTTTAGATTGACAGTTTTTTTTCTAAGGTAAGGGTTCAAAAATTGAAGGTTATCGAAAATTTTTTTGTTATTGTTCATAAAATCGATCAAATAATCAATCTTCTAAAAGAAGAATATCTTAAATTTGTCTTGAAAAGTATGAAAATTCTTTATATGTTTAAAGTATAGTTCAAGAATAATTAATTTCATATGCCTATATTGGTATTATTATTTTAAATTTTATAAAATTTGAGGTTTTCATTCTTGACATTTTGGAAAAGATATGACCACCACAAAATCATTTTTCTTCTAAAAGCTCGTTATGATTTGTTACGTTTATAGCTGTACAATTTTAAATTGATAAGTAAGTATAATTTTGTAATATTCAAATTTTCTTCTCAATTGAAATTATTTAGAGAAAATATTAATAATGAAGACATATTAGAAAAAACAAACTTTCTTTCCTTTTTATACCTCGATTATACTTCTACAACAGCATTTATTGAGAAAAAGAATTCAAAAATATGCAAAATTGATATTTTGTCTCCTTATAACTGAACAAAAGAATAAATTATGGATAAAAAATTATTAAACCAAACCAACCAATTCTTCTCTATTCCTTGAAGCAAATGCAAGTAAAACTCCTCACTTTGACTATAAAAGAGGTTGAGGCCGTAGTCATGGATGTAGTCATTGGGGTGGACGCATTCGTAGTAAAAATATGCCTTATAATTATAGTATTCAGCGTAACTCATCATATTTTAAAAATAATTACTAGAAAAAGGTAAAAAAAAAAATAACAAGAAAGGAAAAGAAAATGATGTGATTTTGATAAATTATAAAGATAAATATTATCAATATGGCTTAAAAGGGCATTGGTTATGAACTTATCATATGACGAAATATTCTGTTACCCTATATCAAACGTCACTTGAGAAGAAAGACAAAAAGTGTTTGACACACATTGTACTTCTTCATGTTTCTAATGAGGAAACTAATGTTGATGATATTGATATTGATATTGATGTAACAGTATTTGGATGTAGCAAGTTTTTTTGAATATCTAGAAGGCAGAATTAATACTTTAATTGGTAATAAAAATGTTTTAATGAATTAAAGTTTTACTATTTTATATTACTTAAAAATAATCAATATATTATGAATATCTTAAAATTATTGGAAGCTCCATTAATTAGTGAAGGCTCCACTAATTATGAATTTATGTGAATTATTAGAGAAGATTTTTATGAATGTCCACCATTTAGTGGAGACACCACTAATTAAGATTAGTGGAAGATGATGTATGCCATGATGTAATCCACTAATTAGAGCTCTATAAATAGAGCTATTCTCTAAGCTTGTAATACACCATTATTTTGTGAAAGAAATATTAGAGAAAATTGTGAGAGAAAAGAAAGAGAGAAATTCTTGTACAAAGAATAGTTAGAGTTTTATTAGTGTGTAGTGTGTAGATTTCATTCTAACACTACCCAAATTTTATAACACGTTATCAGCACGAGTCTCTACCGTTATCAAAGCCAGAAGACAGGTACGCATTTATTGATCTCTATGGTTAATCTCGCTAAACTCGAATTTGTAGCCCTTGATATTTTTGGAAATAATTATATATCATACAGAAATGCATCTAAATGCTAAAAAAAAGAGATCCATATGTCATGTGGATAAAAAGAAAGATTTGACTACCTGAAGATGGTCGTACTACCAACTATACGGTATAAATGATTGCACCTGAAGTTGTAAGATTTTAAAAATCGTGAATGAATATAGCTCCGCGATGTATAAAATTACATCTCAGTTAAAATTATGCGGAGAAAAAGTTACTGATGAAGATATATTGAAGAAGACCTTCTTCACCTTTCATGCCTCGAATATTGTTCTGCAGCAACAATATCGAGAAAAAGGGTATACACAGATTTAATTACTACCCTCCTCATTGCAAAGAAAAAGAATGAGTTATTATTGAGAAATCATGAAGCCAGACCAACTGGCTCAAGAGTACTCCCAAAAGTAAATGCTGTTGGCTCTAGTAGAAGCCAGCGTTATAGTCGTAGTTGTGGCAGTGGCCGTGGTTATGGTCATGGACACACTCAATATTTCCCTTATCACAGAGAAATACTAACCACTTGAAGGGGAACAAAAAAGATAATAAGGGAAAAAGATATTTCCATTAATAATAAGCATCAAATATTTTATTCATATCACTAGTATTCATATAAACTTGAGGATACATGCTTATAGTTGCTCTTTTGTAATTGAGCTGACAAATTTAAGATGAATGTTTGTAATTGTTCTTTTTCAATATTTACATTAGAGGAAGACAAACAATTAGTAATTATGGACTTCAGCTCCTCTTTTTCGGCATCCTCCTCATTTTCTTTCCCTTTTGAGCCAACATTTAGACTAGCAGCAGAATTAGCCGTGAAGTTACTGTGAAATGAGTCTTGGGATTTTATGATCCCCTTAAGTTTATTATACTTAAGTTTCTCATTATATTTGGCCTTGAAGCATGCTTGTCTCCATTTCTGTGTTTGGTCCTCCAACTGCGTATCAGGATTTTCTTCCACCAACTGCTTTTTACATTCCAGTATTTCAATGGCTTCTTTCAACTTCTTCTTAGCCATATGTCCTCCTTCTTCTTTATTTTGCATCTCCTGTAAATCGAAGTGATATCATCGGTTATTTACTTATAAATCTTTCATAGTTTCATACTTGCAAAGTATAAGTGTGTGTGAGAGAGAACCTGAACATTCTGGATTAGGGTCTCCAAACTTATCAACTTCCTGTGAGGCCATCGACGAATTCCTAACTCCCTACATCTTTTCTTAAGACGGGTTATGCCAATATTCAGTTCTTTGGCCGCGCTCTTGATTGGCAGGTAAAAGTATTGCGAAATGGTTTCTCTTGATAGTGTTTGGGAGTTATTGCCCTTCTTCTCTCTCTGCCTCTTAATCCTCTTATTCTCTATAGGAATTTCGTCTGAAATAATATCTTGAACTTCGATATTATGCATTTCATGAGTACTTACTCCGACTTCGTTGCCAAGACCACTCATTATTTCTCCTAGAAAAAGAAAATAATATCAGTAAAGGTAATACCATTCAAAATCCATGTTTAAATGTATAATAACCTGGAATCATATTCTGGCTTTGTTCAAAATCTATTAGAGAGTAAAAATGATCATGTACAAGCATATCCTCATTCAAAGGAATAGCATCAAGAGGAACAGCATCAAAAACAGTCCCGTGCATGGGCGGATCAAATTGGTCCAAAGCAGTATGTTCACTGATTTACATAAAAAAAAAAAAAAAAACAAACCAAAAGAGAATTTAATTTCATTATCCAGCACAAAAAAAAAAAAAAATGGAAGCCCTCAAAAGTATCTCACCTAAAATTAGGAGGAACCGGTTGGTTTGGAAAGGAAAATATATTAAAATCTTCTGCATTAGAATTAAGAGGAAGCGGTTTGCTTGGATAGGAAAATACATCAAAATCTGCTACAGAAACCAAGTCAAAATTTGACCATGTCTCAAATAAATTACGAGCTTCCATATCTGTTTTGTAGTTTTTGTTTTTAATATTTACTAATGACTGATGACTGAAATATATATCGATACATACATATATATATATATATATATATATATATATATATATATATGTATGAGGAAGAAGAAGAGGTAGATGGTAGGAGGAGAAGAAAAGACAAGAGAGGAAGAGGAACAGTCAGTATCGGGAAGAGTAAAATAAACAAAAAAAAGGAGATATTTTTCTTGGCATTTCCTGCTTGTCATCATTTTCTTATATTTCTTTTCTTATTCTCTTGTGTAATCATTATTCTCTTGTTATCATTTTCTTATATTTCTTTTTCTTTTCTCTTATTCTCTTGTGAAATCATTATTCCCTAAATTAGGGGGAGAACAGAAACAGTACAAGAAAGATCGTGATTGGACAACATCATTAAATTATCTTGATCCACATACAAGCGCGTGTGAACTTGAAGTTCAAAAGATAATTCATTTGTAAAGCATTGCAAATCAAATGCCAGACGCTTTTGTTGACTCTAGAAGAGTAACAAAATCGCATATGCCAGCTATAAATGCTCCTATTCTAATTGAAGTTCCAGCAGAACAAAAGATTTTACATATAGTTGCTGAGCCAAAAGCATGCCAGAAGCATGGCCGACCTCTTGGTTCTAAAGATAAAAATCCTCGAAAGAAGAGAGGATTAATGATCCAGATGATCATATTAAAGCAAAGAATGATAAAGACCAAGAGAAAACTTATGACAAAGAACCAGACATAGATGAAAGTAACACTGAAATTTCTATCCATTATACCACTTCCTAGAGAAGTTGGAATCGGATAGAAACAATTATTGATCATATGTTTGCATATAATATTCTCTTGATGTTATACAGATAATGATGATCCCGAACCAATATCAGCTTGATGAATGTCGGCATAGAAAAGATTGGCTGCAATAGAAAGATGCGATTCAATCGGAGTTAAATGCACTCGACACAACGTGAAGTCTTCGGACTCTGCAATCCGAACACCGTAAGGTGTAAAACCCGTTGGCTACAAATGGATATTTGTACGAAAGCGCAATGAAAAGAATGAAATCGTACGATATAAAGTACGATTAGTAGCCCAAGGTTTTTCACAAAGACCAGGTATTGATTATGATGAAACTTATTCTCATGTTGTTGATACTATTACACTCCGATATCTTATCAGTTTGGCAGTACATGAAAAGATAGATATGCGCCTATTAGATGTTGTCACTGGCTTACTTGTATGAAAATTTAGAAAATGATGTTTACATGAAAATCCCCAAAGGATTTCATATGCCGAAGCATATACACATTATCCTCGTGAAAATTACTCCATCAAATTGCAGAAATCATTATATGGCCTGAAGCCATCTGGGCGCATGTGGTTCAATCATCTTAGTGAATATTGATTGAAAGCGAGATTTAAAATGACCAGGTATGTCCATGCGTTTTTATTAAGAAATCTGATTCTAAATTTGTGATATTAGCTATATATGTTGATGATTTTAATCTTATTGGAACTCTTGAAGAGCTCCAAGAAACAATTGATTATTCGACATCAAGGATGGTCGTAAAATTACACTTTGCCTTGGTTTACAAATTGAACATTTGGCAAGTAGAACATTTATTCAATATATACAGCAAAAGTTCTAAAAAGATTTGACATAGACAAAGACATCCATTGACTATTCCAATGATCGTCCGGTCTTTTCCGACCTCAATAAGATGTTGAAGAACTTCTTGGTCCTGAAGTACCATATCTTAGTACAATTGGTGCATTGATGTATCTTACTAACAATACACGACTTGATAGTGCCTTTGCTGTCAATTTATTAGTAAGATTTAGTTCTTCACCAACATGAGGACATTGGAATGGAATTAAACAAGTCATTCGATATCTCCAAGCAGCTACTTCTTCAAATCATGTTGAAATTATAGCCATTCATGAAGCAAATCGAGAATGTATATGGTTAAGATCCATGATTTATTATATCCGAGAAAGTTGTAGATTATCATATATCAGAGATATTCCAACTCCTCTTTATGAAGATAATGTAGCTGGCATAAGCGTAATTACAAGGAGGATATATTAAAGGAGATCGGACACAACATATGTCACCAAACTCCAGAAGAAAGGTGAAATTGAAGTGCTACAAATTCGGTCATGTGACAACCTCGCAGATATTTTCACGAAGACTTTACTGACTGCAACATTTGAGAAGTTGAGATATAAAATCGGTATGCGTCGGTTTAAAGATTTAAAGGAATCATCTCATCAGGGGGAGTAATAAACAGACATATAGAATAGTGTACTCTTTTTCCTTCACTAGATTTTTTTTCCCACTGGATTTTTATCTAGTAAGGTTTTAACGAGGCATATTCTTTATGTAATGGATGGACATCCAAGGGGGAGTGTTATGAATATCTTAAAATTATTGGAAGCTCCATTAATTAGTGAAGGCTCCACTAATTATGGATTTATGTGAATTATTAGAGAAGATTTTTATGGATGTCCACCATTTAGTGGAGACACCACTAATTAAGATTAGTGGAAGATGATGTATGCCATGATGTAATCCACTAATTAGAGCTCTATAAATAGAGCTATTCTCTAAGCTTGTAATACACCATTATTTTGTGAAAGAAAGATTAGAGAAAATTGTGAGAGAAAAGAAAGAGAGAAATTCTTGTGCAAAGAATAGTTAGAGTTTTATTAGTGTGTAGTGTGTAGATTTTATTTTAACACTACCCAAATTTTATAACACAATATACATATTACCTTATACTTTAAAAAAAATTAATATATTATTCTTAATATTTTCATGTTCAGATTGCAAAATTTGGATATTTTTCTTTATTATGGCCCAAAAAATAGCAATGAAGATATATATTTGATTGGTAGTATTACAATGCATACCATATGGAAAGACAAAAATATTATGAGAGAAATAAATATTAGTACTTTAAATAATAGTGCAAAATTGATCAAAGGTTTCAAAAGAATCAACATATTTTTACTTGAAGGAACAAAAATTATGATATATAATGCATTATTTTCTTCAAGTCTTAGAGGAATTTATTAAATTTTAAATATATTTACCGAAATGGATATCATGTTGAAACAATGAATGAAGAAAATTATAAATATTTATGTATTACAACTATTGTTTCAAGAAAGAGATATTTGTACCTCCAGTTGTTAGCTTTGGTCTAGGGGGGTGAGGAGGTCGTTGGTTTGACTCTCACTGTGGGTACTAGAGGTTTACCTGGCCAATAACTCTGGGGCCCCTGGGGATTAGTCAAGTTGCAAGACTCAGATACCCCAGGGTAATCTAAAAAAAAAAAAGAAAGAGATATTTGTTAAAAAAAATTGTCATCACTTTCTTCTAATTTATATTACGCCAAAAATTAACGTCACTAAAATATATAATTTAATAATTAAAAGTTTACTTATCCAAATAAATTTACTATTCAGTAGATTTAAGACTAGATTTGTTGATTGCTATCTTAACAACAAAAGTATTCCTCGAATTAAGGGGAGGAAATAAGCAATAGAAAAAGACAATTATATGGGTAATATCATTAAATTATCCTGATTTGTATCAAAATTCATAGATTAAAAGTTTAAAAGATAATTCATTTGAAAAAAGGCCCAAATCAATCGTCATATACTTCTACCAACTCAACTAGAGTAATGATATCATATATTCTAAATATAAATGCTCATATTAAAATAAAAATTCTTGTAAAACAAAATGCCAATGTTATGATTAATCTAAATCAACCCTGAAGTATGGTAGACCCCTTAGTTTCAATGATAAAAATTCTCGAAAGAGAAGAAGATTAAATGATTAAAGTGATCATGATAAAGAGTTAGAAAAAAGAAGAACAAAATATAAATGAAAAGACTTAAACTCCTAAAAGTAATAATATACACAAAGTTCTATAAATTTTGACATTACAGAGAGAAGTTAGAATCGGTTGGGAAATGAAAATTTGTTATTAATGCTCTTGCATATAATGTAATTTTTAATATTTTGGAATAAAATATTGAGTCAAAGTCAATTAATGAATATCAGTATAGAAATAATTAGCCCAAGATAGAAGGAGATAATTTAATTAGAATTGAACTTGCTTGCAAGGTTTGTGAATTTGTAATCCGAACACTAAAATGTATAAAGTTAATTAACTATAAATGGGTATTTGTATGAAAATAAAATAAAAATAATAAAGTCGTGAATTATAAAGTATGACTTGTGATACAAGGGTTTTTGTAAATACTATGAGTTGTTTATGAAGAGACATTCATATATAATTGATACCATTGTATTTTCATATTTTGTGAGCCCAACAATATATGAAAATCTAGATATGCATATTATAAATGTTGTTACTGCTTATTTATATAGAAGACTTACTACTGATATTTATATGAAAATTCCTAAAGAATTTAATATGCCTGAAGCGTACAAGTTCAATTGTTGAAAAAATTATTCTAATAAGATATAAAATCTTTGGACGTATGTAGCATAATCATCTTAGTGATTGTCTGGGAAGTAAGATATAAAAATGATCTAATATGTCCATGTATTTTTATAAAAAAAATTAAAATCTAACTTTATAATATTAGGTGCATATGTTGATGACATTAATCTTACTAGAATTCCTGAAAAAGTTTTCTAAGGTAATAAATTATTTGAAACAAAAGTTTAAAATATAGGATTTGGAAAAATAAAGTTTTATTTTGATTTAAAATTGAACATTTAGAAGATGAAATTTTTATTTATCAGTCAACATATATAGAAAAGATTGTAAAAAGTTTTTATATGAATAAAATACATCCAAATATTCTAATAATCGTCAAATCACTTGATATGAATAAAGAATTGTTTCCAACCACAAGAAGATAAAGAAGAATTAGTTGGTCTTGAAACATCTTATTTAAATGTCATTGGTGCACTAATATATCTTACTAATAATACAAGTTTAGATATATCATTTTCTATAGATTTACTAGTATAGTTGTTCTCTACAACAATGACGTTGGATGGTATTGATATGTTATTGATATGCAATAAATTCAATCATGTGATACATTTATTCACTAAGATATTCCCCACTCGCATTTAAGAAATTAGTATATGAAATTAGCATGTATTGTTGAAAGATATGAAGACATTATAAATGATATTGTCAAGAAGGAAGGTATATATAGTGTACCTTATTTTTCTAATCTAAGTTTTTCTACTAAATTTTTCTTGGCTAAATTTTTAATGAGAAAGTGTTCACTCTAAATAAAAAAAGTGTACTCTTTTCTTTCACTAAATTTTTGTCTCACGTGATTTTTCTTAAAAAGGGTTTTAACAAGACATTTTCAAATTTTGAAAATGGACAACCAATGTGACTATTATGAAATTTCCAATTTAATATATATATGTCCATTCTCTTAAGAGATAAAGATTTGGTACTTTGACATAATATAATCAGTGATATCATGAGTAGATGATGTCATCAACAATTTTGTTCCTTGAAAATTAAGAATTCTAACTCTATAAATATAAGGTTATTGGGAGTATTTATAATTAAAAAATAAAAAATGAAATATTTAATAGTTCTCTCTTTTATTTCCTAACTTCTCTTTACTTTTTATTTATTTATTTATACTTTCTAAAATATTATCACTTCACTTGCTATCGTTTTTCTGTCCTTTCACTCCAATGCTTCAACAAATTTATAATAGTCATTAATTTTTTTTTCTATATATAAGGATACTGTGTATTATAAAATTTTTCAACCCTCTCTGTTGTTTCAGCCCAAAGCCTCCAAACTTGCTTATTTGGGCCTGTTATTTTGGTTGCTGGGCCATCATTTCCCAGCCCAGGAAGTGGTCTAACCAGTTTAATTTTCAAAGAAGTCTGGCTTTGCAGGGACTCATATTCTAATTCGTGTGGTACTAAACTTTTCATAATAAACTTGGAGTTTATGGCTATATTTAAGTACAAATTCTATGCAATTTAAAATTAAAATTTAATTTAAAATAATATTAAATTTAATAATTATTATATAATTACAATACATCATATTCTCTCTTTTTAACATTGCTTAAACTCCACATATTTAATACTTCCTCCATCCCAATTTATCTGTCACAAATGAAAAGTTTTAGTATCCTTTTTTATTTATTTATCTGTCACATTGAAAAAATTTAGATATCATTAATGTTAATTTTATTGCTATACACTTGTATTAAATAGTTTTAAAAAATAAAAGTGTAATAATTTTAGAGAGAGAGTTGAACAAACAAATCAAGAAAATAATTGTGAAGAATATTAAAATCAATGTACTTTTAAAATGTATAAATAAAGTTGTATAAATTTAAGAGACTAATAAAATTTTTTAAAACTATATAAAATAATTTTAGAGACGGAAAGAATAATTTTTTATTATATCCAACCAAATTTATCTCAAACAAATTTCTATTTGCACCTTACATTTTCAATAAAGTGTAAGAAGTTTACACCAAATCCAGGAGGCTTACAATATTGTTACGCTTTTTTTGCATGCGCATGGCTTCTCAATTTCCAAAAATTAAATTGTGAAGTCATTGCATTTACAAGACTTGGTTTGATTTAACAAAGGACATTATATATAATCCACAAATCAATTTTAAAAGGCATTAAGTACATAGCAGTTTGAAAATTTTTCCACATTTCGATACGTTCTAAGGAGAATTGATTTTGTTATATATAATCATCAATTGCATGATTATAAAAACTGTTCTATAATAAAACTATGAATATATGACAGAATTGCCTTACAATAAGAACTCAGAATTTTCTCGATTGTAAGTAGTGCAAACATGTAATCCGAGCAACGGCAAAAAACAAGAGTAGTGTTAAAGTTATCCTGTGGACAATATAGAATAGCACTGAAATGCCACTTCCAGTCTATTCTAAGAACCTTAGTTGCCTATTCCAAAAACTACTATGTTTCAGCCAAATGCCAATTGTAGCACAGAAAAGGATACTCCTTTTCTTTAGTATATGCGTGAAACAAAATTAGACTTCAGAATCAGAGACAGAAACAGCAGCAAGATACAAAAAAGAGACCGTTTTTGAAGAGTTCTTCCTCAATTTCCTCTCTGCTGCTACCGCTTCTCGAATAGTATCGATTGGTTCTACGCCCTATTGCAAAGGGAGAAAAGGCACCAATGAAATAATGCCATATCTCCATTTTGTTAAATAATACCAATGCTGAATGGAATGATATTATATGCTGCTGTAATTGTGCTACAGAAATTTCATCCAGTAGAGTGGCATTAGGCACTTTTCTAAATTAGTGAGGAAAAAAAAAATCACGTATCTAAAATTGTTCTATATCAGTAAATTAAGGAACATTTTTTTGACGCCGTAAATTTTTGCTGAATTGATTTCATTTCATAAAGGCTTTAAATACACCGAACTTTCAAATATAAAAGATCTCATGCCTGGGCCTAGTTTTATTGTTAATGCAACATCATCTAGCGGTAAAGTGACAAGCTTGTGCATAGAATAAATGAACAATTTAGGTGCCAAGAAAATTGGAACTAACCCAACTCTAGATGGCAAATGAAAATTGATAATTTATGAGATGACAATGAGAGTCCCCTTGTATTATAAAGAAACGTGACAATTTTATCTATGAAGATAATTTTATCCTCAATTAAACTACTCGTTGACAGCTACAAATCAACCTTAGAACCACGTAGTTTAATACATTTTCTTGATTATTCTAGAAGAAAATTATAACTCATAGATAGAACACAAAATACAAAGCCTAGTAGATTAATTAGGTATTCAATGGCATGAACATTACAAATTGGGCACAAATTTCATACAACAGAGGATTAAAACTAGAGGTGCTGAATCTATAGAACAGCTAGCTAAAATTTTTTCCAGACATGAACATGGTAAAAATAGTCAGACAACATAATCTCAAAGGCATTGTCAAGAACTGACAAAAGCTTTCTATAGCTGAACTTATGCTTCAAACACATAACCATAAACTCTTTATTAGATCAATCTTTAATTGTCAAGAACAGACAATCGCAATTGGATGTCGAAAATCCCACAAAGCCATAAGCATTTCTCTAACTCCCAGAAGAAGGTATGCACTTATGCCATCCGATGTTGGAATGATATGAGGTAGAAGTCATACTAACTCTTCAGAGGTTTTATGTCTCGGCAATATTGGCTACCACAGCAGCACTGAAAAGCCTTCACAGGATGAGTGTCATCATCAAAGTCAATCGCATAGTCCTGCATTACATATCAAACATTTTAATAATAGCTTCTTTAGAAAAAAACCCTTTTTAAAAAAAAAAATCCTAAATGAAAAATATTAATCGGCACAAGATCATTCAAATGCAATTTGTGATATGAGCTACCCTAGGAAATTATATTTCTCCATATGTTTCCTAAAATCTGATAAGATGTAATTCAACCTTAGTAGCATTATTGAATAAAGAGTGGATCAATGCACAGAGAAAAGAAGCGAGTCCAGATTCCCCATTCATCCCAGGACCAATTCTAATTTGAAGAAACCACTGCATCCTTAAGTGTAGCAGTTTCAAGGTCAACTTATCCCAAAGTATAACAACATTTGTTATGGGGCATGCTTACCCATGTTAATTCTTCTAAAGCATTAACCTTCCTTCTTGTGAAAAAAGCAATCTGCAACAAATGAAAACAAGTGAATATTGGGAAATAATTTCTTTGCATTTACACATTACAGGAATGGAAAAACTACCATAAGCCATACATGGTAATAATGATGATCAGGGGTCTCCACTTCAACTGCAATATCAACCAAGTTTGCATAATCACATCTGAATAAACAATAGAATGGAGAAAGAGAGAGGAAGAAGATGATAACATATAGATCAGAAATCTTTCATCTGTGTCAAATCATACAAGTAGATGAAGATCTCATCTTACTAAATACACAATTTGTAGAAAACAAATTAGGAAATGGTCAAGGGATAGAGGATTAAATCATATCCCTTAGAACCGGTTGTCTATTCTTGCTGCTAAATCTGGACTTATATCTCAGTGAGCGCTTTAGCTTTCTCTTGTTGTTAAATACCATTTTAAAGATTTGCTTCTTTATTCTTCTTTTCATTGTAATGAACCTGTACCCTACACCGGCATAGAATACAAGCAGTTATTTCAGCTAGCAGTTTAGCCCTTATCGCTCCTCTTCTTTTACCATGAAAACCATTTATCCTATACTCAAATAAGAAGACAAGGAAGTCTGGATAAAAAAGAGAAGAAAAGGAACAAAAATCCATCTACCAGCTGTATGCGCTACTTCCAACTAAAAGAAGAAAAAGCTATTAAAAAGAATGAAAAACACAGGAAAAGACTACATCAAACCTGTGATTGATAAATCTTGCAACATTTCCATAAAATGTTGCGTCCAAGCACAGGGCCTCCTCATCCTTTAGGACACCCTCAGTACCCCAGTCAGCATCCAATAAAACAGGATATGTATGCTTTTCTACAGCATTTCTCATATTCCGATCAACCAATTCCATGTTGGTCACTACTTCCCCAACATACTCACAGACAAACGCACCTTTAGGCAAGTCTTCAAGGGTCCTAAGACCCCACCCCTTTCCTTAAAATATAAATGGAACAAAATTAGAAAAATATTAGGGTCTTATCCCATATTTCTACCGCAGAAAATTCTAAATCAATAAGTTTAAACCTGCAGCTTGACTGTTATGCCACGCCGAACAACACGATTACCACAGTTCATGCCACAACCACATTTATACGAGCACTCCTTTATGAGTTTCCTGAACGGATGTCCCTTGCACTTTCCAGATAATCTTTTATTCTTGGACCTTTCTAATGGATAGTCTTCACAATAAAAGAGGTTTTTCTGTTGAGGGCTCTGATTTATCGAAACGCAGTCTTCAAGAAACTTTTCTTTAACTAACCCTCCTGGAACATAAGCAAAATCTCCACCAGTTTCAGAAGCACAAGCACAAGGTATTTCTAAAGACAAACAATCCCCAAAGCAATTGGAATAGCACTTGTCATCTGATATTCGAGCAAGAGGAAATTTCATATATGCATTTTGATAACTGATGCTTCTGGGAATGTATTTAAAGTGAGGCTGATGCTCATTGTTGAATTCATTTATTAAAGACACTTTCAGATCTTCTTCTCCTCTCGTAATATCTTCAATGTGATAAGTGGAACTCGGAATGTCATGAGAAAAATTTTGCTTCTGAACAATGATCATGCTGCTTGAAGTTGAAGGATTCAGGTTTGTAAGTGCCTTAAGATTTAAACAATTTTCTCCATATGCACCATTCAGAGGTAAATCTATCTTGCAGCAGGTGAAATCTGGACAATTGAAACCTTGAAGCCTCGTAATCCGGGGGAAAACTTCAATAAGATTCTGAACTTTTAGAGCTTCCAAAGAAATGTTAGGGGCAATGCAAAACCTTTTTTCATGATTGATGCTTCCATTTAAAACATCTTGAGAACCAAATTTCTTCGGTGTACCAAAATCTGATTGTACCTTTGTAGGTCCCACTCTCTTATCATCTGTGGTGATGGTGCCTGGTGCTAAGAAGCATTCACATAAATCTTTCATGAACTTCATCACACAGAAAATCTTCCTCCATTCGCCTTAAGACTGCATCTAAACTCGGAATGCAAAACTTCGATCTAAGTGAAGATTTATAGGCTATAGAAATCTTAACCTCTCCATTGGAAGATGATGCAATATCTAATTGTGATGAATCTGAGGAATAGTTTTTCTCTTTAGCTGAAACCAAACAATTATATTCCAGATGAGGGAGTTCAAGACTAGCAACATCTTCGCCACATAGATATTGAGCATCTGCACAATATAAATAAGCAAAAATCCAACTACAAGGACTTAAGATCCTTCAACTTTTGCGGAAGCAAAAAACGGGGAAAATAGCAGTTAAAAGTGACATTTATCAGACTCTGATACTTGAGAAAACAAAATATCTTGTAGGACTGAACCACTGGAAATATCGCTTCCTCCCGCCCCCCCCCCCCCAAAAAAAAAAAGAAGGTTTCCCTGCAAAAGCAAAACAAAACTCCACACTTTATGAAACAATCACGTGTCGAAGTCTTCAAATTTCTGTGCAAGTTAACTGATTACATACAACTCTGATAAATCCTGTAAACTGAAATACATCTAGTTGCAATGTTGAACAGCACATTTAGGGAGCAATAAGACAAGAAAAGGGAGACAAAGAAGTTCTCTGGTTACTTCAGCAACTGCAATCAGACTAATGCACTTAATACATGCCATGCCCCAAAAGGAAACAGCTCCTTACATTTATCCTCCGTCTCTAGATGTATCACTTCAGGGGATGTAATGAAATCTTCTTTTGAATCAGGGGAATAGACCTTGGAAGAATTACCATCAACTAAAAAACCTGAGGAATCTGTAGATAGAGAAATAAATGAAATTAATCATAAGGAAAAATATAAAAGCGCATGTTTGAGGAAACAGAAAAGTTTGAACGAGTGGAAATAAACTAGACAAAACACAGTTACTATAATTGTCAAATTATCAGAAGATATAACATCAAATTAAAAGCAACTTTAGGCAACAAATACCAAACCATTCATGTTTATATTTTAGTTATTACCCTGTATGTTTTTTGAAATTCAGCCAATTGGCATCAGTGGCGCATGAGTTTGTTCTTCAGAAGCAAAGAACAACCACCACATCCAAAGGAAAATGAAAAAGAAAAAGCATTCCTCTAGTCACTTCAATTACTTGGAAACTTTTTCTTTTTCTTTCCTTTTTGCTTGTTGCTGTTCCATCTCTCTCTTGTTCTGTTTCCTATCCTATTCCATACGACAATTTTTCCCTTTCCCCAAAAATCCGATGCTTTGCTCATAAGGTTTCTCTTTCTTTATGGTATCTTTATCCTAAAGTCCCTCACTTAAATGTCTCTCTTTTCCCACTTTCTATTCTTGTTATGACCCAAAAGATCTCGCAACCAGTTTCGGCAACAGATAGGTTCAATTCTTATTCAAATAAGAAAAGGGCATCTTCAAGCTATAGTAATCTGCTTTTAATGCTAAACAAATTGAAATTCTGTTAGTATGCTTTTTTTTTTCCCAATTCATGCCAAGAAAAATAGCACTACAAGCACTCACATGGTGTGCAAAACCACCACTTATAAGGTCATTTTTCCATTCTTAACTTATATTTATCACATTGATTGGCATATATATGGGCAAAGCCCTCAAAGATTATCTGCATAAATTTGTTCCTGTTATTCTTAGATTAGGACTATTTGTAGCATTCCTAATCATGTATCAGCAAATTCTTAGTAGAATCCATAGCCTGTTTTCACACACGAGATGTTGGGCAAAAAAAGTTGATGATACTGCTTCCAAGCAGAAAATGAGCATACATAGCTGGTTTAAATAGACACAGCTTCAGTACTGGGAATCTCCTTCAACTCGAGCGAGAAGAGATTTTATATTCTTGATGAGTGAATGACATGTTAACTATCCCTTCAATTAACTGGAAATGAAAAAAAAAAAAAAGAAAGAAAAAAATGGGACTACTTTTGTAGAATGTGTTAAGGACTCTTTAGTAGATAATGTTTCTTAGCTGGTTCTTAGCTATAGAATATAGCTAGTATTGCTGATATTTATCTGTTGTACCAAAATATTGTGTATAAATATCAGTAAAGATGTCAATAAAAGTGATTGATCAGAGTTTGATTAAACATCTTCTTCATTCTTCCTTCTTGTATTTTTCTTCATGGTATCAGAGCCTGAACTCTGATCAATATTCTACATCTCCTTTTAAATTGCTACTGTTCATTTTCTTGTCACAATGACAAATGAACCTGAACTCACAATCCAACAATTTCATCAATGTTCCAGCTAGTATCCATTCGATTAAGTCTTACCAATTATCTCTTATGGCGATCACAGGTTATTCCCTTGATTCGGAGCCTTGGAATCTATCACCATGTCTCATCTAGTGACAAACCTGAGGAGGAGGAAATAGAAGATGAATCAGGAACGAAGATCGACAATCCAAACTATCGCCTCTGGATGGTCAATGATGGCCTTCTCACATCCTGGCTTCTCGGAACAATGAAAGAAGAAATCATCAGCATGGCCTACGAGGAAGACCACACTGATTCCCAGATTTGGCATTCTCTTGATCAACAGCTTTTACCACATACCGTGGAAAAGGAAGGGAATTTAAAAAATATGCTGATGGGAATCAAGAAAGGATCTCGCTCTGTTGAAGATTATCTTAGAGAATTCAAATCAATATGTGACAATCTAGCTGCTATTAAGAAACCAGTCTCGGATATGGACAAGGTTTTCCAATTTGCTCATGGTCTCGGTGGGGAGTACATGCACTTCAGAACAGCCATGCTGACAAAACCTCCATATCCATCCTTCAATCAGTTTGTAATGGCCCTTCAAGGTCATGAACAAACTGTTCTCACACAGTGAAATGCAGAAAAGCATTTCCTTGATCAAGCTCAAGTTTTTTTTCACACAGCGAGGTCGTGGAAGGGGACGTCGTGGAGGAGGAAATGGCCAAGGAAATTTTAACTCAAGAGGACGAGGTTTTATTCCTGCTGGCCGCTTCAAATCTTCAAATAACAACTACTCACATGGTGTTCATGCAGCTGAATCTCCAACAAATGGTCCAGGAGCTTTATGAGTGGATACTCAATCCAAATCCAGTGCTACATCATCAAATGATGATAGACCTACTTGTCAAATTTGTGGAAAAGCTAATCATGTTGCTCTTGATTGCCGGTATAGGTTTGATTATTCTTATCAGTCTGACGATATTCCTCAAGCTCTTGCTGCTCTCACTCTAAATAACAATGATCCTTCTCTCTATGCTGACACTAGTGCAACAGTCCATATGGTTAATGATGAAGGTAAACTACTTTCCAAAATGCCATATGTCGGTAATGATAAAATTTTTGTTGGAGATGGAAATGGTCTCACTATTTCTCATATTGGCAATGCGTGTGTTTCCACAAATACGGGACTAGTAAAACTAAATGATGTTCTAGTTGTTCCCGAATTGACGAAAAATTTACTCTCTGTTGGAAAATTTGCTTCTGATCATCAATGTGTTTTTGAATTTACTGGATCTGGTTTTGTTATTAAGGATCAAAACAAGAGGATCATCGCCCACGGCAGTAGAAAAGGCAAACTCTATGCCTTAGATGGTGTGTTTCATAAAGCTCTTAGTGCTATCAAAAAGGACAGTACAACGTTTTCCATTTGGCATCAACGGCTTGGCCATCCTCACACAAAAAGACTTTCTTTCCTAAAGGATAAAAACTTAATTGATGTTAGTGGTTGGGTTTCAAAACCGAGTGTTTGTGTTAGTTATCAGATGGGTGAGAGTTGTAAATTACCTTTTAATAAAGCCACTCCAATCTCTGTGTTTCCTTTGGAGAAAATCCATTGTGATTTATGGGGTCCAGCACCTCTTGCTTCAAATCAATCTTTTCGCTATTATGCTATCTTTGTTGATGATTTCTCTTGTTTTACATGGCTATATCCGTTGAGAAAGAAAGCAGATTTTTTTTATTGCTTTGTGAAGTTTCAGAAACTTGTGGAGAATCAATTAGATCGAAAAATAAAAGTGTTTCAATGTGATGGTGGTGGTGAATTCAATTCTACAGCTTTCCAAGGTCTTCTGTCAACTTCTGGAATTTCTTTGCAAGTATCTTTCCCATATACTCCTGAGCAAAATGGAGTGGCTGAACGGAAGCATCTCCATATAGTAGAAACCGGTTTAACAATGCTTTTTCATGCTAATTTACCCTTGCATTTGTGGGTAGAATCCTTCTCCACTGCAGTATACTTGATTAATCGTCTTCCTTCTCCTGGTTTGAACAATGTGACACCATATTATCATATTCACAACAGAAATCCAGATTATGGTGGCTTGCGTGTGTTTGGATGTTAATGCTTTCCCTCTCTTCGGCATCATAATAATTCAAAATTCTCCAAGAAGACTTATCCTTGTATTTTCCTGGGCTATAGTCCTTTACATAAAGGCTATCGTTGTCTTGAGCCTCACACGAAGCGGGTATATATTTCTCGGCATGTTGTCTTTAACGAAGCAGTTTTTCCTTGCAGGCCTAATCCACCACAAGTTTCTAAGCCAAATTTTGATCTCATACAGTACCCTTCAACAGATGAATGGTTCTCTAAGGATTCATCTATGGTTTCTCTTCCTTTGGAGACTGAAAATGTACCAGAAAAACATCAAGGCTGTTGTGATCCCCCCTTACAATCTCATGACAATGATGCACCTAATGATAATTCTTCTTCTGCACCGATATCCATTAGTTCATCATCTACTGATGAAAATAATACAGCTTCCTCTCCCTTAACATCTACTGCTCCGTCATCCGTAGATGTTCCTGATGATTCTTCCTCTACTAATGTGCCATCCTCCTCATTGCCTATTGCCTTGTCTAAGCCACAGCGTGCCTGTCATCCTCCACCATATTTAAAGGATTATGCAGCAGTTGCTGTCTCATCGAAACCAGTAGAACCAAACACTCTCAAATCTGCTTTAACGGATCATAATTGGGTTGCTGCAATGAAAGCAGAATTAGCAGCTCTTCATGACAATCATACCTGGGCATTAGTACCTCGTCTGTTGAATGTAAATGTTGTTGGCTCAAAATGGGTGTTTCGAATAAAAACAAAAGAAGATGGATCTATTGATAGGTTTAAGGCGAGACTTGTTGCTCGTGGCTTCACCCAAATTCCTGGTGTTGATTTTGATGATACTTTTAGTCCGGTGATCAAACCTACAACTATACGGTTAGTCATTTCCCTTGCCATTTCTCATCGTTGGACATTGAGACAATTAGATGTTAAGAATGCTTTCTTGCATGGTGTCCTAAAGGAAACGGTTTACATGGAGCAACCTCCTAGTTTTGTTGACCCTGAATTCTCTGATCATGTTTGCTTACTTAAAAGGTCACTCTATGGACTAAAACAAGCACCTCGTGCTTGGTTTGATCGTTTATCTCAGTTCCTACTTCACATTGGTTTTCATTGTAGTAAGGCAGATCCATCTTTGTTCATTTTACGCACTTGTTCCATGGTGATCATACTCCTTATTTATGTTGACGATATACTCGTTGCGGGTAATGATTCATCATATATTCAACAATTAATCACTCAGCTTGGGACCGAGTTTGCTATCAAAGATTTGGGTTCCCTTCACTATTTCCTGGGAATTGAAGTAAAACGATCATCCGATGGTATTTTTCTAAGTCAACAAAAGTATATTCATGATCTTTTGACTCGCACAAGGATGCTTGAGAGCTCCCCATCTGCCACACCAGAAGCGATAAAGACTACTTCTGATATTGCTAAAACTACTCTTGTTGATGCATTCTCCTATCGCAGCATTGTAGGTGCTCTTCAATACTTGACATTCACTCGTCCTGATATTACTCATGCTGTAAATAGAGTATGTCAACATTTCTCTTCTCCAACTTTGGAAAATCTTCAGGCTGTCAAACGAATTCTACGTTATTTGAAAGGAACTCCTGACTTCGGCCTTCATTATCTCTCACGCAGTCCATCTTCTTTTTATGCCTTTAGTGATGCTGATTGGGCAGGCTGTCCGGTAACCCGTCACAGCACTAGTGGTTTTTGTATCTTTCTTAGTTCCAATTGTATTTCCTGGAGTTCAAAGAAACAACCCACGGTTTCTCGCTCTAGTTCTGAGGCTGAATATCGCTCTATGGCATCTGCTACTGCTGAAATTACTTGGATCACTTACCTTCTGCGTGATTTGGGAGTTCCGCTTCTTAGACCTCCACACCTCTTTTGTGATAATTTAAGTGCTCTAAATATGACCATCAATCCCATGTTTCATTCTCGTTCTAAACATATCTCTTTGGATTATCATTTTGTTCGTGAAAAAGTGGTTGTTCATCAGTTAGTCACTCGTTACATACCATCCGTTTCTCAACCTGCAGATATTTTCACCAAGCCTTTGGCCAAAGCTGCGTTCTATACTTTTCGTGGCAATCTGCATGTTCAGCCTCCTTCCCATGCCAGATTGAGGGGGAATGTTAAGGACTCTGTAGTAGATAATGTTGCTTAGCTGGTTCTTAGCTATAGAATATAGCTAGTATTGCTGATATTTATCTGATATTTATCTGTTGTACCAAAATATTGTGTATAAATATCAGTAAAGATGTCAATAAAAGTGATTGATCAGAGTTTGATCAAACATCTTCTTCATTCTTCCTTCTTGTATTTTTCTTCAGAATGGACCACGCAATAGGGATCATCCATGTATGTTCAATCCAAGAACACAGATGTTTTCATAATTATTGTAAATTCTAAACTAACAGAATGGTAGACCAAGACTAAAAATTGCTGAATCAACCACTAACTCCAGTTCAGATTTAACATTAAAGAAACTTATGCTGGCAAATTTCTCTTGGATGAAAGATTTCAATCAGAATCGGAAAAAGATAAATACAGATCAAAGAAAAGAGTATTGAAGAAAGAGTGCATCCTTGAAACGTAAATGACGTAGGAAAAAGAGAAGTAGGCTATCCTACCAAAGCACATATACACAATAATAATCACACTTAGAGATGTCCAGACTAATTGCAATGAGTTGCTCCTCATTTTACACCGAACCACACCATTGCAGTTGCTCAAGCAAACAAAACACTAAGTTTTTGCAGTTGCTCAAGAAAACAAAACACTAAGTTTATATAATAGAACATATAAGACTTCTTCAGGAGAATGTGAAAACTTCATAACGCATAGAAATCCTATACTAAACAAGAGCAAGTAATTATATGAATGTAATCTCTTTCTATCAAGCTACTTCATCAAACCTAAATTTTGCATCTACTTTAAAGAGCAAAATCAAAGTTTACTCACTAAACCTATATTCTCTAAATATTTAAAGTAATAGAGTCCAAACTCAGCCTCCTGCAGAGGGTACGACAGCTTGAGAGAGCAAGATCCCCAAGGAAGTACAAAGTAGAGAAACCAAAGAGATGTTCAACAATAAACTCCAAACTAAGGCCTAGTTAGGGAGTTTAGAAGAGAAACAAAGAGAAAATGAGTGTATTTTCTTGTACTGTTTGGAAGTTCAATGAAAATAAATGGGGAAAATTTTTGTTTTAATAAGCGAGATTATAAATGTACTCTTAATATATTTAAAATATGGCCTAGTATGCATTAATTGATTTTATATTGAGTAACACTTATTCAATTCTCCTCGTTTTCTCCTTGTTTCTTCCCATTTCTGGAAGAAAAGTTTTTAGCTGTGCATTCACTCCAAATCTTCACATTTCTTTCCTCTAGAAACTAGCAAAGGCAAGAAAGGATGAGACTTTCTATCCACTTCTTTTATTCCATTTTCTGAATTCCAAACCAGCCTAAAAATAATAATTCTTGAGCATGATCGTTAACTAAATTCTTTCTGTTCTGTAGATATTCATGAAATGAGAAAAAAACAAAGAAATACAAGAGAGAGATAAAATATGGAAAATACCAGGAAGAATGACTGCAAGAGGAACCCCAAATTCCGACTGTTCATCAGGTAATTGCTCTTTCTCACTACTAGCACCAGCAGGTTATTTTACAGGAAAATTCTTCTGCTTAGAAGGATTACTTTTGTGCTCAACATTCTCTTCCCAGAAAACAGTACTAGTCCCTTTTTCATTACTAATTACCATATTTGGGACAATTGAACCATCACTGTCAGCATCATCACTGAGCAGTTTCTCAGGCGATCGAGGATCAGATTCATCAAAATCCTCATCAGGGAATAGTTGAATTTTCTCTGTAAGTTCCAGTCCAGAATAATAATTTTGGGAATTGACTGTCTCTGCTTTTTGATGATTTTTTGGGGCAGAAAGGACCTTGGCTTCTATTTTGTTTTCTCCATGACGATGACCAGACTCTGTTGTCGTTTGCTTTCCACAAGATTCAAGTAGCTTGTTTGCAGCTTCATTGAAAATTGGACTGGAAAGACCAGCAGACGGGGAAGTCTGAAGTGTACGGCTTCTTAAGCTATACCTTTTCCCTGGATTCCTATCTTCAATGTCCTCATCTGATAGGTGGGACTTCTGTAGTTTTCTTTCTTCTTCCTAGACACACAAATGCAAATAAAAAGTAATAAGGATCCAACTGATGGAATATGAAGTTCAAACTAGTTGTACAAGCGCACATCACAGTTTGTTTAATGCAAACTTTTCTAGGTAGAATCAACATTCTTCTCTCCCACTGAAATGAGCAATCATTTCCACGACTAGAAGGCAAGATAATATAATAAGCACTCAACTGATTGAAGGAAAATACTCAGAAAATTCAAAGAGCATTCAAACCTTGCATTCCTCATTCCCAAGAATAGCATCAAGAAGAACTCTGTATTGCTCATCTTCGATAAGCTGCCAATTTTGGTCATACAAATCCAAAAGGTTCTTTAATATTGGTTCTACAACTTGTTGGGAATATCCAAAAGCCTTCATAGTCTTGTAAGCCCTTGCAAGCTTTGCATTTGGCTCATCTTCTTCAGGCTTATCTAATAAACAAAATTCCTGTTCTTCCTGTCTGTCTCTCTTAATACCCACAACAACAACAACAACAACAAAAAAGAACGCAAATAAAAACAGTAAGGAAAAAAGCTGATGGAATATGAATCCTGAACTAGTAGAGAAAATATAGGCAGCTTATGACAAGCTTTTAACATAACATTAATATTTTTCTCTTCAACTGATGTCCAAGACTGGTAGCAAGATCACATAATAAGTAATAAAGATTTTGAAGTAAACACTATGGAAAACATAAAACAGAGTTTATACCTTGTGTTCCTCACTCTCAATAATAGCATCTAGGAGAACTTTGTATTGCTCATCTTCAATAAGCTCCCAATTGTGGTCATAAAAGTACAAAAGATTCTTCAGCTCAGGTTTTATGGTTTGTGAGGAGTATCCAAGAGCCTTCATAGCCTTGTGGGCTCTAGCAGCCTTTATATTTGGCGCCATCACATTTGCTAAGTTGTGAAGTGCAGTAAACTACCACACTGCCTCTTATCTTTGGTTCACTGCATTGCAATTGAAACACAAACTCTTACACCAGCTTTACTACAAACTTTAAATTTCAAAAGAAGTCTGTAACAATACAAGCAAGCAGTGCAAAAATAAAGAGCAGCTTCTCGCAAAAGCTTCCCAAACCAACATGGCAAAATATATGTATACTTCATTCCAATCTTGTCAGGAATCCAATTTCCACTCTCCAAAGAGCATCAGTGTTCTATTCTTAATTAAGGAATTCAATTCTTTTCTGTCTTTAGTATATAATCAGGGCTTGTATTTAACTCGTGCAGTTGATGTGTCCCTCATAAACAACTGATCACATCTTAATATTTCTTTTGCCATTCACTATTTAGAATGGTAAAGCAGCATATGTTATTCAAAAATCTTCAAGAAGTGAAACTACCTATTGGCTATTGAACATTTCTGTTATTTCCTTCTGGTTAGGATATCAGTGGAGCATGTTACAAATGTTTTTGCTCAGCAGTAGCATTATTAGCAACTCAACCGAACTTGTTTGAGATGTCATCCCATCATTTTCAGAGTAACCAACACGAAAGCCACCATATACTAGATGTTCAAATAGATTCAGTCTTATTTGATTCCTAAATAACTTAATCATCTAAAACAAGATTCGCCAGCTGTCTAATTTTGCTTTTTCTCAGTTTCTAAATACGCGGTATTTTCCTAAATAGAGCTAGTACTGCATTTGGAAGCATCAATGTAGCAGAGCCACCCACTTTGTTAAATAATCATTCACCAACATGGGCATATCTACCATTGCAAACATGAATTAGATCTTGTTGGGAAATAAATTGAAAGTGAGCAAAACACCAAACTTCACCCAAGTCATAATTATATTCCAAGATCAATACTATTTCCCAAGTGCCAATAAAAAATAGGAATAAACTAAAGATACCAATTAAGTAACACCAGTAGGTAAAAGAAAGTACCAAAGTAAAGAGTACGAGACACTAAGATTTTTAACTTGAAAAACCCAAGATGGAAAAAACCACGGGACCTAGTCCAGAAAAAAAAATGGACAATACAAAGTCTTCTCTAGATAATACTAGAGGCACACCAATAATATATTAATATCTTCTCCCAAAGTTACAGCTAAACAAGAATTGAGTTTGGAAAGATGTTATCAAAATTAAAATCTAAACCATTAGATTTGTAGATCTTGTTGAGAGGATCACGTAAAACTAAATTTCGTCTCAATCGGACTCCGAATGACCATCCAAATTGAGGATCAAAGCTTGAAGAAACTCCTGCGTCTTTCTTACTGTCTCTGCCACCTCTCTCAATGAAAATTTCACAAAAATGCCGTGTAGTTTGCTTTTGATTTGTTAGGTTTTTATTTAGTTTGTAGGCCTTTGTTTTTGTTTTCTTTTTCTCCACCAAATGGGGTGGACTTGTTTGACCCAATAATCTCCCCCTCCAGCTTATTTGGGAAATACAACCACACCTGCTTCTTATCTGCAAAACAAGAATTTCTCCCTGGGCAACACCTTAGTCAGCATATCAGAACCATTATCATCTGTGTTCTCCTTCTTAAGCATTAGCAGCTTGGAATTCAAAACTTCTCTAATCCAATGATATCTCACATCAA
Organism: Voacanga thouarsii; assembly: GCA_026120185.1. NCBI lineage: Eukaryota > Viridiplantae > Streptophyta > Magnoliopsida > Gentianales > Apocynaceae > Voacanga > Voacanga thouarsii. Next base: position 1,746,306 of record JANUWF010001438.1, on the reverse strand, counting down.
TATATTTGGAACGAGAGTGAAACATAAAATTCTTACATAGATGAATAGCACTCTAACTGACTTTTCTTGTTTCAAGCCTAATTCCTGAAGAAACTTCTGCAACCAAAGAATCTCTTTACAAGCTTCAGTAGCTGTGATATACTTTGCTTATGTACTAGAAAGAGCAATATATTTTTGCAACTTACTTTGCCACGATATTGTTCCCCCTGCAAAAGTCATTAAGTAACCAGATGTAGATCTTCTTTTATCAAGATCACCTCTCATATCTGAATCAGAGTATCCATCAAGTATGATATTGCTATTTCCAAAGCACAAACATAATTTGGAAGTTCCCTTGAGATACCTAAAAATCCACTTGACAGTATTCCAGTGCTCTTTACCAGGATTAGAGAGATATCTACTAACTACTCCAACCGCATGAGCTATATCTGGTCTTGTGCAAACCATAACATCAAACTACCAACTGCTAAAGTATAAAGAACTTTCTTCATGTCCTCTTTATCTTTCTCACTTTTCGCACACTACTCAATGTTTAACTTGAAATGACGTGCAAGTGGAGTAGAAGCTTCCTTAGCATTGCTTATGTTGAACCTGTTAAGTACTTTCTCAATATACTTTTCTTGAGATAACCAAAGCTTTCCATTTTGCCTATCTCGAGTGATTTTCATCCCCAAAATTTATTTAGCTGGACCCAAATCTTTCATTGCAAAAGATTTGCTTAACTCCTTTTTCAACCTGTCAATCTTCACAGCATCATGGCCAACAATTAACATATCATCCACATACAACAAGAGGATAATAAAATCGCCATCTGAGAAGTTCTTCACATATACACAATGATCTGATGTGGTTCTGTGGTATTTCTGATAGGTCACAAAGGAGTCAAATTTCTTATGCTATTGTCTCGATGCCTGTTTCAAACTATATAAACTTTTTCTATGACGACATACCAGATTCTCCTTACCATTTTCTTTAAACCCCTCCGGCTGCTTCATATAAATTTCCTCTTCTAAGTCACCATATAGAAAGGTTGTCTTCACATCAAATTGCTCAATCTCAAGATTTAAACTTGCAGCAATTTCAAGAACAACTTGAATAAATGTCATCTTTACCACTAGAGAAAAGATTTCTTCAAAATCTATACCTTTCTTCTGACTGAACCCCTTCACAGACAATCTTGGTTTGTACTTAGGTTGTGAGCTATTCTCTCGAGTCTTTAACCTGTAGACCCACTTGTTCTTTAGTGTTCTCTTGCCTGTAGGTAATTTCACCAAGTCATAGGTATGATTTTCTTGTAAGGAAACCATCTTCCCTTGCATAGCTTGCAACCATTCTTCTTTCTTCTCATGCTCTAAAGCTTCACTATATGATTCTGGCTCTCCTCCATCAGTCAACAGTATATATTCATTAGGATTATACCTAGTAGAGGGTCTTCTTTCCTTGATAGATCTCTTAGGTTCATCTTGTGGCTGTAGTACTTCTTGTTCAATCTCATCAACGTTATTATTCTCATCTATACTTTCTCCTTGCTCATTCTCAGCTCCTCTTTGATTTGAATCATCTGTTTCTGAAACTGGCACATTAGAACTAGTTGGTGCAGGATTTGGATCTGAATTAGAAGGAATGTCATCAAAGAATCTTGATTTTGGTTTAGGCTTATCATGTTTTTCAATATCTTCAATGGTTTGATCTTCAAGAAAAACAACATCTCTGCTTCTGATCAATTTCTTCTCCACTGGATCATACAACCTATAACTAAACTCTGCATGCACATATCCCAAGAAAATACACTGTTTGGATTTTACATCAAGTTTTGATCTCTCATCTTTGGGAATGTGAACAAATGCACGACAACCAAAGACTCTCAAGTGGTTGAAGGATACTTCTTTACCTGTTCATACTCTTTCTGGAATATCACCATCCAAAGGAACTGAATGAGAAAGATTAATCAGGTCAACTGTAGTTCTCATTGCTTCACCCCAAAAAGATTTTGACAGCTTAGCTTTGGAAAGCATACATCTGATCCGCTCAGTGATAGTTCTGTTCATCCTTTCTGCTATTCCATTCTCATGTGGTGTTTTTGGTATTGTCTTCTCTAGCTTGATCCTATGAGACTTACAGTAACTTTCAAATGGTCCTTTATACTCACCACCATTATCAGCTCGAACACACTTCAATTGTTTACTAGTCTCCCTTTAGACTTTGTTATGAAATTCTTTAAACACACTCAAGACCTAGTCTTTAGATTTCAAAGCAGTACACTGGACTTTTCTAGAGAAATCATCATTAAAAGTAACAAAATAAATTGTACCACTAAAAGACCTATCTTTCATGTAGCATATATCAGTGTGCACCAACTTTAATGGATTTAGCTTTCTAGATGAAAGAAGTATTTGAAAAGCAACTCTATGTTGTTTTCCATAAATACAATCAACACATAATTTAAGAGAAGTACCTGTTATATTAGGGAGAAGTTGCTTGCAAACAAGTGTTTGAATTCCCTTCTCACTCATGTGCCCAAGTCGCTTGTGCTAAAGATCAATAGAGGAATATTGAATTACATTCACCTCTCATTTTCCCAACTTGACTTGCATCAAGTAGAGAGTATTTTTCTTCCTTCCTCTGGCAATGATTAGGTTCCCTTTGCTGAGTTTCCATTTGCCTACACCTTGAGAACTATAGTAGCCTTCATCATCAAGCTTTCCAGTGGAAACAAGAATAAAACGAATATCAGGAACATGTCTAGCATTCCTCAAGACTAACTGACACCCGGTATCTGTATATAAGCAAATATCACCCTTGCCAACAACTTTGCAAGAAATTTCATTTCCCATCCTAACGTAGCCAAAGTTTCCTTCGACGTAGGTTGAGAAGAAATGTCTATGTGGAGTAATATGATATAATGCACCTGAATCAATTATCTAATCACTATCTTGACTGGTAATATTGATATGATCATCTTCACAAAATACAAATATATCATCATCAGCTACCACTACTGTTAGTGTTGTGCCCTAGAGGCAATCACTTGTACTATGTATATTGCATATTAAATTAATAAGAGGCATTCTTTATCTTTCAGTTTGATTGTTATATCTAAATATGTGTACAAACCGTTAGATAAAGTCCCTAGTACAACACAGTGTTAAGGAAATCATGATAGAGATCATGATGTGAGATTCCTACTACACTATGCAGTGTTTGTACTTAAATAATCCACAGTCATAGTATTAATAAGATGGGACATTATTAATACGCCAAGACTGGCACATGTTATATCTCTTGATTGGATCAAGCAGTGGTTCTCATATCCGTGGGTATTGGGATACTCAGGATTAACGTGTGGATGCTTGTTTTGGAATAAGTTCATTGGATGACCTAGCTACGAGATAATCACTTGGATAACTATTTAGTATCAGTGATAGAATCTCATTATAGCAAGTGTGCAAGTATCCTTAGACTTGAGATCTCCAAGGTACTTTGTTTATCGAGCGTTGTACTTTGATTCTAGTCTTTGGAGTCTATCTAGGACCGTCTATGAGATGGATATAGGGTACAACGTAAAGTAAACGAAAGTAGTTGAGAGGGTCAATAAAGGATTCACCACTCCTAATAGTAGGAGAGTATATCTCAAGGCCACTTGTAGAAATCATTACTCATGAAGTCCTTGGCCAAGGCGACTATGTGATGGAAATGGTTCCAATTGATACACATATCAAGTAATGGATTTCTTGAACAAGAACTAAAATATTCGGGTCAGAATTAATAATATTCTGGAGGGAGTTGGTACTAATTCCATACTCTAGACCGAATGAGATATTGTATGGTGAAAGGAGTTTATTGCACATATAATTTGCTATTGAAAGGTTCATGTCAAGTCACTTGACCTTCTGGACTTTCGGGTGGTCAAGAGTCATTGCTAGATGTCGCTCTTGATATGCTAAATATGGATTTATTAATTAGAGAATTAATAAATTTAATCCTTTATTTTATTAAGGATTATTAATTCTAATATTGTTAGAATTAATTCATATTATGCTACCAATAAGACCAGGAAACCTAATGCGTCACACACAATAAAGGTTTGAATACTCAAATATATTATTTGATAATATTGTGGGGTTAATTAAGAGAAGGGAATATATTTAGAGGTGAATTATAAGTGTGTTATAATTCATGGGACCTAATTGTAATTAAGTAAACTTCAAGGACCAATTTGTTGATAATTGGACGTTGAAGGACTAAGTTACAATTTATGGTAATTATAAATCTATAAATATAAGGAAACGGTTTCCTTAGAGTTTGAGACAGACTATTCACGCAATAACAGAGAAACCGTTTCCCTGCCTCTCTCTTGATCAAACCCTAGCCGTCTCTCTTCTTGATCAAAACCCTAGCCTCCCGAATTCTACTAGCATAGAATTGTGAGATTGTGAGCATTCAACCTTGTGTGGATTATCATTAGAGGGAGTTCTTTCTTGGACTTCAGTTGAGCTGCAGTGAACGGTTTTGGATAATCTAGATCGCGCCTGCGTTCTTGTTTCTGAAATTTTTGAATTCCGGCTTCTTAAGGTAATAAACGCAATCTTCTCCTTTTTCCCATTTCTATTGCAAACCCGTGATCCATGGCTTGGATTTCTTGTTGTTTTCCGCTGCGCTTAATCTGATTATGCATGATAGAAATCCTACAACTACTACTGTAGTATCTTCTTCGTCTCTCACCTTACCATTACCATTTTTCTCAATAAGTTCCCATTTCATGACTCTGCAGTGCTTCTTGTAGTGCCATTTCTTTTTACAATGATAGCACTCAACATTTTTCAGTGACTCATGTCTGCTCTTGGATCTGCCATTCCTATTGGAAAGACCTCTACTCTTACTACTCCCCCTTCCTTCTTTCTTTTGCATAATTAGTGCTTGGGACTTATTAAAAGTGCCTTATTCCTTCCTCTTGATCTCCTTATCTAACACTGCCTCTTTAGCTATAGCTATGGTTAAGACACTATTTGGAGCTGAATTGCTAATAGATACCACTATTGTTTCCCAGCTATCTGGTATTGAACTGAAAAATGACAAAGCGTATACCTTATCATCCAAGTTCAGTTTCAATTAAGCTGCCTGGATCAATCCCTGACAAGTACTCAAATGCTCACTCATATCAGCACCATCTTTGTATCTTAACCAAGTAATATTTCTCAAACAAGAAGATTTATTCATTCTAGTTTTCCGTTCAAACATTCGTTCAAATTTTTCCCATAACACATTAGCTCTAGTCTCTTAAGTAAAGTGTTGAAACATTCTTTGACCAATCCACTTTTTAATATTACCCACTATTTTTATGTGCATGCTAACCCATTTTTCATCACTCATATCAGATGGTTTACCTTTATCCCCTAGAATAGGCTCAAACAAATCTCTACAATACAAATAGTCTTCCATTCTAGGCTTCCAATCTGAATAGTTTGATGTATTCAATTTTGTCATGCACCCACTATCTGAATAATCCATTTTAATTAGCATAAATTAGCCAACTGATCAACCAGGGCTCTGATACCACTTTGTTGGGAAATAAACTGAAAGTGAGCAAAACACCAAACTTCACCCAAGTTACAATTATATTCTAAGATCAATACTATTTTCCAAGTGTCAATAAAAAACAGGAATAAACCAAAGATACCAATTAAGTAACACCAGCACGTAAAAGAATGTACCAAAGTAAAGAGTACGAGACGCTAAGATTTTTAACATGTAAAACCCAAGATGAGAAAAACCACGGGTCCTAGTCCAAAAAAAAAAAACTTCCACTATCAACAATAATGGGCAATACAAAGTCTTTTCTAGATAACATTAGAGGCACACTAATAATATATCAATATCTTCTCCCAAAGCTATAACTAAACAAGAATTGAATTTGAAAAGATATTACCAAAACCGAAATCTAAATCGTTAAATTTGTAGATCTTGTTGAGAGGATCACATAGAACCAAATTTCGTCTCAATCGGACTCCGAATGACCATCCAAATTGAGGATCAAAGCTTGAAGAAGCTCCTGTGTCTTTGTTACTGTCTCTGCCACCTTTCTCAACAAAAATTTCACAAAAATGCCGTCTAGCTCTGCTTTTGATTTGTTAGGTTTTTATTTAGTTTGTGGGCCTTTGTTTTTGTTTTCTTTTTGTCCACCAAATGGGTTGGCCTTGATTGACCCAACAGATCTCAAGCTTGCACTATGAACTAAAATCAACCCCATCTGATGCCTAATCCACCTGGCCAACTTCAACAACCTACTAGCCAAATGCTAATGCAAATTCTAGTACTTTCCAGGAAAATCAAGATCCACATCCAAACTTCAGCAGTGGTCGATGCAGCCCTAATACAGGTGCACAAATTTACTAATATATGTTTTTGGTTTTCTTTATATTTGATGATTTATTGAGTATATAAAATATATAAAATTAATCCATTTTTCTAAATATAATTGATTTGGTTTAGGCCAATATGTACAACTTCAGGCAATTGGTGCAGCATATTGTAATGCTATGCATGTTACTCAATAGCAACAATTGAACTCCCTTAGTGTAGTATTTCCTAATGCTACACAGACTACTCAACGGCAGCGATTGAACTCCCCTGATGCAGTATTTCCTCATGCTACACAAGCTACTCAACAGCAACAATTGAACTCCCCTAGTGGTTAACCGAACTCGAATGCAGGTGTGGAAATATTTGTAACATTTAAATCTCTAAATTTTGTACAAATAAACTCATTTTCCTTTAGTTATTTCTATGTCCACTATCCTTTACTAATTAATTGTTCTTGTTTAGGTCAAAGCACAAATTCAGCAAACATAAATGAAGGGAAAAGTAGTCGAGGACATTCTTGTTTACCTAGTGAATGAGGTACCAGAATGAAGCTGCGTATCCATTTGAATGCATTGAGGACCATTGTCGGTGCAGATAAGAATAAGGCAATTATGACATTTGGAATTTAGTGAAAAATGGAGATAGAGTCCTTTTGACATACCCTACACTATAAGAAAAAAGAGTTTTGCTGATATATTTTTAATGACACTTTTTATAAAGCGTAATAATATAATAATTATAATGACACTAGATTTTTTAGTGTTATTATATAGAACCAATATGATGTAGTTTTGTTAGTTTCATTTAAAGTGATATATTGTTATGACAATTTTCTATGTCAAGAAAAAATATTGGAGTTTTCTTGACACTTTGGGACTGTAAGGAATGAAAAGGAGTGTAATAGACACTTTCATTAAAAAAAAAATGCGCTAGTTGTTCCCTTATTTTGACTAGCCTCTGTCCGTATTTTCAAAGCAGCTGAACAATAATGGCGGAAAGAAATATTTTTCCTTCAACTCATTGACAGAAATCAGCCGATCTGGCTTTACTTTATTGGAGTTCAAGCGCGAGTTGCATCTTCTTCAACCGAAATTCGTTTACGCCATTTTTCTGTTCGTCTCCGATAATCCTTTGCTGCTGTGGAAGAGCTGTTCGTCATTGCAGACATAGCAAAGAGTTGGTAAGCGTAATTCCTTTTCAACATTTTCTCACCCTATTAATTCCTGTAAATGATTTATTTTGTCCGTATAGTGCTTCTCTTGTTTTCTCCCTTTTGTTCATCCATAGCCTACCGAAAGCTTCTTCTTCTTCTTCTTCTTCTTCTTCTTCTTCTAGGAAAAAGTAGGTTGTTTTTTTTAAGTATCTCATCTTCTCACCGGCAAGCACAATCTGTTGAAGCAATGGCATTGACTCTTCAGCCCAAAAGTCACGAAAGCAAGTCAGTAGTTGGCCAAGCATGTTAGTATTGTTGATTAGCAAAGAGCCATCACCACGAATTAGGTATGTTGATTTTGTTTCATGAGTCAAAATTGCAAAATTAGAAAATTTTGATCTTGTTTAATAGATTGAAATTGTATTTGACTATGGATTTGAGGTTTGGGGTTTTCTCTCTGTGTTTGTGGATTTGCTCTGTGTTTTCGTAAGAACCCCTTCTTTATTTTCATACCATTTTGCTTATCAATTGAGGGGTTGTTGGTTTTTCTTAGAACCATAGTTTGAATGTTGGTAATAGATTTGTTGGGTTGAAGACAGGGATTTAGTCAATGCTAGAGGGAAACAAATAGGTTGGGGCAATTATACTGTTTAGGGAAGATGTGATTCCGTTTAGCAGAAAGAATTTGAGTTTGGCTTTGTTTTCTTTTTTCTTTGAATAGTGTACCTATTCTCATTTTTTCCATCCCCCATTTTTTTTGTTGTTGTTAGGTGTATTTTTTCCTCTTGTTAAACTAAGATGCGTGTCTGCCCTGTGTTGTTTCTATGATTATGTTCAGTTGTGTGTACTTCTGGTTTAAGCTTGCATTATTTCTAACTTGTGAATCACCTCATCTTAAAATACATTTATGTACGCATTTTTTAAGTTCCAAAAAGCCCTGATAAGATTCTGGAAATTCATAACCACAAGCAATGAAATATGAAGCATATTTTTTGCCATTTATTTAGGCAAATGAGCAAACTAAACTTGTTTAAATTTCATTGATAGAAGCTTTGATTATTCATATTCTGGATGATTATGTAACTTGTGATCAACCCATCTCTTTTATGACATGATTATTATGTTGAGCTCAAAATTTGCCAGTATATAATTAATTTAGTTTTCCATTTTTTAACATTCATACTAGAGTGGATCTCTCTGTACTATGGGATAAAATCAAAATAATTAACAAGTTCTGAACAAAAAAATTCAAATTAGAAAGTTCACACACCACTTAACATATTAGAATTTTCTTCCTATATATTGTAAATGGTATTGCAACCTATTTTTTTTTTAGGGATTTCTCCACTTGTATTCTAACATGATGCTGACATAGGTAAATTATCTTCCATTTGCTGCTGCCATTTGAATTGGATAATTAGTTTAAAAAATATGGATAAGGGTTAGATGAAACTTCCAAGGAATTGCATTGAATATGAAAATGGAGTTAAAAGGTTTTTAAACTTTGCAATGAACAATGCAAGTTTAAATGGAATGATATTATGTCCTTGTTTAAAATGTGGAAATGGAGTAATGAGAACAAAAGTTGAGGCCAGGGAGTATTTGATTGTATGGGGTTTATTAAGGGATATACACATTGGATAGCACATGGAGAACTCTTTATGCCTAGTTTAAGTACACTACACTCAGAGCCTATTTCAAATAATGTAGCATCTATGTCTGATGACATGGAAGCAATGTTGTATGATGCTTTTAGGCCACCTTGTGGAAATGTAGATGAAGAAAGTAATACGACATCCCCAGATGTTGAAAAAATTTACAAACTAATTAATGACACTCAACAAGATTTGTATCCAGGTTGTAAGAAATTCTCTAAACTTACCTTCATCATTCGATTACTTCATCTCAAGTGCGTGGGAAGTAGTCTACTTGATTTGCTGAGAGAAGCGTTACCCGAGGGTGTTGAACTTCCTAAATTTTTTTATGAAGCTGAAAAATTGATGAAGCAACTAGGCTTAAGCTATGAAAAAATAGATGCTTGCCCTAATGATTGTACATTGTACTGGGAGGATAAAGAAGGATGGAAGGATTGTAAAACGTATAAAGATTCTGGGTGGTCATTTCTGAAAATGACCCTACGAGTAAGAAGAGGAAGATTGCAAAGAAAGTTTTATGGCACTTTCTTTTGAAACCTCAACTACAATGTCTATTCATGTCAGTCAAGACTTCGGCTTCTATGAGATGGCATGCAGAAGGGTGCACAAATGGTGGTTGTATGAGGCATCCTGCTGATTCTCCTGTTTGGAAAGTTTTGACGCTATAAATACAGATTTTGCAAACGATGCACACAATGTGAGGTTGGGATCAGCATCCGATGATTTTAATCCATTTAAAAATATGAATGTTGCTCATAGTACTTGGCTTGTGATTCTCATTCCTTACAAAGCAACCATATTTCATATTGTCATTTTTAATACCTGGTATATATGCTTCTAGTAACAATATTGATATTATTTACAACCTCTAATTGCTGAATTGAAAGAGTTATGGGACATAGGTGTACAAACATTTGATGCATCTTCGAAGCAAAATTTTCAGCTACGTGCTGTATTGTTGTGGACAATTAGTGAATTTTCAAGTTAGGTAAATTTGTCCAGGTGGAGTACTAAAGGGCAGCTAGCCTGTCCTATTTGTCATAAGGAAACAAAATCATAATTATTGAAGAATGGTGCCAAACATTGCTACATGGGGCATCGTAGGTTTTTGTCTTCTAATCAACATTTTCGAAATGATGCATGATCATTTGATGATCAGCAAGAACATGGAAGGCCGCCTCCTAAATTGAATAGAGATAGGATATTGCATGAGTTGGAGGGAAAACAGAACAAATTTGGAAGGACAGTTAATGATAACCAACAATTGCCCTACAATTGGAAGAAACAAAGTATCTTCTTTAAGTTGCCGTATTGGAAAGATAATTTGGTACGCCATAACCTTGATATAATGCATATTGAAAAAATGTTTCTGAAACCATATATGCAACATTGTTGGAGATGGATAAGAAAAGGGACCTTAAATCACATCGTGACTTAAATGATATGAGTATTCGATCGGATCTTCATCTTATTGAGAGGGATAATGGTAAAGTTTATTTGCCACCGGCTTCATTTATACTAAGTAAGAAAGGGAAAGTGACATTTTGCAAGACTTTGAAAGGTGTTAAGGTGTTGGACGGATACGCTGCCAACTTTTCTAAGTCTGGACTTAAAAGCTATGACCATCATATTTTAATGCAACAATTGCTGCCAATTGCTCTAAGAAAAGTTTTACCTAAGTTTGTCCGCTATCCCTTAATAAAGCTCAGTAGATACTTTAGAAAGTTGTGTTGTACTGAGATAAAGCTAAATGATGTGTTTCAATTAGTGCAAGAGATTATAGTTATCCTTTGTGAATTAAAGCGAGTCTTCCTTCCTTCATCGTTTAGTATCATGATGCATCTAACTGTCCATTTAGCATCTGAAGCTAGGATAGCTGGGCCAGTTCATTATCAATGGATGTATCCTATAGAAAGATAAATATTTCTTTCATTTCATATTTAGGTTATTCTTGCTTGCAATTTCAAACATGTACAATAATGGCATTGAAACTAATGTATGAAAGTTGAAGTTAAATAGGTATTTGAGCACGTTAAAGTCCTATGTTCGTAATAGGAGTCGCCCAGAAGGTTCTATTGCTGAAGGGTACTTGGCTGAGGAATGTTTGACATTTTGCTCATTATATCTTGCTGAATATGTTGAGACAAAGTTCTACCAACCAAGTAGGAATGGGGATCATGAAACTAATTCCTATGCTGGGTTAGAGATTTTTCAAACCAACTGGATGTCCACTTAGAAAAGGAGTGCCTACAAAATTCAATAACGAAACATTGAAGAAAGAAGATCAATATATGTTGTTTAATTCTCACTCTGCAAAACCTTACATATAGTAAGTATAAGATAAAGGACTTATATTCTTCATTAGATTAGTGCCTATGAAGCCACACCTAACTAATGCATAGTATGTGTATGCAGCCAACATCATGGACTGGTAAAGCAAAGGCATCCTCATGCAAGTTTGCATGAAATTGAGCTCATCCGTAGTAAAGAATTTACGAATTGGTTTTGCAATTATGTAAGTTTTATCTCAAATGGCATGCTTAAGTTATACTTTAATGACGCTTAAGCTTACACTGACTCTTGTCGATTTCCTAGGTGAAGGCATTGCAATTCAATGATGATGATATAATTTCTAAGGACTTGAAGCATTTGGCCAGAGGACCCAATTAGATTGGGTTTAAATACGATAGGTTCTTAGTGAACAGCTTTTAGTTTCATACTAGAAAAGTTGAACGTGAAAGGAAAACTCAATATAGTGGTGTTTTTGTAAATGCCACAACAACTAGTTTTTTAAGTGTTAGGGACAGAAATTCAATTTCAAGTGATATGTCTTATTTAGGAAAATTAACAGATGTGATTAAGTTAGATTATAGAGATGGGTGTAGAGTTGTGTTGTTCAAATATGATTGGGTATCAACAGGAAAAAGGTTTAAAGAAGATACTAAAGGCTTTACTTTGGCCAATTTCACTGATGTTAGGCCCTATTCTGGGCCTTTCATTCTAGCTTCTCAAGCAACTCAAGTCTTTTACGTTGGAGACCTTATTGAAAGTAATTGGTAAATTGTTATAGCCACAAATCCAAGAGCTATGTATAACATGGGGTCCCTAGTCGATGTTGAGATTTATTTGCAGAGTGAAACTTGTAATATCCAGGCAAATTTGGGTAGTGAGAAAGTCAGCTAGGTTTGTGACGGGGTTAATGAAGTAGAAGTTGATATTACATCTACTTGATAAAATCTTTACTTTATTAGTTGCCTTAGTTATCTTCTATTTTATTTTTGAAATACTTGTACTCAAGCTAAATTGGTCAAACTTAGTAGAAGTAAGATGATATACAACATTTTGAGGCTCCATTATTATTTCTTAGACAAGCACTAATATTTTTTTATGCTCTACTGTTGCTTGCATGTCTTTGCATTTCTGGGATTTTTTTGGATATGAAATTATTGATCTTTCTATGAACATGTAATACAATTATTGATTGGTACTTCTTATTTGAATCCCATATTTCCATTACATGTTAGATGGCAAGAACTAGGGGAAGAAGAAGAAGTACCAATCAAATAAACCATGAAGTTGATGGCCATACCAATGCACATGTTGTACAAGAGGTTGGTGGCCAAGTCATGCAACAAAGTAAAAGTTAAGGTATATTTGTATTTAGTGTCTTCTCATATGGTTTGTATATTTTTATACTTCTCAATGATTCCCTGACTTTATTTTTATAGGAGAAGTAAGTACCAGAAGAAGTGAGCCCATTCACAAGAGAGGGCCAACTTATATGACCTCTATTTGGGGTTGTCCTCAAAATGCTAAGCCATTGGATATTGAGTTCAACAAGTTTGGATAGCCAGTTGGAATGAACCGTGCTAAATTGACCGAATATTTGAGAACCATAGCAAGGAATAGAATATTGTACTCTCCAATAGATATCAAAACATGGTGTCAAATTCCTCAAGACAACAAGAATGAGATGTTCAATGTTGTGATGGTATTTTACATTGTTATATATTATGATAGATATAGCAAAACAATATTAGTATATAATAATATGTATTTGAGTTTTGCTATTTTTTGTCCATATATAGGAGAAGTTTAATATACCACCTAGTCTTAAGCCTACTATTCTAAGATCAATTGACATAAAATTGAGGAGCTGGAAAGCATCACTGAAGAATGAATGGTATGATGCAAAAAAAGACATCCATTACCAAAATCCGTGTACCAATAACCGTGTGATACAAACTCAGTGGACTAATCTTCTTAAATGATGGGATTTAGCTAAAGGGAAGGTAAGAATCTCTCCTTATACTTATTCTATTTTGATGGGCTAATCTCATGAAAATATATTGATGATTTTTTTTTTAAATTCAGGCAATGTCAGAAAAGAATAAAAGGAATAAAAACATGAAGAACATGAATCATAGGAGAGGGAAGAAGCCACATTGTCAAAATTCGTGATGATGTGGTAACTTTATGATTTGGGAGCAATTTCAAGTGCTATTGCCACTACTTCTATTAACTAATAACAGAAATTGAATATTTAGACAAAAGAGAAAGGCCATTCCCTAACTCGTCTACAAATGTTCAAAAAATATTACACGGATGCTAATGGAACTTCTTCCAGCTCTCATGTTGCCGGTGCAGTGGTAATTATACATTCTTGAAGCACAAGTATTTGTTTTATGGGAATATGCCTTTCTTTCTAGTTAAATGGACAAGTATGTTTTTTTATCGATGGATCTTATTGTGGACTGTGCATGCATCTCTACCACTTCAGTATAGGAACATGTCTATTTACTCAATCTACCACTTGAGTATTAAACTATAGCTTATGTTTATAGGCCTTGTGTTGTATATAGTAACTAGTTTTCTGAAAAAAGAATGGAGAAGTATGAACTATAGTGGCATCTTAATTTCTAAACTGTATGAACTATAGTTATTCTTTAGTGTCTCAAAATCAATTTAAGCCTAAAACTTGAACTGTATGTTGAATTCTTCATGTAGCCTCACGAAAATGTATCTAGTTACTGAGGCTTTTATTGATTTGCTAGTATTGATCACGCTTGGTCAATTCTTCACTTTCAGTAGATTTTATGACAGGAAGTTACATTGAACCATATCATTATTTAGCTTCTATTTGGATATGTTATTGCTTTTTTTTTTTCTAGCCAAAGGCCATGATCAAAACTTTCTGCTACTTCCTGTTCTTCTCCTTCTTGTTCTTCTTCCTTTTTCCCTCTCTATTGGCTAGTTAAAGATAAATTTCCTGGAATTTTACATTCATTTTGTTTTTCTTTTCTGTTTTGAAATTATTGTGATTATTATGTCAAAATCAAGTAGTTGTATATCAAATAGCTTAGTCTAAGAAGAAGTTTGACATGAACATACATCTTCAAATTCTAGTTTACCCATTCTTTTTTGAAAAGGAAATGATTTCACACTTATAATCATATTGGAGTTTCATATCTTGTAAATGGTAGCAAATAAAAATGGAAATGGATTCATCTCTTCAAAGAACTACTTTATCTGAAGAGAGGGGGAAACATGAACAATTAAGAGACGTGCTTGCTATTTGGGAAAAGAAAGCAAAAAGGGGATAAAAAAGACTAAACAATTTTATGAGGAGATCTGTTGTATGAATCTTTTGACAGCAATAGAAAGAAATGCTGAGAAGTGTCATTTTGTGTTTGGTGGTCGTAATTGCTCTTCAGGGATGGCCTGATTTCTGATTATGTTGTGATGAATTATGATTGGTTTCGAAATAACTCATACATTGCGATATTGAATAATGTATTTGAGAATACTTGTAATTCAACTACTAATAGTGTTAATTGACTTGATTTAGCTTTCTTTGACTGAGAAGATTTGTTGTTCATATTTGATTTAACTTGTTGAATCAATAAATTCTAAAGCAGACCTTTAAAGTTTCTAGGATAGAGTTAGAGGAACTACGAGGAATGTTGAAAACAGGACTAGATGATTATTAACAAACACAGAACTGGAAGCACTGCTTAAAGGTGCAGCTGTTGTTCTTTTCATTTTTCATTTTTCTTCTTTCATTGTGGCCAAAGTCATTATTAACAAACACGCATAGTGGAGAAATAAGCACAATTTTTCAATAGGGGTGTACTTGGTCTCTGTGTCCAATAGATTTCGACTAAGATAATATACTGCTCTTTCGATCCCTTGTTGGTCATCCTGAGCTAATAAGCTGCCGATGGATTCTTGCACAGCTGAGATGTACAGCTTCATGGGCGACCAGTTGTAGGGAGATGCTAACACTGGCAGATGGGACAAAGCTATCTTTATCTGATCAAATGCCTCCTGATGCTCAGGCTACCAAATAAACTCTTGAGACAACTTCAATCGTAAAAAAAAGGAAAAAGTCTTCTGTTTACCTATAGAATTCGCTAAAAAACGTCGTAAGAAATTCATCTTCCTCAAGAAGCTCTAAAGCTCCTTCTTTGTCTGAGGAGGTCTTGCTTGTAAAATGTCATTGGCCTTGTTTTGATATATTTCAATTCCCCTCTGGTGTACCAAAAAACCAAGGAAATTGTCGGCGGTAACTCCAAATGCACACTTAGCGGGATTGATCTTCAAATGGTGTTTGTGCATTCGGAGGAATGCCTGCTCCAAATCAGTCAAGTGTTGTAAGAAATCGGAGGATTTTATGACCAATCATCTATGTAGACCTCCATTGTACTACTGATAAGATCATAAAAGATAAGGTTCATAACCCGCTAAAAAGTGGCCCTAACGTTCTTCAAACCAAATGGCATAACTACCCATTCGAACAGGCCGATGGACCCTGGACAACGGAACGTTATTTTATGCGTGTGCTTCTCAGCTATAAATATCTGATTATACCCTGAATAGCCATCCATGAAACTCAAAAACTGGTTGCCTGCAGCAGAATCCACCATCATATCTGCCATCGGCATAGCATACTCGTCTTTCGGAGTAGCCAAATTTATGTTTCTGAAATCTATGCAGGTATGTAGTTGACCATTCTTCTTGATGACCGGCATAATGTTAGATATCCAGTCTGCGTACCGACACGTACGGATGAACCCACACCGAAGCAATCTTTCTATCTCCTCCTTAATCATGGGCAACAATACGGGATTAAATCATCTAGCCGGTTGTTTATGTGGCTTAAAGCCCTCTTTGACAGGTAGACAATGCTCCACAATGCCCCTGTCCAATCCTGGCATCTCATGATAGTCTCATGCAAAGCAATCCTTATACCTGCGGATTAGACATGTCAACTTATCTCTCTGCACAATAGATAGACGTACGCTAACCTTGATTGTTCTGTTCTCCACAGGCTCCCCTATGTCTGCTTCCGCTAATGGGTCTTGAGCAACAAAACCAGGAGCTCATCGGACATCTGGATCTCAGGTCGTAAGTCGTTTTCCCTTGGCTCCTCAGTAGTGATAAGGTTGTGAGCCATAGTTAGCTTGGCATACTGACTTGGATTAAAGGTCGTGTGATAAAATAGAGCTTCGTTCATGTGAATCTCTGCTGAAAACAAATTGGGATCGGCTGGGATTTGCTCTACCCATTCTCCATCCCAGATCAGCATCATTTGGTGTAAAGTGGACCGTACGCAACGGTTTGCATGAATCCAATCCCTGCCCAATAAAACAGAATAAGCTGGCTTTGCATCAATTATAAACAAGACCGTTTTACTAGTTTTGGACCCGACTGTGACTTCACAGGTGATAACGTCTTTTGCCGCAACTGCTTCTCCAGTGAAATTAACCATCCGCATATCAGTAGGGGACAAATTCGTCCTATCTTTTCCCAATCATTTCAAGGTAAAGAAAGGAATTATGATCAAGACAGCTCCACCATCAACAAAAATCTGAGTACTTGCCATTGATATGTGCTTTGATATACAAGGGCCTAAGGTGGTTAACACTTTGGGCCGTTGGAATAGGAAAGAGCATCCCCTCTGGGGGAACTTTGACATCAATCAATTCCACTGCAGCTTTTTCTTCTGCATAAAAATCCTCTTCCATGGACTCTTGACGAGAGGCGGCTCGAAAACTTAACGGCAAGATGCTGAGCATATTTTGGCCATTCTCATGGGGTAATTGTTCTTAACCCAGCATCAAGGAGCCGCCTTTGTTGTGCCCGCTTCCGCTGTTCTTGTCTTTTTTGGGACTTTAACGGTTGGGAACAGCGGCCAGGCAGAAATGGCCTCCCTTGGGGCACCTGCACTGTTAGTTTCCCTTATTTGCCATGAAAATGTACTGCAAAAGAGGGAGGAGTTAAACGGGTAAAAACAGATGGTTTACCATCCAATCTTTGGAATTCTTTTTTTATCCCCTCAGGCTTGTTGTTTTCTGTACGTTCTTCATGTTTCCTAATTGCTACTGTTTGCAGCATGTATGCATCAGCTAACAGAAACGGATCCGTGCCTACCAAAGTCTCTTTCTTTTTATATGCAAACTTCAATCTTCCATCCTGAATAGTCTTCTGAATGGTGTTTCTAAAAACAATACAACTGTTAGTACTATGCGAGAAAGAATTATGCCATTTATAATACCTTTTTCCTTTCAACTCTTCCTGGCTTGGGATCCTGTATCCATAAGCCAGACGAATATGCTTATCTGCCACTAGTTGGTCAAAGATTTGTTTAGCTTTTGAGACATCAGAAGAGTAAGATGGTCCTGATGTGGCAACCTCCTCCTTCCCCTTGCCGGTTTTCAAATGGGGACAAGTATAGGACGCACCCTTTACCAATTCTACCACCATTACCTCTATAGCCTGCTCCTCGTCGTTCTCATTAATATCGTCTATGACGGATATCATTGTCTGGCCATGGGAGAACTTGACGGAACACCTCTTCTCTTTCTCCTTGATCATCTCTTCTATTCTAACAATATGAGACAATAAACGGGATAAATCCGAGAAATCTTAGAGAATGAGTCATTCTTTAAGTTGCGGATGCATCCTGTTAATAGCAATTCTCGCACATTCTGTTTCAGGCAGCTGGATTGTACATTTGGACTTAGTCTGCCGGAAACGCTCAATAAAATCCGCAACATCTTCTGATCCCTTCTGTTTTATTGCCAGAAGATCAGCGATGGAAATTTCCGGTGCCGGTTTAAAGAACCGTTGGTGAAACATTCTTTCCATGTCAGCCCATGAGTATAACAGAATAAGGAACTAGATTGGCATACCATGTGAACGCTGCTCCTGTCAAAGACAACGAAAACAGTTGTAATTTATGCCATTCATTATTTCTCAACTCACCGCACTGTATTGTGAATCTTTTGATATGTTCTATGGTGGACTTATTATCTTCACCGGAGAATGTTGAAAATTTCGGCAGCCTATAACCTCGAAGGAGTACTGCCATGGAATCCACCCAATCAGGGTAAGATTTTTGGTATACGAGCCGATCTCGTGACTGCCGACGAAGTGTTTCCGTTACTATATTAACCGACTGGTATGGCTGCTGAATCGATGTGAAGGACTTTGCATGACAGGTCGAGGACCTTGCCCCATGGAAGGCTCAGTACTTTCGATCCTCTGCCCTGGGTAAGTCGTTGTTGTTTCCGGATATATAGAAAGGTAAGGAACAGAGTAATTTGGCTGCCCCCGAAGGGTGGCATGTTCCCCCTAACAAAGGTTGGGGCTGTTTCATAAGTCGTTGGTACTCCTGTCATTGGAACCGGACTTCTACTTGGAAATATTTCGGTTGGTATAGTGTTCTGAGTCACTACTCCTGGAACTTGATGCCCCCCAATAGCAGGGAAAGGTGTTGGGGATATGCCCTAGAGTCAATTTGTACTTATACTATTGTCATTATGTTTTATATAATAATATGAGGCTTTCCTTTCTATGAATAGTGAGTTTTGTTTTGTGGTTACCAAGTACGTGACTTGATAGTAAAACCCTACAATGAATACAATGACTATTCTAAAACTGTCCCTAATCGATTATTATTATTGGAATAATAATAAATTAAGATTAGTATGTTTGTGACTTGATGGCTATGTTTTACTGGCCATGGATATTTGTGATATCGAGTTAAGACATAAATAAATGTTAGAGAAAATTGTATTGAACATGACCCACTGTGAGAGTACTTCATGGAATATGTCATAAGTACTTTCTAGCCATAATAATATTGAAAGTCCTTCGACCTAAATTCATCATAGTTTCCTACTTGATAAATTCTATATTTTGACATTGTCTAAAGTTGTCTTTAACTAGATAATAAATTAGACTACTGTTAGATATAGAATAAATCAATGAGAGGAATATGATTGATTGTGAAGGAATTTGTCCCTCTCAATTATGGGAGAGATATCCATGGGCCCCTTGATAAGTTAGACTGTTAAAAATGCATGGACGTGCTCAAATATATCAATCTAAGATATTGATATCACTTATTTGAACAGTCTACTATGAAATCAAGAAATAATTGATTAAGCTTAATAAGGATGACATGCTCCGTGCCTTATGCTTAATCTGGATATCGTGTGATAAAATGACTAAATATAAAATTATGGTTTGGTTCAAAGAGATCACCGATCTTCATTTAACCTGGATAATTATAATGTTTTGTTAGAAACCGCTTGTAACTTGTAGGCCATTTAAATATGATTTAGGCACACTGCTAGTGTTAAATGGACCTATAGGGTCACACAATAAGCGAACTTGTTAGGTTATTTTTCTGGTGACCAGATTCGATGAATCTGAAAATATGTCTAAGTTAATCGTACTTAGAAAATTTACCAGATACAATGAATCTGGAAATATGTCCATATTCGATGTATCTGGATGATGTCCAGATTATAATAATCTGACTCGGTAAATTAATTAGTTAAATTACCGAAATAATGGTAGAATCTTATCATATCAGTTTTAATTTAATTTGAATTTAAATTAGAATATGATAAGATATTATTAGGGTTGGACTCTAAGAGGTTCGGAGGTTTTTAAGAAAACCCTAGCCGTCTTTTCAAAAGTCAAATTTTTTGGTTGAGAACATTCATGCCATTCTCTACCAGAAGAGAAAAAAAAACCTCTCAAACCCTAGGCGCTAGCACTCCTCGGGTATAGAGTGAGTTCGCGGTGTGTATCCGATAGAGGACGTTCGCATACTACAGCGTCTGGTGATTGTTCGGGTTGAACGTACAACAGCGCAATCAGAATCGAAGGATTTCGATTACAGAAACCAGAGGTAATTCTTAAACCTTAGATCTTTTTAATCGTTTACTTGGGTCCTCGGGATGGATTCGTAGATGTTTTCCGCGTTTAGGAGTCCACGAATTCCAACAAAATGCACTTCTCTTCGCAGAAGGTGCACCGAACAATGAGAGGGTGCACCATCAGCCGACAGTATGGAGTATGCAGGTGCCATGGTTGTCCCTTGTGCAAGGTAACCTGATGGCTGAGTCAAAATTTGCATATTTTGCCTCTGTGCAAATTGTTGGAGCTCATTCTGAAGCAGAGGTCGAAAAATAGTAGCAAACTACGGGATAAGACCCTATAAGAGCTCGCCAGTGCATTGTTCCATAATATGTCGGATGGCAGTCAGGGAGGTGGATGTCGACTGAGACACCGGTGGTGGGGGTGAGGACTGACACCCTTGCTCCATAGAAGTGACCTGAGTATAACTGGAGGTAGTAACAGAAGGATCAAAGACTCCTCGGAGAGCACGAACTGGGGGTCGCTCAGATGACTCCGGTCAGGTGGCTGCTGTGAATTGTTTGCCATCAATTATCCTAACTGCAATAGCATGCGACAACTGACCTTGGGTCCCACTAGGCGTGCCAATCTGTGTTACTGTCAAAATAATGAGTCGATGCAAACAGGTATTGGTTACACTTCCAATAAACACAAACAATTCGATATGGTGAGACAAAAAATAGTATCAAATCTTTTTTAAATCAAGGACTGGGTTCCTTAAACTTACTATAGAAAGGGTTCAAGAAAGTCAGTTGAAAATGCCCAACGGAAGAACTTTTTTGAGCAATAAATTGATACTCGTATTACCTTGCTTAAAAGAAATTACAGAGAAGATCTTGACTTAGAAAGATGAATAGAAAGCTGTAAAGAAAGCTGGAAACAAAGCTATAAATGAAAGCTGTAACAAAGCGGTAAGAAAGCTATAAGAAATTGAATTCCTAGACTAGAAAGCTGTAAATGACAATAGAAGTAATCGAAATTTGAAGTTGTTGGTTGATGAGTGTTGTCCTTCGGTTCTGGGCAATGCTCCCATTTTATACTGGCTGCAATCAAGTCACTAACAGGTCGTGGAGTTTCTTTCGGCCAAAGAATGCTCCCAACAGTCGTGCAGAATTCTTTGCGCCGAAAGATCAAGGAATCTGTTTTCCTTCTTATCAGCTTCGTGGTGCCGATGTTGATCATGACTATCGGTTGCTCAAATTGTTGACCTTATCGGCTTGGCAAAACTTATCGAATCGGCAATGGCTCAAAGTAACTGTTGCGTCGACTCGACAAAGCTGACGTCAACACTAACATTAGATTATTATAGAATGATGTAGTTGAAACATTAGTGACAAACTTAGAGGAAAGCTACGTAGGGCAGGTAGTTTAAATCATCCATAAACTTTTTATGAGATGTCATTAATTCTCAACGTTCTTCCTTTCCTTTGAATTATTACTTCTCTCTTAGAAAGTATTAGTAATAGACTCTAATTTATAGTTATAGTTAGAGTACACTTGAATTTTATTACTAATAAACAAAAAACTATTATACGAGTAGTAAAAAGTTTTTAGGATTACATTAAAAGTTATCTTCGATACACCAATTGATGAATAGAAACAAGTCAGAGGGTGCAAAAAAATGATCAAAGTAATACTCTCTTTTTTTATGATACAAGTCGTATTTTTTGTAGGGGTGGCAATATTGAACACGACATGCCAACACGATTCAAAAATGACATGGTTATAGCAGGTTGGGGTTTTGCGAGTTCGGGTCGAAAAAGATCGACCTGTTTAACATTAAACGTATTCAAGTCATAAACAGGTTCAACTTGTTTCAACCCGCGAATCCGTTTATTTTTTTATTACTTTTTTTTGCACAAACTCCTCTACAAGTGACAGTTTAGCTCTTCTTTGCAACAATTGATATTCCGATACCAAGAAGAAAAAAAAAAGGAAAAGAAATGTCAAGACACATGTAAAGGCAACTATTTATCGGGTTAGCAGGTTTAGTAGGTATTCAGGTTGCCAGGTTTAGTAATTATCTATTTAATTTTTGTGTCTAATTGTATCGTGTTGTATCAACTCATTTATTTTCGTGTCGTGTTCATGTTACAAAATTAAACACGTTTATTAATCATATCGTGTTGTTGGAATATATGCCTTCTAGACTAGTTTATCTGATGTAATTATTGAATTTATTAATAAAATAATTTATTCTCAAAATTTGTTTGTGAATTTATATATTATTTATGCACAATTTTCATTTAGAAAGGACCCATTGTATTTAAGTAAGTAATCCGTGTGAATGGTGATCTTTCTCAATAAGGTATGGATCACGGGTTACTTAACACATAAATGTTTGTTCTTAACCGATTGATGAGAATGAGAATCTCATCATGTATAGGTTATTGTGTTATGAATTCTAAATTGGGAATTGCTTACCTTTAGCCAGTGAGTAGTTCATTCACTTTATAGCATGAGCGTATTTCGAATACGTAGAACATGACCTATAATAGTGGTTTCTAAAAGTACTATTTAAAAAAAACCCAGACTATTACTGCCACAGCGTGGACTGATACTCTACCGCTGAGTATGAGTTGGTGGTCTGATGAAACTAGAAATATATACTTTGATATACTATAGTTGAAGTTTTTTCGTAGAGCCGAAATACTGGTATGTTGGGTGTATGTAACTAGTTAGTTAAAACAGACTTGTACAAGATAACTTCTGCGCTATATAACCCCTTGTGACTGTTCAAATGATCTAATTATTCGAGGCCCTGGAGAATATGACTTGGATGTTTACTTTAGGGTGGCTCTCTTGAAAAGTGAAAATATTTCAGGAATCGTGGATTATTGGATTAGAAACTTAAGGATGGTAGATGTTTATTAGAGAGATATTAATACACTCTTCCTTTCTAAATGCACAGCGATGCGTAGGGGGTATTTTAGTCATTACACCTGTAGGTCGAAGATTTTACTAATGCAGTATTCTCTTTAGGGTCGATATTTTCTTATAGTGATATTAGAAAATATTTAAAATATAAAATATAAATATTTATATAGTAGGGGTATTTTGGTCATTTTAATAGCTAATGCGATGTGTCTTTTGGTCCCGGAATGGCCTTTAATTCTTGAAAGATTTGAGTTAAGGAATTGGTCTAATTATGAGTTTTATTTTATTTTATTTAAGTAGTCTAATTTGTTATTGGACTAAAATAAAATAAAGGCTCGAGAAAGAGTATATATTTTATCTAGTTTACTTGGTTAATTAATTATTTAGGGCCCAATACTTAGATTGAATAATTAGAAAATTAATCTTGATATAAACTAAATAAAAGGTATGAAATTTTATATTAGTCTATTTGAGATTGTTAATTATTTATTGGGCTATTTAATGAAGTCCAGAAAATAAATAATTAAGATTTATTATTTATGGGTGTTCAAGCCTAAGGATAAATAATTTTATTTGGCCCAATGAATAAGACCAAGGTTAAAATAAAATTTAAAAATTTAAATTATTTATTTAATAAAATAAAATAAAATAATAAAAAAAACAATACGGGATGAATCTCGTGTTATTTTGCATGAAGGATAACAGAAAGTATGGATGCTTTCTGTTTTCATGCAAATGGATTCTTTATCGGGGAATTTGATGAAATGAATGGAAAATGAATTGAAGAAAAAGAAAGGCTTTGCATTTTGCAATTCATCATTCACAGACGAAACCCGTTTCACAGAGACTAAGTCATGAAGCAATCACAGAGAAGCCAGAACACATATCAAGCCCACTTCTTTAAACTTTCACCGGTAGTGCTACAGGCACCATATCGGAAGATCAAAAGCTTCGCGTGAATGAGATGCAGTCAACGTTTATAAGGACGTGACCCAATAGTTTCAAGCGTCATTGTGCAGACAGCTTCTTTGGTGCAAAAAGGGTCATTCAATCATAGAGGTAAATTTTTTGTTTTGTTAGCATGCTTTCGGTTTGATGGTTTTTGCCATTTTAAACCTGCAGTGTTCAGGTTGACGTGTCGTGTGTAATTATCTCAGTTGACACGACCCGTCAACTCGGACACAACACGATTGCCACCCTTAAATTTTTGTTAAAATTATATAATATAAAGTGTAAGTATTTATATCAAAATAGGAATATTTTTCCTATTAAAAAAGAAATAAATTAATTCTAAATTTGATAGGGATCAAACTCATGTTAATTAGCTTACTAGTTGAGGGCTTTAATTTTTGAATTAAAAGTTTTGTATTTCGAATATAATGATTAATTTAAGATTCTAAATTATGTATAAATGAGATCGTTATTTTTTAAAAGACAAAACTCTAATATAAATATATGTATTCTAAAAATCTTTAGTATCTTTTGTTGGGTATTTTTTGTTGTCCACTTCCCAAAATTTTTTAAAATAATAAATTTCTTTACAATTTTATTTTTGCTTTTTTTTAAAATTTTTCAAAATTATAATATTATCATTTAATATGTAATTTACCTTCCCAATCAAGTTAATCTGGAGGTGTTTTCCTCTATATATAGTTGGAAACTTGGCATGTTAAGGGATAAAGTCATGGTATTAAAAACAAGATTTATTTAATACTTTAAACACGAGAATAGAAAGATTTCGACAGTTATCTATATTCTTCACAGGTCGATGCTGGCTTCCATCTTTAGTGGAATGAGAAGTCTACCCCATACAAAAGTGACAAGGTCAAGGCATGCTCCTATGCTCTCTAAAGCCAATTATTGAGCCCAGAAGCATAAAGAAAAAGAAAAATAGAAAGGCGAAAATGACCTTGTCCTTTTTTTCCAATTGCGATGACCAAAAATTATACACATATTACGTATGTATGTTAACCTTCAGAATGAAGACCACTAGAAATGTTCTCTTACTCAGAATTTGAATATTTTATTTTGATTTAATATTAAAAAATTTAGAATTATGATTAAATTACTATATTATCTGTATTAATTAGAGAAGTTAGTAATAGGAGTGATATTCCAATGAAAAATATATTTCTTGAATAAAGAATGTAACTATAGAAATTTAAAGAAAAATATTTATTTTAGTACAGTATATATTTATTTTCATATTTTTTAAAACAAATATGTGAACTTCCAATTCAAGAGAGTAATTTGTGCTAACCTTGCATGATACTTTGTGTACCTTACATAATAAGCAAAGTTAGGACAATTTAAGATTAATTGAGTGATATAGAATAATGGTATCTATGCTTATGATTTCATATATTTTTTGCCGAATATTCAAATTAATATTTCAAGCATACTGTCCTAAGTTGAATCTTGAATCGAACAGTAACTTTTAACATTCTTTTAATCTAATTGAACGGAAGCTCAATGATAGAATTACAATTGGAGTTCGAGCATGTTTAAAAATTATGGAGTAATATTCAAATATCTCAAGTTGAACTTGATTTGACTCGTAACTAACCAAATTATTTGATCTTACATGGAAATGGCATTAGATGCAATGGTGCAAGAGAGAAACCTTTGAAAAGGACCTTCCATAATTATCTACAGGACGTGATGAATGTAATGGTTAATGTGCAAAATAATTATATTATTCGAATTTATATATCTTATTTTGTATTAAGTTTTAGTACAAAATAAATTTTAAAATAGGAAAATGAAGTAACAGATTTCAACTTCGGGTTCAAATTAGTACTCTTTTTATCTTAATTTGAATATATCATTTTATATTAAATTTTAATACGAAATGAGATATTTAAATTCAAACAAAGAAAGTAGTAATTTGGTTTGGCCTTGGTGTGTAATTATAGGTTGATGCACTTTGAGTTAAAAGAAGTTGAAATCATTCGCATGAATCCTAGGCTGTTTCCTCGCCCTTCAGGTGAGAGTGTGAGTAGTCCCAGTTTGCTTCTCTATATAACCTCCTATGTTATGCCTTTGGAGGACAAGTTCTTGTAAAATCTCATCTCAGTTTTCAGCCTAAAATTTTAGCAAAATTAGGGTGTACATGGATAGTTGGATTGGGATTATATTAATTTTTTAACTTAAAAATATAGGTATAATTGTGGTGCATTGCAGGTGTGTTAAGGAGGTTGGGATAGTTGTGAGATTGGTGCCTATTTTGTGAGTTGAATATTGTTGTGTTTGGTTGGTGTGTGAGGGTTGGATTGTGTTGATTAATGTGAGTTGATTGAGGCTTAGGGCTCTTTGTGTATGTATATAGCTATGCTGACAGTAATTTGCGAGTGGGGGTGTTGATCTTGGGAGAGAAAGCTTTCTATTCTTTTCCTTCCTATATACTTGTGATATGTACTGTCCAATGTTGATTAAGGAATTTTATGCCAATATGCAAGACAAAAAGAAAAACAACCTGGAGACTATTTCTACCATAATTAAGGAGGTACCTATTGAATTTGATAGGTCTTGATTAACTTCCATTTTGAGTGTTAACAATGAGGGACTTTAGCTCACAATTGACCATTACAATTAAAGGATCACTTTTAACCCTCAGTGGAGCTTTACTAATACCCGCACAGAGTTGGGTATGTACCAGAGAGGGCCTATTGCTTCATCTGGCTATTATTCAAACAATGACCTCCAAGCCTATTAAGAGCCCTAGTTTATATCATTGCATTTAATGTGGTACCTAAGGCTAGTGGGTTCAATTAGACGAGAGTCATTGATGTGTACATCCTTTCTAGGATGATTGGTACCCAGACCTATACCCCTCACCTTATTGATAATCCAGTTTATAAGGGATGTGGTCTATTCTAAGCTCTTTACTAGAGCCTTTGTGTTTTCTTTAGTGATTATGTGTACCTTTCAAGCCTTTGCAGTAAGTTGTGATGGGGAGCTGATTGAGACTATTTCTGAGAATGATATAGTGGGTGAGCAGACACTAGTAAACTATGGGTACAGGTATCATGAGGGAGCAAAGAGGTGGATTAGGTCATTCGAGGCGCAGCATCTTAGGATAGTACAGATCCCACCTGCGAAGCTAGCTAAGGAGATTTCTCCACCATAGCCTAGAGCACGTGTGAGTACTTCCAGATCACAGCCTAGTGCTGATTTTAAGGCGAGGTGAGAGGCTAGTTAGAGCAGTTGAGACTTGGGAGAGAGACTTAGACGACTATACTTCTTCAGCTTCAGGATTCTATGGAGGCCATGTATAGGAGGTAGGATGCACATTAGCAGCAATGGTTTACATGGATGCAGCAATTTCACGGTGGTCCCTAAGCTAGAGCTAAAGGAGGCCCTGGGGATATCCCTACTGGAAGTGATACTGATCAGGATGCTGATGCTAGAGAGGATGCTAGGGATACTGAGATGAAAGATTGAGCTACTTCTAGACTTTGTTTTTTCTTTTCTTTTTAGAGTTTCATGACCTTTCATTAGCTTTGATTTAAGTTTCTATCCCTTATTTTACTGTTTTTCTTTTGTTATTTTCTTTCTTTTGATTTAAGTTTACTTTATGCTTTTATTTGTTCTTTTGTTTCTAAGTATGACTCATCAGCCAATGCTCTTTGTTGGAATGGATTCTTCTATCTTGTTATCTTTCGTGGAACTTTCTACTTTAAGCCTTGGAAAGTATCTTATTCTCTTTTCTTCCTTTCATCTTCTAAGTCCTTTGGCTATTTGTATTGTGGTATTTTAGGCCAATGGGATATTATTCAGTTTAAGTGTTGGAAATGGATTAATATATTCTTGCCAAGAGAATTTTAAGTTGTGATTTGTTGTGATTTGAGCCAACCAGCAAAATAATTTTTCGTTGTTGTTTAATATGGCATTGCTATTATTTTTCTTTTTGCATAAAATTAGTGTTTAACATTTATTTGATTGAATTGAGTTTCATTAAACTTATTTATTTAGTGTGATATAAGTAACTCTTGAGAGTTTAAGTTAATCTTATCTATTCTTTAGTAAGTGAAGGATGCTTTTTCTTGTGATTTGTGGTTAAAAGGTTAATGTGATGAAGTATAAGCAAAGGTTATTGACTGATTTGTGTTTTATATTTTCCAAACCTTTCATTATTTTGAGTTTGAGTAAATAGGGCGAAAGGAGAGGTTTGAAGGGGGAAAAAAATAAGTGAAAGAAACAAAAAGAAAAAAAAAAGAGTCAAAAGGGATGTATGTACCTATTTTAGAAAAATTAAGGAGAAAAAAAAGTCTGGAAATGCAAAGCACATGTCCTTTAGTGAAAAAAAAACATGTGGAAAGAGTATGAAAAAGAAAGTAAAAGTGAGTTGAAAAAGCTGAGAGTTTAAAAATTTGATGATAAAGGGAGCTAATACGGTAAGTGAAGAGAAACTCATTCACTTGAGACTACTAATTCCCTAAGCTCTTGAAAAAAAAAAAAAACAAGAGAGAGAATTCAATGGAAAAAAAATGAGAATATCTCTAGTTTGCTACTCAAGTTGGAGAAGTTAGAGTCATGAAATGTGAGTTGATTTGATAACTTTAGCTTATATTAATTACGTTGTCTGTTAAGCTTCATCTGCAAGAATGAGTAACTTTCAATGAATTAGAATGGACTTGTTTAACTTGATTTTGATAGTCTTAGCTATATCTATCTACATAAATGAGTTTGTATAAGCTTGGCTTGATTAATTGTTGATTAGGATTCTTAAGTGGGAAAAAGAATAATATCTTTGTAATGTTAGACACCAACTATTTGTGCTAGAAGATGTTTTGCTTGTTGATGTTTAATGTCTTGTTTGTTTGAGATCAATCAAAGTCTCAAGTGTGGGGGGATGTGATAAGGCTAAAATATACTTATATTTTCTTAGTTATTTGAAATGTATTTGAGATATTTTTGTTCTATAATTTCTATATTTTAAGATGTTTTGATGAAATTATGCTATAAAATGTTTTCTTGGGTATAGGAAAGTTTATCCTAGATTATGGATGGAAATTACAGAATTTTAAGATGAATTGATGTTGTTTCAATAGTATTTGAGGTTGTTGTGAATGTATTTCTGAGTGAAGATGTATTTGAGGCTCTTATGGTCGGTAAATATCTCGTACTCAACTCCAAACAGATAATGTTGTCACTTCTTTAGAGCAAATACAATAGTGGCCAAGTCCAGTTCATGAGTTGTGTGGCTAACTTCATGAGGCTTCAATTTCCATGATACATAGGCTATAACCTTTATGTCTTGCATCAGTATTACTCCCAGTCTTTCCTTTAATGCATCAGTATATAAGGTATATGGTTTATTTTCCTCCAGTAAACTTAACACAGGGGTTATCATCAATCTTCACTGAAATTTTTGAAAACTCTTCTCACACTTCTAGTTCTAGACAAAAGGTGCATCTTTCCTCAGTAAGCGAGTTATTAATGATGCTAATATTGAGAACCCTTGATGAACTAATGATAATACCAGGCAAGTCCTAAGAAGTTTCCAATCTCCATTGTGTTCTCAGGTTGCTTCCAATTTGAGATTATCTCTATTTTAGTTGGGTCCAACTTGATACCATCTTTTGACACCACATGGCCAAGAAATGATGTCATATCAAGTTAGAACTCACATTTACTAAACTTAACAAAAAGCTTTTGTTCTCTCAGTTTCTTTAGTACCAGTCTTAGATGCTCAGCATGTTCTTTTGGGCTCTTAAAGTAGATAAGTATGTCATCAATAAATACTACAATGAATTTGTTCAAGTATGGCTAGAAAACTTGATGCAATAGGTCCATGAATACTGCAAGTGTATTAGTCACTCTGAATGGTATTACCACAAATTTATAATGTTCACATATAGTGTTGAAAGCCATTTTGGGAATATCTTCCGTTTTGATGTGAACTTAATAGTAACCTTGTCTTAGATCTAACTTGGAGTAATAGCTAGATCCCTGAAGTTGATCAAACAGCTCGTCTATCAAGGGTTGGGGATACTTTTTCTTGATTGTTAGATTGTTCAGTCCTCTGTAATGTATACATAACCTCAACTCTCTGTTTTTCTTCTTCACAAATAGCACAAGAGCTCCCTATGGTGAAGTACTGGGTCTTATAGACCCTTACTTCAATAATTCTTCTAACTGCTCATTTAGATCATTCAATTCTATGAGGGACATCGATATAGGGTTCTTGCCACTGGTTCTAGTTCTACTTCTAGAATCAAGTTATTTGTAAACTCAACTTTCTGAGGAGGAGGAAGAGAAGTGAGTTCTGTAAGAAAAACATATGGAAACTCCCTCACTACTATGGTGTTCTTCATAGTGCATTGGTCTTTTGGCTTGTTTATAAAATAAGCTAGGTATCCTTGGCATCCTTGTTTCAACAATTTTCCAGCCTTGGCTTCAACTATCAGGAATTTCAGTTTCTCCACTCACTTACCATTAAATTCCAGCGCATCATATCCTGGCTTGATATATTGCACTGTCTTGTTCTTATAGTCCACCGAGCTCCATAATTTGCAAACCAATCTATTCCCAAAATTACATCATAATCATCAATAGAAAAAATCATAAGGTCTTCCTCCAAGCTTTCTTTTCCTACCTTAATATCACAGCTTATACATGAAAAATGAGAAATGCTCATTCAGGCTAAGAAAAGTCTTCTTCTTGGGACACATCGTGGGGGACAATAAGATCTGGATGGACCCCCAGAAGATTAAGACCATAGTAGAGTAAAAGGCTCCGACTAAGGCTATCGAGTTTTGTTCGTTCTTGGGGTTTGTTAACTACTATTGCTATTTCATCGAGGAGCATTCAGATATAACAACACCATTAACCAACGTGCTGAAGAAGGCATGGGCATGGAGTTAGTCTCCTAAGTGCCAACTCGCATTTGAGGCTTTGATGGATGGCGTCACTAAGGGTGTTGGTACTACCGACTTCATGAAACTATTCAAGATGCACACCGATGCATCTAACTTTGCTATTGGTGGGGTGCTTATGCAAGAAGGCCATTCACTAGTCAACGAAAGCTGAAAGCTAAATGATGTGGAACGACAATAGCCCAATGCATGAGAAAGAAATGTAAGCAGTTGTCCATTGTCTAAGAGTTTAGGAATATTATCTCAAGGCTACTATACTGTTCAAAATTAAGACGAACTATATGGTTGTAAGTTATAACCAAACTTAAAAGAAGCTCTCAAACAAGCAAGCTCGATAGTTGGATTACATAGCAGAATTTAGGTACGAGCTTGAATACAAACCAGGCAAGACTAATGTTGTGGCCCCTTAAGCCGCAAAAGCACCATTGCCTAATAGCTAGAGCACTTGAGGGACGACTCCTTGAATAGATCAAGGAAAGTTTGGAACATAACTAGCAAGCCTAAATGTTAAAGGAATTGGTAGAGCAAAAGAAAACGACAAGATTTTAGATTAAGGACGGGATCCTCTATACCAAAGGCCAACGAATCTATATACTTGTCTTATATGCTAATAAGACAAAGTGAAAAACCAACCACCCGCGGGACTATTACAACTATTGCAAATCCCCAAAAAGACATAGAATAATGTCTCAATAGATTTTATTGTGGGGATGCCTAAGTCGGCTGGGTGTACAAGTATACTTGTGGTTATGGACCATTTGTCTAAGTATGCTAAGTTTATTTCTTACCTAAAGGAATGTACTGCGGAGGTGACGACCAAGTTATTCATAAGGCACATTGTCAAGTATTAGGGATTGCCAACATTAATCGTGAATGACCGGGACTCATGGTTCACGGGCCAGTTTTAGACGAAACTTTTCTATCTTTTGGGAACAACAGTCAATATATCGACCACAATGCACCCATATATCGACAGACAGACAGAATATGTGAATAACATACTCGAGATGTATTTACGATATTATGTGACTGTCAACCAACAAGATTGGACAAGGTTGCTGAATGTAGCCTAATTCTCTTATAACTTGTAATGAAATGAGAGCACTGGCAATAGCCCGTTTGAGATAATCTTGGAGTTTTAGCCAATGACCCCTAGAGACATTGTTACCGTTACAAAGGATCAAGCCCTCAGCTTATTAGTTTGCCAAATACTGGCAAGAACGAGCGGACATGGCCAAGTTATATTTAGAGAATGCCACACGGTGAACAAAGAAATGGGTTGACAAGAAGAAAACATTTCGCAAGTTCAAGGAGGAAGACCAAGTATTAGTGAAGCTCTACCAACATAGAAGGAGCCGGGGCATACACAAGAGACAAATGAGATGGTACGAGGGGCCATTTACCATGCTAAAAAAGTTAGAACTATGGCTTACAAACTAGAGCTGACGTGTGTCTTCTCAAGCACGGAGTCCAACAATCCTTCAAGGAACATTTTCACAAGGGAACTAGCAAGAATGAATGACGAATATAACAAAGTGGCTGAAGAGATACTATCAGATCAAATCGTCTATCACAAAAATCGGTCATTATCAAAAGAGTACTTAGTAGAGTGGAAAAGCTTACCAATGTCCTAGACCAGTTGGAAGCCGATAGATAAACTGTAGCAATTCACTAAGTTACTCAAGGAGTACGAATAGCCTAAGGCATCGGGGATGATGCCTAGCTCAAGTAGGAGAAAATGACACAACTAGCATAGTGCTAATAGTCGAATGGGACGAAGTTGATAGGCACCATAAGGGTCAACGGACTGGGCATTTGAGCAAGACGCATAGAGTGCATGAGCTGACGCAGGACCGAAATGAAACAACATATGAATAGTATCCAAATGCTATGAGAATTATGTTGCACATTGGTTGTTTAATAAAATTTAATTTATATTTTTTTTTAAAAAAATAGTATTTGCAATAAGAGCGCAACTAAATTGCAATGAAAATTTTTGCTTCATACGTTTCCATTGCAATTTGATTGTAAACTTTCTCTTATTCCACTTTTCTTCTAATCTAGGTGCAAATTTGTCATTAATTACAACTCATTACAAATCCACAGTTGCAAATTAACTTTTTCTAGTAATGTTATTTTTTTGAATTAATTATTTACCTGCAAATATTTCTCTGTTCAAGATTGAGAAAATTTTCAATTCATCATTTTATATAGTTGCTTTTGAAGATTTAAAGGGGAAGCAAAATACAGTGGAAACTAACCGAAGAACAAAAAAAAAAAACTCAGACCAGAGCCGGCGCCAGTTCGGGCGGCCTCATTCGGCGTCGGTCCCAGCCTGATTGGGCTCTGAGAAGGGAAAAATAAAATACCTCTTCTTCTTGTTCTCAAAACTGGTGTAAGTGCGCTGGTGGAAGCCTCTGGTGCGATTCCTGCAAGCCTCCTACTACGTCTATGCATGTACATGAACGCCAAATTCCTTCTCGATCTTCTAGTATATGACCTGCCCAATCCATGTTTGGTGAACAACTCACAAGACTAAAAGACTTTTACAGAGAGAGGAACGGCTGTCTCGTTTTCTTTTTCTTCCTTTTTTGGATGAAGAAGAAAAAATAACATACTTCTTTATTCTCATATTTAACCTAAACAAAACCCTAAATTAAACTGGATTTGCTCATTGGACTCTTAGTTTAGCCTTTTTGAACTAAATTAATTCTTCTAATTAGAACCAAATAAATGTCCCAATAAATAATTAATTTTTCAACCCAAATAAACTAGTCCAATTAACAAACCTATATTAGTTCAGTCCCAAATTAATCTTTAATTATTCAAATTAGGCCAAAATCCTAAATAATTAATTAACCCACCAAACTAATTTAATTAATTCTCTCTCTCTGTAAACTTTTATTTTATTTTAGCCCAATAATTAAATCAGATTACTTAAATAAAATAAATTCTATTGAATTTAATTTAAGATCAATCCCTTAGCCTGTAAATAATTAGGACTTACGGTTTATACTAGAAACTAAGAGACACACCGCATTGGCTACTAAAATGACCAAAATACTCTGGCCATATAAATAGTTGTATTTTGCATTTTAAATATTTCTTAATATCACCATAAGAAAATATTGACCCCAAGGACAATGCTACGTTAGCAAAGTTTCCGACCTACAGGTGAAATGATTAAAATACCCCTCTATACATCGTCGTACATTAGAGAGGAAGAAATGTACTAACACCTCTCTAAATGACATCTACCATCCTCAGGCTTCTAATCCAATGATCCACGACTTCTTGAATTGTTTTCGCTTTCCAAGGGAGCTACCCTAAAGCAAACATCCAAGCCATGTTTCCCAGGGCCCTAGATATTAAGATCATTTAGACAACCACAAGGGACGATATAGTATAGAAATTATCTTATACAAGTCTATCTTAACTAACTAGTCACACATACCCAACATGCAAGTATATTGGTCCTACAATAGAACCTCAACTAAAGCATATCAAAGTACATGCTTCCAACTTCATCAGACTACCAACTCATACTCAAGTCGTAGAATACTAGTCCACGCTGTGGCAGTAGTAGTCTAGGTTTCTACCATATAGTATTTTAAGAAACCATTACTACAGGTCCTGTTCTACGTATTTGAAATACGCTTATGTCATGAAGTGAGTGGACTACTCACTGGCTAAAGGTAAGCCATTCTCCATTTGGAATTATAACATAATAACCTAGACATGATGAGATTTCCATTCTCATCAATCGGTTAAGAACGAACGTTTATGTGTTAAGTAACCCGTGATCCATACCTCACTGTGAAGACCACCATTCACATGAACCACTTACTTAAACACAATGAGTCTTTTCCAAATATAATTGTATACAAATAAAATGTAAATTCACAAACAATTTCTGAGAATAAATTCTTTTATTAAAATATTCGATGTTTACATCAGAAACCTAGTCTAAGAGGGTATATTTCCCAACAGCTTTCCAAATATGAAACAGATGGCACACTTTGCAACTAGCTTGCCTACTTTAATTAGAAGTATCCTTTTAAAATAGGCTTCTTCTTTTTTTTTCCAAAAACAAAAATTGTTTTTGGCATCCTTGCATGTAATGCTTTAGGCACTAGGTTAATGACCGGGGTTAAACTTTTTTTTTTTCTTTTCCTTTTTGGCTTAGGGTTTAGGGATAGTTTGTTCACCTATTAATATTATGGGAAGCCTAAAGCAGGGATTATAGCATATCAACTAGTCAAGTTTAAAGTAACTAAATACTAGTAGCATAACTCATTTAATAAACTATTCAGAGAGTTATAATGATCATTACCTATGAGGTTTAAAAATTATCATAAAATTAATTATAAACATATAGGAGTAGAGTTTCATTCATCTATAAAGATCTTTATTTCTAGAGACAAGTTAAAGACCATTATGGATTCTTTCCCCCAACCTCTCTACCGCTCTCTCTCCCACACTCAAGAAGTCATCAAATGTCCCTTCCATTTTCTTTTTTTTATTTTTTCCCTTTTCTAAGTAAAAATTTTATTATTAATCTCTTTTCTCTTATACTTCTCTATTTTAAACTCTAAATATAAGTCTTTGTAGATTTACACTATATTACGAATAAACAAAGAGGAAATGAATAAATACTTGATATAAGTTTATGTTTGGTTATGGTGAAAAGTAAAAGTAATTAAAGAGGGAAAGTAAATAGGAAAAACATTATATTTGGTCAGAGGTAAATGTGAAAAGAAAGTAAATTAAGAGGTGGAGTTGTTAGGATTGTGCCATAGAAGCAATTATTTATACAATGTATTTTGTACATTAAATCAATAAAAGATATTCTTTATCTTTCAGTTTCTTTATTCTATATGTTCATGTATATAAAAACTGTTAAATAAAGTCCCAAGTACAATACTGTGTTAAGGAAATCATGATAGAGATTGTGATGTGAAGTTCCTACTACACTAGAATGTGTTTTTTCTTAAATCATCCCTAGTCACAGTATTAATTAGATAGGATATCATTAATACGTTAAAATTAGCACGCGTTATACTTCTTGATTTGGTTAAGCAGTGGTTCTCAGAACTGTGAGTATTGTGATATTCAAAATTAACACATAGATGTTTGTTACTTGAACAAATATATTGGATGACCTAACTATGAGATAATTATATGAATAACTATTTAGTGTTAGTCATAGAATCTCATTATAACAAATGTGCAAGTATCATTAGACCCAAGAACTCCAAGGTGCTTTATTTGCTAAGCGCTATACTTTGATTCCAATCTCTGGAGTCCTTACAAGACTGCCTATGGGATAGATATTGGGTACAACGTGAAGTAAAGGAAAGTAGTTGAGATGGTTAATAAAGGATTCACCACTCCTAATAGTATGAATGAATATCTCATTACCATTTGTAGGAATTATTACTTAAGAAGTCATTGGTCAAAGCGACTATGTATTGAAAATAGTTTCAATTGATATACATGATGAGTAATAGATTTCGGGAACAATCACTAAAATATTTAAGCCAAAATTAATTAATATTCTGGAGGGAGTTGGCACTAATTTCATACTTTAAACCGAATAAGATATTATATGGTGAAAGGAGCTTATTGCACTAATATTTTACTATTGAAAGGTTCATGTCAAGCCACTTGACTTTCTGGACTTTTGGGTGGTCATGATTTATTGTTAGATACCACTCATGATCTGCGAAATATGGATTTATTAATTATAGAATTAATAAATTTAATCCTTATTAATTCTATTATGATAAAATTAATTTACATTAGCTACTAAATGACTAGAAAACCTAATAGGTTACAGACAATAGAGGAATTGGTACTCAAAATATTATTTGATAATATTATAGGATTAATTTGCGAGAAGAAATAATTATTATGGGTTAATTATAAAGTGTTATAATTATTTGCAGTTGAATTGCGATTATTAAATCTTTATAGGTGAATTATAAATTTTTTATAAGTCATGGGGTTTAATTGCAATTCTTGAAATTCCCAAGCCATAATTGAAAAAGAGGCACAAAAATATTTGTTTCCTAAAATGAATTAAGAAATATGTACGTATATCTTTTTTGTTTTCTTGTGTAGAAAAAAAGGAAATTAGTTTCCTATTTACATACAGAGAATTTATTCTCTGTGGAAGGATAAAAGAAAAAAGAAATTGCCGCCATAAGGACATAGAGAAAAAGTGAACATACAAAGAGAGTTTTTTTTCCTTCTTTTTCTTTTTGAAAGAAAAAGAAAACAATTTTTTCCCAATTAAATTAATCATAAAGCTACCAAGCATTATTCTATTAGCATAGATTTTGGTGGTTTTGAATACGTTTTTCATGTGGATCAATATTAGAGAAATTCCTATCCTTGGAATTTGGAGACTCAACTAGATCAACTTTTGAAGGGGATTCACGTGGAAGAAAAAAAAAATTAAAAACTGCATTTTTTAGGTAATTAATTTTTCTTCCCTTTTCATAATCCGTTTTAATTATATACGAGTGATCCTTTAGGTAGATTTCGTTTCATTTTTCTATTGCATTTTAATTTTTTTGCATGATCGAAATCCAACAAGTGTGTCTTTTCATATCAATAAATCTTTTCCCCTAATTTGTTAAGGGTTAGGAAAGTAAACTAAGTTAAAAAATAACCATATCATTTCCTTCATATTTTTCAATAGTTAAAATAATAAATATAATAGATATAATAGTAAATTTAATGATTTGATGTATTTTTTATTTGCTTCCATTTCACCATAATCAAATAAGATGGAAGTAAATATTATTCACTTTTTCTAGTGGAAGTAAAATGCTACCTCTTCTTCCACTCTCTCTCTTTATGTAAGGAAAGTAGTTTTTTATTTTCTAAAAGAAGATACAAAATTATCACTTTATTTGGTTCGCAAAAAAAGAGGGGAGGGGAAAAAAGAGGAGAAATGAAACCTTTACTTTCTTTCATTACTATTTTATCTATTACATGTATTATTTTAATTATTAAAAAGTGTGAAAGAAATGAAGCAGTTATCTTTTACCTTTATTTACTTTGGAACCCTTCTACAATTAGAGGAAAATATTTGCTGATATGGAGAGGACTCCCCTTCCCAATTTATTTCTCTTTTACATTTATCTCAAACCAAACATACAGTTGTCTCTATTTTCTTACTCTTTTCAAATGCCTTTTGTGTTTTCTTCACATCAATCAAACATAAGTCAAATACTTTACCTTTTTATTCCTCATTTTTTATTGTTTAATTTTTAAAATTTAAAAAAATGAAGTCAAATGTGTTATTTAGTATTTTTTAATCAATTACTTCTCCCCCCCCCCCCCAAACTTTTCTAATTTGAGAAGAGCAAAAATTTTGACAGAGAGGGAAAGTAATACCTCTCCTCCTTTCCCCTAATGAAATAATATAAATTGTAATATAAATTGTACAATTTACTACGTACATTTGTTGGTTTTAGTGGTTTGATAAAAAAAAATATTTCTAATATATTTAGAATTAGGAAGTTACTATTGTTCTAGGTATATTAGAATTAGGAAGTTACTATTACTACATCCCATAGTAAATAGGAGTCTTATGATTTGGTACTTATATATAGGTAAAGTCATAAACTTTCTAGGGTGTCCTGATTTGTTCTAATATATCCAGTATTATGGGGTATATGGGTGTAGGTTAAGTGAGTGTATAAGTGGTGCAAGACAGAGTTTGGAAAAATACCAAGAATATCTTGTGTAAATCACCTTATGGCTATTAATAAAGTATTTCGCGATCTTTGCCATGAATGTAGGCTTGGTTAAACAAGCCGAATCACGTAAATCTTTTATACCTTATTTTATTTTATATATTTATTTTTTTGTTCTTGTTATCTATCTCAGTTGAGATTTCCCCAATAAGTGGTATCAGATCATAGGTTTCGTTTTCTAGGGTTTCGGGGTTTTGAGATGGTGAAAATCAATGAGAAAAATTGTTTAGGCGGCAGAAGATGGAGAAACACTAATTTTTCTTGGGATAGACATATTGGTCAATATGTGTTTTATTAACGGGGTTATATCTAGAGAGAGATTGTTAGACACCAATAAAATTACGTATATAGTTATATAACCTACGTGAACTGAATAGATTTTGGATCAAAAAATATCTGATGGTGAATTTGAGGCAGGTAAATTTAGGTTACACAATCAAAGAAAAGAACAAACGATTGCAGTTGTCATGAATGATCATGTACTTATTAGAAAAGGAAATATGAGGATTTGCAGTGGCGATATATATGATACAATGGCATAAGCAAAGAAGGTATCCTCACAATCTTCGAGCATATAGATACTTCTTCTCAGGTGGATTTTAGATTTTGGATATTGTCTCCAAAGGATTAATTGTTCTTGGAGTGGAACGCATTTTGGGTAGTGTGACAGATGTCCTAAAGATGCGCAGAATCTAATTTTCTTGAGCCAGTAGGATTCCAATAGTTATGGTTTTTAATTGAGGTGGAGTTCTAAAATCATACATGGCTAGAATATCTCAGTATAATGAGAAAAGTATGAGCAATGCTAATCATCTGTAAGGAAAGAAGTACCTCGACGATCTAGAAGGGAGTGCACAATGACTTTTAGGGGATAGATGATGGTGTGAGGAGAAATCCTATAAAGGTGAGAAAAGATCAAGACTTTCTTGTATGAGTCAACGGATTGTGTTTGGACTCAAGGACAACTATATGTTTATTGACCAAGTCAAATTAGGAATAATTGGGATATTGGGATTATATTAATTTGAGTATGCAGTTGGGCAACAATAAAATTTTGGTTGTTGTGAAGGTCAATGTAATCAAGAGAATTGCAACTTTGATATTGCTGCTTATCTTGGAGGCTGGCGAAGGCAGAATACAAGCCAAGGTGGAGATTGTTGGGTTTTTGTCTTGCATTTCTAATCTGATTAGAATAAAGTGGTTTGATTAAAAAGATATTCCTAATGTATTTAGAATTAGAAAGTTACTATTGTCCTATACATATTAGAATTAGCAAGTTATTCTTACTATATCCCATGGTAATTAGGAGTCTTATAATTTGGTACTTAAATATAGGTAGAGTCATAAACTTTCTATAGTGTCTCGGTTTGTTCTGGTATATCTAATATTATGGGGCGTATGGGTGTATATTAAGTGAATGTATAAGTGGTGAGAGATATAGGATTTGAAAAAATATCAAAAATACCTTGTGTAAATCTCCTTATAACTCTTAATAAAGTGTTTCATGATCTTTATTATGGATGTAGGCTTGATTAAATAAATCGAACTCACGTAAATTTTTTATATCTTATTCTATTCTTTATTCTTGTTTTTCTGTTCTCGTTATCTATCCAGCTGAGATTTCCCCAAAAATATTTATTTTCTTTCTTCTTTTCCTTTCATATTTCCTTCTTTTTTTTTTTACTAAATAAATGATTACATTAACATAAATTGAGTAGTAAATAAAAAGCTAAGATAAATAAAAAATATACCACTCTCCGTAAAACTTAAGTGGATAGAATACAATCGGAAAAGAGAAAGAAAAAAAAAAACGCAAACACTCCCTACTCTACAATCAACACCAACATCGCCATCCTTGGACATCAAATGCCAGAGAGACTTGCCTTTACCTACTTCCATATGCAATAATAGAAAAGGTTCTGGGCGTATAGTACCCTTGATCATTGCATAGGAAGGAAATGAAAAACCAAGAAAGGGTTAATTTAGTTCGGGTAAAGAAGCAATAACAAGAAAATGAAGTACCTAATACCGAAGGGATTGGATAGATATCTCCCTATTGATCTTTGAGTCTAGAAGAGCATAATTGAAGAAGAAGATTACGGTGGTTTGTAGCCAAAATCAGGGTGATGTCGGAAAAAGAAAGGAATGCGATAAAGGGGAGATTCGGCCAAATCCAAAGGGGACACCAACTTCGGAGGGATTATAGAAAGTGACTCCAATCACACATATTGTGTTATGTACAATAATTAACAATTTTTAAAATAATATATTTTATGAGCCAAACAACTTAAAATTTCCTTAACCAAACTACCTAACAAAATTTTAAAATATAGTAGTT
Source organism: Voacanga thouarsii (assembly GCA_026120185.1). NCBI lineage: Eukaryota > Viridiplantae > Streptophyta > Magnoliopsida > Gentianales > Apocynaceae > Voacanga > Voacanga thouarsii. The sequence goes on along the minus strand of JANUWF010001438.1, from coordinate 1,705,060 downwards.
AGGAAGACAAAGTTGTAAGATAAAATAAAATTAGAACACTATTTAAAAAATATTATTAATGTCTGGTGAAATTTATTTTAAAAATTTTATATTTTGAGGAAAAAAAAAGTTAACTCTAAAAATACTTATACATAAAGAGGGAGGGAGTTTTTTTTTTTTTTTTTTTATTCCATACAATAATCTAAATAGAACCCCAAAGAAATCCGCTTGTTGGGCTGACCAGCCTGACCAGCGAGACTTAGCTAGAGATCTACAACCCCCCCCCCCCCCCCCAAAAGAAAAAAGAAAAAAAAAAAAAGGCAATAGACTACGATCACCCTCAACTAACATTGCGATGCAAACATCAAACGTGCAATGTAGTATGTTAATTTTTTGCTAAGGATTTAATGAGGAAGAGAGAAAATTGAAAAAAAATAAAATTAAGATATCTATTAAATTAAAGTGAATTTAAATAGTAATACAAAATTTTGGTCTATATTTTGAAAGGTAAAGTGTATTTTGCATGACAAAGAAAGAAAAAAAAAACCAGACTTATGTCTAAAAAATAACAAATTTAAAAATTATTAGTCTAATAAAAAGCACTTCGTTAACTGATAAAATAAAATATTTATGTAGAATTTATTGATATTATACGGTGTAGCAGGAAGACAATTAAAAGCGAATATATGTATTGTGATTGGCTTTCAAAGGCCATTTATGTAGAATTTTTTCTTTTTTTTTAAATTACATTGTTTTTTTTTTCTTTGTTTTAGTTTGATTCGAGTGAATATGGATGCAAAGTGCAGAATTAATTAGAATCAAGTAGACCTCTCAAATTAAAAGAATTGACTTTATTTCTTTAAAAGAGAGATAAACAATTTAAAAAGTAAATTTAGTAAATATTTTTCTCTCCACACTTGTCTCTTCCTGTTCTTTCCATCTCATGCTAATAAGAACAGTATAAAATAAATAAATAAATAAATAAATACTTCTCTTTTATAAAAATGTAAGATATAACGTGTGTTAAAGTTTTTTCCCCCTAATTCTTATAGCGGTACTCGAACAAGTTTGGAGTAGCTAGAATCTCTTTTCAAGGGCAAAATTGTATAGTCATGATTTTCTTTTATTTTTTATTTTTCCCTTCACCCTGCCTATCTATATCTTCTTTCACCATAATCTGGGCATCATTAGAAACTCAATATTAGCACTCTTCCTTTATTGGTGGTAGCTTCTCCACTAACCACCCACGACATTCAATATTAATCACTTGTCGGCAATGTTTCTGATACCATCTGTCAAGGCAAGAACGAGACGAAGGAGGAAAGAGGGAAGTGAGAGGGGAGGAAGAGGTAAAGAATCGAGGCGGAAAAGAAAGGGAGGGGGGGCGAATACGAAGAAAGTAAAAGAGAAGAGTTGCATGAGATTGTTTTGGGAAGGAGGAAAAAGGGGAAAAAAGAAATGCGAGGGATAAAATAAAAGAAAAGACTTTATTGAGCAACCATTTTGAAAATGTGTCAAACTCTTCCTTTATTAGTCTCAAGTAAGGTGAATTCTAATACTATAGTATGAGCATATCCACCTCTTAATAATAATAAATCTAATTCCCGTGAAATGAATATTTAAATATTAAAAATTTGACAGTTAGAGTTTAAATATTGAATTTTAAAATATAAAATTAAAAAAATTATAATTTATTTTTATATTACATTCTATAATAATAATAATGATAATAATAATAATACCTCATTTAATAAAAATTGAAATATAAATATTTAAATAATGAATCTTAAAAATTCAAATGTAAAGATGGAATTATGTCATTTGAAATCGGAAGACTAAATTAGCCACTTCATGTATAATTTATGCCATGATTTTATATTTCTGATTAAAATTGCAGCAGGAATTTTGTATTTCTAGAACGTGTCCATTATAAACGCAGCCTCTACATCTGCAAAGTGCAAAAAGCCGTGTTATTAGTCTGGGAATTCAAAATCAGCAAGGGCTCATAATGGGGACTAATTACAGCAGGAAATTCAGAACCCCGCATGGCCCTACATCAAATGTCTCAATCATATTTTTCATTGATCTTCAGGATGTCAGAAACTTACATGGCCCTTTGCTTCAAAATTTTGATAGTATTAGAATAAAATCTATACAATAAAAAATTTTTAACTATACTTTGCACAAGAATTTCTTCAAACTTCTCTCTTTCTCTTCTCTCACAATTTTCTCTTATAAATTTTTCACAAAATTATGGTACATTTCAAGTTTAGAGAATACCTTTATTTATAAATCTCTTATTTAGTGGAATACATCATCTTCCACTAATATGAATTAGTAGTGTCTCCACTAAATAATGGACATCCATAAAAATCCATAATTAATGGAACTTTCACTAATTCCCTAATAATTCACAATATATTCATAACACTCCCCATTGGATGTCCATTCATTACGTAAAGAATATGCCTCGTTAAAATTTTATTAGATAAAAATCCAGTGAGAAAAAAAATTTAATGAAGAGAAAAGAGTATACTATTCTATATGTCTGTTTATTACTCTCCCTGATGAGATAATTCTTTTAAATCTTTTAACCGACCCATACCGATTTTCTATCTCAACTTCTTAAATGTTGTAGTCTGTAAAGTCTTCATGAAAATATCTACGAGGTTGTCACATGACCGAATTTGTAACACATCAATTTTACCTTTTTTTTGGAGTTCATGAGTAAAGAAGAATTTTGATGAAATATGTTTTGTCCGATCTCCTTTAATATACCATCCTCGTAATTAAGCTATACAAGCTGCATTGTCTTCATAAAGAGGAGTTGGAATATCTCTTATCGATGATAATCCACAATTATCTCGAATATAATAAATCATTGATCTTAACCATACACATTTTCGACTTGCTTCATGAATGGTTATAATTTCAGCATGATTTGAAGAAGTAATTGCTATAAATTGTTTTGTAGAACGACATGATATAGCAGTATTTCCACATGTAAATAGATAGCCCGTTTGAGAACGTGCTTTATGTGGATCAGATAAATAACCAGCATCTACCTAACTTATCAATGTTGGGCTGGTTTTAGTTGAATAAAATAATCTGAGATTAATTGTATCTTGGAGATATCGAATGATTTGTTTAATTCCATTCCAATATCGTCGTTTTGGTGAAGAACTAAATCTTGTTAATAAATTGACAGCAAAAGCAATATCAGGTCGTGTATTATTAGCAAGATACATTAATACACCAATTGCACTGAATATATGGTACTTCAGGACCAAGGAGTTCTTCATCATCTTCTTGAGGTTAGAAAGGATCTTTATTCACATCTAATGACCGGATGATCATTGGAATACTCAATGGATGTGTTTTATCCATATAAAATCTTTTTAGAACTTTTGTTGTATATGTTGATTGACGAATAAATGTTCCACTTTCTAAATGTTCAATTTGTAAACCAAGGCAAAATTTGATTTTATCAAAATCCTTGATTTTGAATTCTCTTTTTAAATAATCAATTATTTCTTGGAGCTTTTCAGGAGTTCCAATAAGATTAATATCATCAACATATATAGTTAAATCACAAATTTAGAACTAGATTTCTTAATAAAAATACATGGACATACCTGATCATTTTTAAATCCCGCGTTCAATAAATATTCATTAAGACGATTGAACCACATGCGTCCAGATTGTTTCAGGTCATATAATGATTTCTACAACTTGATGGAGTAATTTTCAAGAAGATAATGTTTATATACTTCAGGCATATGAAATCCTTTGGGAATTTTCATGTAAATATCATTTTCTAAATTTTCATACAAGTAAGCAGTGATAACATCTAATAGGTGCATATTTATCTTTTCATGTATTGCCAAACTGATAAGATATTAGAGTATAATAGCATCAATAATAGGAGAATAAGTTTCATCATAATCAATATCTGGTCTTTGTGAAAAACCTTAAGGCTACTAACCGTGCTTTATAGCATACGATTTCATTATTTTCATTGTGCTTTCGCACGAATATCCATTTTGTCAATGCATTTAACTCCGATTAAATTGTATCTTTCTATTGTAGCCAATCTTTTCTATGCCGACATTCATCAATTGATATTGGTTCAGAATCATCATTATCCTGTATAACATCAAGAGATATATTGTATGCAAACATATTATCAATAATTGTTTCTATACAATTCCAACTTTTGCCGAAAGTGGTATAATTAATAGAAATTTCAATGTTACTTTCTTCAACTTCTGGTTCTTTTTCATTAGTTCTCCCTTGATCTTTATCATTCTTATCATTTAATCCTTTTTTCTTTCGAGGAAGAAGTCGGCCACGCTTCTGGCGTGTTTTTGACTCAACAGTTATACGTATAATATTTTATTTTGCTAGAACTTCAATTTGAATAGGAGTATTTATAGCTGAAATTTGTGATTTTGTAACTCTTCTGGAGTCAGCAAAAGCGTTTGGCATTGATTTGTAATACTTTGCAAATGAATTATCTTTCTTTTGAACTTCAAGTTCACATGCGCTTGTGTGCGGATCAAGATAATTTAATGATATTGTCTAAGCAAGATCTTTTTTATGCTATTTCTATTCTCCCCCTAATTTAGGGAATAATGATTTCACAAGAGAATAATGAAAAAGAAATATAAGAACATTATGAGTAATACTACATACATAACAAGTAGGAAATGTCAAGAAATATATTAAATATGTATATTATTTTTTTTTCTCACTTTTCCCGGTACCATCATTTTGTGACTCTTCCCGGTACCATCTCTTCCCCTTCCTCATTGTCTCTTCTTCTCCTCAGTCCCTCCACCCATCATCTACCTCTTTTTCTTCCTCCTTGTGAAACGAGACAATATTAAATATATTTTTTAAAAGGATACAACTTTCTTTAATATTAATTGTTTATAATTGCATTCATATTAAACTATCTCTCTTCTTCCTATATATATATATATATATATATATATATATCTCAGTCATCAATCATTAGTAAACTTCAAAGAGATAGGGACTCGTAATTTATTTGAGAAGAAGATTTTGTTGTGTTTTTCTTTCCAAACCACTTGCTTCTCTTATTCACCAGAACGTTACAAGGAACGACTACACAAAACCAAGACCAGAGCCTTGCACTCACTCCCCGTCTTTGGTTATTACAATGAGTAACCCACACCCATCGTTTTTCCCAAAACTCTCTATCCCTTGGCAACATGCTCATAGGGTTCTCTAAATAGACAACCGAGGTAACCGCCCACTAGGGACTGAGCCAATCAGCTTGCCAACTTCCCACGCATGTCTGACCACTACCTGGAACTGCCCATAACCGTCGGTCAACTGGGAACTGTCCATAACCGTCAGCCAACTGCTCACTGCACACCAGCCCGTGTTCGGCTTGCGCGGCCCTCGCGCATGCCCGCACACCATGCTCGGTCCGGCCTCAGCGCATGCCCGTGCACCACACTCGGTTCGACCCCGGGACCTAGGCACCAGCCTTCGTGCCCGCATCATCTCGTGCTACCGTCGTGCATGCCCACTTCAGTCCCGCAGCATAGGCACCAGCCTTCATGCACGGCTCGGCCTCGCGCACTGCTCGGCCCCAGCTCATCGGTCCTTCGCAAGGGTCTCGGTCCCGTCTCGGTTTACCCACGGCTAGACTTGATCCCCGCGTCATTCTAGCCCAGCATGGCACTCCCAGCACACGCCATGCACTGGGGATGCACGGGCGCCCCGCCCGCCAAGGGGCCGACGGTCGTCCGTCGGCTCAGTTTTTCCTTCCCCCTTATAGACCTCCCCCCGCATGAGAGCTTGATGCCCTCGTCAAGGGAGGATTCACTGCATTCCAGTATTCCCGAAGTTTGTCCTCAAATTGCCACAAGTGTTCAGCTCTTTCCCACGTAGTGTTCAACACATCACCTTCCCACTGAACCAAGTAATCTGTCCTCTGATTTGGGGTTCTCAGGGCCTGGGTCTTATGAGCCAAAGCTTTTGCAACTTTATTTGTGTACTGCTTTCTGATGGTAGGAGGAGCTCGTTTCACCAACTGTCGATCCGCCTCCAGCTCGTCCTTGTGAAACGGCTTCAAAAAACTCACATGAAAGGTTGGATGAATTCTTAACCGATATGGGAGCTTAAGCCGGTAGGCCACCCGTCATACCTTTTTCAGTACCTCAAATGGACCGTCATACCTGGGAATCAACCCACGGTGTACCTCCTTACTACTGATCTTCTTCCAAATTTGTGGGGTCAATTTCAGCATCACGAAATCCCCAACTTTGAACTCCACATCCCGTCTGTGGGAGTCAGCATATTTCTTCATCAACGACTGTGCAATAGCTAAGCTGTCCTTAGCTTCCTCAATCATCTCCTGCTTGGCCCGAGCCAGCTGATAAGCAGCAGGACACCGGTTGATGCTATGTTCCACCGTGAGCTCATAGGGCGTCATGTGCTGCTGCCCGTTAGCTAACTCAAAAGGGCTCTTCCCTGTAGCAGAGGATTGATGAAGATTATAGCAAAACTGGGTTGTATCCAACAAGCTTACCTAATTTTTCTGACTAGCTGTAACGTAGTGCCTCAAGTATTCTTCCAACAAACCATTTATCCTCTTCGTTTGGCCGTCGGTTTGTGGGTGAGCAACAGTAGAAAACTTGAGCTCAGAACCTAACATGTTCAATAGAGAAGTCCAGAACCGTTCAGTGAACTTAGGGTCATGATCACTAACGATATCTTCTGGAATTCCAAAATATTTCACCACGTTCTTTAGGAACAACTCAGCAACTACGTCAGCTGAGCAAGGTTCTGGGGCAGGAACGAAGACAACATACTTCGAAAACCTGTCAACCATAACGAATATGCTAGTCATACCATTAACTTTAGGAAAATCGGTTATAAAGTCCATGGACACGGACTGCCACGGTCGGTCTGGAATGGGTAGAGGTTGCAACAAACCCGCTTCCTTCCTTCGCTCGACCTTATCTTGCTGACAAATCAGACACGATCGCACATAGGCCTCAATATCCTCCTCCAGTTTTGGCCAAATAAACTTTCGGGACAGTAAGGCACGGGTCCGCTCCATGCCTGGATGGCCAGCCCACTGAGCGTCATGTGTCTCCCTCAGCAACTCTCGTCTCAGTCTACCACCACTGGGGACATATACTCTGTGATTTTTCGCAACCAGCAGTCCATCCTCGGTCCATTATCACCGAACCAAACCCTCATTCACCTGTTTCAACAAACGCTGGTACCCCACGTCGTTTTTGGCCTGGATCTTGATTTTCTCCACAAAGTCTGATTGAATCATACTCAAGGAAGCAACATATTCTGTCACAACCTTACGACTCAGGGCGTCCGCCACCACATTGTCGCGTCCGGGCCTATGGATCCACTCGAAATCAAACTCAGCCAAGAACTCCTGCCAGCGAGCTTGTTTTGGGGTCAACTTCTTTTGGGATTTGAAGTATGTGTTAGCCACATTATCCGTCACCACTGTGAATTTAGACCCCAAAAAATAATGTTTCCAAGTCTGAAGGCAATGGATGACCGCCGTCATTTCCTTCTCGTGGGTGCTGTATCTCTGTTCAGCATCCTTAAGCTTTCGACTCTCGAAAGCAATTGGGTGTTTTTCCTGCACCAACACCCCTGCAATGGCACGATCAGAAGCATCCGTATGCAACTCGAAGGGCAACGAAAAATCAGGCAACTTAAGGACCGGTTCTGAAGAAACGGCCTCCTTCAACACCTGGAATGCACCATCTTGGTCCACACCCCAATCCCACGGTTGGTCCTTTTTCAGTAAGTCGGTCAAAGGGGCAACAATCTTGGAATAGCCCTTGATGAACCGACGATAATAGTTGGCTAGACCAAGGAACGATCGCAACTCAGCTGCCTTTGATGGAGCTTGCCAATCCACAATGGCAGCTACCTTCCGTTTATCCATCAGCACCTTCCCTTGACTGATCACATGACCAAGGAAAGTAATTTCCTGCATACAGAATTCACACTTTTCCTTTTTTACATACAACTTATGCTTTCTAAGCCTAGAGAATACAAGTTTCAAATGGACAACATGGTCCTCTAGAGTCTTACTGTAGATTACAACATCATCTAGATAGACAACAACAAATTTATCTAGAAAATCATACAGTACATCATTTAACAAATTACAGAATGTAGCTGGACCATTGGTTAAGCCAAATGGCATAACCAGAAATTCAAATGAACCATATCTTGTGACCACCGTCGTCTTGGCCTCATCTCTCTCCGCTATCCGGACTTGCCAGTATCCAGAACGAAGATCAATTTTTGTGTAATACCTGGCGTGAACAAGTCTATCAAACAAGTCAAATGTGTTAGGGATAGGATATTTATTTTTGATAGTTATCTTATTCAAGGCACGATAATCCACACAAAAATGAAGGGAACCATCAGGCTTCTTCTGGAACAAGGTAGGAGCACCATACGGGGCCTTTGATGGCTTCATTAACCCACTTCCCAGCAACTCATCCAACTGTCTACGAAGTTCAACCAGTTCTGCTGGGGACATTCTGTAAGGAGCTTGGGCTGGTGGACGGGAACCAGGCACCAGTTCAATTCGATGGTCCGTAGGACGTCGTGGAGGGAGCTCCTTGGGTAATTCAGCAGGCATAATGTCCTTGAATTCTTCTAAGACCTCCATAATCTGATTAGGAACGTCATGAGTCTGGTCTAGCTTTACTTCCACCAAAGTAGCTAAATAGGTTTCGTCCCCCCTTTTCAAACCAGCCTTCACCTGCAAGGCCGACAAAGTTCCTTTCTCTGCAAAGGGTGCTGTCTGGTCATATGCAGCACTAACGAAGCCAGGACTACGGCCTTCGCTTATAGTAAATCCACCCAAGTAAGGAGAAACAGAAATTTTATTTTCCAACATAAATTTAATACCAAGTATTAAATCGAAATCATCTAAGGGAACGACCATCAGATTACAGTTACCTTTCCACGACCCAACAGACAGGGTTGCCTTCGCTGCTCCACGTACAGGCGTGGCACCCAAATTCACAGGCTTCATGCTACTAGCACTTCGTTTCACATTGAGCTTGAACCGATCCATTTCCCATTCCGCCACGAAATTATGGGTTGCACCAGTATCCAACATAGCTAACGCTGGAACTCCATTCACCCACACATGCACATACATGAGCCTATAGTTTTCTGGGGGCTTATCCTCTTCCACCGTAATGGTGTTCAGCAAACGTATAGGGTTCACCCGAGGTGCCTCCTCCTTCCTACCATCACGTTCTTCCTCTAGAACAAGGGCACTAAGTTTTTCCCTCTTGGGACAATTTTTCATGACATGAGGGCCTCCACAGATGAAACATCCACCTCCTTTGGACTTACCTGCAGAGGGACGGTCTTTGTCATAGGCAATCTCGCTAGTTGAGGCTTTGACCACCTTTTCCTTCTTCTTCCCAAAGAATTTATCGCCTTCGGCCTCTTATCCTTCTCTTTTCGTCCCTGTTTCCGTCATTCATCAGGGACTAAGGCCGTTTTGTAGTCCACAAGCCGATCAGCTGCAGTGATGGCCAGCAGCAAAGTCTGAACACCTTGCCTTCGAAGCTCAGCCTGTGCCCAAGGCTGTAGTCCGGTCAAGAAATTAAACAGCTTGTCCTCCTCCGACATCTCACGAATATCCAACAGCAACGAGCTGAATTCCTTGACATACTCTCGAATGGTGCCAGAATGTTTTAATTTCCTGAGTGCTTCACGAGCCACCCAAGAAGTATTTGTGGGAAGAAATTGGTCCTTCATCTCCCGTTTGAAGGCTTCCTACATTTCAATGGACGGAAGAGACTCCTCCAAGACTCTAGTTCGCCACCAGAGCTTCGCATCGCCCGACAGATGCATGCTAGCAAAGAAAACTTGTTCCCCAACGGGAACATGGGCTGTACGGAAGTACTGTTCAACGTCCCAAAGAAAGTTCTCCAACTCTTTGGCACTGCGTGCACCAAAAAAAGCTTTAGGTTTGGGAACTTTAACACGGGACTTACCTCGGTCAACCGCTCTATCTGATTGAGCCACGGCTCTCTTCAGCAGACTAAGTTCCTCTTGCACAGCATCGAACCCAGCCACAGCACGTCTCAAGGTTGCAACCTCCGTTTAAGCAATACCCATCTCTGAAACGGTTGTTAACCGAGATACCCAAGTATCCTCGAGGGACTTCACGCGGGACTCCACACCTTCCAGCCGGCTAGCAACGGTCGCCACTTACTCTAGCCGATCAGCCAACAATGGGAACGACGTCACATGTTCGTGGCCTCCCAAAGCCTTGAAAATGGCAGCAACGTGGTCCTCCAACACGGCCACGCGATCAGTCATCTTGCCACTGGCCCCAGCCGCCATAGGACATGCACCAGCACTGCCACGAGCCGAAACCGGGCTCTAATACCAACTGTTACGCAGGGTCCAAGTGCCCACACGCACGGCCTAACCAAGCACCCTCGGTTAGTCAGCCTTAGCCTCGTTCTTAGTCCTTAGTTTCGTTAACCAGCACAGAAAGTAAAGGGACACAGTGTTTACGGGCCAATCGCCTAACCTTGCTTCTCTTATTCACAAGAACGTTACAAGGAACGACTACACAAAACCAAGACCAGAACCTTGCACTCACTCCCCGTCTTTGGTTATTACAATGTGTAACCCACACCCATCGTTTTTCCCAAAACTCTCTATCCCCCTGGCAACATGCTCAGAGGGTTCTCTAAATAGACAACCGAGGTAACCACCCAGTAGGGACTGAGCCAATCAGCTTGCCAACTTTCCACGCATGTCTGGCCACTACCTGGAACTGTCCATAACCATCAGTCAACTAGGAACTGTCCATAACCGTCAGCCAACTGCTCACTGCGCACCAGCCCGTGTTCGGCTCGCGCGGCCCTCGCGCATGCCCGCGCACCATGCTCGGTCTGGCCTCAGCACATGCCCGTGCACCGCGCTCGGTTTGGCCCCGGGACTTGGGCACTAGCCTTCGTGCCCGCATCGTCTCGTGCTACCGTCGTGCATGCCCACTTCGGTCCCGCAGCATAGGCACCAACCTTCGTGCCCGCATCGTCTCATGCACGGCTTTCTCTTACTTTCATGTGAGATACTTTTGAGGGCTTCTTCTTTTTTTTTAGTGTGTTTGATAATGAAATTAAACTCTCTTTTAGTTTGTTGTTGTAACACCCCACTACCTAGGCCCATCAGGGCCGGGGATGTCGCCCCGTCCAAAGGACAAGGGGTCTTTATAACTAGGTTACATGAAAATAGAATAATACCAAAAGACTTTAAAATTAAATTTATTACAACCCAAAAGATAAATACTGGCACAAATCCAAAATAAATTGTTTGCAACAATCTCTTAAACAATACTTAAAGTAAATAACAAGAGTCTTCAAGCAAAGCAACATTCTAGCTAATGATCTCCACAACAGGATCTTCCTGAAAATATGGCATAAAAGGTGGTAAGATAAAAATCTCAGTAAGCCCGTGTGTGCTTTGAGTGTTTCAGGTAGAATAATTCATGTATGCAAGTTGTAAAAGTTTCATAAGGAAAAGTGCTGGCAAGCAATAAATAAGTGTTGAAAATAAAGAGTGGTGTTTCACTTTTCAAATCATACATGTGCACAATAAATACAACCACTCAAATGGGTAGCCATGGGTTACCACACGTTGGGCCCCATGACCAATAACGATCGAATGCCACACTTTGTGCAATGCTGACAAAAGGTAGGTGTACGGCCTACCGGGTGAGATACTCCTCCATCTCTACACCCAAACTTACCGGTTGTCTACTCCGAAAATACACAGTCCACAAGACTGAGACTTGCTAGCTCGGACCGGCATGACCTACCGGATCGGCGTCCTATCCAGGAAGGACTCACCCCTCGCAGGTGGCCACCTACCGAGAGACTTACCCTAACCCTTCAAAGACTAGTCCCGGTGGTCTACCCTTATTGAGTACTCAACGTTGATTGTTCCACTTGGGAGAAAATTGATCAAACTTTGCTTTATTTGGAAATAGCAATTAAGGGTTTCCAAAAGTCTAGTCAAGTTGGATTTTAGAAAAAGTTTAGATTTGTGTAAAACTCGCTTGTTCAATTTTCAAATGATTTGCTTGACTGAAATAAAAAGGAAAAACTAGTCCTTAATTGCCTTTACAATTAAATGTCCATATACATTGCATTTGCTTGCCACAATAACTTTTGGTCTTCACAAAACTCCATGCAGGAGCTTACCCGCTTCTTTGCTTGCTCTACTCAAAAGTCTTCCAAGGCTGACCTAACCTCTCGCTCGGGGTAAACACAAAACATAAGGTCACATTCAAGCTATACCTGCCTTACATAAATAATTCTTAGCTCAACTAGTTACAACCATGACTAACCATGACCTTAATGTCCTAAGCTTTAAGGCTAGATGCTGAAGAATTTTATAAAATAAGTCTAGTTTGATAGGTTGAAATAACTAGGGGTTCTAAAATAATTGTTAATAAATTATAGACTCAAATAATAATTCTTGAGTGTTATTACTAATAAATAAACTAAGGTTTGAATTTTAAATATTATTAAGTCCTATTTAATATTAAGAAATGGTAATTTAAAAATAGCTTTATTATAAATAAATAATAAATTAAATAAATATTAATTTTTAATTAATTTCGAAGAGATAATAAATAATTAATAATAATTAAAATTTATTAATAAATTATTTTAAATTTTCGTTTAATAAAAATATTAATAGTTTGATTTAATATTCTAATCCAAATCCCCTAGTGTTTCGAATTTTTGAAGAAAAAAAATATAGTAGTAATTTTAATTTATGTAATAAAATTTATTGATGAATATAATTTAGAATTAACAAGAAAATAATCTTACATCATGGTTTCCCTATTGCTAGAGAAGATTCATGATCCCATTCTCCATCATCAAACAAGAAATTAATCTATTCATGAACAAACACTTGGACTATCTCATACTATCACATGGCCAAAATCCTACTAAGCATAATCATCAAACATGATTTCCATGGGAAAATAAGATCATAAAAGCCTAATCACCTTTGGTGTCATAATATCTAATCATGCTTCAACATCCATTAAATTCATCAAGCATGAAGAACATAAATTGATTCGAAAGGAAAACACATACATCCTAGTCAAATACAACCATTATCATGTCATAACTTCATTCCCCCTAATCCTCATGCACATATTCAATCTCCCAATCATAGTCCATTTCTCTATCATCATCTAGGAGACATGATTTCAGAATTTAATAAGAGAAATTTAAGAATGAATACTTGATTGTCGAGTCCTTTGGTGAAGACAAAAGAAGGTCCACGCGCGATGGAATGACTTGAATGGTCCAATGAAACAACATCCATGGTTGATGGTTTGATCAACCATTTCGGTTAGAAGAGAGTGAGAGAGAGAGAGAGAAAGAGAAAGAGAGCATTAGATAGGTGTATTAAGAATTGAATGGAAGAAGATGAACAAGAAGGTTGTTCTTGTTTTACCTTGTTGATGTTCTTGAGGTCTTCAAGAAAAACTGATTTTTGATCCGGTTGAAAATTCTTGTTTGCGAGATTTTGTGTTATAAATGGCAGAAATGAAGTCTAGGGATTAAGTAGAGATGATCTGGATTATTTGAGAGTGATTGGAGGTGTTTTAGAGTAGGTTTAGGCTTGAAGAAGTTTAGTGTGTGTTCTTGGTGTTCTTGGTGTTTTAGGTGAAAATGGAGAGAAATTAGAAGCAGTGTTGCACGATTTCTGCTAGAAGGCTGGCCGAATGGTAGGGTGTGATTGAGGGTTTCGGTTTTTAGCTTTGTGAGAGAGAGAAATCATATTTTATTTGAAATTTAAATGGAGGAAATGGTGGAGATGTTTAAGGTAAAAGATCAACTATGGTGTTTGATCAAGAGAGGTGTCTATGGACTTTAATGGTGTCGGCTGAAACAAGGTTGTCTTGCTGAAATGATTGAAGGTTAATGTTGCTCAAGGCTGGCCGAATTTCAGTCCTTAAAGGCAGAGGAAATTCTGGTTAATTCAGCTTAATGCAAGAGTGATTTTATTGGAGTGAAATGCTGAAATTATTTGAAGTTCAAATGGAGTTTGAATGGAGTGATCTTAGGAGTGTTTTGTGGTGTGGCTATGGAGTCCTTATGCTTCAAGGTAAGTGTGGGTTTAATGGTGTTTAGTGTATAGCTAAACAAGGCTCAATTCTACAGAGGTTGAAGGTGATTTTCGGTCTTAGGCTAGAAAGGAACAAGGCTGGAAAATTCTGGTCTCAAGTGTTCATGGCTTTCCGAAAATTGTAGAATTTTGGTGCAGGATTTTCGCACCCTCTTGGCTCGGTTTTTCAGAGGATCTTCAGGGATGTTTGAGGGTCTTCCAAGGGTGGTTTTTCAGCCTCATTTCTGGACAAAAACAGAGGAGTTTGCTGGCTTAAAGATGAACTAAAAACAGCTTCATTTCTTTGAAGAAGAGCTGCGAATTGCCCAGAAAATTTTCTGGTTTGGTGCTGTTTGTGCAGTCCGAAAATTGCACAATTTTTCCAGCTTCCAAGCCACTTGAAATGACCATTTTCTGGGCAGCAAATGAATGGGTTTATGGCCTGAATTTTCGAAGAAAATGTCTGCAACAAATCTGGAAAATTTCCAGATTTCTTACCACTAAAGCATGAACAACATGAAGATAGATTTGAAGGTCCTTCCATGGTGATTGATTTTCTCTTAGAACCCTTCCTATTTCCCCTCCTATTTTCGGTCAACCTCCCTTCCCCAAAGCTGATTTTTGAAATTCAAGGGGAAGAAATTATCACAGATTTTTTTTGGAATTCAAAGAAAAAGATTTAATGGATTTTAGTTCATTTGAATTATGAAAATGTTAGGACAAAGCTAGAGGTAATAAATTGGACAAGAATTCTTTTAGGACATTCTCTTCATGTCTCCCTTAAGACAATTATTCCTATTTTCATGGAATGCAAGAAAACAAAAATTCAAACTTAATTAAGATAATCATGATAAAAGCTTAAATGATGGGATTTGAACTCATGACCTTAGAGATTAATTCCAAAGCTCTAACCACTATACCACAACAACTCTTGTTCTTATTTTCTCACCCACATATTTTTCTTATCTACTCCTCAAGTTATCTCCCTATTCTGACCTCAAGTAAAATTACCATTTTACCCCTCCTACTCAATAAGTATAACTAAGCATTTAAACCTATAATCCACGATTCTAAAGCATATAAAATCATTCAAAAACATATATATTCATGCAAAATAATATGATATGCATTCCCGACCCCCTTACTCTAGGGTTGGTTTTAGGTGGGGTTTCACAGTTGTGATATAAATCAGTAGAAGTTCTGGACATGCTGCTTTGGATTTCCAATTTAATCTGCCTATTCAAGAGGCTGCTTTTGATACTGTTCCTCTGAATGAGGATATGCTTGTTCATGATCCTTTTACTCCCGAATGGATTTTGAACAAAGCTAGAATATGGTTCAAGGTTATCATACATTCAAACATGGATTTTGAATGATATTACCTTTACTGATATTATTTTTCTTTTTCTAGGAGAAATAATGAGTGGTATTGGCAACAAATTCAAAATGAGTAATCATGAAATTCATCTTGAATTTAATATCGAAATTCAAGATATTATTTCAGACAAAATTCCTATTGAGAAGAAGATGATTAGGAGACAGAGAAAGGAAAAGGGCAATAGCGCCAAGACACTATCAAGAGCAACCATTTCAAAGTACTTTTACATGCCAATCAAGAGAGCGGCCAAAGAACTGAATATTGGCTTAACCCTTCTCAAGAAAAAGATGTAGGGAGTTGGGAATTTGTCAATGGCCTCACAGAAAGTTATTGAGCTTGGAGACCCTAATCAAGAATATTCCCATTCTCTCTCTCACACACTTATAAACTTATGTCACAGATCTGTAAGTTTGAAACTATGAAAAGTAAATAATGACCGGAATGAATGTATCTCCACCAATGATATGTAGAAATTTCTCCGATTTACAAGAGATGTGAAATGAAGAAGAAGGAGGACATATGACTGAGAAGAAGTTGAGAGAAGCTATTAAGATACTGGAACATGAGAAGAAGTTGATGGAAGAAATTTCTGATATGCAGTTTGAGGACCAAACATAGAGACTGAGACAAGTATGTTTCAAGACCAACTATAAGAAGAGAAAACTCAAGGGGATGATAAAATCCCAAGACTCATTTCACAATAACTTCACGGCTAATTCTGCTGCTAGTCTAGATTTTGGCCCAAATGAGAATGAAGAGAAGGAGGATGCCGAAGAAGAGGATCTAAAGTCCATAATTACTAATTGTTTATCTTCCTCTAATACAAACATTGAAAAAGAACAATTACAAACATGCATCCTAAATTTGTCAGCTCTATTGAAAAAGAGCAACTACAAGCATTCATCCTAAATCTCACGTGAATACCAATGAGATGAATGAAGGAATATAAGTGAACACTAGACTTATGATCACGAGATAGATTTTTTTTTTAACCGTTAGTAGTAATTGTTATATTGACATTTGAATGTAACATCTCAATGATGTGATGCTTATTATTACTGAAAATATCCTTTTCCCTTATTATCTTTTTTTGTTCTCCTTCAGGTGGCCAGTATTTCTCACAACTTGATTACTACTGTAATAAGGGAAATATCGAGTGTGTCCATGGCCATAACCACGCCACTGTCACAACTACGACTATAACGATGGCTTCTGCTGGAGCCAACAGCATTCACTTCTAGGAGTGCTGTTGAGCCAGTTCGTCTGACTTCATGATTTCTTAATAATAACTCATTATTTTTCTTAGGAGGGTAGTAATTAAATCAATAAATTTTATATACCATTTTTCTCGATATTGTTGCTGCAGGACAATATTCAAGGCATGAAAGGTAGAGAATGTCTTCTCCAATATATCTTCATCAGTAACTTTTTCTCCGTATAATTTTAATTGAGATGTAATTTTATACATCGCAGAGCTATATTCATTCATGGTTTTAAATCTTGCAACTTCAAGTACAATCATTTATACCGCACAGTTGGTAGTACGACTATCTTCAGGTAGTCAAATCTTTCTTTTAAATTGACCCACAAGATATATGGATCTTGTTTTTCAGCATTTAGATACATTTCTGTATCGAGAACCCATGCCATATAATTTTTTTTTTTAGAAATATCAAGAGCTACAAATAAGGTTAGCCATAGGGATTAATTATAAATGCGTACCTATCTTCTAGCTTTTGTAACGGTAGAGGCTCGTGCTGATAACGTGTTATGAAACTTTGGTAGTGTTAGAATAAAATATACACAATAAAAAATTTCTAACTATGCTTTGCACAAGAATTTCTTCAAACTTCTCTCTTTCTTTTCTCTCACAATTCTTTCACAAAATTATGATACATTTCAAGCTTAGAGAATAGCTCTATTTATAGAGCTTTTATTTAGTTGTCATTGATGAGGTATTCAGGACTCCTACAATTTTGTCGCCGGAAGCATTACCTCATTTCCTTGTGTACGGCGACTGTTGAATATTGCTGGGTCAAGAATAGTAAAAATTCTTGTATGAATTTAATTCGTGTAAATTAATAATTTTAAAAAATTATATCATATAATTTACGTAAATTAAATTTATATTAAAATTTCGATAAGAACATAAGCCTAGAAACAAGAAAATCACAGGTGATGTTCGAGTGCTCTTGCTCTCTTTCATTTGAATATTCCGTCTCTCATCTCTCGTCTGCCTTGATCGCGTACAAGATTTTGTGCTAAGACTGCGTTGACCCAAGTGCGTTGACCCAAGTGCGAGAAGAAATGGTAGAATCATTACTAGAGCCACAGTACGAAGAGTGTACGGTCACATGCAAGAATACGAGAGTTCATGGATAATTTGTCGCGGCGTTCATGATTTTTTTTTATTATTAATTTTTCTCTTCTTCCTCTGGCTTCCCCTCGTCATAAGGACCACATTGGTACTCAGTACTAGCACCTTATTTTATCAGTGGTAGCTCCTTCACCAATCACCCCACGACATTCAATCACTTGTCAGCAGCGCTCAAGTTTTTCTTTTATTTTTTATTTTTTCTTCTTCCTGCCTATATCTGCTTTCCCCACGTAATAAGGACCTCAATAGTAACTCAGTACAAGGACTCTTCTTTTATTGGTTGTAGTTTCTCCACCAAGCATCCCCGCATTCAAACATGGTCGGCAGCGTCCATAATTATTTTTTTTTTCTTTTCTTCCAGCCTATATCTTCCTTCCCCTCATAATAAGGGTCATATTGATAACTCAGTACTAGCACTCTTGCTTTATTGGTAATAGCTCCTCCACCAAACAACCATGGCATTTAACATTAATAACCTGGCGACAGTGTTTTTTATACCAAATCTGTTAAGGCAAGAATGAGACGAAGGAGAAAGGAGGAAAGAGGGAGCTACGGGAGGAAGGGTAAAGAATGGAGATGGAAAGTAAAAAGGAGGGAAAAAAAAAAAGGAGAAGAGTTGCAATGATGGTGAGATTGTTTTTGGGAGCAAGAAAAAGAAAAAAGAAATGCGAGGGGGGAGGGGAAAAAAAAAACCTTTATTGAGCAACCATTTTGGAAATGCGTCAAAGTAGTCTTGGTAAAATTGTGGGTCTCACTTCAATTTTACGAAAGAAAAATTAGAAAGAAGGACAAAGGAAACTCAAAAAAGAAAGCCCGAGAAAAGGTAAGAATTTGTATCCATTAATATACTCTAAAGACTTCTGAACGCAAAGGTTAGTTTAGGTAAAAATTTAGTTCTGTTTAATTAAAGGTAATTTTATATAAATTTAATTTAATTAGATTTAATATAAATTTTACAAAATTAAATATAAATTAATTTTATTTAATTTGTTTTCCTTCTTAAGTTTAAGTCGAATAAAAATATTTTTAAGATATATAATTTTTTATTTTATTATTTGAGATTATGAAATTTTAAAATTTAAAGTCAAAATTATGTTTATTATTTCGTGGAACAAGATAATTAAATATTAATAACTTAAGAATATATATAATAAAATTAATTTTACTATTTTATTTTTGTATTTTTTATTTTTCATTAAAATCTAATATAATTTACATTTTTTATTATTGAAAACTTAATTATAAAAATTATGTACATATTTGAATTTAATATTTGACATTTTTACTTTGACCATTAGTTTTTTAACAGAGTTAGATGGAAGGAATAGATAAAAATAAAATAAAAATTTTGAAATATTAAAATTAGAATAAATCTATTATTAAAGATTTGATTGAGAAAAATTTTAACTTTCAAAGACCAAATTTTAAAAAAATTACCCTATCCGTTAATATGTTTGAAAGATTGCTAAAGGCAAAGGACATGTTTTTAGAGTTCTTTGAATGTTCAAGCATAGCAATTTGTCGTTTTTACTTGGATTGTAACTTTTGCAAGAAAAAATTTAGGGTTAATTCTAGTAAATTCTCTATATATATGTTTGGGTTTGATAATTGAATACTTAAACTTTTAATTTTGACAATTGGATATCCTAGTATTTGAAAATTTTAAATTTGGAGCTTAATTATCAAAATTAAAAATTTAGACACTCAATTGTCAAAATTAAAAATTTGAGTACTCAATTGTCAAATATAAAAAGTACGGAAGATTTATTGAAATTAATCCAAAATTTTTATTAGTGTCAATTAAAAATCATCTATTAGATTTACTGACATTAATTAAATAACAACCCTCCATCTATTTTCATTGTGGCCCCAAACAATTGAAGACAATACCATATACCCACATAGTCTGTATCAGTAATGTAAACGTTAAATTTGAATACGTTTTATTTTCTTTATTTTTTTTATTTGATTTCAAAATTTTAAAGATATGGACCAAATTCACACACACACACACACACACACACATATATATATATATATATATATATATATATATATATATACACATGTATCAATATCAATTAATTAGATAAGAATGTCTTTCTCTAACCTTATTTACAATCAATCTTTACATTATAAATTGATTATTTTAATAAAAACTAATTAATAGATATTTAATTCTTATTAATTATATTTTTCTTCTAATATATATTTCTAATAGTTTTTTGTGTTCAATGAAGCTATACTTCTGAAAACTTTAATATATCACATAAAATATATAATTGTAATAACAATAAATCAATAAATTTTTATAAAATTACTAAATATTTTAAGAATTTTTCAAAATATGAAGGAAAGATAGAGAGAATTTTTTTTTTTTCATGTATGATAAATATATGAATTTTATTGCTCTATATATTATTGGTGTTGTGTTTAGATAGAAATTTTTGGATTAATTTGATATTTAAAAAGGTATGATTTTATTTAAAACTGAAAATAAAAGATCAAATAAGATTTAAAAATAAGAAAGAAAGAGGACAATTTTATTTAACGTAATATTTAAAACAAGGGTTAATTTCAATATGTCCCCTATATTTTTATGTATTTGATAATTAGATACTTAAACTTTTAATTTTGAGAATTGAAAATTTTAATTTTGATAATTGAGTATCTAATTTAGGGTTTTGATCAAATGGTAGGTACTCATTTGTCAAAATTAAAAGCTTAGACACCTAATTGTCAAACACATAAAAGCATAGGAGCTTACTGAAATTAATCCAAAAATTTATTTGAATTGAAAATTTGAAAAAATATGTATAGGTCCAAATAAAATGAATGTGATATTTTATTAATAAATAATAATTCTAAATAATTAAGAATTAGTTATCGAAATTTGAAAATTACTTAACTTGAAAGTTTTTCTAATTGAGTTAAGAAATTTGTTTTCAACTTCATTGCTATCCAAGTACGTGTCATGGATAGAAAAGTTTACATTTGTATACGTTATAAATATAAAAGGTCTAAAATGTATTATAATCAAGGTTATATTATCTAACTAAAGGACCATTATTTCTAGTACTTACTAAATATATCCATTACCAAAAAAAAAAAAAAAGAATTAATATTCAACCTTTATATATAGGACTTTTGCCTTTTGGTCCCAACTTTCGTTCTAATTTTTTTCAACTAGCCTTTAATATTACCCTATCACCGTATACAAGTATAAAAGAGAATTAAAAGAGAAATGATCAAATAACATATACTTAATCATAGATACAATAACTTAAAATCATGTTAATGAGATAATTTTCATTATATATTTATAAGGTATGATTAAAAATATTATTTATTTGTTTTCACACGGTAATGCTTGATTTTAATGTGTGTGTATATATATATTTCTTAACATTTAGTTTGATTTTTAAAAAATCAGACTAGGAGAATTTTAAAAAAAAAAAAAATCGGTGCATTTTGCCCATTTTCATTCAAAATTAAATTCATAAGAGTTCAAAGCTTTGAAGGTAATCAAAACAAAACAAAGACCATTTCAAAGCCAACAAACACTCTCCAAACTATTATCTCCGACTTTGAAACTCTTGCTACTACATTCAATATAAATGCTTGCATCCACACTTTCTAGGTCACCAAATTCAATAAGTAGCTTTGAAATAAGCATTGATCTTTTTGAAAGTTAGACCACTAGGATAATTAGGCTTTTCACATGAACATATCAATTAAAGTAACCATGTACAGTCATAGAAATGCGATTACACTACTTTAAAATTAACATTGACATTTGAAACATGAACCACTAGCACTAAGGAAATAGTTTTATTTTCTTGAAATTATGGCTTTCTAAACTTTTTCATTTCCTTCTAATTCTTTCAATACTATTTCTTCCGGACTTGATTCCATTTAGGAAGTAGATTTATTATCACCACTTGAAATAAAAATATATAATTAAATTGTACAATAACGTTAGAGATATTTAAAAATAATTTTAAATTTTTTTATATGTGTAATACTTTATTTTTAAATATTAAAAATAGTTTGTATTACTTTCCTTAAATATTTTTGAACCTTTCAAATAGAGAAATATAATCTATTTGAAATTATATTACATGGATTCATTTTTCTAAAATTTAGATTTCGTAATATTATTATTTTTTTTGTATGTCAAACAAACAATAGGGTTTTTTTTTTTTTTATAGAAAAAGCTGGCTTTTTTTTCTCAATATAAATGGACATTTTTTGTAATGTGTGCATCACACATATTTTATTTTCTTTTTTCTAAAAAAACTAATACAATATAGGATCCTAACAGCTCGGAGCTCTTGAGCTATTGTCTTAGTCGCCTAAGGGCTACCACAACACTGTTTCCACATTTTCTTCCTCTCTTCAAATATTTTTATTTTTCAATCAAATCAAATATAAAATTAAATAACAGAATATCTTAATTTACTCTGTATATTCCCATTCAAACTCTGAGCATACCATTGAATGGGGAAATTGTGCATGTCAAATTTTCAGTTATGGACCATAATAAAAGTAACATAGTCATTGGATTTGTGATGTTTAAGAAAACCCTTATAGTAAAATAGACTGATTTAGCAAATCATCAAAACAGATAAAGAACCAAAAAGGGACCGTTGAAATCCCTCTAGAAAAGTTGTTTTTGAATAGCCTGTTGAACTAGTACCACTTCTCGGGCTTGATTTGTCTTTGGGCATTATATGATTACTGGGCTCAATCAGATGAGTCCAAATAGAGTGTTGGGCTACACAAGGTCCTTCATGGGCTAATGCTCTAAAAATGGAATCCCAAAAATATCAACCCAGCAAACAAATCCCCCTTAGATATAGAAAATATATGTATCAGTTTGGAAGCCCTTTTCTACGTACACAGAAAATTTTCAAAAGATGCCTATTTCCTTTATAAAAAAAATTGAGATTTTTTAAAATTTGTGCCCTATTTTTTTTTTTTAAACTATAACTTAAAAAAAAAAAAAAAACCATTCTCTATCCTATGATTTTATTCTCCCAAATTCAAGGTTCTGATTCCGTTGCTACTCCACGTATTCAGGGAAGCCAACCAAGGGCTTGATCTATTAGCAAGAAAAGGGAACAGACTTTGAAGAACATTGCTAAATTTTTTCACATGCCTCCTCCATTTTTATCTTCTATTTGTTCTTTGATCAAATGGATACTTAGAACCCTAGAGAATTATAGACTACTTACTTGCCACCACCACACCCACCGCTCTTCTCTCTGCCATGTTTGGTTGGATTAGATCTGTCAAGGTGGATTGTCTCTTGGACTTTGGTGTTAATTAATTTAAGTTTAAGTTTATTATTAATATTCAAGTTTTTTCTTTTCTCCTTTCACATTGGTAGTCTCTATGTGAGAAATTTCTAAATCACCACATGAAATAAGTAATAATGAAGTGTTACAAACTTAGGTAGTCATTGTTTATCTAATTATATAGCCGTGTTCGATGGAGATGTAAGTCATTAATTAAGTGTTTACTTGTATTAGAGATTGTTTTAGAATTAACTTGTTTATAACAAAGTATTTTGTGTAATTAACTACCACAGTTAGTATAAATTGGATGAGATCTGCCATACAATTGGTCCTTTTTTTTTTAATTTAATTCATACAAACATTTTTTTCTTCAGGCCTCAATTAATTGAGATACTAGTAATTGAGGTGGGGTGTACTCGGATAGGTTTTCATGTTAGATGAAAAACTCAATTCCATTCAAAAAATTCTAATTCAAATAATTTTTATTATTTAAAAATTACTATCCACTCACAACATATGATATTCTTTCTTCGACTCAACATATGACTCTATTATTTAAAATTTTTTATTTAATCCAAGCAAACTTTTCTTGTCACCTAATTTGTTCATTTATTTGATGCACAAGCTTGTCACTTGACCACTAGATGGTACATTAACGATAAAACTGGGTCCAGGCGTAAGATCATTTGTATCAAAAAGTCTGGGTGTCTTTAAGGCTTTATCAATTGAAACAACTCAGCAGCGTCAAAAGCATGTTCGTTAAGTTTTTAGAGTTTTATCGAATACAGTTTTCATTAAATTAGATGAAATCTCTGTAGCACAATTACAAATAGCATATAGTATCAGTCCATTCAGTATTGGTATTTAACAAAATGGAGATATAGCATTATAGCATCGGTGTCATTTCTTCACTTTGCAACAGGGCGTAGAACCAATCGATAAAACTTCTAGCAGCACAGAGGAAATCGAGGAAGAACTCCCAAAATGGTCTCTTTTTTGTATCTTGCTGCTGGTTCTGAAGAAAATGAACAACTTTGAACCAGAAATTAAACGAACTGCATTTAGTGAACAATGAGAGCAATGAACAGAATTGGGGAAAAACTGATTTTCTTCTTCTCAGCAAAATGATTCAATACAGCTACTTATATATATTTACGTGGAATTGAAACAAAACAGAAAACTGAATTACATTTAATAATTATAGCTGGCAACCAGCATAAACTTGGCGGCAAAAAAATATAGAATTCAGCCAGGATCAAAAGAGAAAGAAGATGAGCTAGCATTGGCTACTAATGTGGCTAGTGTAGATGTTACGCTGGATGTCCACGTAGATGTCAAAGTGGAATTTTCATGAATATTTTGAGTCTCAACAGCCCCCCTCAAGCTGGAATCATAGGAGATGCCTAAGTGAGAGAGCAAAAGATGAAAGAAAGCTAGAGGAAGAGCCTTGGTGAAAATGTCTGCTAATTGTTGAGATGAACAAACTAGCAAGGGTTTGATAATTCCAGCTTGGTACAAATCTCGAATGAAGTGACAATCAAGCTTAATATGTTTTGTCCTTTCATGAAACACTGGATTTTCAACCAGGTAGACTGCACTTCTATTATCACAAAAAACTGGAATAGGAAGAGAAGAAGGAAGGGCAATGTTGAATACAAGCATATGTTGAACACAAGCATATGCTAAGCTACCAAAAACCTTAGGTGCACTATAATTTGGTAACTTGTGATAGAGTTTTTCATATGGAGTAAGCTGATGTAAAACAGGAGTAGGAGTAAGATTGATCAAATAAACTGCATGTTGAATATAATAACCCCAATAAGAAAGAGGTATTTGAGACTGGAACCTTAAGAGCCATGGCTACATTTAGAATATGTTGATGTTTCCTCTCTACAATACCGTTTTGTTCAGGTGTGTAAGGTCAAGAAGTTTGGTGAATGATTATTTTGGAATGATAGAAATTAGTAAGCTTAAACTCAAGGCCATTATCTAATCTCAAAACTTTTATTCTTTTGTTGAACTGTGTTTCAACATAAGCAACAAAGTGTTGTATCAAAGACCTAACCTCTGATTTTTGTTTCAACAAAAAAACCCCAGCAAAATCTACTTAATCATCAACTATAGTAAGAAAATATCTATGCCCTTGTATTGTAGAAATGTTAAAAGGTCCCCATATGTTCATATGAATGAGATAAAAAACAGCATCAACAATTCCATGATGCAATGGGAAAGATAACTTATGTTGTTTAGCTAAAGGACAGATTGGACAAAAAATATTTTCATCAGGTAAAACAACTGAAGAATCTGATTTATGAATCTTTGACAACTGCTTAAAAGGCCAATGACCAAGTCTGAAATGCCAGATCAAGGATTTATTATAGAGAGACATATTACTAAAATCACCATTAGGTGCAATACTAGCTGTATGGGCTGAGGAAGTTGACTGATGAAGATCAAGATGGAAAAGGCCGCTAGACATCCTAGCTGATCCAATCATCTGTCCAAGATGAGGATCCTGGATAAAACAACAGTCATTTTTGAAGATTATAACACAATTTAACTGCGGGTTCAATTTACTAATGGATATCAGGTTAAAGGAAAATTAAGGAATGAAGAGAACTTGATGCAGGACTAAATGAGGTGTTAACTGGACCTTTCCTATATGTGAAACATTAATAATGTCACTAGTGGGCAACTTAATTGAAATGTTTAAAATAGGATGATATTCAATGAAATGATTCAAAGAGGAACAAATATGGTATGTTGCCCCTGAATCTAAAATCCAAATAGAAGAATTTATACATGTACTTTGAGCAGCCTGAGAAGAGTTTAAGGAATCTAGAGTGAGGCTTGCTTGATTGACAGAATGAGTATGTTCAGAATCTGCCTGGGGTTTATTGTTTAAATGTAGGTGTTGAGCTGAATCATATGTAATAGGTTTTGATACTGTTCTTGTGTCACATATTTTAAAGGTTGTGAATCCATTGAAGTAGCTGAACAACCTACAACTTAATTTACAGCATGAGAATTTGGCTGGAAAGCATGATTGTCTACTATGGCATTTGCCTGTGACAAGAAACCAGGACTTCCTGAAGACTTAGTCTTACTTCTATAACCAGCTGGAAATCCATGTTTCCTAATAGCATCTATCAACTGTATGCCCTTATAGTCCATAGAAAGTATAAAGTAGCTTTCTATTCATATTGTTTCCTTTTTTGTAATTATGATTCCCAACAAATTGTACTCACTTCCCATTCATATTACCAACTACATTTAATAACTGTTGATAGGGTCTAAATTAGTTATATATTTTCTAATTATTTGAGATTATTTTATGATACATTTTGTTCAATAATTGGTCATACTCCTTCATATTTTAGATTTTACCATTGGAAAGGTATTTTGTGCGTTATTTTAGATTTTAGGGGTAAAATAAGACAAAAATGTCACTAAATAGAGTAGAGGCGGCGCCGGCAAGGACAGGACAATCGGCGCCGGCCACGTGCTGCTAGGACGTACTTTGAAGTGATGAAAAATCAGTGAAATAGAGCTGAACAGAACACAACCGACGCCGGTTGGGAGCTCAGAGGCGGCGTTGGCTGTACACTGGAAGGGTTGACACGAAAATCAAGAAAAATTGACGAACGAACAAAGGAACAAATTACAACCGGCACCGGCCCTAGGCAGGGCAGGCGTGCCTCAATTTTCGTGCGTATTTTTTTGGTAATTTGTAGAGTTTTAGTATTTTCCTACTTCTAATCGGCCAGAAATCCTAGAGGAACGATTTTAGGCACTTCTAAAGCCTATAAATAGAGAGAAAACACAAGGGAAAAGGGAGGATTCACGAATCAAAACAGAAAATCACTCAAAATCAAGGAGGAATTCTTCAGATCAAGGAGGATTGTACAAGAGGGTCTACGAAGGAAGAAGAAGGAGGCTTGTCTATGAGTGCTTTCTTTTAACTTTATTTTTTCTTTTTTTGGACAATGATGTATTTATTATTTTATTGTAATTTGACATTGTTTTAGGTATTCATGATTTTTAGAGTTACTTTGATCTTTTGATTAATTAATTGTTATTCTTATTATTTAATTACTTGTGCTAATTACGAGATTAGTTAGTTGTTTCTTTCCATTAATTTGCTTGGCCAAAGGGGTTGATGGTGGTCTCAATTCATTAATTTCATATTTATTGTCTCTTAACTTGCTTGACCAAAGGGGTTAATTGCTAAGAATTAGGTAATTAAAGGTTAATTAATGTCTGCCAGGCTAAGGATTTATTGGTTAGCTTCATGTTTTAAGTTTGCCAGGCCATGGAAATTTAATCAAGGATTGTGTTTAATGTATCTTTTGAGTGAATTAGTTGAGACAGAATATGTGATGCTAATTTATCTAGAATATAGTGATTTCATGGATTGAAAACGAAGTGAATCTATTTTAATCCTTCATGATGCCAAGAGAATAATTAGTTATGATAATGATTAGGTACTTTAAGATCATGGTTGTCAAAATAATGGTTTAAGTTACATAATTCTCCATCCTTGATATGTATATATTCTTTTATTTTATTTATTCTTTTTCACTTTATTGAGTTGGTTAAACAATGAAAGAAAAGTGATTAAGACATACTTGTTCCTTGAGGATCGACACTTGTTTTAAACCCTATGTTATACTTAATGATGAGTACACTTGCTCATATGTGTAATTTGGAGTTAACATTTTAATTTAAACTTAATTGGGAATGTGCTTATTTTTATATGATTTTTATACCAAAATCCAAACACATCAACTAGCTCACTCTTAGAAGCATTTGCAGTGTACACAGAGGATTCAACCAGAGAATTTCTTGGAGCAAACATTTGAGAGTTAACAGAAAAATCAGAGTGTGTGGCGTTGTAATTGAGTAATCTCTCATGTGTAGAAACTATGGAGAAAACTTGGTTCACTATAGGAAAAGACTTAGTTAATAAAACTTGAGACTTAATTCCATTAAACTCCTCACTATAATGAAGTCAACATCATTATTTTCCTTAACCTTAGGTAAAGTTGGGCATTGACATCTTGGATCATAATGACAAACAAGCAGTGGCCTCAAATTCAATAACTCCTCCCACGTCATTATTTGCCTTAACCTTAGGTAAAGCTGGGCATTGACATCTTGGATCACAATGACAAATAGGCAGTGGCCTCAAATTCAATAACTCCTCCCACAATGTCTTCAAACTAGTGTAATACTCATTCACAGTTGATGATCCTTGTTTTAGGTTATATATATCTTCTTGAAGATCATAAATTCTAAAAGAATTCTCTTGGGAAAAACGTTCCATCAGATCATTCCAAACATCATAGGTTGTATCTAACCAAATTACACTTTGAGCTATAGGAGATGAACAAAGTTTAAGATCCAAGATAGGACCATATTATTACATTACTCCCAAGCAGCATATGAACTAAGTGTACGACTTGGTGCTTTGATCATACCATTAACAAAACCTAATTTGTTTTTAGAACTCAAAGCCATCCATATTGCTCTACACCACTGATGATAATTTCTCTCATTTAAAGGAGATTGAACAAGAATTAAGGAAGGGTTTTCACTCGAATGCACAAAAAAAGGACTGGAAGCAGTTATTTCTTGGTTAGCCATAACCACAAAACTCAGATTATGCAAAATGTATATAGAACCAAATCAAACGAGTCATAACCAGAAACAACCGAAACAAAGATGAGAAACCTAATGATTACCTCATAGGTTTGATGATCAGGATTTCACACTTCACCACACTGAATCATCAATCAATTCGAGTGGCTCTGATACCATGAAAAAAATGAACAACTTTGAAGAAGAAATTAAACGAACTGCATTTAGTGAACAATGAGATCACTAAACAGAATTGGGGAAAAACTGATTTTCTTCTTCTCAGCAACATGATTCAATACAGCCACTTATATATATTTACACGGAATTGAAACAAAACAGAAAACTAAATTACATTTAATAATTACAGCTGGCAACCAATATAAACTTGGCGGCAAAAAAATACAGAATTCAGCCGGGATCAAAAGAGAAAGAAGATGAGCTGGCATTGACTGCTGATGTGGCTACTGTAGATGCTAAGCTGGATGTCCACGTAGATGTCAACATGGAATTGTCATGAATATTTTGAGTCTCAACAGGTTCCGCCTCTGATGAATAGCTGAAGTCCAATTTTGTTTCATGCACATATTGAAAAAATTGAGCATCCTTTTCTGTGCGAGAATGCCATCTGGCTTTTGAGACGTGACAATGATTGTAGATGGAGTGGCTGAAAGATAGTAATTTTTAGAGTAGGCAACTGACGTTTCTTAGCATAAACTGGAAGTGGCCATCCTGCTTGAACTTGAATTTCTTTGCTATTCGATATTGTCCACAGGAAAACTTTTATAAGATAGTTTTTGCTATTGCTTGGATAGCACCTTTGGACTGCTTAGTGCTTAGGAACGGGAAGATTCTGAGCTCTCATTATAAGTTAATTTTATCATATATAATAATATATAATTTCATTATAGAATAATTTTCATTGTCGTCCAATTGATTATTATACAAATATGGAATTAGGGGCAAAGTTATAATTTTTAAAAAAAATTTAGGGGAGGAGTGAAAGGTAAATTGTTAAAGGATTTTTCTAAATATTTTTAATTTTATCAAGAAAAATATCAAAATTTTAAAAATTTTGGGAGCATACGCCATCCCCCGCCCCCTTAGTTCTATCTATGCATATCGGAATTATTTCTCCTTAAAAAGTATTGAAATAAGGAAAAAATTTCAAATTTCTATATCCTTAATATTTTTTAAATTTAGTTTGTGAAATGTCTTTTGTTAAATCAAACTAGATCTTATACGTGTAACGTCTTCACAATTTCATTTTTGGAAACTGAGTAGCTATGCGCATGCAAAAAACATAACAACACTGTAAACTTCTCCCACTAAATTGAACAAAATGTAATCTCCAATCTTATTATGAAAAGTTCACTGCCACAGAAATTAGGTGATGGGTCCATGCAAACCCACACTTCTTGAAAAGCCCAGTAATCCCCCACCAACCAAAATAACCAGCCCATCCTGTTAAGAAGCAAGTTTGGATACTTTGGGCTGAAAATGCAAAGAGGGTTAAGAACCATCGTCTCATAGTGCCCAATAATCCTCGTATATTTTCCTTGAAAACTTGAGAATACACTAGGTATGTATGAATTGAAAATAGTAAATATGCTTCTTAGAATAACAAATTTAAAAAAAAAGCAATAAATTTTAATAAGAAAAAGTCATTTGAAGTTTGGAGTTTGTAATATTTTTATCCTTAATATTTTTTTTACAGTCATATTTCGTAATGATTTTTTCTTATCATTATGATCTCTAATATTGTACTTTTCTACCTAAAAAATCAGTCATTATCATCCTTAAAAAAATCATTAAGAATTATAATGACAAAAAAAAATTATAAAAATAAAATTTTATGGACCAAATAGACTAATTTCATAAGTAAAAAAATAATAACTTTTGTAGCTTGGTGATAATTCATTTGACAACTAACAAACTTTTTATTTGTTGCATTTTAAGTGATGAAATAATATTAGACACTTTTCGTTCCACGAAAATATAACAAATTTTATATTGCAGAGAACATTTAGAATTTTATGTGAATTTAGAGTGGCTAAACCACAAAAGCTAACTTTTATATGGGTGCTTTAAAATTTTGCACCTCTATGATGGTTATAAAAGAATAAAGTTTAAGATCTTGGCAACCTACTTCCTTTGTTTTTGTGTCTTCATTTTAGGGGCATGACATTAATCAGGAAGACCGTAGTACTGATTGGTAGTCATAGATGTTATGTGTAATTAATAATATTTATTTCCAATAAAAAAGAGTAAAAGAAATGAAAAATAATAAGAATTAAAATGAAAACAAGAAAAGGAAATACTATAGGGTTCTTCTTTTTTTAATTAGTGTTATGTAATTAAATCTATAATATTTTACGATTTAAACTCTCAAAACTTAAATAATAGTAAGAAAAAAAAAGGTCTAGCCACTAGTTTTGTAACGAAAGAACATAATTGAAAATTTTTAATATTCAAAAATATCATTAAATAATGGCTATTTTTGAAGGACAAGATTATCATTAATTGTAATTAACAAGTTAATCTACTTTTGGATTCTTAATACATGAAATATTATTTTTTTCCTTTCACATTAGATGCCTCCATTAAGTGAGAACTAACAATTGAGTAGTATAATAGATGATCATTAATAACTAGTGATAATTGTCTTTAGATAATTAAAAAATCATTGGTATAATAAAATTGGTTAGAATCTTATTTTCTTTTAAAGAAATAAAAAATAAAAATTTTAAAAAGGCATAAATCTCAATCAAATCACTTAAAGTATAAAGCTCTCATTTTAACTCCATCCTTCCATCCAGTACCAACAATTGTAGTACCAAAAGTCATCACAGAAAGGACCATATTGAAGAACGTCTTAAGTAAATGAGGTTAAAATAGTAAATTTATACTAAATTCCTTCTCCTTTACAAGCCCTGCCTCCACAGCCTAGCCACCGCGCTGTTGCCCCCTTCCACCGCCACAACGCCACCGCTCTGCCATGTTAATACCCGTTTTGTTTCAGTAATAGGAATAAGACACATCTTTATATGTAATTAATCCTTCACTCAACTCGAGTCATACATATAGCAATTATTTATTATTTGTCTAATAATCATTTAACAAAATATTAAGAATAAATTCAATTTGAGCCATTCACTTCAAATTGTTTTCTAGTAGAATAAAAAATTTATTTATTTTGAATATGTTGCTGTCAATCACCAAATACATATTAATAATACTCTAATTAATTAACTTGCCACTATTAGCTTAGAACTAAAAAGTCCACCCCAACTTTTTTTTTTTTTGTGTTTGGCAGAGATGGGACAGCATAGGCTTTTATCATGGATTCGGGGCACACAAGTTACGTATCTTAACTTGCGCGATCATTTAAATATATTTACACGTTACGTATTACAATTTGTACAGTCATTTAAATATATCCACACGATTATTTGAACATTTTACACAATTACATAAAAATAAAAATGATGTCATTTCAAATAATTAAAACGACGTCGTTTTATTAAAAGAAATTTTACACAATTATTTTTTCACACATTAAATTTTTACCTTTTTAAATTTGAGTCGTAAAATCACCACGCTTGTTGCAACTTGCGCTGCCCCAATGCTTTTACCATATACTTTAGTTGGTAGTATAATAATGTTAAAATGTTACTGTCCATTCGCATTGGTCATTTTTGTGGCCATATTTTTTTTCCTGTTCTTTTTCTCCTACAACTTTTAAATTGTATATGGTTACATAATACTTAAACTTTATTACTAGCAAATAAAAATTATTATACAGTAAAACGTTATTAGGATTACATTAAAAATTATTTTCAATACGCCAATTTGAAGGAAAGCTATAACACAACTTTAAATATATAGGATCCTAATCTTTTTATTAATTAATTAATTATTATTAATGCACAATTTTTTCTTCCACGTTAGGAGGCGCAATGTGAAAAATTTTTAAATCACAATATGAAATAAATAATGATTATAAATTTATGGAGTCCGTGTTAGAGCAGATTTATAAATGTATCTTGTTTGCAAGTATTATTATTATGATCTTTTTCCTTTCCCACTAAAGAAGAGGTTATGATTAACTTAACTTTTTCAATTATAGAAAATGTATCCAACATAGATTTCCAAAAGGTATCCACAGGCTGTTTTCTTCGCCTGAGTTTGAAAGTAGTTCAATTGGCATCCGTATGTATTGCCTCCATTTCACAATATAAGTTGCTTTAGACTTGAAAAGTTTTTTTACTACAAAGTTCTACAAAAATTTATTATTTGTTTTAACTCTATCACTCCCTACAATCTCTCTCTTTCCATTAATTATAATCCAACTCTCTCTAATTACTAAAGTAGACAAAGACTTAATTAGAGGTGTTATTGAAAATTTAATTTTAAAATTACCTGAAATTTATGAATTCTAAATTTTTATGCATAAATCTAAAACTACTTATATTAGGAAATTGAGATAGGATATCCTATGTCATGTCCAATGGTGGACAAGTCCTTATAAAATCCCATCTCAGCTTACCTCAGTTTCCAACCAAAATTTTAGGGAAAATTAAACCCAGCCCAATTATGACAAGCTGATGAATTGTACCCTAAATTTTACAAATAGACAACCTTGTGTCTGGGAAGAGAGCCAGAGATATCAAAGTGAAAACAATACAAAGAATGACAATGTTTAGGTTCATCAAGTATCAAGTACATGGAGAAAAGAGGGAAAGGGAAACTGGCCCCTTAACAGTGCAAGCAGCTAAAACATTGAGAGGCATAAATGAAACACTAGGTAGCTGGAAAGCTCATTATCAGCAAGAGAACCTTGCTTTTATTGCTGGTACAATTCAAAATTCAAACAGCAGATAAATATGATTCTGTGGAACAAGAGCTGGCCTTACCCTGAAAATAAGAAGAAGCAAAGAAAGAAAAATAGGCAATCCTTAAAATTCGCAGAGATGATCGAGGAATAGGAAAGAGAGGGAAAGAGTGAATAAAATTGAAACAAATTTATTTTCCTAACCTGCCAAGAAAGTGTTGATGAAGGTTGTTGAGGCAATCACTCATCTGGAGGATAAATTGACACCTTCGGGGTGGTACTTTTGCCATCCTCGGCTGCCATTTGCAAGCGCACCGACTGATGTTTCCTGGCGGAGTGAGCCACACTGCGACTGCAGCAGTAAATGTCCATCAGCTGGATTGTGGAGTAGTATAGCAGTAGGTCAAATGGAATGCAATCCAGCTTGGTGCAATGCTTAAGGTAAAGGTGTGTCAAGCTCGGAAAATGACTAGCTGAAGCCCTCCAGGTAACTAAATCTGTTCTCTCAATGAGCAAAACTTTGAGGGCATGAAAACAATCATTTTCTGTCTCCCAATATGGTCCCAAAAATGCATTGTCCTTCAATTTCAGCACCACAAGTTTCTTCAGCTTTCCTAGTGTAGACATGCTTCTCCAACCAAGCATGGTATTTTGGAGAGTTAGCCTCGTTAGATTGGTTGGGAAACTGTTCTCAGCGGGGAGAGAGTACAATTTATCAATTGTATAATCATCGTTCAAGAGCTTCAATTTTTCAAGGAATTCAAGTTTTGAGAGAGTATCAAATAAACTGCCTTGACCAGTGGCCTCGAAAGCAGGGCCTAATTTCCCCCGGATACCCAATTTCTTGAGCATTGGTGCCCTATCGAAGACTTCCTGCAACTTTCAAGCGAGATTTC
Organism: Voacanga thouarsii; assembly: GCA_026120185.1. Taxonomy (NCBI): domain Eukaryota; kingdom Viridiplantae; phylum Streptophyta; class Magnoliopsida; order Gentianales; family Apocynaceae; genus Voacanga; species Voacanga thouarsii. The sequence continues at coordinate 1,670,460 of JANUWF010001438.1, read as the reverse complement.
AGAAAGGGTTTGCAGGTTTGAATTTATGGAGGAAGTTTCCTTAGCCTTCATCAAACTTGTAGATACGTTAGTCTCTAGATGCCTTAACTGTGTCATCTTCCATATGTCTGCTTTTATTGCAAGGGCACGTTCTGTAGTTTCAAATATAAGAGTCTGGAGGTACGTCAGGTTCGACATCTTCTCAGGAATAATCTTTACACCGCAAAACATAGCAATGTACTTCAGAAGGAACAAGTAATATAGTTCAACCGGAGACCATGTCAGCTTGATTGATCTAATATCCAACACTCTGACCAATTTAAAGGCTGCGGGGATGTGCATAATATATTCTAAGGGCAAAACAGGATCTTCCTTGTCAAAGGTCAAGAATGAGCGAACACATTTGCCTGATGGCTTACTCTTGATGTACTCCACAACTTCGGAGTTGATGCAAATGCGACGGTCATAATCTGTAGAGATGCTGGTGACACGTTGAAGCCTCTTAATTTCTCGGAAGAGCTCTTCATTTTTGGCCTGCGCCCTACAAAATTCACACAGCGTATCATGGATCCTTATAGTCTCAATACGCCCATTTGACCTTTTGTTCACCATCACTAAATTCCTTTCTACCAGCTCCTCCAAATAGTCCTCTGCTATGTCCTCTAAGATTTCTTCCCTGTTAGATGGCAGCACGAATCCTTCTGAAACCCACAGCCGGAGCAGTTTCTTTGATGGAATCTCAAAGTCCTCAGGAAAAACTCCAAGGTAAAGCAAACATGGCCTCAAGCGATGTGGCAGGTTATTGAAGCTCAACTTGATCAAATAATCGGCTTGCCCTGTTTTTGCAAGATTACAAGTCTCCACATTAACAGCTACTTTACTCCACCAGTGACCTTCTCTCCGACGATTTATGAGAATACCTGCAACCACCACAATAGCTAGAGGCAGTCCGTCACAGCTATCTAGAATGCGGGTCTCGTGTCGTGCCAGATCGGATGGGAATGGGTTCTTGCCAAAAATTTTCTTCCGTAGTAACTCTCGGCTCTCATCAGGTCTAAGAAACCTCAAAAAATAAGGTCTGAGTTCGGACCCTTGCCCAGCATACTCTGCCACAGGCTTGTTTCTAGTCGTTAATAAGACTCGACCGCGCTTCTGGTGTTTTGGAAGAGCTCTTTTCAGATCATCCCATGCTTCGGGAGTCCAGATGTCGTCCAGGACTATCAAGAAGCTTCCCTTTTCCAAATAATTCGTAATATATTGTGCTAACTCTGTTGAAGCTGGAAATTCAGATGCAGATGTAGAAGACACCTCAGCCTCCAACTCAACTGTCACCTCAACCTCCAACTCATCTTCCAGATCATTCAATAAGCAGAAGAAAGAAAATCTGAGCGTGTTGAATTGTAATTGAGTGACCTTTCATGAGTTGAAACCATAGAGAAGGCTTGGTTTACCGAAGGAAAGGGTTTAGTCAGTAAAACTTGAGATTTAATTCCATTGAACTCCTCCTTTAAACCTTTGATAAAACGTATGACAAAATCTGCATCATTGTTAACCTTCACCTCATTTAAAATTGGACATTCACATCTTATATTACAATGACAAATAGGCAATGGCCTTAAATTCAACAGTTCTTCCCACAAGGTTTTTAAACTAGTGTAATACTCATTCACAGATGAAGAGCCTTGCTTCAAATTATAAATGTCTTCCTGCAAATCAGAGATTCTGAAAGAATCTCCTTGTGAAAAACGTTCACAGAGATCCTTCCATACATCATATGCTGTGTCTATCCAAATCACACTTTGTGCTATAGAAGGTGAGATAGAATTTAAGATCCAAGATAAAACCATGTTATTGCATTGTTCCCACGCAAGATAAGAAGTGTGAGTTTGATATGGTGCCTTAACTGTTCTAGTAACAAAACCTAATTTGTTTTTAGAGATTAAGGCCATTCTCATTGCCCTACACCATTGGTGATAATTTCTTTCATTCAAAGAAGGCTGGACCAGAACGAGTGATGGATTTTCACTCGGGTGCAGATAAAAAGGATTAGAGGCTGCTATCTCTTGATTAGCCATGATCATATCATCAAATCATTCACAAATCTATGACTTCAGATTTCACTACTTCAATAACCACCAATTCCAACAGCAGATCCAATCAACTAATTTAATTCAACCAAGAGATTTAACTAACTCACAACTCAACAAGTTCATGCTATCAGCAATTCTGTGATAAGAAATTGAGTTTGATGATTACCTCTACGAGCTTAAGTAAATCTGAATCTAATCTCTTCACATTGATCGATCATCCGCTCTAATACCATGTTGAAATTAAGCAAAAATACAGAGCATGAAGAACAATCACAAGATGAGCTAAGGAAGTCACTTGCTTAAGAAGAAAAAACTGTTTCATTCATTTCATTGATCACTCAATTGGCTCTTATATACATCCGGAATTCAATAGAAAAATTAATTACAGGAAAAATGAGAAGATGAAGTACAAAGAGATTATAAATAACAACTGGCAACAGCAACTGAATTTGGCGGCATCATCCGGGATCAAAGGAAGCTGGAAAAATAGAAACTGATGTCTTTTGCTTCTTCTACTTACTGAATGATCTGAAAGATGAGTTGGAGGTTGAGGTGGCAGCTGAGTTGGAGGCTGAGGTGTCTTCTACATCTGCATCTGAATTTCCAGCTTCAACAAACTCATCCTCAGACATCCTGTTCATTTCATCATTGATATTACCAAAGCACTGTAGAATTTTCAGGAACACGTCCTTTGTGTTGTATTCTGCAGAAACTTCTACAAATGCACGAATCAAAAAATGACATTCCACAGTGGGGTGCTTGAAGACCTTTCTAGCTAATGTGGTCTTTCCTAACCCGAACATGCCAACAATTGAGACTGTTTCCGTACTCTCTGTTCCTCCAGTAAGGAGTTGCAGTAGCTGCTCCACCGCGTCTTTAAATCCAACCATGTCACCATCATCCGCTGGAGACTATGGGCATGAAAAAATAAAAGCCTGTCAGAATTACAAATTCGAAAGAAGATGACTTGATGAATGCCAAAAACAAAAAGACGCCGAAAAAAAAATTAACAATGGAATTTGTACAGGTTTTGATCTCATCTGAGCCTGTGAACGGTATATGAATTTAATTCTTTACTAGCTATGAAACAAATCTTAGAAAAAAAAAAAAAAAGAGAAGATCCAAAGCAAAAAGAATAAATTGTTGTGTGCACTTCGATTGGATTTTTTAAAAATAAAATAACAAGTATAATTTTAATTTTTATAATTTAAAGATTAACATTATAATTTACTCAAAATAAATAATTAATAATTTAAATAAACTTCATTTATGTTGAGCACATATAAACGTTAAAACAAACTAAAACTCCACCAAAAAAAAAAAAAAAAAGCAGTTTTCGTTTCCAAACCTCCACTTATTCGAGGACTTGTACCATTATGATTTCAACTATTAGATTATAATCGTGGATCTCGTTTTAATCTATGATGCAATTTTTAAAAACCATAATAGCTCTTTCTATATACGCACACACACATTCAAAAGGCCAAAATAAGAATATATTTGTATTCAGATTACACTTGAGTTTTTTTTTAATTAAAAATAGGTGTGAATTTGAATTTTATAAAGAATTAATTAATTTAACAAAAATTAATATTACAATTTACTTAGGATAGCTATTAAAATTACCAATATTTCATCCACAAAATTTATTTGCATTAAATCTCCTTTTAAAAAAAATGTAAATCATAACACTTTATTTATTATTATTTTTTAAAGTTTCAATCCAAGTTCTTCTTCTTTCCGGAACGAAAAGAATCCCTTGGTGAAAAGGAAGAAAAAGTCAAGGGATAACTACAGATCATGCCTTCAAGATTTTAAAAACTCCAGAAAATCCCAATAACCGACAAATCTTTAACATTTCAATACCTCCCATTTAGGCCTATAATAAATGGGTGCGCGTGGATCAGAATTAATTACCCCAACCCAGACACAAATAATATTTCCCAAGCTCATTTCTATATTTTTATTATTTGAAAAAAAAAAAAAAAACCGGATCCATCCTTAGATCGCAAGCTAATGGAGAAGCCTCGTCCTTACCCCTGAGCGGGGATTGGCATTTAGACAGGGAATTCATCCTATCTTTTTTGTTTTTTGAAAAAAATGAGTTAGTTTGAAAAACAAATTAATATACACAATTTAGTTAAATAATAAAAAATAAGAATAAAATTAAAATTAATAAATACCGTTTTAACTTCTCCAAATGACAAATAACTCTAACTTAAAAAAAAAAAAGAATCTTTTAGAACGACGAATAAATTTCATAGATAAATAAATAAATGGAGCCATTTAGGATCTCAGTAAAAACAGATAAAAAAAATTGATTTTCAAAATTAAAATCATCATGTGCTAACAATGACCTCAAGAGAACTCCAATAGATGCAAATAACAAGAGCATAATCCACACCCTTAATCTTTAAAATTTAGAATTTTAGAATTTATTTTCCGAATATTAACGTTGGATTACGTTTTCATAGAGTATTTCATAAATAGGTCCCTCCTAAAATGGGTCTGAAATCCATAGATCCACACCCGACTCGTTTAGGGAAGGCCTATGGGGAGAATGTGTAATCAATATCTCATTTTTTGACCGCCCGCAGGACTTGATTGATAAAATTAAATTTTAAAAATTAATATTTAAATATTTAAATACTGAATTTTATAAATTAAAATAGAGATTGAATTTTAAAATTTGAAATCTGAATTAATTATAATTTATTTTTATATTATACTTTATATTAAATATAAAATAATATTAATAATTATATAAATATTTAATATATTCAAATTTTAAATTTAAATAATTTTCAATTTACTTAAAATGTATAATAAAATTTCAGTACATCTTAATCAATTAAATTATAATAAATATATATTATTAGAAATATTTAATTAATTAAATACTTAATATTATACATTATGAAATATATTTAATGAAATAAATAAATAATTAATTAATTTTATGTGCGTAGAAATAAAGTCTCAAAACATCTTTTTTAACTTTACCATTATTGCACAGAAAATAATGAAAAATATATTTTCAGTTACACATTTTTAGGGTATAATTATAGTTACTTACTTTAGCACCTTTATTATTCACCAATATTTGAATCCCAAGCTTGAAATATTTTTATTGTTTTTAAGAATATTAAAAGAAAATTTCTTTAGTAATCTTCCTACACCCCCCACCCTCCCTCTTCAAAAAAAAGTTTTTTTGCGAAACACTATTTGTCCAAGAACAATTTTCCTATATATATATATATATATATATATATATATATATATATATATATATAAAATCAACCCTAAATTCTGCCACCCAAATCGAAGTCAACCACCCATGATTCCATGAAGAAGCTCCAAGGGACTAGTAAAGTTAATCAAGCCTTAAATCCTGTTTTTCTCATGTCTACTATTCCATATATAGAGGACATGGATTAAAACCCACAATCTTTTAGTACTCAAGAAGAAAACAAAATTTGATTGGAAAATTAATCGATTCAATTTCTTAATTTTTATATTTTGGAAGTTTAGATCTTTTTTCTTTTTTTTAATATATAATGGGCCCCATAACTATAATTTTTATATGGTTTTGGTTCTTGTTTTAGGATTCCGTTAGTCAAACAATCATCTGTCTAACAAAACCCTAATAAAAGGACCAAAATGACATAAAAATAATAGTTAGAGGCTCTAACAAGTTTAAAGAAAAAAAAAAGAAAAAGAACCTAAACATCCAAAATATGAAATTTATGGGATTAAATTGGCTTATTTTTTTTAAATAATAAAATAATTAAAAATTTTATCTCCAAATTTAGAAAGATTTTGAATGGATTTAAAATGAAATTTTATTTTTAAAAATAATAAAGTAATAAAAGTATTCTTCGTAAATCTATTCCAAATTTAATTAAAATTTGGAACAAATTATTTTAGAAAATTATTTAATAAAAATAAAAAATAAATTAATAAAAAAATCCGTTCCAACTACATTCCAAATTTGGAATGGATTTGGCATGAAAAAATCTTATAAAGAAATTCATTCCAAGTTAAAGACGATTAGTTAATAAAATGGCTTAATTCTACATTTAGTCCTTGAACTTTATTTTTTTACTTGGTTGGTCTCTAAACTTTATTTTTAACTTTTTCGGTCCCTAAACTTTATTTTTTGACATAATTGGTCCCTAAACTTTATTTTTAACTTTTTACGTCCCTTAACATTTTTATTTCGACACACTTGGTCTTTTTGTTGAATTTTTATTAGTCATTTTACAAGTAATTATAAATTTTCTTAACTATTAATTTTATAGAGAATTAAAAATTTATTGACACATTTATACCTTTATATTAAAGAAAAAAATTAATAAATATATAACAAGTAGGACGGTCAATTCGGATTTATGAATTAATTTGATCAAATTCAAGTTAGACCTAACTTCAAAAATAAAAAATTTGGTTTGAACTTAACCCAACCAAACTCACAAATGTCAAGCTCAAACTTGACTCCAATATAAAATGTGAATTCGTACTGGTTGAAAATAATTTTAAAAAAATATAAAATTTTAACTTATATATAATAATATAAATACACATAATTAAAATGTATTTGTATATAATTATATATTACAATAAAAATAAAAATGAAAAAATGTCATATAAAAGATAGATTTTTAACTATTACAATAATGATAGTTTTATATTTTGGTTAGTTTTATAATGAAATTCTATAGTAATGCTCAAAAAAATAAAATATAGAATTATTATACTAAAAAAACAGGGGTTTAATAAGTATATAATTTGATCATCAATGACTAATAAAATAAATGTGATTGTTTAGTTTAATATTGTAGTCTTAAATTTTATTAAAATTTGTCGAGAGAAAATGATTTTGCAATAGTTTTATAGTTACTTTTAAAAGTAATAATATCTTTATAATTTCATATATTTAAAAAAAAAACTCTTTTATTATCAACTTATCATTATTCGGACTGAACATACAGCGTTAGAGTTAATTTGAATATATTTAGAGTGGGTAAATAATAATATTTTTAAAGGACCAAATGTGTCTAAGTAAAAATGTTAAGAGATTTAAAAAGTTAAAAATAAAATTTAGGGACTAACTATTTCCAAAAAAAGTTCAAGGGCCTAAAAAGTTAGAAATAAAATTTGGAGACTAATCATGTTAAAAAAATAAAGTTCGGAGACTAAATATAGAATTAAGCCATAAAAAAATTCAAAATTAAATTAATAAATGATTTATTTCCAATTTTGAGTAGCATTGGGGATAGATTCTTTAGAAAAATTTATTATTTAATGAAAAATTTAAAAAAATTAATAAAAGAACCCAAAGCAAATCTATCTTAAATTTAAGGGAAATTTTAGAATAAAATCTTAAGAAAATTTAATTATTTAACGAAAAATAAAAAATTAATAATTTAATCAAGGAATATTTCTAAAATTTAATTAATGTGCATGTTGATGTTCTTAATTTGTTTTTAATTGATCCAATAGAATTGTTAGTATAATTATTTTATTAACATTTTTTCTTTTTTTTAAAAATCTTAGATATGATACAAGTTAATTGAATAGATATATCATTAATTTAATAGTCACATAATTAAAATTAAGCATATCTCACAATGTAACATTATTTAAACACTTTGATAAAATGACAAATTATATCCAGCATGATTAAAATTTAATATGTTTACTTTTTAACTTTTGTAAAAAAAATCTAATAATTAGATTATTAATTTGTGAAATTTATATATATTTTACAAATATGCTTGGAAAATTATTCAATTCAATCATTTAACTATTATTTTTTATAATTTTGATCTCCTTTCTTTTTTTTTTTAACTCGTTAGGTCCCATAATTATTATTTTGTACGGTTTTGGTCCTTTATTATGGTTTTATTAGTCAAATTGTCGTTTGACTAATAGAACTCTTTGACTAATGGAATCCTAAAAAAAGAATAAAAATTGTATAAAAATAATAGTTAGAGGACTTAAAATATTAAAAAAAAAAAGGAATCTAAACCGTTTAAAAGAATAAAAGGTAAGGGATTAAATTGACTAATTTTCTAATTTGATTCAACCAAAGGAATATAAATGGCAATAATCAGATAAGCAATCTGGAAAGGAACTGTTACCTTTGTGTCCCTCCGTTCTTGACCTCTGGCATCGTCCAATTGCACGGCCTTAATTCCATATTCAATGTTGGTGCCATAGAGTTTCTGCACGTCTTGTTTGATGCTTTCCAGCTCCCTGCCGATATTACGAAGCTCCATGGAGTGCTCGATAGCGTTAGATGAACCGCGAACTGAACCGCTCCTTTTTTGCTTCAAGGCGGTGGCTATGTATGTTTCAATTACATCCTCAGCCCTGTAAACCAACTTCCGGGTAGTTTTGGCTTCGTATAGAAACTCATCGTCGCTGCAATCCCCGTAGAACTTCTGGAGAAAGAGTTTGAGCTCTTCAAGCTCCTGGCACACTCTCTTAGCGTATTCTTCAGCTCCGGCAATCAAATCGCCATTTTTAGTCCCGAACTCCTGGAAATTTTCCAAGAGAAATCCCACTGTGGCGTATGGAACACCCGCCATCTCCTCTGTCTCTACTGAGGGAAAGGCCCGAAAATGGTGTTGATGAAGTTTCGGACTACAGAGTTTCTCTCAACTCGTAAATAGTGAGCCTCCCAGTTTTCCCGAGGAGTTGACCACCGGAAATTTATAAAATTAACGTAAAATAGAAGTCTCCTGGCCGTCCCCATACTTTATTTTGCAACTAGTTTTTTTTTCCAATAAAAAAAAGAGTTATTTTTATATTTTTAATAAAATATTATTCATTAATAAGAATATAGCCATAACCATTATAACTACACAGTCGTCAAATTTCTCTCCCAATTATAAAAAAGAAGAAATTGATGGAATGAAAAATTCATAAAATATAAATAATGAAAATTATATAAAATAATATAAAACATATTGCTAAATGAGTATACGATAAAATAAAGAAATTGTTATAAAATTAGGGTAGTGTTAGAATAAAATCTTCACACTACACACTAATAAAACTCTAACTATTTTGCACAAGAATTTCTCTCTTTCTTTTCTCTCACAATTTTCTCTAATCTTTTTTTCACTAATCTTTCTTTCACAAAATAATGGTGTATTACAAGCTTAGAGAATAGCTCTATTTATAGAGCTCTAATTAGTGGATTACATCATGGCATACATCATCTTCCACTAATCTTAATTAGTGGTGTCTCCACTAAATGGTGGACATCCATAAAAATCTTCTAATAATTCACATAAATCCATAATTAGTGGAGCCTCCACTAATTAATAAATATTCCAATAATTCATAATACTCCCCTTGGATGTCCATCCATTACATAAAGAATATGCCTCGTTAAAACCTTACTAGATAAAAACCCAGTGGGAAAAAAATCTAGTGAAGGAAAAAGAGTACACTATTCTATATGTCTATTTATTACTCCCCCGATGAGATGATTCCTTTAAATCTTTAAACCGACGCATACCAATTTTATATCTCAACTTTTCAAATGTTGCGATCGGTAAAGTCTTCGTGAAAATATCTCACGAGGTTATCACATGACCGAATTTGTAGCACATCAATTTCACCTTTCTTCGGAGTTCATGAGTAAAGAAGAATTTTGGTGAAATATGTTTTGTCCGATCTCCTTTAATATATCCTCCTCGTAATTGAGCTATGCAAGCTGCATTGTCTTCATAAAGAGGAGTTGGAATACCTTTGATTGATGATAATCCACAACTTTCTCGGATATAATGAATCATGGATCTTAGCCATACACATTCTCGACTTGCTTCATGAATGGCTATAATTTCAACATGATTTGAAGAAGTAGTCGCTATAGATTGTTTCGTAGAACGCCATGATATAGCAATCTTTCCACATGTAAATAGATAGCCCGTTTGAGAACGTGCTTTATGTGGATCGGATAAATAACCAACATCTCGCATAACCTATCAATGTTGGACTGGTTTTATTTGAATAAAATAATCCGAGATCAATTGTACCTTGGAGATATCGAAGGACTTGTTTAATTCCATTCCAATGTCGTCGTGTTGGTGAAGAACTAAATCTTGCTAATAAATTGACAAGCAAAAGCAATATCAGGCCGTGTGTTATTAGCAAGATACATCAATGCACCAATTGCATTGAGATATGGTACTTCAGGACCAAGGAGTTCTTCATCATTTTCTTGAGGTCGGAAAGGATCTTTATCCACATTTAATGATCGCACGATCATTGGAATACTCAATGGATGTGCTTTGTCCATGTAAAATCTTTTTAGCACTTTTGCTGTATATGTTGATTGATGAATAAATGTTCCACTCTCCAAATGTTCAATTTGTAAACCAAGGCAAAATTTGGTTTTACCAAAATCCTTAATTTCGAATTCTCTTTTTAAATAATCAATTGTTTCTTGGAGCTCTTCAGGAGTTCCAATAAGATTAATATCATCAACATATATAGCTAATATGACAAATTTAGAACCAGATTTCTTAATAAAAACGCATGGACATACCTGGTCATTTTTAAATCCCGCTTTCAATAAATATTCACTAAGACGTGTAAACCACATGCGCCCAGATTGCTTCAGGCCATATAATGATTTCTGCAACTTGATGGAGTAATTTTCACGAGGATAATGTTTATATGCTTCAGGCATATGAAATCCTTCGGGGATTTTCATGTAAACATCATTTTCTAAATTTCCATACAAGTAAGCAGTGACAACATCTAATAGGCGCATATCTATCTTTTCATGTACTGCCAAACTGATAAGATATCGGAGTGTAATAGTATCAACAACAGGAGAATAAGTTTCATCATAATCAATACCTGGTCTTTGTGAAAAACCTTGGGCTACTAATCGCGCTTTATATCGAACGATTTCACTTTTTTTCATTGCGCTTTCGCACAAATATCCATTTGTAGCCAACAGGTTTTACACCTTCTGGTGTTCGGACTGCAGGTCCGAAGACTTCACGTTTTGTCAGTGCATTTAACTCCGATTGAATCGCATCTTTCCATTGCAACCAATCTTTTCTATGCCAACATTCATCAACTGATATTGGTTTAGGATCATCATTATCCTGTGTAATATCAAGAGATATATTGTATGCAAATATATTATCAATAACAGTTTCTATCCGATTCCAACTTCTACCGGAAGTGGTATAATTGATAGAAATTTCAGTGTTACTTTCATCAACTTCTGGTTCTTTGTCACCAGTTCTCTTTTGGTCTTTCAATATGATCTTCTGGATCATTTAATCCTCTTTTCTTTCGAAGATTTTTATCTTTAGAATCAAGAAGTCGGCCATGCTTCTGGCATACTTTTGGCTCAACAGCTATATGTCAAATCTTTTGTTCTGCTGGAACTTCAATTAGAATAAGAGCATTTATAGCTGGCATATGCGATTTTATTACTCTTCTAGAGTCAACAAAAGCGTCTGGCATTTGATTTGCAATACTTTACAAATGAATTATCTTTTGAACTTCAAGTTCACACGCGCTTGTATGTGGATCAAGATAATTTAATGATGTTGTCCAATCACGATCTTTCTTGTACTGTTTCTATTCTCCCCCTAATTTAGGGAATAATGATTTCACAAGAGAATAAGAAAAGAAATATAAGAAAATGATGACAAGTAGGAAATGCCAAGAAAAATATCTCCTTTTTTTTTTTCACTCTTCCCAGTACCGACTTTTCCTCTTCCTCTCTTGTCTTTTCTTCTCCTCCGACCCCCTACCTCCCTCCTCCCCCTTTTCCTCCTCATACCGATATATATATATATATATATATATATATATATGTATCGATATATATATCGCTTATCGGACATTAGTAAACATCAAAAACAAAAATCACAAAGCGGATATGGAGACTCGTAATTCATTTGAGACATGGTCAAATTTTAACTTAGTTTCTGCAGCGAGATGTTGATGTATTTTCATTTCCAAACCAACCGCTTCGCCTAATTCGAACACGGAAGATTTTGATATGTTTTCCTTTCCAAACCAACCGCTTCGCCTAATTCGAACGCGAAGATTTTGATATGTTTTCCTTTTCAAACCAACGCTTCGTCTAATTCGAACGCGAAGATTTTGATATGTTTTCCTTTCCAAACCAACCACTTCCTCCTAATTTCGGGTGAGATACCTTTGATGGCTTCCATTTGTTTTTAATGTGCTTGATAATGAAATTAAACTCTCTTTTGGTTTGTTTTTTTTTATGTAAATCGGTGGAAGTTTTGAACATACCGCTTTGGACCAAGTTGATCTCGCTCCTACAAGAGACTCGCTTTGATACTCGTTCCTCTTGATACTATTCCTTTGAATGAGGATATGCTTGTGCATGATCCTTTCTACTCTCTAATGGATTTTGAACAAAGCCGTAATATGTTTCCAGTGTTATTATACATTTAAACATGGATTTTGAATGGTATTACCTTTACTGATATTATTTTCTTTTTCTAGGAGAAATAATGAGTGGTCTTGGCAGCGAAGTCGGAGTAAGTACTCATGAAATGCATAATATCGAAGTTCAAGATATTATTGCAGACAAAATTCCTGGGGAGAAGAAGATGATTAAGAGGCAGAGAGAGAAGAAGGGCAATAACTCTCAAACACTATCAAGAGAAACAATTTCGCAGTACTTTTACCTACCAATCATGAGCGCAGCCAAAGAACTGAATATTGGCATAACCCGTCTCAAGAAAAGATGTAGGGAGTTAGGAATTCGTCGATGGCCTCATAGGAAATTGGTGAGCTTGGAGACCATAATCAAGAATGTTTAGGTTCTCTCTCATACATACTTATAATTTGTAAGTATGAAACTATGAAAGATTTGTAAGTAAATGACCGATGATATCACTTCGATTTACAGGATATGCAAAATAAAGAAGAAGGAGGACATATGGCTGAGAAGAAATTACAAGAAGCCATTGCGATACTGGAATGTGAAAAACAGTTGGTGGAAGAAAGTCCTAATACGCAGTTAGAGGACCAAACACAGAAATTGAGACAAGCATGCTTCAAGGCCAAATATAATAAGAAATATAATAAACTTAAGGAGATCATAAAATCTCAAGACTCATTTCGCAGTAATTTTATGGCTACTTCTGCTGCTAGTCTCGATGCTGGCTCAAAAGGGAAAGAAAAGGAGGAGGATGTCGAAAAAGAGGAGCTGAAGTCCATAATTACTAATTGTTTGTCGTCCTCTAATGTAAATATTGAAAAAGAACAATTACAAACCTTCATCTTACATTTGTCAGCTCAATTACAAAAGAGCAACTATAAGCATGTATCATCAAGTTCATATGAACACTAGTGCTATGAATAAAAGATGTGATGCTTATTATTAATGGAAATATCTTTTTCCCTTATTATCTTTTCTGTTCCACTTCAGGTGGCCAGTATTTCTCTGTGATAAGGGAAATATCGAGTGTGTCCATGACCATAACCACGGCCACTGCCACAACTACGACTATAACGATGGCTTCTACTGGAGCCAACATCATTCACTTCTGGGAGTGCTGTTGAGCCAGTTCATCTGGCTTCATGATTTCTTAATAATAACTCATGTTAAAGCTGTCAATTTTGGATACCCTTTTTCTCGATATTGTTACTGTAGAACATGAAAAATGGAGAATGTCTTCTCCAATATAACTTCATCAGTAACTTTTTCTCCGTAAAATTTTTAACTAAGATGTAGTTTTATACATCACGGAGTTCACGGTTTTACAATCTTGCAACTTCAGGTGCAACCATTCATACCGTGCAGTGGGTAGTACGACCATCTTCAGGTGGTCAAATCTTTCTTTTTATCCACATGACATATGGATATCCTTTTTTTTTTTTAGCATTTAGATGCATTTTTGTATGACATATAAATTTTTTTTTCAGAAATATCAAGGGTTACAAATTCGAATTTAGCGAGATCAATAAATGCGTACCTGTCTTCTGGCTTTAATAACGGCAGAGACTCGTGCTGATAACGTGTTATAAAATTAGGGTAGTGTTAGAATAAAATCTTCACACTACACACTAATAAAACTCTAACTATTTTGCACAAGAATTTCTCTCTTTCTTTTCTCTCACAATTTTCTCTAATCTTTTTTTCACTAATCTTTCTTTCACAAAATAATGGTGTATTACAAGCTTAGAGAATAGCTCTATTTATAGAGCGCTAATTAGTGGATTACATCATGGCATACATCATCTTCCACTAATCTTAATTAGTGGTGTCTCCACTAAATGGTGGACATCCATAAAAATCTTCTAATAATTCACATAAATCCATAATTAGTGGAGCCTCCACTAATTAATAAATATTCCAATAATTCATAATAGAAATTAAATACACCTCATATTTTGATTGAATGATTATTGTATCCGTTTTAAAATAATAGTAATTATTATACAAATTACATAAATTTAAAAAAACTCTAACATTTATAAAGCGTACGAAAAAAGATTAAATTATCTTATTAAAATTTATATAGTTATTTTGAAATTTAAAAATTAATTAATATTATAATTTAATAAAATAATAAATAACAATGATATAATTAGAAAAGAAATAATAAATATATTTTTAATTTTATAAAATATTTCATCCGTTTTAAAATAGATATTCATGAAATTCTTTGTACACAGATTAAAAATATTAACAATAATATTATAATTCAGATAAAATTCTTATTCTACCTATATTAAACACACGATAACTATTAGTTAGTAAAAATTCCTAGGAAACAAAAAGGAAAAAGAATTTTAGGACGTTGTGCAGTTAATTTAGAATAAATATGATAAAATAAGAATAAACTAATACTTAGTTTTAGAAATATATATAAACATTTATTTTGAAACAAAATAATAAATTTTTATAAATATGTATTTTAAAACGGTAGAGTAACAGATAATTTAAAATATAAAAAATTCTCAAAAAAGTGACAATTTTTTTAGTGGAGGGTCGAGAATGAGAATGAGAATGATGATTTTTATTTATTTATTTTTTTTGGGCCTACATATTTGGGGAAACTGTTTGGAAAATTTTAAAAACAAAAGTAAGACTCCATTCTTTAACAACGATTCAAAGTAGGATATGAATTGGAATAATTAAAAGATCAAGGGGTTGATCAAGACCACAATAAAAGGTGAGGGAGTTATTTGGAATTAACCTAGAATTTTTTCTGGCGAGCTGTGGGGCAGATAGCATTGGCAAGTGAGCCGCTGCGGGCCGAGTTGGCCAACCGGTCACTGTTCACCGGATCGGTTCTAGGTCCCGGTCCAGGCCAGGGATAGAAAACCCTGGCCTGCCCGTGGCCTGACGGGCCCGCCTGCACTAGATAGCCGTTGGTGCAACGGCTCTCAATTAATTTTTTTTTTTACAAATTGGTCCCTAACGGCTACAAATATTTTTTTTTTTGTAATTTAGTCCTTAACGGCTATATTCTCTCCCCCAACTCCCAAAAAATATCCCTCAATTCACCCCAAAACTCATCAAATACTCTCTAACACTCTCCAATTCTCTCAAACTCTCTTATTTTCATTCATATTTCTCTCATAATCCTCAAATCTCTTCATTTCCTCTACAAAAAGTGTTAGAATAGAATTTATTTTTAATATACTTTTTTAATTTTTTAAGAAAGTCTTCATATTTTGAAAGATTGTTGAGTGGCGGAATAGTAGATACAAAAAGTAAAGCTCAACAAAGTGTTGTTGTTCTTGGTCATCAATTAGTTAGTATTTCTTAATCTTACATTCTTATTTTTTATCTTTATTAATTATTTATTTTTTAATTTTAAATTAATTTGTTATTTATATATTTCAATTCTCTTATTTCATTATTTGTTAATACTTTATTTTATTTTTTTAAACTTTTATTTGAATTTTGATTGATTATTTTTTTTTAAAATAATGGATCCAATCAATATCATTATTTTTCTTCATCACAATTATCTACATATTTTGATTTCAATATAGATTCAGTCTTGAATTTAATAAATAATGAAATAAATAATGAAGATGAAGGCCCTAGTAGGCTTAGCGTTAGTGTTTCACAATCATAACCAACTCCACCTATTAATCCTAATGAATCTAATATAGGTCAGGATGTTGTTGAAATAGCGGATGTTATAACTAAAGTAAAAATATGTATGGTTTGGAATCTTTTTGAAAAGGATAATGATAGTGATAGGGCAACATGTAAAATATGTATGATAGTATATGCACATAAGAAGGGAAGAGGGACGGGAACGTTAGTTAGACATATGAAAAGGTCACAGAATGATTTGCTAGAAAATCTATTTAAACAACAACAAATACATGTTACAAGAGGTCAAATTATTGGTAATTTTCTATACGATCATAGAAAAAATAGAAGTGGATTTGCTAAAATGATTGGTATAACTAAATTACCTTTCAATTTTGCAGAAAATCTACATTATGAACAAAATATGCAAAACAATTGTCAATCAGCATAGAAAATGATTCCTAGAACAACGTTAAAAAATAATATAATAAGGATATATAAAGAAATGAAAGAGTATCTAATTGTTCTGTTTAATTTTTGTAATTGAAAATTTGCTCTTAATTCTTGTAATTGAAAATTTGCTCTTACTTGCAATGGTTGAACTGCAATTACTAATGAGTTTTATTTATGCATTACATGTCATTGGATAGATTATGATTGGTTAGTACAAAAAAAAAACTATCTGTTTTAAATTATTTGAATATCCTCATATAGGTAGTAGTATAGTTAGAATGATTACTCAAACATGTCGTGAATATAGAATTTTAAATAAAATTATTTCTATTTCCTTAGATAAAGCTTCAAATAATGATTCTGTCATAACAATTTTGAAAAATACTATAAATCCTATGTTAGATGATATTTTATTTCATACTAGATATGTTTGTCATATACTTAATTTGTGTGTTAAGGAAGGATATAAATATTTTTATGATATTGTTAATATAATTAGAAATATTGTTTTATTTATTAAAACTTCCCCAACTAGACAACAAAATTTTAAGGCTTTATACCGAGAATAAGGTGTATCTTTTAAAAATTTTAAATTAAATTATAAAATTAGATGTAATTCAACTTTAGGTACGTTTGAAAGTGTTATACCTTTTCAAAATCAACTTATTGAATTTTGTAATAGCAACAATTTTCAACCTCAACAAATTGAAACCCATTTTGAAAATTGTATTGAATTTTTAACATTTTTATTTATTTTTAAAGAAGCAACTGAACTTTTATCGAAATTTTATTATCTCACTACTCATCATATTCTTCCAACACTTGTTAAGGTAGCACATATTTTTAGTGAGTATATGGACTATCCCCAATATAGTTATTTTATGAGAAGTATGTTTGAAAAATATAAAAAATATTATGAAGATATTCCCATTTTATGTTGTATGGCATTATGTATGTATTCTCGAGTAAAAATGGTTGGATTTCATAGTATTATTGAATATCTATATGAAACATTAGATTTTGATGAATTTCAAACACATAGGCAATGCATGATAAAAGATATAAAACATAAAACGGCTAAAGCACTATTTGATATGTATAATTTGTATAAGTTTGGGTTTTCTTGTTCTAATTCTCCTAGTTTAAGTAGGCAAGTTTCATCATCATCTAGCAGTCACTTTCAACCATCACGAAAATTTACCTCTTCGATTTTATCAGTATTTAATCCATGGGGTATCATGAAGCGTAAAAAAAGATCATCTACCACCTACAACAAGATAACAATTTACAAGATGTAGCCGTTGGTAGAAAATGAGGATCAACATTTTAATATTTATGGTTGGTAAAAGGCTCATGTAAGTCAATACCATATTTTATCTAAAATGACATGTGATCTTTTGACATCACCTATCTCCACAGTGCCATTACAAAGCGTCTTCAGTGAGAGCACTCGAACAATCGATGAAAGAAGTTCTCGATTGGCTCCTCATACTTTGGAGATGTTAATGTGTTGCAATAATTGGTTTGCAACCGAAGATTAGACGGTTAATTCTCAGATTATTGATGATGACTTAGATGATGAATGGGGTGAGCCAAGTAATTAGTTTAGTATTTAAATAATTAGTAATTTAGGATAAGTAATATTATGTATTTAATTTTATTTTTAGAATATTTATTATATTTTTAAATTTTTATCATTATAATATTTTTAAGAAGTTTAGGCATCAAGTCCCCCTCTTATGTAATTTTTATTTTATTAATTAATAAAACAAGTAGGGGGTCCAAACCAAATCCCCCACTACTTTAAGGTGGCTTTTATATAATTTTAAAAAATTATGTTATTTAAATAATAATAAAAAATTATAAAATAATTAAATATTAAAATTTTTAATCAAATTAAGTGAAAAAATAAAAAAAAGAGAGATAAAGCCCACGGGCCAAATGCCCGGATTGTGTCGAGCCCAGGACTTCTGGCCCAAGGATTAACAAGAACCGACCCTCCAAACTTTGGGACCGACTTGCACACCTCACAAAGCGATCCTCGGACCTGACTCAATACGGTCCGAAACTGTACAGGTCGACTCAGGTGTCTAGGGTTAGATTGTAGCGAAGACATTAAATATCCACAATAAACAGGAGCATCTATACTATAAAATAATAAAATAATTAGATTGAGGAATTCCAGGAGATCGAAAGTCGTGCAAGGACTAAAAAGGCCTAAACTGGGAATGAAGTACGCACTTTTCCACTTTGCAATCGACCTGTCCCCTGTTAGGTGATTTACATTGGAATTATATTCAATTCTTTCAAAAAATATAAATATAATTTTAAATTTTATAAAAAATTAAACTCTAATATTAATATTGCAATTTACTCAAAATAAATAAAAATAATAATAAATGAAATTCACTTAAATTATATTACTTTTTTTTTTGGTCAAAAGAAGCCTATATTAGGTTTTTTTTAAAGAAAGAATTTCAATCCAATTGCAACCTTTGGTATCAACATTTCTGAATTTCTAGCTCCTAATTTCGGAGACCAAGAACTGCATTCTATTAGTATAATGAAAATTTTTAAATTAAAAATCAAAGTCAACCATCTAAAGATGTGCTAGCATTTGCTTAACTAACGTGAGAAATTATTATTGTCCAACGTATGTTTTATACACATAAATTTACATATATATTGTTGTTTAAATGTTTACTTCTTGTATTGCATCAATCAAAAAATAGTTTTACAATAAACACCAATTATAGCATAGTCGTGAGAATACATCTATTAAGCCTCTTGTCTCTTAAACTTTGATGTTTATGTGAGTTTACATTAATTTATGTACAATTTTTTTGGGGGTATAATTATTTTCTCGCTTTCACATTGATCTGCTCGATGAAAGGATTTTCTAAATCAACATTTGAAATACTAATAATGAAGGGTCACATACTAATTTATTCCCCCCACCCCCACAAAAAAAAGAAAAAAGAAAAAAGGAGGACTTATGTAATCGTTGTTTAAGGATTTAATTGTATTAGTCTTGTAATAATTAAGCATTGTCTTCAATTTTCTTTTGAATTAACTAAGATGATTGGTGTTACAAATTTTACAATAACGTTCCGAGCTTGAACCTCCTTTTACAAATAAAAAAATTATAAAAAAAGTATTGTCTTCAATAAATCAGTAAGTAATAACTAGTGATGGTTGCATTTGGATTAGATCCACCAATGTTGCTCCATTACACCACCACCACACCCACCTCTCTTCTCTCTGCCATATTGGTTGGATTAGGTCTGTCAAGATGGCTTGTCTCTTGGAAATTAGTATTAATTAATTAAGTTTATTATTAATGTACAATTTTTTTTTTCCTTTTTTCCTTTCACATTGGTAGGTTGGATGTGAGGATTTTCTAAGTCATCACATTGAAATAAGTAACAATAAAGGTTATAGACTTTTTAGTCATTGTTTATTTAGTTATATTGCCACGTTGAATGAAAATATAAGTCATTGTTTAAACATTTACTTGTATTAGGAATTGCTTAAGAGTTAACTATATCAAAACATTACGTGTAATAAATTATCACAGTTGGTACAAATTAGATGGGATCATTGATACAAGTTGTCTTATTTTAAATTAATGCATATAAACATTATTTTCTTCCTTTCACATTGGAGGCCTAAATCCTTAATATTTTAAGCTTTATATGGTCAAAACTTTAATAATAATAATAATAATAATAATAATAATAATAATAATAATAATAATAATAATAATAATAATAATAATAATAATAATAATAATAATAATAATAATAATAATAATAATAATAACCTACTCGTTAGTTTTGTAAGAAAAGGATAACATTGAAAATATATAACATTCAAATGAATACGATAGTATTTTTTTAATAAGAATATCATTACAAAATTTGCCATTTTTAAGGATAAGATTATCATTAATCCCAGTTAATTAGTCCACTTTTATTCTTAATTGAAGGATAACATTGAGAAACTTCAGCATTACAATCGCCTTTTATTTTTTTTTAAGTTAGTGATACAATTGCAAAAAACAAAAGAGTCTACTTTTTAAGAACAAGATTGTTACTAATGTTTTTTAGTGCATTATACTACAAATTGCATATATATATATATATATATATATATATATATATATATAGCTTTTAATTTTTGCATCAAGGGAGTTGACTTTGATCTAGGCAACTTGTCACTTGGAACTTCTCTCTTAATGATTATTTTAATTGGTTAATAATTCAATTGAAAATTATTTATATAAATTCAATCTTTGCGATTAATTGCATTAAAATGTACATCTGTTTAAGATATATAATAAACAATACATGTAATATTCATTTATAATGCAGTAATTTAGGAAAATGGAATTCTTAAAGGCAATATTTGATTAGTATACGAGAAAGCAATGTTGTAAATTTTAAATTTTAGGAAAGTGAATCCATATAATATAATGTCAATAGATTATATTCATGTGTTTGGAAGATTTAAAAAATCAACATAAATAGTATTCTTACATCTTTAAATATAATTTGTTTTTATTTTATTTGATATTATAATTATTTTATATGGCGTTCAAATTTCATGTTAATAAAGAATAATATTTGATTATCTTTAAATTAAAATATTGACAGGAAATTCAATAAATAGAAAGAAGTTATATAATATGATATAATTTTTTGATTAAAATTTTATATTATTTTACTTATTATAAGGATATTATCGTTGGGAATGCAGATATTTTTAAGTTTTTTTTGGGGGGGGGGGGGGGGGGGAAGGAATATTATAGTTGGGAATGTAGAAAGTTTTAATACTAGTTGAGAGAGATATAAGGGGAGAAAGATAAGTGATGAGGCATATATAGATATGAATAAGTCTTCTATTTATTTTTATTTTTTAAAATTATTTTTATATTTTATTATTAAAATCTTGGGTAATGAATCATAATACCACGTTTCAAAAAGAATTTATTTTCTTAGTATTCTGCATTTATTTTTTGAGAACTTATAAATTAGATTCCTTTCTCAAAATATAATAACAAAATAAGTATTAAATTTTAAAAATAAAGAATGTGATTACTTTTATTCCTTACTTTTCTTGACAATCAAATGGAGCCTAGATATTTTCTATTCTCTTTAGTCTCTCCCAATATCACCTCATTAAAGGGGATTTCTTTTGGGTTTTATTTAAATTATAGAATGGTTTATAGAAATAACGAAGAAACAAATGGGGAAAGGAGTTTCTCAACCTTCAAAGTTGGTTTTTTTGGGACTATAGTAAATAATAATTAGCAAGTAGTGGGATTACATCTATCAAGCTTCTCATCTGACTTTGGTGTATATTTAAGTTTATGATTGATGTACAATTGTTTTCCCTTGATATGTAAGATTTTCAAAATCACCATAACGAAATACAAATAATAATGGGTCATAGACCAGTCCATTTCCCACCTAAAAAAAAAAAAAAGACTTACATAATCATTACTTAATTATTTATTTGTTTTAGTCTTGTAATAAAGCATTATTTTAAATTAATTATCACAATAGTTGATGAGATTTGTGAAGCAATTTTTCTTATTTTAACTAATGGATACAAATATTATTCTTTTCCTTCCACAATGGATGCCTCCTAGTGGTGATGGCATTTGGATATTTAAGAGATTCCTTTTTTTTTCCAAAAAAAAAAAAAAAACCACAAATCTCAGTAAATTCACTCATAAAATACTAAGTCCTTAATTTCAATCCCTCCTACTACAAACAAAATGAATAAATTCCATCCTTCCGTCCAATTGTCAAATTAACAGTCAAAGTACCAAAATTCATCACAGAAGGACCATATATTAAAATTATTGCAATCTACCCCCATTAAGTTAGAAGATAGTGGTACCTTAGTACCAAAGTTATAAAAAAATACTAGAGGTCTGTTGATTGATAGTCAATAACGAAATTGATTAACGGAATTTTATTTTTTCAATAAAATATCTATTTTGCCCCTCACAATTGTCTTTTTTTATTCCTTAGAATTTCAAATTTAATTATTTTATACTGATTTTGCAGCTTTTGCACTACCAATTATTATCCCACAAGCTCATCAACCAATGTTTGAGTTTCATTCCAAATTTTTTGCAATACAATCGGTTGATTTGTATGTATATGATTTAGAAAATTAATATTTTCATATGAAGGTTAATTGTGTCTATTATACGAAGTTTTAAGGGGTCGTGTTTTCAATAATAATTATAATTAAACTCAACATTTCATAAAAAAACAGAAATTTTTATATAGTCGAGCTCGAAAAATATTGTTAGCATAAGGTTACATTTGAGTACATCGTAACTCGAATTGTTTCAATCCTCGTAGTATTTCTTAAGAAAATAACCAAAAAAAAGAAAGAAAGAAAATGAGCCTATTAAGAGTTTTTTAATCAAAATATTATGACTTTTTAATTAAAATAAAAGTGTTATAATTTTTATTCTTTTCTAAAATTATAGAGATAGTTTCACAAATAAATATTGTTTATTTGTATTAAGGTGAGGTTATAAAATTATGATCTGATAGTCAAGTTTTTATAATTAGTATGGCAAAATAAATATTTTATTATAAAAATAACCTTCGTTAGTCAATACCATCATTGACTAATGGTCAATGGACCTCTAATGCCTTTTTTATAACTTGTGCTATTAAATTTGTTAGCCCTAAGGGCATTCTCATGTGTTTTGACTTATGACAAATATTGATGATGACTAACTTGTGTGAGTTACATGTGATAGGATATGTTCGACCAAGTACAACTTCAACCTAAGAGCTCGCAAAATCATGAAGTCCTTGTAAATGAACTTTAGAATAGAAATTGTTTGTTAAGGTATATTATGCAAATTCCTATGTCATCTTTATCTTATGATTCAATTTATTTCTACCTTGAAGTACACAAGTAAAAAGATTTCAAGGTATTAAGTTTTCAGAATTTTAGATTGAGTAATTTGGATAACTCTACATCCAAATGCTTCATCCAAAACTCTATGAACAGTGTCAAAATGTTTCTGTCTAGAAAAGTGTCATTTTGAACTCACCTTTTGGATGCACCCTCATCCGATCCTTGAGTATAAAATTCTAAAAAATCTAATAGTGAGAAACTAGCCATTGGATCTTTACTTTTTACTTTTATAAAAACTTTCAAAACTCAATTTTAAAGTAGATTTTTGTCCTATCTTTCTTAGAAACACTCTAATACTTTAGAATACCAAAATCTCCCTTTTCATTAGTGGTTCAAAGTGAAATCTGATTGTTTCAAAAGGTAAAGGCTGTTGGTGCCCATTTGTTTGCACATTTGCTCAAAAGTGTGAGCTATCTCTATTTCATTTATATAATCCTTTTTGAATATCAAGATTGTAGTGTAAAACCCATTTGGGGTGAGCCTTGATTTATAGTTGATTGAGAGGTTTGGTTAAAACAAGTGTAGTAATCCTCTTGTGCAATTGGTATGGGCAAACACCATTGAGTTGACTAAGTTTATAGAGATCTAGTTTAAAATCCTTAATTGTGAGTTTAAGGTAGTGGATGTAGATCTTTAAAGATTGAATTACTATAAATCTCTTGTTCATCTTCCTTGCATTTAATTCTGATAGGTTGCGAACCATTTTGCTCAAATATTTTCAATCATTCAAAAGAAATCTTTATGATTTTTACCAACCCATATTTATTATTGTATTAATTGCACATCTTTTGTCTCATTTCATTCAGATCTTAGTTGATTCCTTTAAGGTTGCACAAAATTCTTATTTGCACATCTAGCAAACTCCTCGATCTGAAAATTAAAAGGTGGATTTCGAAAAATAAGATCCTTTTTTAAAAGTGTTTTAAATTTGTCAAAAACTTTATTCACCTACTCCAAAGTTTTTCATTTAGTATTAGAGCCTTGATCTACTCTTCTTCGGCTAAACAACCTTGTAGAAAAGATCCTTATGGCAAATATTTTCTCTCTTTCCTATGTTGATGGATCTTCGATAAATAGACCTCCTTTGTTTACTGGGAGTAATTACATATTCTGAAAAAATTGCATGAAGAATTATGTTTGCTCAATTAATTTTAAGTTGTGGAATTTAATTAAAAAAGGACCATATGTTCTTTCTAGAAGTGTTGAAGGTTGAATAGTTCCAAAATAGAGTGATGAATATGATGCTGAAGACAATGCCGAAATGACATTGGATTTTTAAGCTATAAATATTTTATGTTGTGCCGTTGATGCCACTGAATATAACAGAGTAAGTGGCTGTGATTCAGCTTATGACATGTGGAGATTACTTGAAATCACTCATGAGGAGACAAATCAAGTAAAGGAATCGAAGTTAGAGCTTTTGATTCATGATTATGAATTATTTACTATGAAGCCAAATGAGAGTATAACCGATATGTTCACTATATTCACAAATATTGCAAATGGACTTAAGGCTTATGTGAAAAGCTATTCCCTTGGTGAACAAAATAGAAAAATTCTAGATACCTTGCCAAAGAGCTGGCAATTTTAAGCTCTAACTATGGAGGAATCAAAAGATTTGAAAACATTACCCATTGAAGAGCTAATTGGCTCTCTTTTAACTCATGAAATGAAACTCAAAATGTTTCAAGAATTTGATGACAATGACGAAGGCAAAAGAGGAACAACACTAAAAGCTATTGATGAGGACACTGATAGTAGTCAATCTAATAGTGATGATGGAACTGAAGTAGATACCGAAGAATTAGCTATGATTGCAAAAAAAATTTAGAAAGATGTTCAAAAAAGGAAACTTCAAAAGAGGTAAGAAGTTCGTAAAAAGGAAGGGACAAACCTCACACTTCAAGCCTCAAGGCTATGAATGCAAGAGTACCGAACTCTTCATTGCTGACTGCCCAATAGCTAAAGAGAAAGAAGCCAAGATGCTCAAAAAGAAAAGGAAGGATATGAAAACAAAGAAAGGAAAAGGACTGATAGGAACTTGAGATCAAAATGAGTTTGAATCTGAGGAAAATGGAGATTTTGAAAATGAAATAGCTAACATATGCTTCATGGCAGTGGAGAATAAGGTAAACTCCTCTCCATCTAATCTTGTAATTAAATTGCATGTTTCTACTTGTGATAATATTGATGATCCAAATGAACTTCTTATTGATATATTCCATGAACTAAAAAGATTGTCAAGAAGGAACAAGGAAATGAAAGTGAAAATTAATTTCCTATCAAATGAGAATGACAATCTAGTAAGTGAGAACAAAATTTTGCTTGACTCCATGTGCTGCTTAAATGTTGAAAAAGAAATCACCTCTACTTTCTTGAACTGTTCTGCTCTTGAGAATAAATGTTTGTGTGATAAAGTCTCATCTCTTGAAGTTATGATCTGTGAGTTTGACAATATGAAAATAAAAGTTAATGATCTCACTACTTGTATTGAGAAATTCACTGATGGCCAAAGCAATCTAAATAAACTTCTTAGAGTACAACAGATTGCTAGAAATAGAAATGGTATTGGCTATTGTAATGTGCCCAAAATAGGAAAATACAAGTCTTATTTTGTGAAAGTAAGCTCCTCAGACACAAATTACCCATGTTGCACTTATTGTAGTAAAAATGGACGCAATGCATTTAGGTGTCATATTAAAAAAAACATTGGATTAGGAGTGAAAACTGATTGGAGAATTAAAAAAATCAGTACTAACCCCCAGGGACCCAAGAAAATATGATACCAAAAATCACTTTCCCATCTTATGTATAGGTATACTCACTGGATAAAATGAGCTTCACAAAGTGGTTCCTGGATAGTGGATGCTCAAGACATATGATCGAAAATGCAACCTTATTAGAAGATGTTCAAACTATAAATAATAGGTTCGTTACCATTGGAGACAAAAAGAAAGGAAAAATACTTGGTATAGGTAACATTAGTAAAAGATCTTCAATCATTATCAAACAAGTATTATTGATTGATGAGCTGAAGTACAACTTACTTAGTATTAGTTAATTATGTGACAATAGTTGCAAAGTTATTTTTAAGAAAGATTCTTACTCTATTATGGACAGCTCAAGTAATGAAACAATTTTTGTTGCTAACCGTGATGGGAATATATATGTATTCTATCTTGATGATCTTATGGCTCATGATATTAGATGTCTTTTCATGCATGATAATGATGGCTATCTTTGGCATAGAAGGCTAGGTCATGTATCATTTGATTTGCTAAACAATTGTCTTCAAAATAGCTTGTTAGGGGGACTGCCCAAAATAAAGTTTGATAAAAGTAGAATATGTGATGCATGCCAATTTGAAAATCAGATTAAAACCTCTTTTAAACAAAAAAAAAAAAAAATGATTTTTACATCAAAACCCCTTGAATTAATACATATGGATTTGTTTGGACCGATGAGGACCACTAGCCTTGGTGGTAAGAAGTATGCTTATGTTCTAGTAGATGATTTCTCAAGATTTACTTAGACTTTGTTTCTCAGACAAAAAGATGAGGCATTTTCTGAATTTTTTAAATTATTCAAGCATGTCCAAAATTCTCTTGGATGCAAATTGATTTCTATTAGAAGTGATAATAGTAGATAATTTTGTAACAATGAGTTTACACATTTTTGTGATGAGAATAGAGTCTTTCACAACTTTTTAGCCGCTAAAACCCCTAAACAAAATGGTGTTGTTGAAAGGAAAAATAGAACCTTGCAAGAAATGGCTAGATCCATAATTTGTGAAAACTCTCTTCCAAAATTCTTTTGGGTTGAAGTTGTTAATACAACATGTTATATTGTTAATCGAGTTATGCTGAGATATTTTCTAAGAAAAATACCCTTTGAGCTTATATTTGACAAAACTTTATCAATTTTCTATTTTAAAATCTTTAGTTGCAAATGTTTTATTCTTAATATTCAAGACAATCTTGAAAAATTTGATAGCAAGTCCGATGAAGCTATATTTCTTGGATACTCTTCCAATAAAAAGGTATATAGAGTGTACATTAAAAGAACTCTATGTGTAGAAGAATCCGTACATGTTGTCTTTGATGAATCTAATATTTATATATCAAGAAAAGATGATGATGATGATGTAGGGATTTCAAAAGAAAATGGCAAAGAATAGCACAAAGTTCCATCACTTGACATTCATGCTAAAGAAAAAGAATTGGAAGAATAACAAGTTGAACAAAGCAAGCAAGAAATTGAAAAGCTCACTGATCAAGGACTACCAAAAGATTGGAAGTACAAAACTAGTCATCCAAAAGAGCAAATTATTGATGATCCTAGCTATGGGGTCAAAACTAGACAGTACTTTGTAGACAATTTTGCTTTACTTTTTAGTATTGAACCTAACTGTATTAATGTGACCTTGCATGATGATTTTTGGATCCTAACTATGCAAGAAGAGCTGAAAAAAATTGAGAGAAATCAAGTTTGGAAACTTATCCCTAGACCACTTGATCATCCGGTTATTGATACCAAGTGGGTTTTCAGAAACAAACTTGATAAACGTGGAGTGGTGATTAGAAATGAAGCTAGACTTGTTGCCCAAAGATTTAATCAAGAAGAGGGCATTGACTATGACAAGACATTTGCTCCCATTGCTAGATTAGAGTCCACAAGAATGCTACTTATCTTTACATCTTTCAAAAATTTCATACTTTATCAAATGGATGTTAAAAGTGCATTTTTGAATGGTTTTATTGAAGAGGAGGTATATGTTGAACAACCTCCAGGTTTTATTCATGAGCACTTTTCAAATCATGTTTTAAACTCTCAAAGGTTCTTTATGATTTAAAACAAGCTCCACAAATTTGGTATGAAAGGTTTAGTGGATTCTTACTTTCAAAATATTTTTCAAGAGGTTTGATTGATACTACATTATTTATTAAATCAGAAAATTCGATGATCTTCTCATTGTTCAAATTTATGTTGATGATATCATTTTTTGTGCTACTAATGAGTCCTTGTGTAAGATGTTTGCCAAGACTATGCAGTAAGAATTCGAGATGATCATAACGGAGAACTCAACTTCTTTCTCAGATTGCAAATTAAACAAACCATAATGGAATTTTTCTAAATTAAGCTAAGTACACTAAGGAATTACTCAAGAGGTTTGATATGAACGAAGCTAAAGAAATCAGTACACTTATAAGTACTTCTCTAAAGTTTGATAAGAATGAAAAGGGTAAGAAAGTGGATGAATCAAAATATAGAGGTATGATTGAAAGTTTGCTATAACTTATTACTAGTAGACCGGCTATAATGTTTTCAATTTGTCTTTGCGCTAAATTTCAATCATGTCCAAAAGAATCTCACTTATGCACTATGAAACGTATTCTTAGATACCTGGTTGGAACACATGACTATGGTTTATAGTATCTTCGAACTAACTTTTTTAATCTTATAGGCTACACTAACGCAGATTATGCAGGCTATAAAAGTTGAACGAAAGAGCACTAGCAGGCATTGTCAATTTCTTAGACATTCTCTAGTTTCATGGCATAGCAAGAAACAAGCTTGTGTATCCTTATCCGCAACCGAAACTGAATATATTGCAACAGGGAGCTGTTGTGCACAAATCTTGTGGATAAAAAACACATTACTTGATTTTTATCTTAATTTCAATTGCGTAACTATACTATGTGATAATACAAGTGCAATTAATTTGACAAAAAATCCTATTCAACATTCTAGAACTAAGCATATTAAGGTTAAGTATCATTTTATTAGAGATCATGTGCTTAAAGGCGATGTTTGTGTAGAGTATATCCCCACTAATGATCAACTTGTAGATATATTCACAAAACTCCTAGCTGAAGACAGATTCCTCTATTTGAGTAGAGGATTGGGCATCACAAAAATTGTGTGACTACAGTTTTGTTTGGAAAGAATTGACCGTCTATTTTTTGTAAGTTTCCAAAGAAACATAATTCTGGAGGGAGAATTTGGATGCAATACTTTGAAGAGTTAAATCTAAAATTCATCTTCCAAAACTCTGACCTTAAAAGATTTTTTTTTTTTTTTGGATGGATCCTTAATCCAAAATGAAAACAACCTGATGCTTCGTATGTTTTTAAAAAAATGACTGCCTCTAGATTATTCTTTTTGAAATTCAAAATACTAGCATTTTTCTTAAGATAGCTTTTTGAAATCTCTGATGAAAGGCTCTTTCTAATGTACTTGATTGTACTTATCTTCACATCCTCCTAGGAAAGCATAAAGAACTTTTTCTCTTTTCTCTCTCTGATTTTGAGACCGACAGAGAACTTTATCCCCCTCTCTTCAAAATTTCTCCATTTTCTCTCGGAAAAACTGAAAGCTCAAGCCTTTACTTTTTTATCACAATGGTTAAATCTCCAAACTCGACCAAACCAAGTCAAAGAAAGCCCAGAAAATCACTACAACAATGAAGAAGAAATCGGCTGCCGAGACAAAATTGACTGCAAAGGAAAAAGGAAAGGAAGTCGCTCCTGAACTCCCAGCCTCTCAGAACGATTCTCAGAATCATCTTTGGAACAAGAAAGTTCCAAGACCTAGGTACTCCATTTTCTTGACTTAAAAAGTGAATCCGATTTAAATGAGTGGGCCTCAAGAAATCGAACTGTGATTATTGGTTACCATGCTAATCTAGAGCCTTTCCTGAATTCTACAAATATTTTGAATATGCTTGAGTCTTTTGGGTGGGGAGTCCTACTATCTGTTGATGAGAAATTGTTCACTACTCTTGTATGGGAGTTTTATGCGAATCTGAGAAAGAGCTGATTAGAGGAGACAAGAGGGGGTTTTATGGTCCGGTGGTATACTTCAAGAGTTGGAGGAAAGAACCTTGAGTTTGATCATCATCTATTGAATAGAATATATGGTGTTAGAGATGGAGGTATTCAAAATTTTAAACTGAACAATTATCTCTTTCTTTCTCTCATTGATCTTGATCTAACCCTAGCTGCCACTTTAGTTTATGCTAGCACATAAACATTTTGGTGCTTGAGTGTGATCTTCCGTGTGGATTTCTGTTAAAGATAATCACACACTGTGATTATAGTCGTTGGACATTCAACTCTCGTGGTGTTTGATCAAGAGGATTATTGGATCGCACCTCAAACTTAAAGAAGAAAATTTTTATTTTTCAGACGCTCAAAGAAAGGTAAAGTTGTTACCTTTGCTCTCTATATGTCTTATTTTCCACACGTATGTAGATCCTGTGATGATATCTCGTTTTATTTTTTCGCTACGTCATATATGATATGCATGAAATACCCAACAGAGATTTCTCTAACAAGCTCTTATTTGCCCTTGACTATTTAACCATCCAGATGCTATCCTTTTGTTGGTTAACCAATGATCAACCATTAATTCTATCAAATCATGTAATGCACACATAATACTTTAAGAATATTTAAGTTATTTCATATTACTTATTAAAATATATTATTTTTAAATAAAAATATTTATTTCTCTCTTTTTTTTCTTCCTCCTTTCTCTTTCTCTGTTGTTGCTGACTCTTCTTCTCTAGCATTGCCAATATCTTGCAATAGTAGATTTCCATGGCTGGCCATGTCGGAACAAGAAGAAATCCAAGGGCCAACACACTAGAAATTTGATTTCTCTCTTCTTTTTTCTCACCATTCTTCATTCTTTATTCTTCCTCCAACCTTCGTTAGTCATCTCTTATGTTAAAATGCCCCCTACTTCGCTCCTTGAACCTCCTTAACATCTACTTTTTTCCACATTATTGTTGGATTTGTCGAGTGTTAACTATAACCAATTTTCTCATTGAGGTTTTTTTTCGAACATGTAGATGCTATTCCTCCATATTATTTCCAGCGATGGTTGTAGAGGTTTTGTCAGACAAGGAATGAACATGAAGCACTTATCATGGCTGTCTCTTCTAAATGTATAAACTTAATCCCAAGCAAAATGATGCCGATTAGTATACACTTTTTTTTTTCTTTTTATGGGAGTGGGGGGGGGGGGGGTTCTCTAGTCGTCGGGTATGTCTAATGCTCTAATTTTTATTAAAATAGGGTGGTGTTATCCTTAGATGATCCTAATAATAATAGAAAATAATGAAGCAGAATCGTGTTTCTTAAGCTATATTTGATTGGATTATTTTGTGAAAGTAAATGAGGAAGAGAAATAAATGTGGAGATAAATGGAATATTTATCTCGTTTGGTTGAACGTAAATGTGGAGGGGAAGTAAATCAGAAGAGGGTACCACTCTCCCTCCACATCAGCATTTCTTTCCCTCCCAATTTGAAGGGATTGAGAGAGAGAAAATCAAGTGAGAGCAATAATGATAACATTGACTCTATTTTTAACATTAAAAATTTTAATAAAATAGATAATGAGGGATAAAATAATAAACTAAATTAGTTATTCTTTTTCTTCTTCCTTTCATAACAAACAAAATAAAGCAAATACTAATACTTCCCTTAGTGGAAGTAAAAGGTGTTTCTCCCCTTCCCCTTCCCCTCCCCCTCCGTGAACCAAACAAGGGCTTGATGTGAATTGAAATTATTCACTTGAAAACTAGCTCTAAACATCCATGTCTAGATATCATTTTTTATTTTGGTCAACCAACTTATTCAAGACACAATTTTGAATGAGATGATGGTGGTGGTTGGATGGCATATGAACTATGAAGAATAGAGAATGATGGTGGCTACGGGTGAATGGCATAGGAAGAATAAAGAAGGAAGAAGAGAAGGAAGAAGAAAGGCGAGAAGAAGAGAGGGAACAGTGGTGGAGTTGCAACAATGCATAAGTACAAATGTAATTTTTTTTAAAGGATAAATACATAGAAGAACACAAATTCAAGAGTAGATTTATTTTAGAAGAAATCAAGGGAGATAATTCCAAGCAAAATGATTATAGAAACTCATACTTAATATTCTCATAGTAAATTCGTATCCCTATCATTTAATTCGCTAGATTTCAGTGAGAGAAAAATAGTAGTTACGCCTTCTATACTCACTGACTCTTTGGCGCGTAGAGTAGGGGTGGTAATCGTATCGTGTTCGGGTTGGCGGGTCATGTCAATTTGGAATAATTACAAACGGCAGGCCAACCTGAACACGACCCGATTAATAAACGTGCCGTGTCGTATCAACCCATTTATTTTCGTATTATGTTCGTGTTATAAAACGGATTGACACAATTAAACATAAAAATTAAATAGATAATTACTAAACCTGCCAATCTGAATACTTACTAAACTCGCCAATCTGTCCACCCATTATACAAAAAAATTTTAAAAAATCAAATCAAACCATATAAAATTTAAAAAACTGATAGTACAGTCCATAAAGTCATAAATAACCAATAAAACAACAAACCATCCAACTAAACATTAAATTCATAAGATTTAATTTTAAAAATCTAAACAAATGTAATTTTATAATAAAATTGGATTGTTCAAGAAATTATTTTCTCTAACGAAAAGTCAGAGTAATAATAATATTATTATAGACGCTAAATAATAATTAATTAAGAATGATTCATTTACCATATATCACGCAAATAGCCACATTAACATCATTTATTTTTTTTAAAAGGTCTCATATAATTAAATAAAATAGACACACAAACAATTCAATTAATTCATGTAAAAAAATTAAATTATCTAATTTTCTATAGTGAAATTTGTAGGGTATTATAAAAAGTATTAAATATAAGTATTAAAAAAAAGTTAAATGGGTTCGCCAGTTGAAACAGATTAAATCCGATTATGACCCAAACACGTTTAAAGTTACACGGGTCGATATGTTTCGACCCGAATCTACGAAACTCCAACCCTAACCTATTATAATCGCATCGTTTTCGTATCGTATTAAATATTACCACTCTTAGCGTGGAGAGGAAGAGTCTTTTGTCCTTATTCAATAACAAAGTCCTAATATTGTTGGTGAAAATGAAGGATGTGGAAGTGATGAGACATTAAAAAGACAAGCTTAAGTTGTTGAGGAATGAACAAAATAAGTTCCAGTCAATGAGTAAGAAGAAAATTCAATCACCTAAGAATATTCATAGGTTAGGCGTGGTGGAAAAGTCAGTTAATGTCCCAAATCCCAATTGACAAGTTCATGACTAGATTAAAGTCAACTCCCTTGATTGAAGCATTAAAAGCTACATACACATACGACCTGCAATGTATAATGCATTTTAGAAAATGAATTAACGACAATCTTGTTCTTTAAAATGAACTTTTTGCAATTGTACCACTAACTTTAAAACAAATTATAAAAAAAGATTGTAATGTCAAAGTGGACTAACTGATTAATTAGGATAAATGATAATCCCGTCCTTCAAAAATGGCTATTTTCGAAATCATATCTCTAATAATATTTTAAAAAATGCTTTATTCTATTCTTTAAATATTAAAAATTTACAAAATTTATCCTTCTATTAAAAAACTAATGGCTAGTTTTTTTTTTATTACTATTCAAGTTTTGACAGTATAAAGTTAAAAACATTGCGGATTGAAGCCTCTCATATAAAAAGATGAAAATAATATTTGTATGTATTAACTTAAAATAAGACAAATTGCATCATTGCTATATAAATACCAATAACTATACAAGTTTATAATACTTTTTTATTTTATTTTATTTTTTTACTTAACATGGGGTGTCTATACCTTCAACCCGACTAATTTCTATAAGCCTGGAAGACCATCATGTAAATCTCTCCAACATGTCTGTGGTGAGAATCGAATCGAGATTACACCTCACTTGAGCCGTCAACCTTTGCCAACCCCCAAGTCCCGCGGACTATAACACTTTATTATTACCTTTTCACGTTGTGGTTCAGAAAATCCTCATACCAATGCGAAAGAAAGGGAAGCGAGGGAGGGTCCAAGAGGCAAGCCAACTTGACAGATGTAATCCCACTATAATGCTATGACAATGAGTCGATTTTTTTTTCCCGTTTTTTTGAATCCACAAGCATCCAACAATTGATTAGGTAAATTATCTTGTATCCACATTAATTAATAAAAATTTTTTAGTTATGAAAACTGCTGAGGATCTTAAGGCATCTCCTCTGTGTAATTATTTTATACGCCATACTATAGTCTAAAAAACACAACTTTAGTTGTTAAGGAATCCCGCAGTCTAATTATTTTGTATGTGTTGCCATAATATATTTTTTAAAAAAGAATCAGCTTCGAATATTGAGAAATATACTCTTTCTCTTTTGTTTTCCTTTATAAACCACTCTATAATCTAAATAAAAGCCAAAAGAAATTCCTTTTAACGAGATGATCATATGACAAGGGATTAGCTCAATTGATTAAAACAACTCGTTATTAGACAATGGATCTTGAATTTAAGTTATATTTTCGTCCCTCAATGTATCAAAAAAATGGCGGGGGGGGGGGGAACGCAAGGTGATCATTGGAAAAGACTATAGAAAGAAAAAAAAGAGCACAAGGTGATCGTTGGAAAAGACTATAGAAAGAAAATACTTGTACATTTCTTTAATTAACTTAACAGGGAAATACTTACATAATTTTGATTTTTATAAATCATTACATTAAATTTGTAATGATTTATTTATTTCTTGTGGTGATTTAAAAATTTCCTACATCCGGCCTATCATCATGAAAGAAGGAAAGGAAAAACATGTACATTGAAAATAAACTTAAATTAACTAACACCATATTCTAAGAAACATGCCAACTTGACAGATCTAACCAATATGGCAAAGAGATGAGCGATGAATGTGGTGGTGGAAGGGAGCAGCAATGGTGTCTAGGGCTATGGAGGTTACGATTGTAGAGGATAAGGAAATTTGTTTAAATTTACTATTTTAGCCTCATTTCTTTTCTTAGAAGTTATTTAATATATGGCTTATTATAATTTATCCCCATTAAATTGGGGGATAGTAGCACTTTTGAAAAACCTTAAAGGAGGGTGTATAAGGTTTTTGACAAATTTAAAACACTTTTAAAAAATGATCTTATTTTTCGAAATCCACTTTTTGTTTTTCAGATCAAGGAGTTTACTAGATGTGCAAAAAAGAGTTTTGTGCAACCTTAAATGAATCAACTAAGATCTGAATGAAATGAGATAAGAGATGTGCAATTAATACAAGAATAAAGATGGATTTGTAAGAATCATAAAGATTTATTTTGAATGATTGAAAACATTTGAACAAAGTGGTTAGCAACCTGTCATAATTAAATGCAAGGAAGATGAAGAAGAGATTCATCCACTACTTTAAGCTCACACTTAAGGATTTTAAACCAAATCTCTATAAACTCAGCCAATTCAATGGTGTTTGTCCATACCAATTACATAAGAGGATTACCACAGTTGGTTTTAACCAGACCTCTCAACCAACTATAAATCAAGACTCACCCTAAATGGGTTTTACACCACAGCCTTGATATTAAAAAAGGATTATATAAATGAAACAGAGATAGCTCACACTTTTGAGTAAATGTGTGAACAAATGAGCACCAACAACCTTTACCTTTTGAAACAATCAAATTTCACTTTGAAGCACTAATGAAAAGGGAGATTTTTATATTCTAAAGTGTTAGAGTGTTTTTGAGAAAGATAGGACAAAATTTTACTTTAAAATCGAGTTTTAAAAGCTTTTATAGAAGCAAAAAGTAAAGTTCCAACGGCTAGAAACGACTACTTTCTTGTTGTCAGATTTTTCAGAGTTTTGGACTCAAGGATCGGACGAGGGTGCATCCAAAAGATGAGTCCAAAATGACACTTTTCTAGGCAAAAACACTTTGACACTGTTCACAGAGTTTTGGACGAAACTTTTGGATGCTGAGCCAGCCAAATTACTCAACCCAAAATTCTGAAGACTTAATACTTTGAAATCTTTTTGCTTGTGTGTGTCAAGGTAGAAATAGATTAAATCATAAGGTAAAGATGACATAGGAATTTGCATAATATACCTTAACAGACGATTCCTAGTCTAAAGTTTTTTTTACAAGGACTTCATGATCTTGCAAGCTCTTAGGTTGAAGTTGTACTTGATCAATCACCACTTTGGATTCTATTTCCTTAAGAGCTGCTTAGCAACCTTATTTGGGTCGAACATGTCCTATTACATGTAAGTCACACATGTTAATCCTCATCAATGTTTGTCATAAGTCAAAACACAAGAGAATGCCCTTAGGGCTAACAATCTCCCCATTTTTGAGTGATGACAAACTTGATGGGATTGTGATATAAAAACAATTATATGTACAATACGAACATGTTAGACCGAGAGAAATAAGAATATTTTTTTATTGAAATGCAATCTTTCATTATAGGACTCAAAGAGTACTTATGAGATTAAGATAGAAAATTTAAAGCATGTACTCATAAACATGGCTCAATGAGCCTATGGCCTAACCCACCTCCACATCCTCTTTTCTTCCATCACACGACTATTCCACAAGAGAATAGCGGCAATTAGTAGAAAAAAGTATAGATATTTACACAAGAAGGTATAGAATATAAATCATAAGATGTAAAACTCCCCATTAATATGTGCATATGTGAGTATAAGATGTAAAGCCATAAAGTGCGTTTTGAGAGAAAGATTGGATTCCAAAAGTTTGGACTTTCAAAACATGCATACAAAATAGTTAAAGTGAGATAGAGGCTAATCTTTTAAAAGGACATTTTTGGACTTAAGGTTTTGGATTTCCAAAACATGTGTCTAAAATAAGGTAACATTAGACTGAAGCTAGACTTTTCATTCACCTGTGTATGTGCAGGGTAGAGAAAACGAAATTTCTCAAAGATGGAACAGAGGTTTTTAACCCAACCTAATTTTCTCAAGATATATCAGACACAAGGATTTTTCTGAACCAAAAAAAAAAAAAAAAAGATATCCTCATTATCCCAAAAAAAAAATGCATACCACAACCATAGTTGAAACAATTCATTCACCTAACCAAATCTCAACTAGTTAGAATGTACAATAGGCTTGAACACACTTCAATCTACTTTGTTCATAAAAACAACAATATCTCAACTTGGTTTCTGTCACATCACCACAATCTTCACAGTCCACATACAACCAGTATATATTTTCATAATCACAATCCACAACGAATTTTCATAGACCAACATACATCCATTATATACAGCTAGTATATAGTCATAATTCACATCATCACATTCACATGATCACAACCTATATATCCACAATCTATTCACATCATCACACAATCGCCTAACAAATCGATAATCTATATTTTTCTCCCCCTTTGTCATCAATCAAAATGCAGAATTAGAGAATAAGGAGAATAAAGATATCAAATAGAGATAGATAATTAGCAGATAGATTAGCAAAAATGCAAAATTTAAATTGTTCAAATACTAGTGCAGAAATTATAAAAGTAATTGTCAATGGAAAAGTAGGAAAAGGTGTTCAAGCAGAAGAAGTCTTGTAAATAGTCCATAAAAATGGTCAGTCAAGAAATGTGAATGGTTGCGGACTTAGTCTCGGCACCCTTTTTGGAGTGACCACCATATGTTTTTGCTGTTTACCAGAGGAGTTGCCAGCTGGCCGGTTTGGGAGGAGGTACTGTAGTAGGGGCAGGTGGTGATGACTTTACCTTACGCATGGGTGTCTGCCTTCCTTATTCATGTTCCTCAGATGTCTACTGTTGACCAAGGTCTTTGTCTTTCAATTGCTCTTCAATCTGAGTGGCTTTCATTTCTTCATCTGTCTTCTCCTACACAATGTCTTGTTCATTGTCATTTTCTTCCTTTTGGGCAATTTGTTCTTCAGTCACTTGTTCTCGAGATGGTACTGATTTATCAGGTATGGTCGCATCCTTTTGATCCTTCTCTTCTACAGCAATTAGCCTATACCCAAAATTCTGGATTTCTAAACTAAGGCTGTCTATCTTAACAGCCAACAAATTTATGGCTTCCAGAATGCTCTGATTGATGCCTGTGTCATGAATTTTCTGTTTTCCCTTGCTAGAGAACTTTTTTTTTTAGTTTCTATCTCAGCCTTTCTTTTTTCTCCTGTAGGTTGAGCTGTTTTACCTTCGGCCTTAACCTTTAACAATCTCTCCTTTTCATTGTCAAGAGCATCTATGAGCAGTTTTCACTCATTATCCATTCTCACATATCCCATTTTCTCAAAAGATTTAAAGCTGTAAACATTCATCTTTGAAGGAGCAGGGGTGATCGAACTCAAATCAACACTAAAATATCTGAACACTTTGGTTAATAAATTCCCATAGGGTAGGGCTTTGCTTGAGGTGTTCCTTTTTTGCATCATCAACTTCGTAGCAAGAAATCCAAAGCTTATTGGCCTATTCTCGAATAGCGCCAACATTATTACCATCTGCATAATATTTATAGAAGTTTTGTGACCAAAACTTGGAACCACCATGTTTAAAATCATGTGGTGCAGAATTTTACCAGGTCTATTTAATCACTTAGTGTTCCTTTCACTTAAATTCTTAAAACTCCTCCCGCCAGTAAATGTTCTTTCAAATTTTCCCAAATCAAACAAATCAATTTCCTCTGGGAACTTATATATCTTTTAAACCAATATAAGACAATAGTAAATTTTTAATTTCAGATATATTAAGAATGTCTTTTAAACTAAATCACTTTATCCTAATCTGATTAGAAATAAAAGATAAAACCCAAGCCGATTGTAAAAATTGAATTTGTGAATCGCTTAATAGTCATCGGGATTGTTTGCCCTTACAAGTAAATAATTCCATGAAAACTAAAAACAACCAACTCGAAGATACATAAGTGTCCAATATCCAATTTAGTAACTTGGAATGTAATCCCAAAGTGGAAATTCTTGCGTGCACCCGGTGTACATGTATGAGTGCTTTGAATGATTGTACTAGATAATGTTAAAATTATATATAATATTTATTATACAACTCTCAATGTATATAATATAACCATCTAAAGCACTTGGTGCACGCACACCGAATGCACTGGGTACCCGCAAGAAACAAGGAAAGAATAAAACACAAGTTGCCGTTTTGGCATTGTCATCAACAGACGATAAAGGACATATTGATAACATTCTGTCCGAGTGCATATGGAGACTTCGAAGGTATTCTGATTGAGTAGATGCTTTACTTTATCAGAATTGCTTTTGTTGTTCTTTTGCCTTCCTGAAAATTGGATCATTGGGCCGGTCTTTCAGTTGAATTCAACTCTGGAATCTCTTTCTTCTGTCCGAGGGACTTAGAGCGTGGAATTGGACTGAGGACCTTCTCTGTGGCCCGCTGAAGAAATTAGAACTGAAGAATGTTAGTATGCAACCTAGGTGTGTACAAGTTGGTGTGATTATGTGATACGCTGAAATGGAAATGTGGATGGGATTTTTTGTTAGATTACCGTGCTGTCTCTCCTTCAGAATCAGACGGCGACCATCAACTTTCACATTGGGTTGTACATGCTCAATTTTGTAGAAATCTTCTCCTTCTGAGCCATCTGGCTTTTGAATCCTGCTCACAAATTCATCTGGCATTGAGGCGATTTCTAATCTCTGAAGTTTAGAAACAAACTCCAATCCGTCAGGGAGCATTTCTAATTTCTTGCAGTTCTCAATTATCAAAGTGCACAGTTCTGGCATTGCTTCTTCTTCCACCTCCCATTTTTCTAGGTTATTCAACTTAGAAAGTTTCAGATACCTGAGTTTGGGAAAGGAAAATGAATCACATGTCATTTGCTTTCCTACGTATGCTTCGATTTCTAGTACGAGGTAGCTCAGGCTATGAATCTTCGGCAGCACTTGCATTGGATCTTCATCAAGTTCAGAACCATTTAAGACTATTTTAGTTAATTTGGGACAGATATTGTCAAGGGCTGGCAGTTGGTGTAGGTACCCTTCTACTCCAAAAGATTGAAGAGCCCTAGAGTTGAACGCATTTTCCATGGCACAGAACCTTCTTATGGAGTGACAATCGAAGTTTCTAATGTTGAGCGATGTTGAACGCAAGTGGCTCCAGCTAATTACTACAGCCTCCAAGAATCTCTCAATGTCCGAGACATCTCCCTCTACAGTTATCGCCAACTCCTTAAGGTTGGTCAACCCAGGAAGGTCCTCGGCATTGCACTGACTGGTATCGAAGTTTTCAAGTATTTCCAGCTCTTTCAGTTTTCCCAGGTGTAACTTTTCGTGATTATGAGTTCGGTAAGCCAGTGGCAGATACAGATACTTCAAGTTTTCCAAGTTATTCAAGATATCGGGCATGGTCAATTCACAGTCATTTCTTATCCTCAAATCAAGAGTTTGCAGATAGAGCATATTGCCAACTGAAGCAGACAATTCCTCCAGGTAACACTCCCTGAAACTTAGGTACCTCAGGTACACAAGTTTCTCTACTCCTTTTGGAAGCTTTCCATACTTAAAATCAACACCACACAGATACAGAACTCTTACCCACATAAAATTATCGAGATTAGGTATATCTCTTGGCCAGATTATCCCATTTCCAGATTTGCTTCCACTGAAGAATAGAAGAGACCGAAGGTAATCTGCATTTCCATAGAGATGAGAATGGGTATACTCATACTTGTCCAAATATATGGCACGCCTAATTGCTGAACTCATAGTCTGATCATTCTCATCTCCCAATTCAATGACCTCAAAAAATTCATCTTCTTTTCCTTTCCTTCTGCAGAATTCTCGTACAAGGTCATGAATCTTGCAAGACTTGCTTTGTCCTGAGATTTCGTCTTCTGGAATTTGGACAAAGCTTCTCTTCTGCAATTCATCTAAATACCGTGCTGCAACATCCATCATTGTTTCTCCATTCCCTTTATCCTCCATTAATATCAGACCTTCAGCTATCCATAATTGGCATAATGTGTCCTTTTCTATCTCCGCATCATCTGGGAAAGTACCCAAATAGAGTAAACATGGCATCAAGTGAAGTGGCAAGATCTTGTAACTTAAATCTAATACATCGAAAATTTGGTCCGAACTTGTGCTACTAAAATGCTCAAGGACCAGCCTCCACTCATCTAATGGTGTTCCCCGTAATCGATTACCGAGCACAACTATAGTTAATGGTAGGCCTTCACTCCGCCTTGCTATTTCCCGACCAATTTGCTCTTTCTCTGGATTGACCTCTGTGTCTGCAAAGAAGTATATGCTTGTCAATAATACTGCTGAACAAAGACAAGCAATAACGCAGAAAATCCCAAAAACAACTCGACAGAACAAATGCGTTAGTTTTTGTATATCAGCCAAGCTCAAGCATATACTCCATCCATCTTATGCTATAGGTCTTTTTAGAACTAATTTCTCTCCTGAAAATATAAGTCTTTTTGTAAATTTTTATAGACATCAATGATATTTTCGAATATTACTGATATTTCATCTGATATTACTTCTCTCTCCCATCCTAAATGCTACATTTCCAACTCCCTAAATAGTTTTGACTTAGGCATGTAATTTAACTTATAAAATGTCTTGATTTTGAAATATTTAATTTTTGTTTATGCGGCTTATTTTAAGAGAGAAAATTATAAGGGTGGTTTTTAAGCCTGCCAAGGTCACAAAACCTATAATGCTGCACCCTTCCAGTAGTGCATTTTCACCCTGCGTTTCTAGATGTGGCAAGAGGAATTTCCATACCGGCACCCTCCCTCTTAAATCTGTAAAATTGCACGATTTCCTTCAATTAGAAGGGGAAAAAAAAATCAAAATTTCTAAAATAATGTGTAACAATTATAGTAGTCTGTATTAGCATCAGTTGAATCCTGGAAAAGTTAATCTCTGGATATAATGAAGAGACTTACCTTCTAGCCCAACCTTACGCCTGAATAACGACCAACTTTCCTCTGGCGTTAAAGGTCTGATCGGGTGGATAACACTGCCCACTTGCTTTGCTACATTTTCCATCCGGGTGCTAATAAGTATTCTTGATCCATTGTTGTCATCTGGGAAGACCATACGCAGGCTAAACCAAGTGTCAGCAGACCAGAGATCGTCCAACACTATCAGATAGCGCCGTCCTTTCAGACTTTTGTAAATACGTTCGGCCAACCCGTCTTGGTTTAGGTCCATGGCGTCCCTTCCATTAGATATCCCGGAAAGGATTTCCTGCAGAATTTCCCTCGTTTGATACTCCTGGGATACAGCAATCCAAGCGAGACTGTCGAAACGGTACCCAATTTCTGGGCTTCTGAATAATTCCATAGCCATACTTGTTTTGCCTATCCCTGTCATGCCAAAAATCGAAACCAAAGTAAGCTGCAAGGTTCCACTGGTTAAATCAGACGCCAGTTTGTTTTTGGCATCCTCCATTCCGACAATTCGCTCCGTATTCGTAGCTAATGCAGCTTTGGAAAACAATGTGCGATGCTCAACGATTTCAGGGCC
Organism: Voacanga thouarsii; assembly: GCA_026120185.1. Lineage (NCBI taxonomy): Eukaryota > Viridiplantae > Streptophyta > Magnoliopsida > Gentianales > Apocynaceae > Voacanga > Voacanga thouarsii. Next base: position 1,627,508 of record JANUWF010001438.1, on the reverse strand, counting down.
ATGATGTTTTGGACCTGGAGAAGTGTCAGTGGGCTTCGGGAGCAGGGTTGTCCTACCAGCCAATATTTCCTGGTGATTCTCGATGACTTTGACCTGCTCGCTAGATCTTTTGAAAATCCTGTTAAGGAACCCATTCCTTCTCGATGCAACTCTGCGAACATATGATTCGATCTGATCCTCAAGAGCGTAAGAAATATTCATGATTGCTTTGGCCTGCTCATCCGTAATGTTCCGATATGCATCTGCATCTTCAATGATCTGCTTAAACTGTGCACGTAAAGGTTCGATTTTAGGAGTTGCATCAGGAAGCAAATACCGAAGCCTTTCAAGTTGAGCAGCTACGGTAAACATGGTGGTCATCTCTCTGTGGCCAGTGATGACAGCAATCAGCTGGGAGTTTCCGGCTTCTTTCCAAATCGGAGCCTCCTCAGCCGTAGGTCAAAATTGCTTGCAATTATGAGGTCCTCTCCTAGGCAAGAGTGAAGTCTTTTGAGATGGAATTGCACAGCCGATAAAGAATTCTTTGAGCGTTTTATTTTTAAATAATTACTTTGCCCCTAATGGGAAAAAAAAATGTCAAACCTAGATTTTCTTAGTAGTGAATTCAGATAGATAATCTATGTCCATTTATTATATCTATCCATTTAAAATTTTTTATTGAATATATAAATATTTTTTATCACCTTTTTCATTAATTAAAAATATTAATAATACGACCAATATGTTAATAAGGAATTGTTTAATAAAATTAATTGAAGTGTGAAAACTGAATTTTGAATTTTGAATTAATTATAATTTATTATTACATTATATTTTATTATAATTTAGATTAAATATAAAAAATATTAATAATTAGATAGTATTTAACGTATCACTTACATATCCTTGAAGAGTGTTATAATTTTCAATTCACTTAAAATTTATAATATCATTTCAATACATTTTAATTAATTAAGTAATACTAAAAATATGTTATTAAACACTCTTAATATTAATTTATTAAATATTTATTATTATTTATTATTAAATATATTTAATGAAATAGATAATTAATTAATTAGTTAATTTTAAATATTTAATTGAGTTATTAAATACTACCCTAAAAATATCACTTAAATAGACACTTTATTTTAGCTTCTTACCTCTACATAATTATAAAAATCAGTAATAGAATCATGTGTAAGTCAAACTCCTCCAGTCCTCCTTCATATTTGAAAGTTCCATTTCTCATCAAGGACATATGATATGAAGAGTGCGTTACCCAAAAGACAAAACTAGCCCCACATTTAACAGGCGACTTCCAACCTACTGGTTCAATGATCCAACTCTAGCCGCTCTAATAATATTGATATTTGCTACTCTAAAAGACAATAATGGCGAGACACAAAATTTCCTTTTTATTTAATGAATTCTGATATTTTAAAAAATACGAATATAAATACACTTATTATTCAAGAGTATGAAGCCTAATATCCATCTACACTTATTAGACCATACATTTTTTGTTGTTTAATTTTTTTTATAAAAAATAATGTTCTCTTTGTCTCATCAAAATTAATTGTATTTAATTTAATACAAAATTTTATATAAAATTAAATTTTTATAAATTTAAAACAAAGGTGGCATACTGATAGCCAATTTATGCATTGTTTACAACTATATGAGACTTTTCCACAAGCATTCAAATCTTGTACTGAAATTAATCAATTAGTTTTTTTTTTTACAAACAGTATTATATGCAGGGAATCTTGCTTCTCTTGCAGTTCTCTGAATCTAAAATATAGGTCTTTGAAAATTCGCACTATATTTCAGTACGCAAAAGGAAAGGAAAATTAACAAATACTTTATCTAAGTCCATATTTGGTAGGATGAAAAGTGAAAATATTTGAAGAGGGAAAGTAAATGGAAAAAATATCATATTTAGTTAGAAGTATATGTGGAAGGGAAGCAATATTGGGAAGAAGAGTCTTCCTCCATATTAACAAATTTTTCTCTATCCAATTTTTGAGAGTTTGAGAAAGTAAATGAAGTTAAAAAATAAATGTATCTTTTTCTTCACTCTTTTCAATGTTTTAATGTTATAAATACAATGGATATAACAATAATTTAATACATTGATGAATCTTTCATTTATTTTCATTTCGTCCTAATCAAATAAGATAGAAGTAAATATTATTTTCTCCTAATAGAAGTAAAAGTGTTACTTTCTCTCCTACTCTCTTGTTTAACGAAAGTTTTATTTTTTTTAAATTTCTTTTTATTTGATATTAGAGAAAGGTGTAAAAGAAGTAAGAGAATTATTCGCTGTGTTTAGTTCACAAAAAAGGGAGGGGAGGGAAAACGGTACTTTTCCTTTCACATGAGGAAGTAAATTGTATTTATTTCCATTATTATTATATTCATTACATGCATTTACTCTTATATTTCAAAATAATTGTCACTGTTATATAAATCATACAAATTAAGAAAATTCTAATATTTATGAAATTTTTAAGAGAAAAAAATGAATTATTCTCATTGAAAATTGTAGACTTGTTTTAAAATTTGAAAATCAATTAATATTATGGTTTAACGGAGTAATAAATGACAAGAATATAATTCAAAAAGAAAGACAATAAATGCATTCTAAATTTCACAAAATGAAGATAATTAGAAATACTAAAGTGTCAAAGTGACAATTATTTTGAAATGGAAGAAGTATTATTTTAATCATTAAAAAGCATAAATAAATAATACAATTATCTTTTGACCCTATTTACTTCGCAGACTTTCTAACATTAGAGAGAAATAATTGCTAATATGAAGGGGATTCCCCCTCCCAATTTATTTCTCTTCAGCATTTATTTCTAATCAAATATGTAATTTTCTCAATTTACTTTTATTTCTCAAATGTTTTCTCTATTCACTTCACCTCAGCCAAACATAGACTAAGTTACTTTACCTCTTTATTTTGCATTTTTTCTTATTTAATTTTCAAAAGTAAAAAAGTGAAGTTCAATGAGTATTTTAATATTTTTAATCGCTTTCTTCCTCCTATTCCCTCTAAGTCAGGAGGAGAAACATGTTGATATGGAAGGAAAGTGATATCTCTTTTGATTTACTTCCTTTCCACCTTGTACTCGAATAGAACAATGTAAATTACTCGAATAAACCACTCTCTAGAAACCCTAAGTTGGTAGAATACAAAAAGGAAATAAAAAAAAAAAAAAAAAAGCAAACAAGCAAACCTTCACCTATTTCCATCGCCAACCTTGGACATCAAAGGTTGAAGAGACTCACCTTCACCTATTTCCAGGGGCGGACGCAGGATTGTATTATTGGGGGGCTAATAACAAATTAAACTAAATTTCATATGTTCAATAATTTATGAAAATAGTAATATTAAACCTACCAAAATAGTTTCAAAGTATACTATAAAAAATATAATACATCAAAATACAGATCGTCTCTCTTTCAAATCACGAAAATCATTTATAAGTGAATCTATACTAATTTTTTCTGTAATTTCTTTTTCAATATATACTAATAAACAATCTGATAGAAAATCATCTTCCATCTTGCTTCGAAGCTTGGTCTTTACTATATTCATAGCTGAAAAAGATCGCTCTGTGGTAGCTGTAGAAACTGGAAGAGTAAGAATAAGGGTTACCATGCGATACACAAGTGGATAAATTTCAAACATCCTTGACTTGACCATCCATTGACATAATTCAGATATAATAGACAACTTTTCAAAATCAGAAATTTGTATCACATGATGAAAATGCTCAAATTGCAATCTTAATTGTATCATCTCACGTTCATTGAAGTCTCTAGGATAAAACTTTTCAACTAACTTGCAAATATCATCAATTCTAAATGATTTGTGCATCTCCCTTGGATCTAAAGCTGAACAACAAATTAGCAATTCTACGGTATGATCATTGAATTTGCTATTCAACTCTTGCAATTGAGTGTCGATAACAGCATTGAAAATATCAATTCTGCAGTGATGCTCAACTGTAATTGTTTCTTGTTGATGACATGCTCTTCCTCTTCGTGTAATATAAGGTGCATCTAAATTTGAAATAGGAATATTAACTATCTCACAAAAAGATTTTGTCTTCAAGATTAATTCATCCCATCCTTCATCTCTTAATTTTTGAATGAGAAACTTAGTGGACGAAACAAGATGCATTGCATTTAAAATGTCTTGCGATTGAGACTGCAAGGCTTGACAAAGCAAATTAGAGATCTCTAAGATTGTTCGCATGAGATGCATTATGAAAACAAATTCAAATGAAATTAATGCCTCGTAAGCTGCATCTGTATCTCCACGCTGAGCTGGTGTAACCGCATCCTCGATGATATTAAGCAAAACTTCACAAGTTGCACTGAACATATTCATCAAACTAACAATAGATTTCAAATGAGAACTCCAACGTGTATCTCCTGCCCTCTGTAAACTGCCAACTTGATTAAGTCCTTTGCCATTCTCAAGCTTATCATTAGCAAGTAAATAAGTAATATTTGAAGCATGAGCAGCTTTTAGTTGATCATTACGCTTACATAAAGCACCAACAATGTTAATTATACTGCTCAATTTGCCAAAAAAGTGATGAATAGGAATAACTTCTTTTGATGCGGCAACTAAAGCTAACTATAGACGATGTGCCAAACAATGAACATAGTAAGCATAAGGGCATTCATCTAAAATCAAAGCTTGTAACCCATTCCATTCCCCTCGCATGTTACTTGCCCCATCATAACCTTGTTCTCGAATATTTTGAACATCAAGACTGTGATGAGAGAGGACAGAAATAATTGCATCTTTTAATGTCAACGCAGCAGTGTCCTTTACATGAACAAGCCTAAAAAAATGCTCTTGTACATAGCCATTTTTGTCAACAATTCTTAAAACAATAGCCATTTGCTCTTTTTTAGATTCATCTTGAGCTTCATCAACAACTATACAAAATTTTGCATCACCAATTTCTTCACGAATAGCATTCTTCTCTTTTAGTCCCATGACTTGTAAAATTTCCTTCTGCACTCTATGTGATGTATACAAGGCATTTTGAGGAGCATTACTCAAAACTTCTACCATTTTATTATTATAAGATGATATGAAACTTAACAATTCAAGAAAGTTCCCTCTGTTTTTTATGATTTCGTCTCATCATGACCTCTAAAAGCACATCCTTGAAATGTAAGCCATTTAATAACATCAATGGAAGCTTTCAAACGAAATCGATTTTCTTCCTTTTGCTTGGAAGTAAATTTCATAAAAATTTTTTCAATATGCCCATCTTGATTCATAAGATCATCACATGCTTTCTCAGCCTTTCTATGAGGAGAGTTTGGACTTTTTTCTACGTGTGCCAAAAGTGCACAATTTTCACCATCATTCACCTTCTTACATGAACGAAAACCATTAACAGTGAATGAATCTGATCCAAAACGTCCATCTTTTTTATAGAATAGATAACAAGGAAGACAAAATGCAGCATCGTTACTAGGAGAATATTCTAACCATGAAGGAAATGACTTAAACCATGAGGCTTGAAAGCTACGAGAATGTTTTCCTCTTGATTTTGGATAATTAGATTGCAAACACTGATATAGGTCTGCCTTAATATAAACTCTACGAACTTCATCACGACTATCAACAGGATATTCACATATTTGCAATCACAACCCTGGATCACGTTCCAAAGAATTGATATCAAATCCTACTTGAACTACTCGTGGAGTTTTTGCAAGAGGACTTTCAGAATTTGAAGGATCAAGATCAATGGAATGTGACTCTTCACTAGTTTTTGAAGTTTCAACATTTTTCCTTTTGAAAAATGCATCAATCATACATGTTCTTTTCATCTACGATTTAAAAAGAAAAAAAATTACAATCTTTTAATGCATAATTTAGATATAATTAGTTAAAATATCTATATAAATCTAAATATTAATGTAAAAAAACAAACAAACACACATTCATAGATGCAAAAAATTGATAATAATACAAAAAAAAAAAAAAGCATGTATGCATATATAAACCACCACCCAAGTCTAACGGGAGCCACCACCCAGGCTCACAGGAATACATACTTGGAATATATTTATTTATTTAAATATATCAAAACAAATCTCATAACAGCACGATCCAAGTCTCACGTCAATATCAAATTTTCTTCCCATATAACATAGACAGTTATTAAGATAATAAAAATTCTAAATCCTCCATTTTTCTCAAAAAATCATCATTCATGATAAACATATTTTATATCACCCCACCCAAGTATTGCAAAATTTTGAAATCTGAATCCTAGTAAATTCATTAATGTTAAGACCAAAAAAAAAAAAAAAGAGAAATGAATGTCCAAATTAATATAGAATTAGACAAAAAAAAAAAATAATATTTTGATATGTACATTCCTATTTCTCAAAGACTCAAATCATAACTTACCTTTATATGTAGACTGCAGTGCACAATGGGGACCGAGACAGGCGACATCGAGACCTGAGTTTCTGAAGAAACTCTTTTCTTCTGGCTATGGGTGGGTGTTACAGGCAATGGGACAGAGATGGCAGTACCGCAGTAGTGTGGGTGTAATATTGGGGACGAAGAAGTGAAGAACCAAGTGCAAACAGTTGGAATTTTGTTTGGAATGTGGGTGGGGACCGTGGGGTTTGGAAATTGGAGTGAAAACACAAAAAAGGAAAGTGAAAAGGAAAAGGGGGATTTGTGAAAGGAAGGAAGGGATCCGATGTTGTGGTAAGTGTATATAGATATATTGAATTGGGATATGTGGGTTGGGCTCAAAATATTCTTGTGGGGGGCCATGTACTTGGGCTATATATATATATATATATGTAACATTTAATAAAATTCTTGGCCCACCCAAGCTATATGGTATAGGTCTGCCTCTGCCTATTTCCATGTGCAGTAATAGAGAAGCCTCTGAATGTTTCAGTAGCCTTGACCATTGCATGGGAAGAAAATGAAAAACTGAGAAAGGATTAGATTTAATTCGGGTAAAGAAGCATTGACATGAAAATGAAGCACCTAAACACTGATCCAAAGAGATTGGATGGATATCTTCCTATTGGACTTTGGATCTAGATGAACATAGTTGAAGAAGAAGATTGAGGTGGCTCGTAGCCAAAATGAGGGTGATATAGGAAAAAGAAAAAGGAATGTGATAACAGAAATGGGAGATCTGGCCAGATACAAGGGGACACCAACCTTGAGGGTTTATAGAGAATCATTCAAACTAATGTGGGGCCACATAGTCCAGCCAATTTGGAACAGAAAAAAGTTAACAAAACCAAGGCGCACAAGAAATAAAATAAAAGGAAACCAAAAAGGCAGAAGTCGGCAAGGAATTAGATTTCGTTGAGGTTTTGTGTTGATGGCGGAAACGTGAAGAAGACAAAAGCACGCGCAGGAAGCCATTGTTGTTTCTTCAAGCTTAATTTGATCCTTAGTTTGGATGGTGATTCGGAGTTCAATTTAAACAAAATTTGTTGCCACTTAATCTTCTGTATAAGATTTATTCATCTATCGATTTAGATTTTAGAAACATCCTTTCACATTCAATTCTTATTTAGTTGTAGTTTTAGAAAAAGATATTGATATATTATTAGTATGTCTCTAGTTTTATCTAGAGAAGGCTTTTATATTACCCATTATCATTGATAGTAAAAGTTTTACTGGACTAGATCCAGTGTTTTCTCTCTTGTCGGGGTTTTCACATTAAAAATCTTGGTGTTTCGTATTATTTATTTTCTTACTTTCATTTACTCACTGTTGTGATTTTATTTGGTGTATTTGGCTTATTCCTATTTTTAATTGGCATTTGGGGAAAAAAATTGATCTTGGAATATATTTGCGATTGTTTTGGACCTTTGTTTTTTGTTTTTTGTTTTTTTGGTCTCTTTTGGTCTATTTCCTAACAAAGTGGTATCAGAGAGTTGGCTAGTTTGTACTAATTAAAAATGGATGGTTCAGATAATGGGTGTATCATAAAATTGAATGCATCAAACTATTCAAATGGGAAGCCTATAATGAAATATTATTTGCATTGGAAAGATTTGTTTGAGCCTATTCTAGGGGATAAAAGTATACTATCTAACATGAGTGAAGAAAAATGGATTAGTATGCACAGAAAAGTAGTAGATAATATCAAAAAGTGGATTGGTTAAAGTACATTTTAACACTTTGTCTAGGAGATGAGAGCTAATGTACTATGGAAAAGTTTGAACATATGATTGAAAGAAAAACTGGAATGAACAAATCTTCTTGTTCGAGAAACATTACTCAATTAAGATATAAAGATGGCGATGATATGAGTGAGTATTTGAGTACCTTTCAAGGATTGATGAACCAGGCAGTTTTATTAAAATTGAACTTGGATGATGAGGTATAGACTTTACTATTTTTTTAGTTTATTACCAGATAGTTAGGAAACAATGGTGATATCTATTAGCAATTTAGCTCGAAATAGTATCTTAACCATGGCTATCCCAAAAGAGGTAGTGTTGAACGAGGAGATTAGGAGGAAGGAACAAGGCACTATTAATGATTCTCAAGTATTGATTATGTAAAAGAAATAAGGAAAGGGGAGAAGTAAGAGTAGAAATCCTCACAATAGGAATGATAGATCCAAGAGCAAACATAAGTCACTGAAAAATATTAAGTGCTATCATTGTAAATAGAAATGACACTACAAGAAGCATTGCAGAGTTTTAAAACAAGAACTTGTTGAGAAAAAAACGTATTGGTGAGGTGAGAAATGAAAAAAAGACTACAACAGTTGTGGTAGGCGATGATAATATGTTAGTATTCTATGATGGTGATCATGTAAATGTTACCTATCAAGATAGTGATTGGATTATTGATTCAGGTGCATCATACCATGTTACTCCATACCGGCGTTCTTTCTCAACCTACATCAAAGGGGACTTTGGCTATATTAGGATGGGAAATCAGGTTTCTTGCAAAGTTGTAGGCAAGGTTGATATATATTTGGATATAGATATCAAATGCCAGTTAGTCTTGAGGAATGCCAGACACGTTCCTGATATTCACCTTAATCTTGTTTCTACTAGAAAGTTTGATGATGAAGGTTACTATAGTTCTTAAGGTGGAGGAAAATGGAAACTCAGTGAATGGAATCTAATTGTTGCTAAAGGAGAAAAACAGAACACTCTCTACTTAATGCACACCAAGTTGGCGAAAGGAGAGATAAATTTAATTCAAGACTCCTCTATTAATCATTTGCACAGGTGAATTAGACATATAAGTGGGAAAAGAATTCAGACACTTATCTGTAGGCAATTTCTTCCGAAGGTAACAAGTAGTTCTCTTAAATATTATGTTGATTGTATTTATGGAAAATAACATTGAGTTGTTTTTCAAAGATTTCCTTCATCTAAAGAGCTAAATCTATTAGAGCTGGCGCACACTGATGTCTGTTACATGAAAAATAAATCTCCTGGTGGTGCAATTTACTTTGTCACTTTTATTGATAACTGTTGGAATATATGCTCTTTAAACTAGTTTATCTGATGTAATTATCAAATTTATTAATAAAAAAAATTTATTCTCAAAATTTGTTTGTGAATTTACATTTTATTTGTGCACGATTTTCGTTTGGAAAGGACCCATTATGTTTAAGTAAGTGATCCATGTGAATGGTGGTCTTTCACAGTAAGGTATAGTTTACGGGTTACTTAACACATAAATGTTTGTTCTTAATCGATTGATGAGAATGAGAATCTCATCATGTATAGGTTATTGTGTTATGAATTTCAAATGGGGAATGACTTACCGTTAGCCAATGAGTAGTCCACTCACTTCTTGACATGAACATATTTCGAATACGTAGAACATGACCTGTAATAGTGATTTTTAAAAGTACTATTTAAAAGAAACCCAAACTATTACTGCTATAGCATGGACTAATACTCTACCGCTTGAGTATGAGTTGGTGGTCTGACGAAGTTAGAAGCATATACTTTGATATTCTATAGTTGAGATTCTTTCGTAAAATAAATATACTTGTATGTTGGGTATATGTGACTAATTAGTTAAGACAGACTTATACAAGATAGCTTCTACGCTATATCGTCCCTTGTGACTGTTCAAATGATCTAATTATCCAGAGCCCTGGGGAACATGACTTGGATGTTTACTTTAGGGTAGCTCCCTTAAAAAGTGGAAATATTCCAGTAGTCGTGGATTATTGGACTAGAGGTCTAAGGATGGTAAATGTCTGTTAGAGAGGTGTTAATACACTCTTCCTCTCTAATTGCACGGTAATGTGTAGAGGGGTATTTTAGTCATTACACCTATAGGTCGAAGACTTTGCTAACGTAGCATTGTCATTGGGGTAAATATTTTCTTATGGTGATATTAAGAAATATTTAAAATGTAAAATATAGCTACATTTTATCTAATTTAATTGGTTAATTAATTATTCAGGGCCCAAGGCTCAAATTGAATAATTAGAAATTAATCTAGATATAAACTAGATAAAAGGTATGAAATTTTATATTGATATATTTGAGTTTGTTAATTATTTATTAGGCTGTTTAATAAAGTTTAAAAAATAAATAATTAAGATTTATTATTTATGGGTGTTTAAGCTCAAGAATAAATAATTTAGCTAACCCAATGAATAAGACCAAGGGTAAAATAATTTTTTTAAAAAAATAATATTAAATTAATTAATTAATTAAATAAAAAAAGACAACACGGGATGCATGAAGGATAACATAAAGCATGTGTGTTTTCTATTTTCATGCAGATGAATTATTCTCTCTCGGGGTGTGTAAATGAAAAATGAATTGAAGCATTTCATTGGAGTATACACACTGGGGAAAAACCAATTTGTTGAGTGCAAACCCAATTCACAGAAACAAGCTTCTGTGAAACATTCACAGAATAGAAACGTAGTACAAACCCTCTTCTTTAAGCCTTCACCGGCTATGCTACGGATATCATTTCGGAAGATCGAAAGCTTCTCGTGGATGAGACGCAGTAAACATTTGCAAAGACGTGAGACACTAGCCTCGAATATCCTTATACAGATATCTACACTAATTCGAAGAGGTCCATTCAATCACAGAGGTAAATTTTTTGTTTTCCTAACATGTTTTCGTTTTGATGATTTTTACGATTTTAAGCCTTCAATTGGTATCAGAGCTATGGTTTGGCAAATGTAGGAAGCATATTAGGCTTAACTAAAACAAAAAAATATTTCTTTTGATTGAAATTTGTGATCCTTCGTGTTTACTGGTATAGATAGTTTCACTGTAAGCTTTGCGAGTGGAAGCAAAGGAACAATGTATTTTGATTATTTTCATAGATATCGTATAAGTCTAATATTTTTTAAGGGCATAGGTGGTTGTTTGGATGATTTTTAAGTGAAATAAGAAGAAAAATCGCAGAAGAATTCGTAGGATGCATTTTGGAGAAGATGAGCCGAGCCATTGCCATCAGCCGCGGCTTCAAACCATGCGCGGCTCAAGGAAGCTGAAATTGCAATTGCAAAGCATTTCCTTGCATGGTCAAAATTTTGACCGCGCAGCTGGGTGGGCTGAGTCCACAAGCCCGGATTCGGCCCATGGTTTTCCCATGGGCCGTGATCTAGTACGGCAGGTGCATGGACCCGACCGAATTAATTTTTTTTTTATCCCATATCAGACGAAATTATTTTTATTGCAATAGTTAATAATCTTTGAATATTTTGTATGAAAAATAATAGTAAAGGAAATTTTAGGATTAAATAAGACCATAAATTAATTAATGTGTTTAATTCTATTATTTGGACACTTAAGTTAAAAGAATAGAAAATCATGAAAACATTTACAGTTTTCTAACATGCTTATTTCTTTTTATACCCTATGTGTGCGTTTTCTCAAAGGCCAAAGTCTTTGGGAATTTTGACAAAGAAAAATATTTTTCTTAAATCAAATTGTTAATTTTAATTTGAACAAAAATTAATTCTTGAAAATTTTCTCGAAGGATTTTATCCTTGACATAGAAAATATATTGAATTTAGATATTTTTGTGAATTAAAATAGAAAACCATTTTGATTGAATTTTAACAAGAAAAATTATTTTTGTCAAAACTTGATATCAAAATCTCTCAAAAATTTTATTGATTTTTTTTTTAAAATTATTAATTTTATTAAATTAAATAAAATTAATCCATGAAAAATTTTCTCAAAGGGTATAAACCTTGACATAGAAATTTTTATGGGTTTAGATATTTTATTTTGAGTTAAAAGAAAACTTAATTGAAAAATTCAAAATATATTTTCCAAGAAAAACCCTTAGTTTAAAATACTAAGTGGGAGAGGGGTTCCAACGGCCCCACGCTTCCATCACTATCCTCATTAGAGATCGTGGGTCCCCTTGCATAACCTTGGGAGTGACCCGTATGGATGGGGATACCACAAGGATCTAGAATTAATGGATGAATATAATTAATAACCCAAGACACATGCTATGATCAGCCAGCCCACGTTAGAGGTTATAGTGCGAGGAATGTCCATAGGAAATGAGAAGAGATGGTCATCCCACAATGGAGTTATCTTCTAGATCATTACCTAGAAGAAAATTTAATTTGTGGTGATTAATACACTTAGCTTAGAAAATTGTTAATCTTCCCGAGAAGTTATGTTAGTTTTTTTAAGAGCCAAATTAATCATATTAAAGATAATAGTGATAGGGTTAACTATTATCGAAATTAATATGAGGATAAGTCATAAATTATTTTAATTTTTCACAAACTGATTTTTTTTTTCAATATTTCAGAAATAGTTAGTGGAGGTTCTTTCAGTCCTTTAGCCGTTATTCTCTGTGAGAATAAGCTAATCGATCCGAATTATGTGGACTGGAAAAGAAATTTGGACATAATACTCACTGCTGATGAGTATAAGTATGTCCTCTTTGAAACCTGCCCTGTTATCGAGGAGAGTTCCACCACGGAAGAGCGTGAGGCTGAAAAAGTATGGAAGAAGGCTAACGAAATGACTCGATACTACATGTTGGCCTCCATGTCTAACGTGCTCCAGTCAAAATACAAGCACGTGGCCACTACATATGATATTAGCCAATCATTAGCCACGATATTTGCCGATAAGAGCCAGCCCACAAGGCAGGAAGCTCTTAGGACGATAATAAACACTAAGATGGTTGATGAAGCACCAGTCAGGGAGTATATGTTCAAAATGATTGCTGCTTTCAAGGAAGCGGAAGTCTTAGGGGCTGTTATTGACCTCGAGAGCCAAGTGGACATGGTTCTCTAATCTTTGCCGGGCTCTTTTACTCAATTCAAGTTGAACTACAACATGAACAAATTGAATATGACTTTAACTGAGTTATTGAAAGAGCTCCAGGTGGCGGAGAAGGTCATGAAGCTACAGTCCAAAGCTATGATTGCTAAGATTTTTTCTTTTAGAATTGGGTCCAAGCTCAGGAAGTTCAAGAAGAAGAAAGGAAATGTACAGGTCCAACCCAAGCACCAACCCAACAAGCCCAAAGGCAAATGCTTCAAATGCGAGCAGAAGGGACACTGGAAAAAGGAGTATCCAAAACTTTAGGCCAAGAAAAACCCTATAGGTATTGTTCTCTATCTAGAGTCTATTTCAATGATTGGATCAATTTCACTTGGATTGTTGATTTTGGTGCCATTGATCATATCTGTAACTCGTTACAGAGGTATAGTAAGATAAGAAAACTCCAGAAGGGTGAGCATGGACTACGAGTAGGAAATGGAGCATGAGTATGGGCCCTTGCGGTGAGAGAGCTGGATCTTGTTTTTTATTGTAATAAAGCAGTTAAGGATATTTTATATGTACCCAGTTTTAGACAAAATTTGATTTCAGTTGCAAAACTAATAAATCATGGATATTCTGTTTCTTTCCATTCTGGTATTACTATCAGTAGAAATGGAGAAATTTTATGTACAGGGCACATGTATGGAAACTTATTCTTTTTAGATCCTACAAACAATCAAATAAATAATGCTCAATCTGAACCTTTAAGTAAGAAGAGAAAAACCAATGTTAATGACTCATATCTTTGGTATTTAAGGTTGGGCCATATTAACTCAACCAGGATTCAGAGGTTAATCCATGATGGGCCATTAGACTCATTAAGATTGGAAAATTAGCCTCAGTGTGAATCCTGCCTTATGAAAAAAATGACCAAAATGTCATTTACCCAAAAAGCTGATAAAGTCAAGGAGATATTAGGTCTTGTTCATATTGATGTGTGTGGTCCCTTATCTACTCAAGCTAGAGGGGGGTTTTGAGTACTTTATCACTTTCACGAATAATTGTACAAGGTTTGGTTATGTCTACCTGATGAGGCGCAAGTCTGACTCTTTTAACAAGTTTAAAGAGTTTAAGGCTGAAGTAGAGCGTCAGACAGGTAAACTGATCAAAACCTTACGATCGAATCGTGGTGGAGAATACCTCCTCGGTGAGTTTAAGGATTGCATGGTACATCACGAAATAATATCTCAACTCTCTGCGCTGGGTACACCCCAACAGAGTGGAGTAGATGAGAGAAGGAATAGGACATTAATGGAAATGGTCCGAAGTATGATGTCTCATGCTACTCTTCCAGTCTCTTTTTGGGGATATGCCTTGGAAACAACATCATACATTATGAACTTAGTGCCTTCTAAGTCAGTACTTAGGATACCTTATGAGATGTGGACTGGACATAAGCTAAGTCTAAATCATCTCAAGATATGGGGCTGTCCAGATTATGTATTGATTAAGGGAGATAAGCTAGAACCAAGATCAGAATTGTACTACTTTGTTGGGTATCCAAAAGGGACAAAATGAGGTTACTTTTATCATCCCAATGAGTAGAAAGTACTGGTAAGCACTAATGCTATATACTTGGAGGATGATCAAAGTACTTCGACTAAAGGTTCAACAAGGTTGGAACTCAAGGAGAAGTTATCTTTGCAATCAACTTTTTCAGACCCGATTATGGAACAAAAAGAAGCACAGCCTCAAGAACCTGTTCAAACGGAGATTCGTCGTAGGGGGAGGATATCTAGAGTTCTAGAAAGATAGATAGGAGAGGATTTTGAGCCAGTCTCTAACCATCAGGAACAAGATCCCACTAGATACGAAGAAGCTATTGCTGAAGCCGATGCAGATCTATGGCATGAAGCAATGAAAGACGAGATTGAGTTTATATACTTCAATTAGGTTTGGAATCTTGTAACTTCACCTGAAGGGATAAAACCCATTGGGTGTAAGTAGCTATAGAAGAGAAAAATGGGAGCGAATAGGAAGGTGAAAACCTTTAAAGTCAGGCTTGTGGCGAAAGGGTACTCTCAAAAAGAGAGAATTGATTATGATGAAATCTTTTTCTCGGTAGCTATGCTTAAGTCCATCTGTATCCTTCTTGCCATTGCATGTCATTACGATTATGAGATATGGCAAATGGATGTTAAGACAGCATTTCTTAATGGCTATCTTAACGAAGACATCTATATGTCCCAACCGGAAGGTTTTATTGCTAAAGGCGAGGAAAACATATGGTCTGCAAGCTTAAGAAGTCTATTTATAGACTTAAGCAGACATCTAGAACATGGAATATTCATTTTGATGAGACTGTAAAGTCTTAGGTTTTATTCAAAACGAGGATAAACCATGCGTGTACAGAAAATTGGAAGGTATAAATGTAATTTTTCTTATCTTATATGTGGATGACATTCTACTCATTGGGAATGATGTAGGGACATTGTCATCTACTAAGGTTTGACTGTCTAGTCAATTTAGTATGAAGGGCTTGGGAGAAGCCAGTGACATTCTCGGGATTAAGCTTATTAGAAATAGGAAGCAGAAAATGTTAGGATTATCCCAAGCGACATACATTGATAAGATGTTGGCCAAGTTTAGCATGGACTCTTGCAAGGGACAAGGGAGTTCTAATCCCTTGCAGACATGGGTTGTCTTTTTGTTCTAAGGATTGTCCTAAGTCTAAGAGGAAAAAGACAGGATAAATAGGATTCTCTATGCTTTTGCTGTGGGAAGTCTCATATATGTCATACTGTACACTAGGCTAGATATCTGCTTTGCTGTAGGCTTAGTTAGCAGATATCAATCAAACCCTGGGGAGGTTCATTAGCAAGCTATAAAATATATTTTGAAGTATCTCAATGGTACGAAAGATTATATGCTGGTTTACAAGGCTGACGACTTGATTCCTACTGGATACACGGACTTAGATTTTTAGGCAGATAAGGATGAGAGAAAATTCATTAGTGGATATATCTTCACCTTGTCTGGAGGAACTGTTTCATGGAGGAGTATCAAGGAATCTTGTATTGGTACTCGACCATAGAAGCTGAGTATGTGGCAGCTTCGGAAGTATCCAAGAAAGCAGTCTTGCTCCGAAAGTTCCTTTCAGAACTTGGAGTTGTGCCACACATGGACAGAGTGATTGTGGTGTATTGCGACAACTCTGGAGTAGTCTCGCAATTCAAAGAACCCAGGAACCATAAGAAGGGGAAGCACATCCAGATAAAGTACTACTTAATTCGGGATTTCATTCAGAGACAGGAAATCATGGTGGAATAGATAGCCTCGGAGAACAACCTAACAGATCCCTTCACCAAGCTTTTGGCTGAAAGAGTCTTCAAGAGACACTTAGACGCTATAGGAGCGGGCACCTACGGACTTTTGTAGTCTTAAAGTGCAAGTGTGAGATTATTGGAATATATGCCCTCTAAACTAGTTTACCTAATATAATTATCGAATTTATTAATAAAAGAATTTATTTTCAAAATTTGTTTGTGAATTTACATTTTATTTGTGCATGATTTTTGTTTGGAAATGACCCATTGTGTTTAAGTAAGTGATCCATGTGCATGGTGGTCTTTCACAGTAAGATATGGATTACGGGTTACTTAATGCATAAATGTTTGTTCTTAACCAATTGATAAGAATTGGAATCTCATCATGTCTAGGTTATTGTGTTATGAATTCCAAATAGGGAATAGCTTACCTTTAACCAGTGAGTAGTCCACCCACTTCATGGCATGAGCGTATTTCGAATACGTAGAACAAGACCTATAATAGTGACTTTTAAAAGGACTATTTAAAAGAAATCCAGACTATTACTGCTATTGTGTGGACTAATACTCTACGGCTTGAGTATGAGTTGGTGGTCTGACGAAACTAGAAGTATATACTTTGATATACTGTAGTTGAGGTTCTTTCGTAGAACCAATATACTTGTATGTTAGGTATATGTGACTAATTAGTTAAGACAGACTTGTACAAGATAGCTTCTACGCTATATTGCCCATTGTAACTGTTCAAATGATCTAATTATCCGGGACCCTGGGGAACATGACTTGGATGTTTATTTTAGGGTAATTCCCTTGAAAAGTGAAAACATTCCAGTAGTCGTGGATCATTGGACTAGAGGTCTAAGAATGGTAGATGTCTATTAGAGAGGTATTAGTACGCTCTTCCTTTCTAATTGCACGGCGATGCAGAGAGGGATATTTTAGTCATTACACCTGTAGGTTGAAGACTTTGCTAACGCAGCATTGTCCTCCTTGGGGGTCAATATTTCCTTATGGTGATATTAAAAAATATTTAAAATGCAAAATATAACTATTTAAATAGATGGGTATTTTGGTCATTTTAATAACCAAGACGATATGTCTTTTGGTCCCCGAAATGGTCCTTAAGTCATGGAAGATTGGGTTAAAGAATTAGTCTTGATAATTATTATTTTATTTTATTTTATTAATCTAATTTATTATTGGACTAGAAGAAAATAAAATATCTAAGGGAGAGTATTTATTTTATCTAGTTTAATTGGTTAATTAATTATTCAAGGCCTAAGGCCCAAATTGAATAATTAGAAAATTAATCTAGATGTAAATTAGATAAAAGGTATGAAATTTTATATTGATCTATTTGAGATTGTTAATTATTTATTAGACTGTTTAATAAAATCTAAAAAATAAATAATTGAGATTTATTATTTATGGGTGTTCAAACCTAAGAATAAATAATTTTTCTGGCCCAATGAATAAGATCAAGGGTAAAATAAATTTAAAAATAACAATAATATTATTAAATTAATTAATTAATTAATTAAAATAAAATAAAAAGACAATACGGGATGGATCCCGTATTATTTTGCATGAAAGATAATAGAAAGAACATATGCTTTCTGTTTTTACGCAGATGAATTATGCTCTCTCGGGGTGTGTAAATGAAAAATAAATTGAAGTATTTCATTGGAGTATACATACTGGGGAAAAACCAATTCGTTGAGTGCAAACCCAATTCACATAAACAAACTTCTGTGAAACATTCACAGAAGAGAAACCTAGTGCAAACCCTCTTCTATAAGCCTTCACCGACTATGCTACGGGCATCATTTCAAAAGATCGAAAACTTCGCATGGATGAGACATAGTAGACATTTGTAAGGATGTGTGCCACTAGCCTCGAATATCCTTATACAGACATATACACTAATCCAAAAAGGGCCATTTAATCACAGAGGTAAATTTTTCATTTTCCTAACATGCTTTCGTTTCGATAATTTTTGCCATTTTAAGCCTTCAATAACTTTTTTAGAAAAGCTGGCGCACACTAAGTCGCTGTACCCATCGCACCGGAGTGGGACAAATAACTTCTTAAAAGCAAATCAGTATTGAACTGGTGATTCGGTCAGCATTCCTTTCAGTCGCATTGCAACTTGTCCCAAAGAGAGCCGGCGTTGGGTACGTCCCCAACTCGTGTACAAATATTCAAGAAATGTTACATGGATGCTAATGGAAGTTCTTCCGACTCTCATATTACCAATGTAGTGGTAAGCTGGTTTCTGGTTGTAGTGCTGGTTTCTGGTTGTAGTTATTTCAGGTTTTTTTTTTTTCTCGGACATCCATGCACTTAGTTATCAACCTCAACAAAGAAGATTTCTAATAAAACTTCCAGTATTCCAAAGTGAACAATTTTTTTGCAACATAATATTTAGAAACCCAGATTCTGTATTGACATCTAGATGGCATTCTATATGTATATTATTTGTCCATGTCATTTTCCTTTTTTAATCCAAAGTAATAGCAAGTAAAACATAAATTCTTTTACTAGAATGGGTGAATTTTTTCACTCCCACTGTTTTATTTTCCATTGAATTTCTGTGACTTTTTTTATATCCTTGGACTTTCTTTGCCTTCTCGTATCAAATTTTTTATATCCTTTCTGTTCGTTGATAGTAAGTTTAGTTTGTAGAAGGGGACGTGAGGGGAAGAGGGAAGGAAAAGGGAAGCTAAAATATTTGTTCTTACCTTCTTTTTGTTTGGTATGAAGGGAAAAAGGAGGGGAGAAGAAAGAGATTTATTGATTTACTTTATCCTTTTATCCCATACTCTCTTTCATTTAAACTTTTAAAACTAAAAGCAGGGCATTCTTGCCATTCATGCATCTGCTTCATTTTCTCTACATTTCATTCTAACTAAATGATGTAAATTTATGTCCACAATAACTTCCTCTCCTCTTTGCATTTCACATTTCATCAGCATTTGCCTTGTTGTTATCATAGTATTATTGTTGTGGCAACAAAGCATAAAGAAATGATAAAGGAATAATATCACCACCTTGATTATATTTAGATTAAAGCAAAAAGGATGGCCAAAAAGTCATTTATTGTTTCTGTTATTTTATTTTCATCACAAGAATGCTAAGGGAAGAGGAAATTTTTTATCTTGAGATTCACTCTTATGCTTGTTACAACCACTTTACGAGTAGTTATTTCCGTGTGCATCTTATAATGGGGGTTTTGTACTTGAACACAAGAGTCTAGCTTACTCCAACACCACATATATATATATATATATATATATATATATATATCCAGTATAAGTAAAATCAGTTAGGAGAATTTTCTATAGCTTATTATTATTTTGACAAAGATTCATATGGAAAGGTTCTAGTAACTGCAATATAAACCAAAATCTTTGGACTGCTAGTCACAAGATTGTAGTGCTAATCTTTGGACTGCTAGTCACAATTGTTTGAGGACATTTTCTGAACGAATGGCTGGTTGGAAATTTTGTTTCTGTGTTGTTTGGTGTGTTTTGCAGCAAGTGCTGTAAGTTTCCTCATTGATGCTTTTCTTATCTTTCTAAAGTTCTATAACTACAGTGCTATTTTAGGAACAAGATTGTAGTGATGGTAAATTTCTGGTTTTTTTTTCCTAGTGTTAGTTTTTTTTTCTTAAAGTTCTGCCAAGAGGAGCCTTATTTCTTTTTTTTTTTATTTTTTTTTTGGTGCTGGTTGGAAATTTTGTTGCTGTATCATCTAGTGTGTTTTGGAGCAAGTGTTGTAAGTTTCCTCATGGCTTTCTCTTACTCTTTTGAGTGGTTTTTGTAAAAAATGATTCAAATAGTAAGTTTCCTCATGATTTCCTCATTGATGCTATTCAGATAAGTAAGAACTAAGGCTGTAATATGTGCATGTAAAATGACAATTGGTGATATTACATGACTTGCTGGTTTTGTCTCTTTGGGAGCCTTATTTCTAGCTTTTTTTTTTTTTTTCTGATGGTTGGAAAAAAAATTTCTGTGTTGTTTGGTGTGTTTTGGAGCAAGTGTTGTAATTTTAATAATTTATTTTGTTTAATATTCTTCTTTCAACAGAATGAAATGGATGAAAGAACTACAGAGCTCACTCCTGGCTCAGAAGATAGACTTGGGCCAAATGATAGATTCTCTCAAGTTGTTGGCCCAAATAAATATGGCAGAATCCACATGTTTGGTAGTGGTGTTCACCCTTCGAATGTATGGATTGAACTACCAAGTCGCAGCACATCCTTTCGTATAATTGAAGAGCAAAGAGATGAAATTACAAGTATGAAACACCAGTTAAGTGAACAAGCAAAAGAACTTGCAGCGATACATGCATTGTTAATGCCCCGGAGAAATAGTTCATCCCCACCTGATTCAAGAATCCCATCAATGTATTCCAATAGTAGCACCACTACATTAAGGGTATAGACCATATTTTAACATAATTCCTACCTTACTTGTTCGTTAATGTAGCAAAGCATGCGTATAAATAGTTCATCATCCCCCCTTTTTTTTTTTGGTTTGGATCTGGTGTTGGTTGGTGTTGGTTTTGGCTAGTGTTGGCTGATGTTGGTTTCAGTGCATTTTCAGTAGCATCATCAATACATTTTCAGTGCATTTTTTGTGTTGGCTGATGTTGGTTTCATTGCATTTTCAATGAATTTTCAGTAGCATTTTCAGTGCATTTTTAGTACCATTTGGGTCAAATGTCAGGATATGTCTGTGATAAGTTTTATTAGATTTAAATTAAATCATAAGTGGATGAATAAAGGGACCAGGATAGTTCTGCAAAAAGAAGTTATACATCTTTAATTGTTTTTAGCTTGTGTTGAATGGAGGAAAAATGCTACTAATGACCATTCCTTTTGATGAGTTCTATTTACTGGAACAGTGACTGGAGGATTCTTGATATTACTTGCGAAGTTTAATAAGCTGTTAATTTAAGTTTCTGGGAAGTTGGAGCAGTTATTTTTGAAGTCTAATTTCACCTACCTTAGATTTCTAGAATAGAAGGCTTTGAAGAGAAACTGAAGGATACTCAAGTAGCAAAACTGATGAGTCTGGACTTTGAAGGTTTTAGAGAGACTAAATTTTACACTTATGCATTCTTGAATAAGCATCCATTGTTAACCTTAATTACTTATGCTATTGGTATGAATAAATGTCTCTTATGAAGTTGAAAGGAAGCATAAATTGCAGCTATTTTGTTGAGATAGATCATAGTAAAAGTTAACTTTGCTGATAAATATTGATGCTTACTTTACATAGTCAATTCCTTTTTCATGACCACGAGTTGTTTAGCTTGTTTGACTAATTCCATTAAATATAGACTGAATAAAATATTAATTGCAGGTTGGTGGATATGTTTCAATTTTAAGCATGTTGGATTCAACTAAAGTAGTTGCTACAGGCCATATTCAAAATTTAGATCCATCCCAACAAGTTGGGGGACTAAGGCTAGGTGAGGGATGGTGTGAAGTTATGATTTTATCTTCCTTCCATCATGATGAGCAATTGATAAGGCTATTAGATCTCATTCAAATAATTGGAGACGCTATTGGATTATCTATTGCTTGGCCACGCCATTTGGTAACTGTCTAAACACTTACCTTATTAATTAGTTTAATATTTGTTGTTTTTCATCATGCCTTATAATGTTGTTGTTACTAAATTCATTCCGTATAATAAATATAGGTAAGATTCGCGAAGAAGATTGAATATGCATCTCAGTATCAAAGCAGTTTGGGATTGGGACAACATAAATGATGCTTGGTTTGGAAGAACAAATTTTTAGTTTTAGATTAACTTGGTTTCAAGAACTAATGTATTCAAATATACTGGTACTCAATTTTGTACTATTGTTGTTCGATGAATATGAATGTTAAATTTGGATATTATAAAATTTACATTTAGATTTACTTTCTCTTTGGTGTGGCTTTTGATTGTTTTGATCTTTCATATAATGCATTTAAAAATTATATTTTATTTATGGGGGAAACAGGTATATATTTAAGGCAGGTAAAAAAAAAAAAAAAAATAGAGGCCTAATAAGCACTGATGCTTATTGGCATTACATAACCTATGGTGACACTTTTTTCCATCATATTAGAGCCGACACATTACATGACACTTTTCAGTGTCGCGCAAGAAGCCATATACTAACGCTTTGTATATCATATTAGATGTACTTTCATGACATTTTAGGCGACACATTATAGTATCTATTGTGACACCTACAAGTGTCATAGTACAACACTTTTTGTGACGAAAACAATTGTCATATTAGCCATGATTTCATGACATATTGTTGTGTCATAGTAGTGGTATTTGCCTGATGCCGATTAGTGTCACAATATAATACCTATTGAGACCACATACTTTGTCAAATTAACATAGAGTTAATGACGCTTTTTGTGACACAAAAAAATGTCACCATAGAAGACCTATTATGACTGTATAACTCGTCACATTAGACATTCTTTAGTGACGCTTTTCAGTGACACTTTTCAACCTCAGAGCACCTATTGTGACACGACTTTAGACGATGCCATGGCAAAGCGTCAGTAGGCCAAAAGCGTCAGGAAATCCACCCTTTAGTGACGGAATTTTGCGTCACTATAGCCTATTTTTCTTGCAGTGACGACTCCGGGTTCTTTCTGGCGGAACAGTGCTAATGTGTGCTCCTGTCCCGCGGGAACTAATCATAATACAAAATTCACATAAAATATTTAGTTGAGTAATCTAGAATTTTGATTTTTTTGTATTTATATTCAAGAATCCATTAAAAGAACATTTGTGCATTCTTTTGCATAATTGCACATGAATGGCGCGATCCTAAACATTTCTAAACATTGTCAATATCCTCAAACATTTTTGTTCCATATATTCAAGTATCTATTGAATGAACACATATTCAAGCTATATATTCCTTCAGTCCATCTAAAATGTTTTGTTGTTTCTTTTGCTCTAATCCAAGGTAAGAAATATTGCATCACAAATCCGTAACTATAGTAAATAGTGATTTCTATATTCTTCCACATTTATTAAACATATATGAAAATGCAAGAAATGCATTCTATATCTCAACTTTGCTTCATTTTGCCATTGAAGCAAACTTAATCAGGCTTCAACATATCAGAACTTTTTTAGGTAGCCTTAAAGGTTCCTTCACTTATTCAAGCATATATTCATCTCAATTATTTTCTAAAAGTAGATGAATTAAACTCTGTCAAACATGTCTACCATGAATGCATTAAAGTTTTATCTATACATTTGCATGCAGTGCGACTTAGACTTCTTTCTTATATATGTTCACAGTTAACATAAGCGAAGAAGAAGATTTAAACAAAAGCTTCGTATACACTATTGCTTTACTAATGTCTATCCACTATGAGAACAGTTTCTTCTACATATTCTTTAATCTTTGCACACATAATATTACAAGGAAAACAATCTGAACACCATATACAAGTTTCAAATATGGAAAAAGCTATATTCCAAAACAACATATTAGGTAATAATATCAAGTTAGCAGGACAAAAACTTTTGCCTTGGCAGGAGTAGTAGGGCTTTCATCATCATTTACAACAGAATTGTAGCAGTTATTCTTCAAGAACTGCTACACAGAAAAAATTATATCTATCAATAGTAAAGATACGACAACCAAACCATACTTGTTTTATATCTATCATTAGTTTGCACAATTAAGAGGGTACAAAAGTTGAAACTCACTTCACTGATTTTTCTTGCCAAAAGAAGTTATAGGGTAGGATAAGAGATGGTGTTATACACCTATGTTGATTTATATACAAACCATGATTTACATAGCTCTAGTATCCCATAGCTTGGACACTTGAAGATGCCTAGGAATTGCAATAATGATAGGAGTGTGTTTGACTGTCTATTTATAATGTATGATTAATAATTTTTTTTTTACTTTCACATTGCTTGATTTTTTATTGTAATTTTAATTTTCTAACATGTAGTTTGATTTAAAAAAAAAAAATTAGACACGGAGAAAGTTTAAAAAAAAAAAAAAATCAGCCCATTTTGCCCACTTTCTTTTGATTCCTTTTTCTCCGAGTCAATCGCTACCGGAGGACGAAGCAAATGATTAGAAAATTACTAGTAGTCCTGAAAACAGGAAATCACTGGTGAGATTCAACTGCTGTAGCCTTCTCTCATTTGAAGCTTCCATCTCTGCAGGCTCATTGACCCAAAATGCAGATGAAGCCCCAGAAATCAGTACGGCGACAGGAAACGATAGGTCCACGGCACAAATATAAATCCATAGGCAAGAATCCAAGAGAAATCAAGGCCACCCCACTGAATCGAGCTAGCAAGAGGCCACTACGCAAGATATACAAATGTTCGGAGTTCGACTCTGAAGATCTCGGCGGGCTTGACACTTTACTCCCCAGATTTGGGCCATCTTATTATGCAAATGACTCAATGGAAGGTGCCAAGGAGGATGCTTGGCAGCAGGTGTTGAGAAACTCTCCTGCGGAAGAAAAGGAAGAAACCGAAGATACTTACTTGTCTGCTATCAGAAGAGTAGAGAAAACAGCTAGGGCTACTTATGCAGATGAAGTATTGGATGGCTTGAGTGATTCTCGATTCCGCTGGATGATGATAAAAGGTGGCTGTTTCTTCCTCCAATTAGCCCTGTTCATTCTTGAGGCTTCCGAGCAATTGGGATATCCAGACGATCACATAACTTTTGGGACAAAGCAGGATAAAAATAAGGTTTCTCAAGTGTGGATAAAGTCGATGTTTTATGTGGGAAATCAGATTCCTCTTGTAGTCCTGAACGAGTTAATGAAGCAAACCTTCTTCCAAGATGTCATACGAGAGCATGAGAAATGGGATAGGCCCAAAGATTTTTTGTCCAAGGAGGTCTTGTTTGATTTGTTGATACCGCCAGCAATAGAGTATGCCAATCGTAAAACATCTTCAACTCTATTGAAAGTGCCTGCAAGAAGTACCTATTGGTCAGAGGAACAACCTTCTGACTTGCTCCATGGCCTCCAAATTTTGGTGCTCGGCCCGCAAGGTTCAAGAAACGACTCTAATGAAAATGATGAAGAGGATGAGGAAGAAGGTGATCTGGAAGCTGGAGGAGCATCCAATAACGAAGGTTTCAGCAATGATAAAGAACTCCGTGTCTCCGGGCTGGGCAAAAGGGGAATTTACTTCTGGAAATCGAACGGAATTCGAACTAGAGGAATTAAGTTAAAGGGTCGCGTGTTGTATGCTCGTCTTTACCTACCTACAATCCCAGTGAATCGAGAGACAGAGATGCTGTTCAAAAATTTGAAGTACTATGAAATCCATCAGCAAAAGAGCGAGGTAAGGTCCTATCTGGGATTCATGAACAGGCTCATTTCAACAAATGAAGATGTCCATGCCCTAGCCTCAGAAGGAATCATTGAAGCAAGCAAGCCTTACTATAAGGAGAGGTTTCTGAGAATGTTGAAAAATCTGAAGGAAACGGACACCAATCGCGATCATCGACATGTGATGCAGCAAATGAGAGATTATTCAAGCTTTCCATGGGAAAAGTTCAAATACGTAGCTATAATAGCTTTCATCCTTACCATTGCGCAAACAGTCTTTGGTGTGCTCAGTTATGTGGTAGCAGTGGCACAGTTAAATCAATCCCATTCTTGATTTATTACTACTATCATTTTGCTATGTTTATTCCTAAGGCCACCGGGTGCCTAATTATTGGAAGAATCTGAAAATGATTTCCCCAATTGTAGTACGTACCGGATTAGGATCTCCTTCATTTAGAATGTGATGGTCATTTCGTTTTGAATGTACATTTTCCATTTTTTTTTTCTTATGTCGGTTCTTAAAATAAGTATCTTTTTTTTTCAAATTATATGTATTAAATTTTGTACTTTTTAAAAATAAGTAGTATGTAATATTTGTGACACAAGTAGTTAATGTAATAATTTGTTAAATAAATATATATATAAGTATTTCCTTGCTAAGTTAATTACAGAAATGTACAAGTATTTTCTTTCTTGCTAAGTTAAAATAAATTTATTCACACAATAGAAAATGAAAACCGACCTTTCTTTTCGCTGTAAAAAAATCTATTCTCACCGTAGAAAATATAATGGGTTGTCTTGCTTGTTCAGCCTTGCAAATAGACGAGAAATTACAACACATGCAAACGCTTGCAAATATACACGATGACGTCTGTGTTAAGCAAGTAACAACTCAGGGAAATATTGAGAAAGATGAGATCTTGCAAGCAGAACAAACAAGACAACCCTTTACATTCAAAATTGAATTCACAGGAGCTCAAAGCCTTTGAAGGAAGTCAGAGCAAAACAACGGCCATCTCAAAGCTAACAAATGCTCCTAACTACTATATCCAGCTTTGAAACACTTGCTACATTTAATGTGAATGCTTACATCGACGCCTTTTATGACACCAGATTGAACAAGTAATTTTAAAATTAACAGTGACCTTTGAAAGATAGACCATTAAGACTACGGATTTTTTACATGGATAGTAAGTAAAGTAGCCTTGTGAAGTCATTGAAAAATAGTCACGTTGCTTTGAAATTGACAGATTTTTGAAATATGGACACCAAGATTGAGGACAACTTAGGTAGGGTGAGTATTTTTTTCCCCTCAAAAACACCCTTGTCTTCTCCTTCCTCATTCACAGTAGAACCCAGATCTGATAAAAGCAAACATCCAAGGCAGCATAATGTCGGCGCTAGGGGGAAGGAGAAATGACGAAGGAGATTCAAGCCATTCGAGTTCAAGGTATAATGAGAGAAGCCGTTTTTCAGAGAACCCACCAACAGAATGCTATTGTCACGTCTCAACTTTGATTCGAATTTCATAGACTGATAAAAATCCGAGGAGGCAATTTGTAGCGTGCAAAAATATCTGGGTGAGTGGAAATGTTGTCAATGAATGTAAACAGTTGTGTTCAAAGATTAAAAATTGAAAAGCTATTTATTTTTTCTCTATTTTTAGGGTATGAAGAAATGTAAATTGTTCTGTTGGGTTGATCCTCCCATGTGCGAAAGATCTAAGGTTGTCATACTTGGTTTGTTAAGAAGGATTAGGAAGTGGAAGCAGAAAGGGCATTGTTGAAGAAAAAGAAGAAGGGCATTTGGAGTGCTCTCATTCTATCTTGGTTCTTAGTGATAGTCCTTTAGTTGGGCTTAAAATAGTTATTGCCATAAGTTCTGTTGGTGTAAATGTTGTTGTCTTGAAAAGGAAAGAAAATGTGTAGGTGGAACTTTTTGATGGAATATGCTATGTTTTACCGTTATTGCACTAGGTGATGGATGAAGGAATGAACTCTTATGTATTACTATGATATAGTAGTAGAAAAGTTATGAAGTCATTTTGTCCAGAAACAACTTGTTGTGTCTTTTGGCTTGATGTACTAATGTCTTTTATATCGGTTAAACGGTTTATGTCCTAATGGTCTTATCCATTCTTTACATGGGTTGTTGTACGCCAAAATTTGTTGCAATTTCTTGCCATTCTAGTATGTGTTTGGCCTGCTTCAAAGGCATAAAATTACCACCAAAGAAATGGAGGATGAATGAACATGCTTAATCTTAGGAAAACTGACACAAAACACCAGATACATAATATAAATTAAACATCAACAAAAACCAAGGTTTCCTTTCCTTTCCATTCATACACAATACAATATCCAATTTCTGCCTAATGCCAAAACAAAACCCAAGTTTCTAGAATAGACAACAAAACCAAACAATATTAGACCATCATCTTTACACCCTTCATAAACAATCTAAACAATGTCCACAGTAGGCAATTACACTAAACCATTATCTTTTCCTGCCTATCTCCAAAAGATAATCATGTTATATTATTAAGCACTACCAAAAACAACTTGCAGTTAAGACAAATTTACACTTGCAACTTGATAGTATCTAACATAGTTCAGCCTCCTCTTAAAACTGCATCACATTCTATTCCCTCTAGTCTAGCCTCCTCATAGTATGCAACATTTTGATCTTGGGATGCAAGCTTGCGCCTTGCACAGTACATCTTGCTCTGTTGTGGCCTAGTGCGCCACACCAACTATACCTTGAGGGTCTCCTGACCTTTATTTTAGCCTATGAAACAAACAGATAAATCATTCAAAAGTGAGGTATTACCTCTCCCTCATCAATTTAGACAGCTGGCTCTACTTCTTGATTTGGAACATCAAATTCTCATTGTTGGTCTGCCCTAACAGCATTGTGGGCCTGACCTTCAGATGGCAGTGGGAAATTAGCACTAGATTGACCCACATTTTCAGTACCCTCATAAGGCTTAGAATTTAATTTCTTCAGCCCACTTGGCCCATGTGGGGCCATTTTTATATTATTTACAACAGTAGGATTTTTTCAAGATCGTTTATTATGGCCAAGTTTGCCACATTTATTCAAATGGTTCCCAATTGTCTTTTCAACTTCAGCTCCCACGTTTTGTGAACCAGATAGAACATTTTCAACTTCAACTGGCTCATTTTGTGGAGCATAGTCAAGGTTTTCATTACATTGTTTTGGAATAGATTTCCTACTTGGCTTACTTGGGCATTTTCTGGAATTGTGTCCAAAAAGTCCACATATTCTACACTTGTTATCACTAAAACTAACCCTCCTCATCCTTTGAACCCCTTGTTCATCAATCTTGTAGCCTTTCTCTCCAATGTCAGGCATTCTCTTCTTTTTGGGCCTTCCACGTAATCTAATATTTTCTGGGGGCAACAGTGGTTGCTTTGTTGAACTGGGCCAGTTTTTAGGGCCATTAACTGGGCAAATAATTTTCCCATATGCCCTTTCATATGCTTCTATGCTATAACATTCATCTACAAAGTCTTCAAGGTTCTACCCAATATACCCTAGAGTAGTCACCGCATGAACACAAGGGATGCCAGAAATGTCTCACATTCTACAAAAACATGTCTTTATTTCAGTGTCAACTACAAACTGTTCCTGATTTTTTTCCTTCACTTGAAACTTTGAACCACTAGCATAGGATGTCATGCATTTTCCTGATTCTGATTTCAATGTCTCCAGTCTTGTTGTAATTCGTGGGCAGATCTTCCCTTTTTGCCTATTGATCCACTGCCTCTTCGACTGGTGTCGCAGCATAAGGTGCACTCTTATTATTTCTAGTAATTGTAATACAAGTTTAGATCTTGCTTGAAGAATCTGTCTATTGAATAACTCACTATGATTGTTCAGCAATATGTCATATTTGGTGACTTCTCTGAAATGGGATCTAATCCAAAACACTGGAGATGTCTGATTTTTTAGGCAGTTGTAGGCGCTTTCATCATAGCCTTTGAGGACTTACAGTTCTGCTTCAAATTTGTTCTTGTATGTTACTTTGGAACATG
Source organism: Voacanga thouarsii (assembly GCA_026120185.1). Lineage (NCBI taxonomy): Eukaryota > Viridiplantae > Streptophyta > Magnoliopsida > Gentianales > Apocynaceae > Voacanga > Voacanga thouarsii. The sequence goes on along the minus strand of JANUWF010001438.1, from coordinate 1,597,503 downwards.
CCCACATTTGTTCCTTCAGAGCATTTCTGGGATGGTTTTTTTGAAACACTACTAGGAAAAAGGCTGATTACCAACAAACCAAGTTCGATTGGTAATTACCAACAGAGTCCCAACAAATGTGGAATGTGTTGCATTTTAGTTACTTACCAACAAATTACCAACTGTGTATATTCTATTGGTGATTTTGCTATTGGTAATCAGTTGGCAATGTGCTGGTAAACGGGCGGAAAAATATTTACTAACCAATTAGCAACAAAATATAAGTAGTGGGTAACTGTGTCAGATAGTAATTTGTTCGTAATAGGGAGGGAACGTTGTTCCCACCAATGTACCAACGAAATACCAACAGAAGTGGGTAATTGGTAGCTAATTCAGTTAGTAATATAGTTGTTAATATGATGGTTTATTTTTTAGCAACAGCATTACCAACCAACATATCCATTGGAAATATAGTAAATCAATCTCCAACAAACTGCAAATCGAATTACCAACGGTGCATATTTAGTTTTTAATATTTGTGTTGGTAATCTGTTGGTAAGCATATAGAAAAATATTTACCAACCGATTACCAATTAAATATGCGTGGTTGGTAACTATGTCTGATAGGAATTTATTGGTAAAGGGAAGAGGAATGTTTTTTCCCTGTCGATGTTCCAACAAAATACTAACGGACATAGGTAGTTGGTAGAAGTTTAAATAGAAGAAAAATAGATTTGTTGAAGATAAGTACGTCAAATTTACGATCCATCCATAGATTTGTTAAAATTACTAAAAAAAGTATTGTAACCAAGTTTGAAGGTAATCAGATATATTTAGTTACACAATCTAGCATAATCTTTATATAATAGCCAATAACTTGTTCATAAAGATAAGCACGTCAAATTTACGATCCAATCGTTAGATTCGTTAAAATTATTAAAAAAAGTATTGTGACCAAATTTAAAAGTAATCGAATATATTTAGCTACACAATCTAGCATAATCTCTATATAACGGCCAATAGCCTAACTCGTTCATAAATATAAGCACGTCAAATTTACGATCCAACCGTTAGATTTTTTTAAAATCAGTAAAAAAATTATTTAAACCAAATTTGAATGTAGTCGGATTTATTTAGCTAAACAATCTAGCATAATCTCTATATAACGACCTAAAACCTAATTCGTTCATAAAGATAAGCACGTTAAATTGACGATCTAAATGTTAGATTTGTTAAAAGTACTAAAAAAAAGTATTATGACCAAATTTGAAGGTAATTGAATATATTTAGGTACACCATCTAGCACAATCTCTATATAACGGCCAATAACCTAACTCGTTCACAAATATAAGCACGTAAAATTTACGATCCAACTGTTAAATTTGTTAAAATTAGTAAAAAAAATATTGTAACCAAATTTGAAGATAATCGAATATATTTAGATACATAATCTAGCGTAATCTCTATACAAAGACCCAAAACGTAACACATTTACAAAGATAAGGATGTCAAATTGATGATCTAACTATTAGATTTGCTAAAATTACTATGTCTGATGGGAATCTGTTGGTAAAGGGGAGAGGAATGTTTTTTCCCTATTGATATTCCAATGAAATACCAGCTGAAGTGGGTAGTTGGTAGAAGTTTAAGTAGAAGAAAAATGGATTTGTTGAAGATAAGCATGTCAAATTGACAATCCAACAATTAGATTTGCTAACATTACTAAAAAAGGTATTGTGACCAAATTTAAAGGTAATCGGATATATTTAGCCTCATAATCTAGTATAATCTCTATATAAAGGCTCAAAACCTAACTCATTTACAAAGATAAGTATGCCAAATTGATGATCCAACCGTTAGATTTACTACAATTACTAAAAAATATATTGTGACCAAATTTGAAGGTAATTGAATATATTCAGCTACATAATCTAGCATAATCTCTATATAAAGACCCAAAACGTAGCACATTCACAAAGATAAGGATGTCAAATTGATGATCCAGCTGTTAAATTTGCTAAAATTACTAAAAAAAAGTTCTGTGTCCAAATTATTTCGTATATTATGCCTATTGACTAATATTTGTTTAAAGTGAAATTCAATAATTCTGTTTAAATAATACTTTTATATTTTATATTTATGTACAAATATTGGGGCTATATTTGGGAATAGCTTCAAAATTAATAAATTAAAATGAAATTTATTGAAATTGAAAGGATCTCTAAATTGAGCCTAATAATTATATTAGAAATATGACGTATCAAAACAAATAATGATATTATATATTATTTTAAAAGCAATCTATCCAATTGGTTATATCTATCTCATCTTTAAAATATATATTTATGTGGTTATGTTTATATCATAAATTATAAGAGTAATAAACTTAGAAACAGAGAATTACAAGCTACAAAAAAAAAAAAAAAAACAAATGCATTTATTGGATTCTCAAAATTAAAATTGTTTAAAAAAGGATTTCAAAAGTTATACTAATTTTTTTGAATTTAAAAAAAAAAATGTCTAGGCAATAAGGAGGGATAAAATAGAATAACTTAAAATTAAAAACTAAGTAGTTTTGATAGTAATTATATAAATAAATATATATATGTATAAGTATAGTTATTATGTTTATATATATATATATATATATATATTATGCATAAAATATTTTTATTACTATTATTTATATATACACAAAAATATAAATATATAAAATTAATTTTTAGTATATATATGTGTATATATATTATATGAATTAGAAATTTAGTAACTAATTATAATTCAGTGTTGTAAATATAAGAAGGAAAAAAAGAATTATAAAAAGTAATTCTTATTATATTATTATTATTATAGGAAATATAGTAATATAAAATGTAATAATATAAAAAATATAAAAAGTAAATTAAATTGCATATCATACTCTCACCCTCACCCTCCTCCTCCTCGGTGCTTCCTTCTACTTCTCACTGCTAGTACTTATTTTCACCATTCTTCACTGCAAGCCTCTCACTCTCATCGCCTATGGCACACATTAACGGACATAGAAACAAAGAAAAGCCCTCAAAATCTCTTAGATCTGAGGTCACATTCCCGTAAGTTTGCACCTTCGAAGTACACTGCCGGTAAGCATTATCCTTTATTGTTTCTTCAATTTGATTGTTGTTTGAGATAAAATTTTAACTTGATGATGCCACCTTCGTGTTGAGATGTGTGAAATTTGTATTAATTTTGAAATGAGGCTTTGAAATTTGAGTATACTCTTATGGTTTTTTGTTGTTATGTTTGTTGTGGCCTTAGTTCAAACGCGAGTTTCTGCTTTAGTTCGAATGTGGGTTTCTGCTTCAGTTCGAATATAGTGGTGGAATGTCTGATTTTATGTATATAAATCCATAAACGAAAGAACACACTAAAGGTTTTATTACTTATGACTAATATTAGAGAGAAAATTTAATAAAAGAATTTGGTTTTGTTGAAACCTATCATCAGCACCCAAATAAACTACTCCATTTATGTATTTTTTTTCCCTCTGTTTCTGTTCCATTTATAAAGTAAGACAAGAAGGAATTACTATTCTTTCTCTTCCCTTGGCTAGCATGAACCTTTTTTGGCTCTGGATTTTTTTTTTTTGTCCTAACGTGTTTTTACAAGAAAATATTTAGTTACTAATTAGTTTGAAGTTATCTAACGATGAAAATAGGATTTACAGGACCTTACCAGTTAATGTTTGTAGCATTCTACATGAATTTTGCTGAGAGTTGAGCAATCTATGTGCTTCAAATATCCTAGATGAGTTATAGTACTTGTCAATTTATCTAGTCTAATTGTCATAATCTTGGGGATATTAGTTGGCATTTTATTTGATATCCATCCTATTTGAAATATCTGGATTATTTCTCATGAGTTTGAATAGCAATTAGCATGCTTTCTTTTGCTACTTCTGAAGTATGGTAAAAAAAAGTACATAGATAGTCATTAGCATTGTAGTTCTAATCTTTGCAGTACTATATAATCAGTTGATGATTCCATGTGATCTAATCTGATAGTATATCTTTTTATATAGCATGCTAAATGTTTGTATTAGCATTGGTTAAAGATTCAATTACATGGTCAAATATTTGATGCTCAAGCTTCTATGATAATTGAAAAATATTTGATGCTCAGTTTTTCTATGATATTCTCAGGCTTCTATGTTGTAAAAATTTGAGTGAAGTGGCTGGAAAAAATGTTGGTGGGACTAAATTTCTGAGCACACTTTTTCTTTCTTTTTTTGTTTCTTATGCATAAGTTATTTCTAGTCTTAGTTACCATAAAATGAAGTATCTTTCTTGTATTGAATTACAGTTTATGATCTGTAAATCTTAAACTATTTTGCTGCTATTTTTTGTGATTTTGGAGCACATTTGCATTGAAAATTATTGGGGTGTTTGACTGTTGAAGTGTGCATGTTGTGTTGATATTTGTGTTGTGTTTTTGAGGAGTTGGGGTTGTGATTTTATTGGGCTGTTTAACTATTGAAGTGTGGGTGTTAGCTCATTCACTATTCTCATATCCTACAGCACTATTTCAGTTATTGACGGTGTTATTTAGTTATTCAAATAATTAGAGTGCTGCAAGAAACAGTAAGCAATTCCATAAGCATAGCAAGTTGTTCTAAAATTCATCTGCTATATCAAAAAATGATAGAATTCTGAAGTATAAAGGGTGGGTGTCTGTCCAGAGGAAGATCAATTTATTACGTGTATCATAAGAACATATATAACAAATTGCTTGACGTATTGCACATGCAGCCTACATTAAAGATGTTTATGCTGAATTTTCTGCATATTATGGCCTTGGATTCCAGTAACTATCTTTTAATAAGAGTTTGCCTGAGAAGAAATGTTCACTATATTAGAATTTCTTTACAAGAGAGGCAATTAGATGCAGATTTTTGCTAAATGTTGCTTCAAATTGTAATGTATGTGGTGTTTGCCTTGTGATTGGTTGCCCTGATTGCAACATATTTTAGTTACTTAGCCAAAAACCCTTCAGCCAGATAGTAACATAAAAAGACCAACTTCTGTCAAAAAAGGGTAATGAGGGTGGTCACATGTATATGTATATAGAATCATGTCTTGTTCGATTATATGTCCTTTCACCCTCAGCTTCTATTTTGAAAAAGATAATAATCTGCTACTATGGAGTTAACTAGATTAGTTCTGATAGAGCATTGTTAACAAAGTCTTTTAATTGACATGTTGACACATGGATCTCATTAACAATAAAAAAAAAACTTGTACTTTCTATGAGGAAAATAGCTGCATCATAGTCTTCTTTTAGTGGTGGACTTTAGTAGACGAGAAGTAGGGGTCTTGAATGTTAAATTCAAAGAAGAATTTCCACTCTCAAAATATTGGATACTATTCTGAATTCTACTCTTTTTCATGGTATAAGGGGGCTTGAGACAAACTAAAGAAGATGTTAATGATCATTTTTTCACTGACATTTTTTGGCTTGTATGATTATTCTTAGATTTATTCTTCAACAACTGACTGGATTAGTTCTTCAAATTTTCATGACATCTTTTTGGCCATTTATCTGCATTTTTCTTCACTTCATAAATCATCAAATAAGAATGAAAAATGCACCAAAACAACCTTCTTGGCCACCGGTTAATACCCTAACATTAAACAACTCACAACAAAAAGTTTCCCCATAACTACATGTATTCTTTAAACTTCAGCCATCAAAACTTACATCAAAAGGTTCCTTAATGTAAGTGAAGTGGCTGGAAAAATGTGAGTGAAGTGGCTACAGTGAGGGGGATTCTTGTCCTCTTGTTAATGTGACTGAAGTTGCTGCTCTTGCAAGCTCTAAAACAATCCCTCTATTTTCTCTTTTCTTTGTTTACTTTTCTCCTCTCTTTCAATGACATAGTCATTTGTTTTCTATGCATTATTTTCAGATGGCACATGGTAGGAAAGGAATGCAAAAAAAAAAAAAAAAAAAAAAAAAGAGGCGAAAGGTAGGACGATGTGTAGGCCAATCAAATAACGACTCCGAGGGTCAACCATTGAATTCACCCCCAATAGAAAATTAGAATTCTCCAAATACTAGCCACAGAGCAGCAGATGATTTCCGTACTCCACCACCTACGTTGCTTGCTCCAACTGATGGCCACAATGGTAGCAATTCTAGAGAAAGCATCCAGCTAGAGATTTATTCGAAGCAAGCTGAGTCAATCACTCACAATGAGCAAGTTGCGCCTATCACTCCTAATAATCAAGTTGAGTCTCCTCCAGTTCAGGAGAATGTGCAAAACTCTAACTTATCTACAACTATTACCATGCCAGCACAGGGCAAGTTTGAATGTTGGATTGAAATGGATGAATAAGTGATTTCAAAATTTGTTATTTTCTAAAATTTACTATTCATTCTAAATGTATCAAGCAAAATCCTTGTATATTTATTTTTCTATTGTAGGATTCTTTGCAATGCTAAGCCGCTCAACAAACCAGTGTGATCTATTCATCCAACCATAGAATCTATGTTTTCGGGACCATATCCTACTTGGAAAAAGGTCCCACCTACCACAAGGGATGTATGGTACATTGAGTGGGCAATAAGTATTAAATTTATTTTTTCCAATTATAGCTATAAGTTGTATTTTATGCTTATTATGCTAATTTGGTAATTTTGTATGGGAAAACTACAGAAAGAATACAAATGGGGCCATAAATATGATTCCATCATAAGAGCAAAATGGAAAAAAAAAAAAAAAAAGGCCAATAAAAGTTATAGGTACTTGATGGAAGAAGTAAGAAATGGACATATCTCTCACGATTTCATAAAAGAGGAGCATTACAATGAGTTTCGAGCATATTGGGATAGTGATGCATTCAAAAAAATGTCAAAACTATGTCAGCAAACAAGAAGAGTATTTTAGGAGTCTCAAATCATTCAGAAGGATCTATCCCAACAACTGTACACAATAGAGAGCTTGTATAATACATAGAATTTTTCTTTTAATTCATCATTTAAAATATATTTGTAATTATTGTTCTTATGTATAATACATTATAACTTACATTTTATGACGATTTCATAGGAGAAGAAATACCATAGTAAAAATATTCACAGATGGACATCTATGTCTTCACTCACACAACAAATACTGAAGACGAGGTTGAACAAGTGCTAAAAAGAGAAAGGCTAATGTTATAGGGGGAAGAGGAGCGCGGCACCAAAACTTGTCTTTATTGACAAGAGATCTGAGGACATATACGTAAGTGTCATATCCACTGAAATACAAGATCAACATATTTATAGTTTTGGTTTTACGAGATCTAATCTGATTGTAGTGTTATTTTAATGGGGATCCAACAAAATTATTGTTTCCACAATATTAACTAGTAATCCACAACAGTTTGAATTGTTCATTGTTAAGGATTGGTGTTATAATTAGACAGAGAATTTAATTGGTATTGTGTGATTGGACTTAAACTACTAGGGACTAGATTGTGCAATTGGTATTGAGATTAGCTTTGAAATTTGAATTGAATTGAGTTGACTGTGTTGAGTTGCATTCTGATTTTGCGTACTAAGTTTAAACTGATATATGATTGAGCTACCTTTGATGTGAAATGTTAAGCTTAAGTTATAGTTTACTAGATACTGATTTTATACTATTAAACTTGAGAAGAGAAGTTAAGTTTTATTGGTTGATTTGTGTTGGTTGGCTATTAGTTGGCTAGTGATTTGAGCTTTGAAATGTAGATTGTTAAGTTTCTGCTATGGCAATTATGAGGAGGAGTATGTCGATTGTTTGATTGAGTTGTGAAGTGTGGGTTGTAATAGTGTTGGGTATATTGAAACTTATGTTGGAATAATTGGTTTGATTGTGGTAGAGTTCTGACTTGATTGTTGTTCATTCAGGAGATTTGATTTTTGATTGGTGAATTGAGTGGTAATATAGTACTACATGGAAACTTTTGAGTGAAGTGACTGGAAAAAATGTGAGTAAAATGGCTTCAGTGAGGGAGATTATTGTCCTTTTGTTTAGGGTTAGAAAAATATGATTGAAGTGGTTGGAAAAATGTGAGTGAAGTGGCTACAGTGAGAGGGGTTCTTGTCCTTTTGTTTAGGGTTGGAAAAATGTGAGTGAGTGGCTGGAAAAATGTGAGTGAAGTTGCTGCTCATGTAAGATCTGAAACAACCCCTCTATCTTATCTTTTCTCTGTTTGCTTTTCTCTGAAAACTTGTTCTTGGTTGGGGCTATTTTTTGGGAGTCTATTTTGTTGGGACTATTTTAGTAGCATATATAAATTTTGTTATTGGGTTATTATTTATATTATACTATTTTCATTGGCACAGGCAAGGTACCAAGAGGAATTGCAAAAAGAGATGGAGCTAATAACAAATCAAACACTTGAAGGGGAGCAACCAAAACCAATTAACATAGTTGATATTTGGTTGCGAGTTGTAGGACCACCAAAAAAGGGTAATATAGTTTACGGCATGGGATCCCTCAGTTTGAACTGCCTAGAAAAATCTACTGCATACAAGTCATCCTCTTCATCTTGTTCGTCAACACAATCTACAAAATATATCCAAAGGTCAGAATTTCAAAGCGTTGACGAATCATTATATAAATCTATTCAAGAACTACAAGAAGTGAATGAACGCTTGCAATCTGAGGTGAAATCCTTAACATCAGAAGTCAAGGAACTCAAGGGAGAGGATGCTTCACAAGCTGGATCTTGAATTTATTTTATATTTTGGACTACTAAAATAAAATATTGTTTTAAGCTCATAACAAATTTGCTTTATCTGTTTTTTGTTCCATATCAGAGTTTGATGTACTTTTGTTATGGATATTGATGTTCTTTCAATATGAATGTATGACTTTTTGTATGAATGTACTTTTAATATTATGTAGGATTACTTTAATAAATATATTTATGGATTATATAGTGATAATATAGTTCTATTTACCAATAGAAAATCAATTGGTACTTACCAACAAATAATCTGTTGGTGCATATCAAACGAAATTTACAGGTGTTACCAACTCACAATCTGTTGCTATTTACCACCACATATTTGTAGGTGCTTACCAACAGATTTATCTGTTGCTACATACCAACAGAAATCACCAACACAAAATTGCAGGTGCATACCAATAGATTTATCAGTTGGTACCACTACAAGAAAACAACGAATTAGCGAGGGACATTTCCGTCACTAAATTAAATTAGCAACGGATTAGCGAGGGAAAATTCCCCCGCTAATTTCTTCCTCGCAAAGGCAAAAATTTGCGACGGATTAAAAGTTCCGTCACAAATAGCGACGGATTTGCGAGGTAATTTTTCAACAGTTAACGACTTCAGCAATGAATTTTGAAACGGATCTACGAGAAATTTTTTCATTCCGTCGCTGATCCCTTTCTATTTAGAAAGGGATCAGTGACGGATTATTTTAGTAATTAATAAAAGTAAGATGTTGAGAATTTTCCGTCGCTAATAACTCGCTAATTTGCTAGGGATTAGCTACGGAATTTTCTTTTTAATTTTACAGTTTAAAGTATCCATCGCTAATCCCAGCGAATTTGCAAGGGATTAGTGACGGAATATTTCTTTTTAATTTTATGATTTAAATGATCCGTCACTAATCCCAAGCTAATTTGCGAGGGATTAGCTACGAACTTTCATTTTAAATAAATGGTTTAAATATTTTCATTGCTAATCCCACGCAAATATGTGAAGGATTAGCGACGGATTGTTTAATCCGTTTCTAATCCCTTGCTAATAGCATGCGATTAGTGATGGAAAAACATCGCTTTTAGCGAGGGAATAGCGGTTGAAGTTAATTTCCTTCTATTCCCTCACTAATCCCTTGCTAGTACTGTATAATTTTAAAATATTTTTTAAAAATATTTTTAAAAATGCCCTGTAATTGAAGAAAATTCATCTATCAAAATAATGCAAAATTTAATTAAATTAAAAAACCACCATAGTCATTATTAATAGATATAATAATGACAAACGTGAATAATACATAAAAATATTGTCTAAATGTCCTAAATAAATATAATAATGAAAACATATGAATAATACATAAAAATGTAGTGTATATATCCTAACGACGAAGCAGGAATCGGTGCGGATGCTGGAGCCGATGGAGGGGGTGGCGGTGGATCGGAAGGGCCTGGCTGATGATAATCTGGATGTGAATCTGGAGCACTGATGATGAAGTCTTCCTCATCCTCACATCGTCCTCCTGAACAGTTGGTATCGGTGGTGGCGGAGGTAGATTCAAATTCTGAGACACAAGCGTCAGGTACTCAGTCAAGCTCTGGCTGTGGCTCCGATATACCTATACCTGATGCTTAACTCTCTCCCGTCTCTTCCTCTCGGTGTGTAACTGTCTCTGCAGCTAGCTCACATCCAACGAGGTAGAAGAAGTCGATGACTCAGATGAAGCTGGCTGCTGTAACCTTCGTCTCACCCTCGCAGACTCGAAGCCCAATCCGTACACTCGTCCCTTCTTGCACGCTCTGTCATCCACCTCGACGAACAGCGTCTTCTCGTCGGGCACCCTACTTGGTGCGACCGTGCTCATAGAATCAGTCTGGGAACCCGACTGCGCATGACGCTCAATAATAGCAGTGACAGTATCCTGTCAAATTTGGGGTAAGGAAACACGCATAAAATATTTAAAATTAGCGATCAAAATATAAATAATATTAAACTTAAAAACGTATAAGATTGTGTATTCTTATCAGCGTATGGTGCGATCGATCACTGATATATTGGCCCTTCCTCGGCCCATCCTGGAATATATGGGTCCGTCTGAAGAGGTCGATGTAGCTGAAGTCAGGACGTAACTGTCTCCGCTATCATTGTAACAAGAAACGACTAGATGTTAGTTTTTATGATGGACTAAGTGTGAAATAATGGATATATCGAACAGTAAAAAATTTTACACTTACCATCCGCTCCTCATGCTCAGTAAAAGAAATAGATTCTCCTGTGTGGAACGCCTGACCAGTGGATCTGTTCCACTTAGCATCGGAAGAGATACGCTGCCACCTATCGGACCCCCAATGTTCCGATAAAGTAGTCCAATGGTCCAGGAAAATCCACTTGGGGCAGCTACCCCCATGCTTCTTCCGAGCCTTGGACAATATGTCTGAAAGTCTAGCCTTATACTTCTTCTCCCAATTAGCCCGGATCTGTGCGGCATGCTCAGGGCGCCAATAGAAAAAAGACCGCAAAATCAAAGTAACCGTTACGAGTAATTACAAATAAGAAAACATATTAAAAATACTAAAAAGACTACATGTAATAATTACAAATCGAACTCACACTCCAAAGATCGAACCACATGTTCCGAACATCAATCGGAACCTATGAGAGGTAGTGTCGCCTAAAAATCTCAACAATCTCCCTCACACATTGAACCGAATGTGTGAACCTGTTCCGAGAAAATAGATTTTGTAATATTAGACAAAGTTATAATTTTGAAAATTTAGAAAAACGTATAATAAGTAATTATGTAGTTGACTTACGAGTCACCAACTGGCTCAATCAGCAGTCATGTATCGTCGGTAGGTGGAGCACCAACTATAGATCCTGAAGAACCTGGGATCAGGGTAGGGACCTGATCTGATTGGGTCTCATCTAGAGGTAATGGCCGTGGAGCAAGTATACGTGGTGCGATGCTTGGGGACGGTGTCTCATCCGCCCTCGACGACTCACGAGTCGCTGACCGATCGTCGGGTGAGGTATCGGAAGCTATATGTATCTAGAATTATTTAAATACATAAAAATGGTCATATTTTGGGAGAAGAAAAAAATAATAAATTTAAAAGTATAAAGCAAAGTAAAACGCTTGTAATGTAATGATAGCAGAACTAATAATTATATCTATACATTAGTTAAACTTGGACCTAGTCTATGGACTTCTGTCATCATCGGATGAGTAGCCTTCCACATCGTCGCCTGTAGAGGATTCTGTCTCCCATTCTTCTTCCTCGTCATCGTTTTTATTGTTCGGTTGTGCTTCCTGCATCATTAAACCCGAATCCATAAAATCGATTGTATCTCCAATACTAGACTTATCTGCTAATCTTCCAAAGTTGTCATCGTCAACACATACATTGATTGCTTGCATATCATCTACTTTTTCCTGATATGGTGCCTCGACAATGGGTGCATCAATAACATGTCAAGCTTTCATTTTACAAACAGCTACCCAATCAGATTTTGGTCTTTTGCTCCCTGGGTAGGATAGGAAATACACTTGAGTTGCATGTTGAGCTAACACAAAGGGGTCATATTTTGGGTAATTCCTCTTGCAGTTGATGTCAATAAGTTTGTAGTGAGGATGAATTTTAACCCCCCGATTTAGCGTTGGATCAAACCAATCACACTTGAATAGGACAACTTTTAAACAAGAAGTCCCAGGGAACTGAAGTTCGACAATCTCCTTCAATACTCCATAATAATCTTCGGCACTATCTCCGTCGCCTTTAACACAAACTCTGCTGTTAATTATTTTTTTTCCGAATAACCGATATGTGTATAGAACCTAAAACCATTTATAAAGTAGCCATGGAAGTATTTCACTTGTCTCGAAGGTCCCCAGGCCAAGCTTTTTAAGTGTTGTTCAGTCACTTAATTGTGTGGATCATGAACCTAGCAAAAATTAAAGCGTTAATGCACCTTCATTATCAATGTAATTTATTTTAAAGTCTCATTTTGGATGTGTTCAACTCATATAAGTCCTAAACTAACTTGCAAACTCCGACTCTATTCTCCTATCAACTTCAGGGTCTATTATACTCGGCTCATACAACTGCAAGTCATTTTTGAATTTCCTAAAATGACCAAAACGAACACATAAGGATACTTGTTCAAAGTATTGCCGTATAAAATCTAGAAATGTGCAAAATAGCAGTATACTTACGTAATGTATGGTTGAACTTCTTCACAGTTTAGGTATATGTAATTTATGGCAGTCTTAAATTTATCCGGGGTAAGATATCTATTGTGAATACTTCCCAAAACCCTCCCTGGTGTATATAGACAAAACAGTGTCACTTGAGTTTGTATCATGAACGCTCTCATCATTCCGAGCCATAGCTGTATGTCGAGTCTGCACATGTGGCTCAAAATAATAGGAGAAGAATGTAAATGCCTTTTCAACTAAGTAAGCATTGCAAATTGATCCCTCCACTCTCGTCTTATTTTTAATTTTGGTCTTCAAACGATATAAGAACCTAATGCATTTTTTACAGTTAGAACTAATTCACATAGTAGATATATATACAGATATAATAATACACAATAGTTTACCGTTCGAATAGATACATCCATCTATATTGAACAGGACCACCAACCCTGGCCTCATATGGCAGGTGGACCATATGGTGCTCCATCACGTCAAAGAAGCCGAGTGGGAAGATCTTCTCCAATTTACAGATGAGTAAAGCAATATTATCTTCCAATTGCTTCATATGAGTTTTGAAAAGTTTAGAAGAACATAAGTCGCGGTAAAAGAGACTGACTTCTGCTAAAACGTTCTAAATTGACACCGGGAGTAATTATTTAAATGCAGTTGGAAGCAACCTTTCCATAAACACATGGCAGTCATGGCTTTTCATACTTGATATTTTGAGCTCATTCAAATCAACACACCTGTTTAAATTCGAAACGTATCCATCCAGAAGTCACAAATCTCTAACCCACTCAAGTAGAAGTCTCTTTTGTTCGGGTGTAATAGAGTATTTAGCCTTTGGCATTAATGTCCTCCCGTCACCCAAGCCAATCACGTGTAATTCAGGTCTATCACAATATGCCAACAGATCACGTCGCGCCTTCACAATGTCCTTTGTTTTTCCCTTTACATTCATTACTGTGTTAAAGACATTATCGAACACATTTTTTTCATTGTGTATCACATCTATGTTATAACGGATTAAGTGTGTTCTCTAATATGACAAATCCTAAAAGATACTCCTTTTGGCCCAATTATAGTAGATGCCTCTGCCATCATCCTTACCAAGCTCCACAGCTGTCTCGGTTATTTTTGGTAAATGGCACACTCTATCCCACATACCATCTCCAGAAGCGCGTTATACAGGGTGTGCTCTCCCGTGACCTTTATCTAAAGGCAAGAAGCGCTGGTGGCAGTCAAACCAAGAATGTTTACCTCCATTTTACAAGTGAAATGATTTTGTCTGCTCCATGCGATACGGACATGCTAATCTACCAGTTGTGCCCAACCACTTAGCATCCCATATGCCGGAAAGTCGTTTATTGTCCAAAGAAGTACTGCTCGTAGACAGAAGTTTTGTTTCTTTGAAATATCATATGTAGAGACTCCACTAAATCACATCATCCTTAATTCATCCACCAAAGGTTGTAGATAGACATCAATTTTATACTTCGGATTCCTAGGGCCCGGGACAATGACGGTAAAAAACATAAATGGATCCCTCATGCATATCGACAGAGGTAAATTATACAGAGTAACAATAACAGACCAACAAGAGTATTGTTTTCCCGACATTCCAAATGGTGAAAACCCATCTGTGCATAACCTAAGACAATCATTACGAACTTCAACTGCAAATTCAGGATGACTACAGTTGAAGTGTTTCCAAGCTTCACCATTGTGTGAATAGCTCATAACGTCCTCTTCCGGTTGACTCTCTGCATGCCATCTCATGTGCTCCGCTGTTGTAGAGGATGCAAACAGTCTCTGCAGTCTGGGTGTTAATGGGAAGTAATACATTTTCTTGAAAGGAACATCTTTCTGTTGTTTGTCATTTCCAACTTTCTTTTTCGCCATATATCTGCCATGTCCACAGAATTTGCAGTCCCTTCTAACACTGTCGTCCTTCCAGTAGAGCATGCATCCATTTGGGTAGACATCTATCTTCTGAACAGGTAGCCCTAGACTAGATACCAACTTCTTTATTTGATAGAAGTCATCCGGAAGCTTATTACTACTTTGTAATACCCCATTCATCAATTGCATCACCTAATTAAAGCATTTCTCTGACACGTTATTTTCGGATTTAATATTCAAAAGCCGAGTAACAACTAATAACGTACGATGATTCTTGCATCCATCGCATATAGGAGTTTCTGAAGCTCTCAGCATGTCATAAAATTTCTGCATATCCGGGTTAGGTGGTTCCTCAACATTCTCCGATGATAAAGGTTCAATTGGAAATTGATGTCCAACTATATCAATCACCATATCTCGATACGGATTGTTAGAGCTTGACTCGACTGCAGTCGTACAAGTGCCAGTTATTGATGCAGTTGGTGACAGATTAATACCCTCACCATGACTAATCCATCTTCGGTAATTCGCAACAAACCTAAATCTATACAAGTGCAGCTCCACTTCATCTGGGGAAAGGTACGCTTTGTTTTTACACTTTCCACATGGACACCTTATAACTGAGGTTGGACCAGTTGACGAACAATATGCAATGAATCGCTTGACCTCTTGTTCAAACTCAGATGTAATTCCTTTAATCCCCTACACGTGTCTTCTGTACATCCAACTACGATCATCCATCTATATTTAGGCCATAACCATGTAGCTTATTAGCACTTGTATAATTCGAATGAAGAACAATGGTGATTGTGAAGCTCGAGGACCCTAATATACTCGTTATGAATTATGGAAGAAAAATTGAATAATGATACCGAAGAAATACTATCAACTATCGAGTTTTGTATTCTAAATCCTTTAAAAAAAATTTGATAGAGTTTCCCCTATAACTTGAACGTTTTCCAAGCACAAAGTCACCTCAATTCACCCAACATTCATTGTAAAAAACACACAATGCCAGAGTCATTAATCAATAAAATAAAATATTATACACAAGAAAGCTAAAATAAGAAAAGAACATATAAGGAGAGTCATTAAACAATTTCTTGCATGAAATACCAAACCTTTGAGACTATAATGCCAAACTAACAAGAAAAGAAAAGAATAGGGTGTCCA
Source organism: Voacanga thouarsii (assembly GCA_026120185.1). NCBI lineage: Eukaryota > Viridiplantae > Streptophyta > Magnoliopsida > Gentianales > Apocynaceae > Voacanga > Voacanga thouarsii. Next base: position 1,581,516 of record JANUWF010001438.1, on the reverse strand, counting down.
CGGTATGAATAGTCAGTTGTGACAAGATATAGGTCCTTGATTTGAATACAAAAGGAATAAACGAAAGAATGACACTTTTTGGTACGATATATCTGCTAAAATGACAATAGAGAAGACAAATACATAAAAACTTTGGAATCTATGTATTTGAGTATATTGTTTGAAATACACCATTTTTGTGCAAATGTTGTTAGTTTATCCATTTTTGAGCTACTGAACTGAAGTGCCTAAACATAAACATTCCCTGCGATGTTAGGATGATTGTAGAACTAGATTTGGGAGGAATTGTGACAAGATAAGGGCATGAGAATGGAAGGGTGGCTAAAACACTTTCAAATGAGTCTCAACATGGGTTAGAAAGGCTTAGATGTGGTAAGTTCTGTAGGAAAATGGAAAGATATAGTTCGTGCAAAAGAATGAGCAAAACAGAGAATTCTGCTATGCTATGCTTGTGTAGAAAGAATTTTTCTAAAAGTCTCTATCATGAATTCATTCAACTTCAACCATCAAAACTTAATTCAAAATGTTCCTCACCATGCATAGATCAACTTCACAATGAAAAGAACATATGGAAATACACTAGGTAAGAATCAATAAGAATCTCTTGGCATGCCATCTCAATTTTTTAAAAAAAATTGACAGAGTTTTCCTTATAACTTGAACGTTTTTTAGGCACAAGGCCACCACAATTCACACAACATTCACTGTAAAAAATTTACAAAACACAAATAACCTCAAAATATTTAATCAACAACACCAAATTTGAGGGTAATAACCCATTACCCATAGGGAGTGATCACCCATCACTCACGGGATTCTGAAGATGCAATTGGAGGATTTTCTTACCTAAGAATAGCTCGTCTGTCCAAAACAATCAATGAAGAACTATCCGCGTAACAATAACACAAGGTTACTGTAGAACAAATTATAAGTGTAACATAGTCTCGGCATCAGATGGAACAAAATCTTAATTAGTTAAGTAAACATAATGACATTAAAAGGGATTATCCATCAGTGAACTTTTGAGTTCAAAAAGACTAATTGAGGCTAAAACAAAGGATTAAGTCGAAAAGAAGGTTTTCCAGGTAAAGTATGATTACGTCCAAAAAAAAATTTTTCATCATAAGGCATTATCCATCATAAAATGATTTTTTCAAAATATAGCATGCTTGAGTATAGCATAATCATTTTTGCTTCCTGGGCAATTAGCACATATTTAATATATGGTGTATATCTTGATTTTTCAAAAAACACCATTAGTTAACATTATACACAATTAGCACATATTTAACATGTCACACATAAATACACCATAATTTTAACTAATGGAATCAATATAAGCATTTGTTAGTTGTACAAAAATAAAACAATCCTACATTTTCACTATCATGGCACACTTTTGTATTTTAGCCATAACTTTTTATTTACAAGTTCGATTAACCTCAAATTTGTGCCAAAACGCTCCTAAGATCCTTGGCTACAAAATTATGGAGTCTTTTTTGGACTGATCCTGAAGAGGCAGAAAACTACTGGGAGCAAAACATCAAGAATTTTCTATGTAACAAAGCATTATCTTGCTAAATTTACACTCCATATATTCCAACTTCATTTTACTACTTACATCTCATTTGATTCACTTCACTACTCATGTTAACCACAACTAAAACTGGCTGCTTAGAATAATAACTATCAAGCTTTGATTTTATGTAACTTTAATTCATTTTCTTTCTTCCTTCATTTAGTCATGATTTTAGCCATGAATATCCTTCCATCACTCCTCCAAAACATCATATAATAGCACAGAAATCACACCAAAGCCATTCACAAGTTCACCACCACACAAATCTCCAACAAAACCATATCATTACATTATAACATATCAAGTACCACAAAGCTATTCACGTATTTATAATTCACTATTAAACATGCATCATAATACATCGCATTTGATTCACTTCACTACTCATGTTAACATCATAAAACCATCCTAATTACAGCCATGATGAAAGCAGAAAATCCCATAATTACTACAACTAAAACCGACTGCATAGAATAATAATCATGCTCAATTTTTTTAAAAAAAAATTTAATAGAGTTTCCCTTATAACTTGAACATTTTCCAGGCACAAAGCCACCTCACACATCCCAACATTGATTGTAAATGGCTCACAAAACACAAATAATCTCGAAATAATTAATCAAGAAAATAAAGTATTCTACACAAATAACCTCAAAATATTTAATTAACAATGCTAAATTTAAGGGTAATCACCCATTACCCATATCACTCACCGGGAATGATCACCTATCACTCACGGGATTCTAAAGATGCCTACCAAGTGTTTTCTTACCTAAGAAAAGCTCGTCCGTCTGGGCAAATCAATGAAGAGCTAAAGGTATAACCTATGCATAACAATAGCATAAGGTTACTGTAGAACAAATTATAAGTGTAACATAATTTTTGAAATATCAGATGAAACAAACTCTTAATCAGTTAAGTAAATAGAATGAGATTAAAAGGCATTATCCATCGGTAAACTTTTGAGTTCAAAACGGCAAAAAAGTCGACAATGGAAAACAACTCAACATTTATTCAATCAAAAAGATTTTAGAAAAACTCCAATATTAGTTCAAATTTTTATATTTATGTTTTAGAAAAAGTTCGAAAATATGAAATTGATGGTCATATTACGCAACAATCATGAAAGTAAAAAGAATACTAAGTAATCAACCACCAATAATATCTACACAAAGTAAATGGAGTAGTATCAGTAACAGAATTATATTGAATAGTTTAAGATTCTTCAAAATTATATTAGAGAGAAAAAAGAGGCCAAAGGAAGAAAAATACTACTGCAAATGATATTCTGCTCATGCAAATTCAAAACATTTCATTAAATTAGAATAAATATCATTACTCATTTTCTTGGTATTATACTAAATGCATAATGTCTAAAATATTAAACTTTCAATATAACTATGAAAAAAATACAAAATTCACATAAAATATTTAGCTGAGTAATCTAGAATTCTGATTTTTTTGTATTTATATTCAAGAATCCATTAAAAGAACATTTGTGCATTCTTTTGCATAATTGCACATGAATGGCGCGATCCTAAACATTTCTAAACATTTTTAATATCCTCAAACATTTTTGTTCCATATATTCAAGTATCTATTGAATGAACACATATTCAAGCTATATATTCCTTCAGTCCATCTAAAATGTTTTGTTGTTTCTTTTGCTCTAGTCCAAGGTAAGAAATATTGCATCACAAATTCGTAACTATAGTAAATAGTGATTTCTATATTCTTCCACATTTATTAAACATATATGAAAATGCAAGAAATGCATTCTATATCTCAACTTTTCTTCATTTTGCCATTGAAGCAAACTTAATTAGGCTTCAACATATCAGAATTTTTTTAAGTAGCCTTAAAGGTTCCTTCACTTATTCAAGCATACATTCAATGAATTAAACTCTGTCAAACATGTCTACCATGAATGCACTAAAGTTTTATCTATACATTTGCATGCAGTGCGACTTAGACTTCTTTCTTATATATGTTCACAGTTAACATAAGCAAAGAAGAAGATTTAAACAAAAGCTTCGTATACACTATTGCTTTACTAATGTCTATCCACTATGAGAACAATTTCTTCTGCATATTCTTTAATCTTTGCACACATAATATTACAAGGAAAACAATCTGAACACCATATACAAGTTTCAAATATTGAAAAAGCTATATTCCAAAACAACATATTAGGTAATAATATCAAGTTAGCAGGACAAAAACTTTTGCCTTGGCATGAGCAGTAGGGCTTTCATCATCATTTACAACAGAATTGTAGTAGTTATTCTTCAAGAACTGCTACACAGAAAAAATTATATCTATCAATAGTAAAGATACAACATACAAACCATACTTGTTTTATATCTATCAATAGTTTGCACAACTAAGAGGGTACAAAAGTTGAAACTCACTTCACTGATTTTTCTTGCCAAAAGAAGTTATAGGGTAGGATAAGAGATGGTGTTATACACCTACATTGATTTATATACAAACCATGATTTACATAGCTCTAGCATCCCATAGCTTGGGCACTTGAAGATGCCTAGGAATTGCAATAATGATAGGAGTGTGTTTGATTGTCCTATGAATCTCAAAATGCATACCTTCCCAGCTATCGCAACTACACATTTTATTGTTAGGAGAGAGAGAATCAACCCATGTTAAGGTTGTGGAATCTTGAGACTCAGACATAATATATGCGCCCCCTCAAGAAAACCAAGATTTAACTGACTTCATCAACACTGACCAGAGAACCCAAACAACCCACAGAAGGTGATGGACAAGACACCATACTTTCATCATCTTATTATTATCATAACACACAAGAAGACTACATCCCTTAAAAGGAAAGAAAGATACTATGGTAATTAATTGACGTTGATAATCTAAGGTTTGATTGTCTTTGTTGCCAATTACTTTATCATAATCTAATCTAATCCATCGTGTTTTTTCTAAAATCAAGCACACCAAACATCATATATTTGCACAATCCAAGAATCCTCCAAGAGTCAAAAGCACATCAAGAATAAGGTTTACTTTAAGCAACGATTGTTAAGTATTGTTTAATATAGATACTAAATTGAAGTCTAAGCCAGTCGGGTAAGCTCATTAGCAAGCTAACAAAGAATTTATATCCATTAGCTAATCCCTCTTAACGAGATCGCCCTTAACGATCCACCCATGAGGGAAAAAACATTAAAGGAGAATCTTCTACCTTACTATCTACTTAAAATAGAGACAAGAAGAAAGTAGAGTTGCATAATATAAAAGGCCAAATGATACTTAAGGAACAGTAGTCGGCAAATATCAGAGACACAGGTGGGGAAAAAAATGAAAATTTCCTTCTAACAAAGAACAAATATGGCATTTGTTCAAAGCCACTGATAATGCGATAAGATATTAGATCCTGGAGACTAGCCGGAGAGAAGGCATTAAACTTTGACAGCTTTTGTAAGCATAAATTGCGGTCCAATGCAACTCAGTAGCATAAATTCCATTTGAATCCAATAAAAGTTGAGGGATACCTCGATCAATTGTGGTCCAGTCCGGTGCCCAAGCTCCAGCGATAGCGGTTAAGGTCGAGATGCAGCGGCACCGGTGATAGTCGTCCACAGCTTGATAAAGGTCACCGGTGGTTTGATGGTAGGAGGGAATTGCAACTTTGGTCAGATGGTCTTTCGGTGGTAGTTCAATCAATGAGGAGGTAAGGTCGCCGGTAGGGTTGGAAGGGATTTGAGAGGGATTAGCCGGAGAAGATAGAGAAAATGGGAAAGAACACAACGAAAGGGAAGATAGAACAGGAATGATATAGTCGTTAGGCTTTGCGAGGGAATATTCCGTCGCTAATCCCTCTCTATTAGCAAGGGATTTGTGACAGAAACTAAAAAAAAAATAAATAGAATCCCTCTCTAATCCCTCGCTAATTAGCGTGCGATTAGTGAGGGATTTATTCAGCGACGGATTAGTGAGGGTCGACCTCAACGGAGTTTTAATGCCTTTTGGATCCCTCGCTAATTGCGTTGTATTAGAAAGGGATTAGTGAGGGGTTTTTTGAATTTTAGATTCCGCTCAAAAAATTCCATGTTGCTTTAAAGTTATAAGTTTTGAGTCCCTCGCTAATCCTTCTCAAATTCCTCGCTGTTTTATCCGTCGCTATTTAGAGACGGATTGACATTTTCCTCACTTTTTTCAATACTCTATTGAGCAAACATATTTATTTCTATCAACATTTAGCTACTTCCTACTTAGCTACGAATTAAAAGCATGAAATATTTCGCCAATGAACAATTCTAAATAATCATCATGGTGTCTGTTTAGGTTTAATTAACATCGATCCTGTTACGCTTACTAATATATAAAAAGTTTAATTAGTATTGATGTGTTTTCATATCCCAAAATTGTATTTATTATGCTAATCAAATGTAATATATGAAACTCCGAGTGCACACGTAAACTCTTATAGTAATTAAATGTGTGTTCGTATTTGCATAATTATACACCGACCATATGATCGATGCATCAAATATATATATATATATATATATATATATATATATATATAGAGAGAGAGAGTATATGCATATAAAGTGATAAATGAATTATATATATACTACACATGACGAACTTGTACAGAGGTATAATGTATGCATATCATTTAATTATAATCTATACTTCTTAACTTGCCGATGGTAATTACATATATATTGAATGTAAATATATTGGTTATAATTAAACAAATAATAAAGAATTAAGTATTCATAAGGATATTACATAAAAAATTTCCCACACACAAAAATATCGTGAGGAAAAAATTTAAGAATTCACAAAATGGGAAATTCGTCGCAAATCCCTTGGGAATTAGCGAGGGATTAGTGAAGGAACCTATCAGCGACGGATTAGCGAGTGATTTTTAAGATCCCTCGCCAATAAAACTCCAATCCGTCGCAAATCCAGCAATGAATTGCGACAGATATTTCGATCTGTATTCCCTCACAAATTAGCGTGGGATTAGCTTGGTTAAAGTCGAAAATTCAAAGCTAAAAATTTATAACGAATATTAAGTAAAAATAAAATATCCGTCGCTAATCCCTATCAAATTAGCGATGGATTAGAATGGGATTTCTTCATCTACCGCTAATTTGAAAGTGTTTATTGTTAACGCTGATCCGTCGCTAATCAACTAGGGATTAGCGACGGAAAGTCAATCTGTCATTTATCCCTCGCTAATCCCTCGCAGATTTAGCGAGGGATTATTCCCTCACTAATTCTCTGTTTTCTTGTAGTGTACATACCAACAGTAATCTATAAGTGCTTTCCAACAGATCGCTGTTGTTACGTAACAACAACACCTTGCAATTGCTTACCAACGGATTTATCTGTTGGTATATACCAATAGAGTATATTTGTAGTACCAACTAAATTATAATTGGTAAGCTATCAATACGCGTTTTCTTTTTCGATATTTACCAACTAAGTACCAACTAAATCGTTTGTTGGTAATGAATAATAATTACCAACAACATAAATATACCAACTACAGAATTGTTGGCAAATTACCAATAACATTACCAACTAAACAATCAATTGAAAAAAATACCAATAAAATTACCAACAAAATACACAATTCGAAAATTTCCAACAACTTTACCAACGACATCGTTAGTTTGTTGGTAACGTAATAAAATTACCAACAGAAAATACTTAACCCCAAAAAAATCATTACCAACTGAAATATAATGTACCAATAATAAAATCTGTTAGTAATTACCAACAGACTTAAAAATCTCTTGTTGGTAACACTTTCCAACAAGCGTTTTACCTACGGACCAAATTCTATTGGTAAACTAGTAGTACCAACAGAAATTAGAGACCTACCAACAGAATTTGACAGTTGGTAATCAGTCTTTTTCTAGTAATGAAAATTATTGTGTAAGTGTCGTACACAGTGTCGGTGTTTAATTTTTGGTAGCAATTCTTAAATTGCTTGAATTAAGTCTGTACAATAGCATGACAAATAATTAATATGACAAGCGAAATTGATAATATACTGAAATTAGTAGTTTCTTTATGTTTACCAAAACAGCTACAGTGCTCACCTTTTGTCTATCACTCATAAAACACTATTCCTCCTGCTTGTATATACCAAGGATTTCTAGAAGGCATTCAATAAACCATTTTCAAGTTTTCTTTTTCTCACCTCCAACTACGCCATAGACCACGGGATACATCCCATTATTTGGATCAACACCCACAGCAGTAAGAAGAATTTTCGGATAGTATCCTTTTAAAAATGTTCCATCTAGTCCCAAGACCTTTCTACAACCAGCTTTGAACCCTCTTCTAAGTGCATCAATACAGACATAAAATCTTCTGAAATATTAATTTCCAGTGTCCTCTTTTTTTACCGCATCCATGTAAACAGTTCTACTAGGATTGCTTCTTTTTAGTTCTTCTCAGTAATTCCATAGTAACTTGTACTGATCCATGTATCTACCCTCTATTAATAACTTTGCCTGTTGTTTTATTTTGTAGACTTTCCAAGGTGAGATGTTCACAATGAGATCTTCATGAACTTTGTCTTGGAACGCATCCAACTTAACACCATTTGCAAATCTGCAGGTTTCGATGTACTTGGCAGCCAAGTACTTTGCATTAGCAAGTCTATGATTTAGATTCTTGGAATACTGATGTTTTGCTTGCAAAGTTCTAATTTGAAAACCCGGAGTATCTTTTATCCTATGTCCATACACCATCTAGTCACAATTTGCACCCCTACAACAAGCCCTCACTCTTTTTTTTTTTTTTTTGGGGTCATTTTTCCTAAACCATAGTTGCTTACCATGCTTGATTCCATAGTTAATAGTGGCAGTCCTAAGGTCATCCCTAGTGTTAAATTTCATGCCCACTTGGAAGTTAGGATTTTCACCATCTCTTTGCATGTTAAACTTGGAAAGTTCTTCCATCTTGTTGTTCTCATCAAAATCATCCTCTATGGACAGATTTTTATTGAATTCATCATCTGAATTTTCATAGCTGGACTCATCTTCAACGTCCATATATTCCGGCTCAAGAAATGCATATTCATTTTAACTAAAAAACTGTGTATACAACCAGGTCCTTCTTTTACCCTTTATCCCCCCTCTCTTGTTCTTTGGATAGGCAACATTCCCTGAATGTTCTACATTTTTAGGCTCTACAACATTCCCTGAAGCTTGTTTGTTGGCCAGTTCATCTAAGTTTTCTTGAATAGCATGTTCTGTTGTAGCCTCCTCTTGTTGTTCTATTTTTGTCTCATCAATCTTAGAATCATTAGAGACTTTTAGCTTCAAAAGACTGGCTTCCCTTTGCATATTTTCATCAAAGTCCTCAAGTCCTTAATCCACAAACTCTTCAAACATTTCATCATCATTAATTGTTGAATAATCAGAATCATGAAAGTATTCATCCACTTCACATTCAGATTCTTATTTAGTGGAATCATTACTCAAGTTCTGGTTGCTAACATCATACCATGGTCTCTTCTGCCCAGCTTTGTTGATAAACTTGGAAAGCTCACTTGCCTCATCATTTGATAACTCAGTTGTGTTGATCCAAAACTAAAGTATCCACAGGTAGCCAAACTTCAGTCCCATCATTATTGCTAACACTTGAAACGCTAAAACAAATGAAATCCTCAAGTTCCTCAATCTCTATCTCAGCCACCACATCAATTGGATGTAGCAATTCATTACTTATTACAATGTCAGTGACACTAAGCTTGGCACTTTCCATATCTATGGATTGAACAAAATTTTCTTGTTTAGCATATTCATCCCCTTCTAAACTAATGCCTTCTAATAATTGCTGATGCTTAATTATTGATGTTTCAAATTGAAAAATATCTATAGCAATCTCTTTGTTCTCCCCATGAGAATCATGAAGCTCAATCACATCACCTCCACTAGCACTTGGAATATCACCGACCTTGGCAGCATTCAGAACTAGAATATGTCTTTTCCATTACATGTAGGCTATGTCTGAATGTAGTAAATTCCTCCAAAGTAAACCAATTCTTTTTCAGCTACAATGCATGAAATGAAAAGTATAAGAACCAAAATACATTTTCATGATCAAATTGTTTTAATTTGTGCCTAAACATATGTTAAGAAAATCAGAGTCATAGCAATTTCTAGACTTACAAAGTAAGAGTAGCCATCAACAATGCTGAAATTTTCAGGAGCATTGTGCATAAACAAATAAGTGTAATACAGAATATATAACTACCACGATCTTCTCCATTTGTTTGTTCTGGAACCTAATGATAAATTGACCAAGTAATTAGCACAACAGACATGCTTTAATTAAATGAATAAAACTTCCAAAATACTCATATTCAAATATATATTGCCTTGGGTAAGAGCAGAGGAACTTTTTCCTCTGTGTCTCTAATAGCTTGTCTTAAGTATGTCTAATAAAAAACTATCCACAAGAAGAAGTACATTTAAAGTCAAGGACTCATCTATTTGCTCCAGATATAAGAACTTTTGTGGATACAAAGATCAACTGAATTACTGTATATTTACTTTAGATGACATTATAGCTTACTCTTTAATAAGAGGCTCAATTGTCTGTTTTGCTGATTGTAGAGAGTCTAATAGGAGCATGCATGGACTTTAACTCTGATTCATCATTGAAGTTATATAAGATTAGCATACTCCAATGACCCCTGAAAATGCACAACCAATTTTTAAATGACAAAAAAGGAACATTGTATGTGGTCATCCATTTCTAAACTAAAAATGGAAAAATGCAATAGGATTGAGTAAAGCGAGGGACATACCAAAGGATGATAGGAACCATAACATACTTCTTAGATAGAATGTCTTTCTTCTTCAACCACTTCAACACCTTCTCTTTGCTCTTACATATATATATATATATGTGAAACCATAGTGAGTCCAGATATGCAAATGTATTTCTCTTCTCCTTTGCTATGCCCTTCTAGATTATACTACAAAAATCAATACTCCCATTAACTCAAACGATGGGTAAACCCAGAAATTCATGGACACCAATCACAAAATTATAAAAACATAAACTATCTTACCCGAAGTATCACTCAACCATATCTAAGTTGAGCATCGCTTATAATGCTTAACTGGCTGGAATGTCGTGAAGAAATCTGCCCACGTGTACATCTATTTTCAGTCCCTGCCATCACTTTCAGTAAACTTTACCAATGTGGTCCTCAATCGATTCCGATTCTCACTCATCTTCTATCAAAATAGAGTGATTTTGGGTAACTTTGTAGAGACAAACTCTAACGCTAATGTCGAAGTGATGAACAAGGAGTCAGATTTCATACAACAGTTCAGCGACCCAAGGTTTGCAGAGGATTTAATTGAATTGATGGACAAATGTTGACGGGGCAATTCAGTTGGCGGGAATATCAATAGTAGAGTCCCGAAAATACCCTCCACTACTTTTTCTAATCCAGACATAAGTAGTTGGCAGGGAACTGACTAGCCAGAATTGGATTGGATGGACCAAATAATTTACATGAACATATATGGAAGATTTAAAAGGTAAATATATATATATATATATATATATATATATATATTAGGGGCCAATCAAACTAAAAAATAAATATTTAAGGACAAAACCCATCAATTTACCTTTTAATGGCTTCATGTGACTAGGTCGTGCCATTCGAACTAAAAACTATCCGATCTCTGTTTTAAAAGGCCATGATAAAATTTTTCCAACCTCTTCTATGGACTGCATTGATCAATAAATGACTTCACATGACTAGGTCATTGGAAAGATGCATGCCTAAAAAATCAATTTTTGTTTTGATAGGTTCCAGATCCACACCTTCTATTCACCAGTTCAACAAGTAATTTTAAAATTGTTGTTAACCTTTGAACGATGGACCACCATGATTAACGGAATAGTTTTACTTACCCGAACTTATGGCTTTCTAAACACTTCATGTTCAATTCTTTCAATACTACTTCATCCATACTTGATTCTCTTTATGAGATAGATTTTCTGTCCTGAAACTATATATCATTCTATGCTTCCTCTAGTAAATCCTTACTCTACTGTGCTATGCATTTGCTCAACCAGCGTGAGGAAATATTTTTGTCCCATGTATATTTTGCACACATGTATCTACATGTATATTATTGTTTAGGCGTTTGCTTCTTGCATTGCATCACCAGGACATAGTTTCACAAAATACTAACATGGTAGTGGAATTACATCTATCAAACTGCTTGCCTTTTGGACTTTGGTGTTTATTTAAGTTTATGACTGATGTACAGTATTCTTTCCTTTCACATTGATTGGCTCAATGTAAGGCTTTCCTAAATTAATGTATTAAATATCAAGATCGAATTAAAACTTTGAATTTAAATAGGTAGGATCATAGGAAACAAAAATAAAGACAATATTACTAATTGGAAAAAAAATAATAATAAAGGAGTAGAAGATAAAACTTATATAATTTTTTCTTAAAAAAGCAAAATTTCAAAAGAAATAATTTATTTTTGAAAATTTTAGAGGGCGGATGTCCCCTGCCCCTAAATCCATCTTGTGAAAAACTATTAATGAAGGGTTTATCTTTAATTAATTATAACAGTAATTGATAAGATCTATGAAGCAATTTTACTTATTTTAAATTAATCAATAAAGACATTGTTTTCTTCCTTTCACATTGGATGCCTCCAATGAGTAAGAATTAACAATTGAGTAGTATAAAATTTGATTAGTAAAAACTAGTGAGGTTGCATTTGAATTAAATCCACCACGGTTGCTTTCCTCCGCAACCACACCCACCGCTTTTCCCTTCGCTATGATGGTTGGATTAGATCTGTCAAGGTGGCGTGTCTCTTGAACTTTGGTGTTAATTATTTATTTAAGTTTATTATCAATGTTCAAGTTTTTTTTTTTTTCTTTTTCACATTGGTAAGCTTGAACTGAGAATTTTTTAGATCATCACACAAAATAAGTAATAATGAAGCGCTACAAATTTATATAGTCATTATTTATTTAATTATATAGCCATATTAAGTAGAGACATAAGTTATTGTCTAAATGTTTACTTGTATTAGAAATCATTTAAAAGTAAATTTGTTTATAACAAATCATTTATGCAATTAATTATCACGGTTAATATAAATTGGACGAGATGTTTGATGCAATTTATTTTATTTTAAGTTGATGCATACAAACATTATTCTCTTCCTTTCACCTGAGAGGCTTCCACCAAATAATATACTAATAATTGAACTGTATAATATATCACTAATAACTAGGGATAATTTTATACATATGTACATATGTATATGTATGCACATGTCTACTCACATCTAAGGTTTAAATTTTTAATTTAAAAAAAGTAAAAATAAAATTGTGCAAATTAGAAGCAACATTCGCAAAACAAACTAAAACTAGCCATTTGTATTTGTATTTTTTTTTTTTTCCTGTTAACACTTTGATTGGTTTACAAAGGAGGAGACAGAGAGAGAGGAGGGGGAGGGGGACGATGGGAAATGACAATTTTTTTAAAAAATACTTTGGATCTCATGGCATCTCCTCTATCTAATTTTTTAAAATCTGTCCTATTGGGGCGACAAAATCTGTCCCGTTCGGCCGAAAAAATTGCAGCGTGTTTTTGATCAACCAGCTTGAGGAATTATTTTTGTCCCATACATGTTTTATACGCGTGTTTATATATATATATTATATTATATTATATTATATTATATAACGCATGTGTTTGCTTCTTACATTGCATCATTAGGACATAGTTGCATAAAACACTAATTAGCATGGTGGTGAAATTACATCTATCAAGCTACTTGCCTCTCAAACTTTGGTATTTATTTAAGTTTATGATTCATGTAAAGTTTTCTTTCCTTTCATGTAACATATTAAATATTAGAGATTGAATTAAGATTTTGAACTTAAATGGATAGAAGATAAGTCGACGAAGATAATTTCCCTCCTATTAGATCATAAAAAGGGAAAAAGAATAAAGGAATCATGTTATACAGGTATAAAATAATCACACAACAAACAATAATTATGAATTAAAATTTTATTCTATTTAATACTCATAAATTAAGTATTTACTTTGTATTCTTTATTCACTTATTTTAATAAAATTCTCACCTTTAGGTGATTTATTTTTTTTAAAAAAATGAATAGGAGTGACTTTAACTAAATTGAGTTAAAGATTTTTTTTTTTGAGTTTTATTTAGATTATATAATGATTTATAGTGTCGTATATATAAAATAATTGCACAGAGAAGATGTCTTAAGACCCAAAGTTTTTTTATTAAATTAAAAACCTTTATTGTTGCCAAAAAAAAAGGTCAACTCCTAGAAATTCTAAAAGTGATCGATCCCCTACCTCGTTATTGAAGCCAATAATTGAAAACACGAGCCCATACTTGGGAAGCACAGAAAAACTCAAAATTTAAGAACAAAAAAAAAAAAAAAACTTGAAAAATAGTGTAAGGACTAAAATGCCATTTCCCTTCAATCTATTCACATTATAGAAAATGCAACGAATTTTTCACTTTTCTCTGTAAAAATATATGTCGTATTTAGGGACAATATCGATGTCAAATGCTTCACTCTTAATTTCGAAAATCAATAATTGCATTATGATAATGTAAAAAAGTAAAAAAATTAAAATCAAAGTCCAACCATATAAAGATGTACTATGCATTTGCTCAGCCAATCGTGAGGAATTATTTTCGTCCCAGATATGTTCTATACACTTGTATTTTCATGTATATTATTATTTAGCGTCTACTTTTTGCATCGCATCATCAAAACATAGTTTCAAAAAATAGTAATTAATATACTAATTACATCTATCAAGCTGCTTGCCTCTTATACTTTGGTGTTTTTTTTTTTTTTTAAGTCTACGATTGATATACAATTGTCTTCCTTTCACACTGATTGGCTCAATGTAAGGATTTCTAAATTACTATATGAAATATCAGAGATCGAATTAAGATCTTGGACTTTAAAAGGCAAAATTATAGGAAACAGTAAAGTAGATGACAATGTTGCAAAGTAAAAAAAACAAAAAAATGAAGAAGCACAAAATAAAATTTATATAAACTTTTCCAAAAAAAATTAATTTTTCAAAAGAAATAATTTATTTTTCATGATGGATGTCCCCCGCCCTGAATCCATCTTGGTAAAATACTATTGATGAACAGTTTACTTTTATTAGTCTTGAAATAAAGTAGTATTTTTTTTAATTAATTATAATAATAATTGATTAGATCTGTGAAGTAATTTTTTATTTTAAATTAATGGATAAAAACATTGTTTTCTTCCTTTCACATTGGATGCTTTGAATAGTGATGGTTGTATTTAAATTGAATCCACCATGGCTGCTCCCCTCCACTGCGGCACCCGCCGCTCTCCCCTTTGCCATGTTGGCTGGAATAGATCTGTCAAGTTGGCTTGTCTATTGGGCTTTCGTATTAATTAATTTAAGTTTATTAAGCTTTTTCACTTTTCCTTTCACATGGTAGGCTTGATGTGAGGAATATTTAGATCACCACTTGAAATAAACAATAATGAAGAGTTATTAGGCATTGTTTATTCACTATATGGCCATCTTAGGCAGAAATATAAATTATTATTTAAGTATTTATTAATACTTCATTTTGTTTCAAAATAAATGTTTATATAACTTTTTGTATACAAATTAAGGATATTGAAAAATAATATAATTGTTGTGGTCAAAATAAGGAGCCGATGCAGACGGGGAACGGCTTCTCTTCCGATAAACACAAACGATCCGATATGGTGAAATAGAAAATGGTATCAGATCTCTTTTGAATCAGGGATCGGGTTCCTTGAACTTACTATAGAAATGGTTCAAGAAAGTCAGCTGAAAATACTCAACGGAAGGACTTTTCTAGGGCAAAAGACTGATATGTGTATTGATTTGCTTCAAAAAGAATACAGAAATGACTTAAACTTTGGCAGAAAAATGAAAATCTGAAAAGAAAGTTGGAAACAAAGCTGTAAAGAAAAGCTGTAATAACGCGTTGAGAAAGCTGTAAGAAATTAAACTCCTAGACTAAAAAGTTATAAACGACGATAAAATAAAAGAAACTGAAATTTGATGTTGTTGGTTGATTGTTGATTGTTCATTCTTTTGGTTTTGGGCAATGCTCCCATTTTATACTTACTGCAATCGAATCACTAACAGATTGTGGAGTTTCTTCCGGCCAAAGAATGCTCCCAACGGTCGTGCAGAATTCTTGCCCCGAAAGATCAGGAATTTGTTTTCCTTCCTATCGGCTCTGTGGTGCCGATGTTGACCGTGGTTGTTGGCTGCTTGAAACGTTGACTTTATCGGCTCATCCAAACTTATCGAATCGGCATCGGCTCAGAGTAACCATTGTGTCGGCTCAGCAGAGTTGACGTCAACAATAATAAATCGGATAGAGTTTCAATTCTATCCCTAAGAAAAATATGGTAGCTATTAGTTAGTGAAAATTTTCAAGAAATAGGAAGAAAAAAGAGTTTTAGGAAATTTTGTAATTAACTTAGAATAAATATGAATAAAATAAGAAGAAATTAATTCTTAATTCTAAAAATATATAAACATACATCTATTTTGAAACAAAACAAAAAATTTAGATTGACATCTATTTTGAAACGAATGGAATATTAAAGATTATTTGAGAATCAACTTATTTATCATATAGTATTATGTGTAATTAATTACAAAGTTTGTGATATAATTTGTCTTATTTTCATTTAATGCATACATACATTATTTATTTCTCTTTTGTATTGGAAGTCTCAATTAAGTGAGATACTATTTCTTCTATCCCAAATTATCTATCTTATTTCTAATTTAGTTCTTGTCTCAAATTATTTGTTTCGTTAGAAAATTAAAATTTAACATACCAAACTTGTCCATATTTAATAATATTTTATTTTTCAAACATATTAAATAATTTATTTCGCAATAAACTGATTCCATTTAAATAATATGACCTCGAAGCAATTTAAAGTATATCAAAACTTTAGAATTTGAGTATTTATTAATAGATAGAGAGAGAACAAATTAAATTTTAAAGTTAAAAATAGAAGTAAAGGTTTAATTAGAAAAAAACTATCCATCTTAATACACGCGTAATTAGTTAAATGGGACAGATAATTTGGGACGGAGGGAATAACAATTAAGTAGTAATGAGAAAGGACTTAATCTATGCACACAAATACACCCACCTACACCCACTCAGCCATTCACTTTTAAGAGGTAAAAATATGCCTTAAAAAGAAAAAATAAATCGTGTAATTTACAAGTAACTTAAGCAACACATAACTAAAATTGGCCATTCATTTTTTTTGTAAAGTAAAAAAATATTTTAATTTATTATCTAAACCTTTATATCTTTGGTTATTTTCAATTAAAATTTTGAGCATACCACTGAATCGGGTCTCCGCATCAAATTTTCTTTTATAGGCAATAATGAAAGTAACAAAGAAAAGCCGATGTAAAGAAATTCCTTATATCTTCTTTATAGAGAAAAAGGAGTTGGGAGCACTGTTCATTTTTCGTCAATGAGGGTATTTCTGTCTTTGCACAAATTCTGTGGCCAATGAGTTGCAGAGAAACGTCTTTCTACTTTATACTTCATCTGACAACGATCACGTGAGGAACCAGTGATGTCCAAGACTCCAAGGCAACCATGGATTTTTCTTCTGAGGTGCTTCTCTGAGGTGCAATAGTAGAGGAATCAGTCTCTAAAGCAAGGTGACTGAAGAATCTGGGGAAAGGAGTCGTAAGAAAGAACAAAGGAGCCGGATCCGGATGCGGTTAGACAGTTCCTTTAGCTGCTCCAACACACACCCATTCCTAAACTCTTCGTGGCTTAAGTCCGCAAATTCATTCAGCCCCAGCCAATAAGTCTTCAGCTTCTTATTTGAGTCATGGATATGCTTCAGATTATCTAAGAAAATCTCAAATCTCACAGCTTTTCCTCCATGGTTTTGTATGTTGTGCGATGTTTTGACATCCAGGAAACCAGGCGGTTCCCTTACTCTTTTTTTTGTGTTTGTGGGGGACTGAGGCTGAGGGTGCAGTTGCGAGAGCTTTAGCAGAGCCTGAACTTAAATCACCTCTACCAGAAGCTGCCTCTGCAGATGAGTGTTTTTCTGTTGTTGAATTTTCAACAAAAACATAACGTTTTGGTACAGTATTTTCCTCCAACTCTGATGCTGAATATTCAACTTGGCTTAGTACGGGCACAGGGCCTTCAAGTAAACTATTTCTAGAAATGTTCAAGAACTGGAGACTCCGAAAAGATCTCAAACATGAAGGCTTAAATACAACTTCATCATCTTCAATCTTTTGGGGAGTAGCTTTCTTTGAAGTGAAGTCAAGTACTGGTAAGAAGAGAACAAAAAAGAATTTACATAGTTGGTGATAGACGATAGTACAGGACGTCCCTTTTTTTCCTCTGTTTTTTGTGTACACAAGTATTGAAAACTAATCAAGAAAACCCATCAAAAATAGCTACTGAGAGTATGCAAGACCTTAAGTAAATACACATCAAGAATTTCACAAGACCTTAAGATTCCATTTTTCTCCTTCCTTGTGCTTGTTTCGTTTTGGGCTCTGTAATCTCATAATCACCTCCATCTTCATCCTCAATCAATTCCACTTTTGGGTAAACCAGTTTACCTTCTTTCTCTGCCACACTTACCTTGTGAAAATTACCATCTGTATATGAATGACACATAGCCTTTTACGAGCTGCCTTAGATGATTTTGAATAGCCTGGGTTTTTCTTTTTCTACAAATTTATATTAGTCACTTTATGATGGCAGCTTACTTTCCACACACTTAATTCATCGAGGTCAGCCTATCAATCTGTTGTAAAGACCCCTATTTCAAGTATTGATCTTTTAAATGTGTTATTGCCTCATCAGGATGCACTAAAGGTGCAGTGGACTTTGAACTACTACAATGGTAATGTCATTCTTGCTATTCTTGACCCCACACTTATAGACACCATCCTTGCATTGATTTTGGCAACCATTTCTGCATGAATAGTACCCCCAACTGGTTGACAAGTGTAGCAAGTGATTGACAAGTGTACAAAGTAGACATCTACAAATTTGCTATAGTACTAATTTACTATTTTGTAGTGGGATGTTCATTGTCTAAAATGTCTTGCTTATATTGAATGTTTGACTTATGAGTTGATAGTGGGGTAGGGTTATATTAGTCTTTTTGAAATATACAATGTTGGAGTATATATAAGCTTTTTTTTACTACTACTTTTTCCGGTTGTGTTTTTCAAAAGTTTCTTTGGTGGTTGTTTGCTTTCTGTGTCTTTCGTGGTTGTTGAAGGTTGCTGCCATTCAAGGTGAATTAAATATGCTTAATTGAGTTTGGATTTATTCTTAGTTCGTGATTGTAGAATGGTTTGACAATGCATGTTAGCTGTTTGTTTTTATATATGTGTTTTTTCTTTTAGACCATAAGTTTTTTATGTTCGAATGAATTTTTAATAATCATATGTGAAATATAATTTTTTTTTGTATGTTTAAAACATAGATATTATATTTTTGTTCAATGAAATTTAGCTATTCTAGTTTGCATTTGTTCTTAACATCTGCCTATGCAATGATTTGTCAGTGCATGTTACTTTTCGGTTCTTGAACATGTGTTTTTAGTTTTGGAGCATAAACTTTTGATGTTTAGATTTTTTTTTTTAAATTGTATGCCAAAAATATTTACCCTGTGTACAAAAACATACATATTATATTAAAATAATTCGTATTTTAGACATTTTAAAGTATATTTTTCCCATTTTTTTTACATGTGCTACACAACAAAAAAGAAAGAGGATTATACAAGAAATTTGTGCAAGTAAGTTTTTAACTTCATTGTTTGTTTCAGCAAGTTCGATACTCATATACTGTTCTAATATGATGTTTTCTCTATTTTCTTGAAATGTGATGTTAATTTGTTGTTTTCTGCTATTTCATGTGATATAGTTCACTATAGTAATTTGATGATGCATAATAAATGCGATTAGATCATTTTTGTACTATTAAAAAATATAGAATGATGCATAAAAAACTAGAAAAATAAATACTAAGAGAAAACTCAAAAAAAGAATCATCACAAGTTGCAAAGGCTGATCAATTAAGAAAACAAAGAGAGAGATATGCAGTGATGTCAGAATCTGAAAGAAGTAGGTTATTAGCTAAAAGGAGAGAACGATATGCAAGGAATAAAGGGATGCTTCAACAAACAGATAAACAAAAGAGAAAGATATCTGATAGAAGTACACAGGTAGAAATGGTTGGTAAAAAGTTTGATTCGAAGGAATTTACACAAGCAAATATCAATGATTTGGACCCAACACTTAGGAAGTAGATTCATATATCTGAAAATGCTGACCACTGTCTACAAAGGACAACGAATATCCAAAGGAATGATCAAAGTGTCTCAATTCATAGCCAACAAAATGCAAGTACATCTAGAAATTTGCCACATAGAGACAAAAGTGTTGTCGATGAAATGACTATTGGAAGAATAGAATTCAAACGTCAACATCCAATTGAGATCGACTTTGAACAAAAAAGGATAGCACTTAAATTAGGTGAGTTTATTTCTTCAAAATTATTTAATATTTTTAGTTTAATATTTTAGTATATGTTTATGTATATATGTATACACATTAAAATGTAAATTTCCAATATCAGCATTGAAGTTTTTTATTTTACTCAGGTTTGCATAGGTCATTCGTTATTCATGAGCGAAACGAAACTGCTGAAAGATGTATGTTCAAATATTTAATTCATTAAACCATTTTTTTATTATGTATATATGTATATTTAAGTTTGGTTATTTATCATACCGTTTTGTTAAAGGAAAGAAATGAATTGCTGAAAAACAAAAAGTTGAAAGAAGTTGTCAGCAAATTCAGTATAAGTGAAAAAGGTAAATTCTTATTTTTTTAGGTCAAATGTAGAGATAATACTTATAATCGTAATTGAAAACTATGATCATATTTCAATAGTTGTATTTAACTTCTGGTGCTTTTTTACATAGGGTCATCATCAAACGCATGTTTTGACAATGAAAGATCTCATTGGCATCGTACAAATAATGAAGGTACAATTTATTATTAGTATGAGACAATTTATTGCTTGTTATATATTTAACAAAGCAAGTTTTCCTTTGCATTAGATGCATATGAATTTTGTGGTGATTGTCTAACCATGTTGGAAGATATCTACAACATTGATGCAGGTATGTACAAGTATTATTTCTTTTTTTTTTTTGCTTGATTTTTTACCATTATTATTATTCAATCCTCAAATTCTATCATTACAAGTATGGTATAGCTATTTCTAACTCAACATATTTTATATATTTAGGTTATACATCTCTTGTAAGAGAAAATGAAGTTGAACTTTTGCCTACACCAAACAGCCCTGCATCAGGTTAGAAAAAAAAAAAAAAAAATCCCTAACCAACTGCATCATAAATTAGAAGTATTCCTTACACTTTAGTGTAAAAAAGTCTTTACATGAATCAATTCGATGTCTTACATTGTAATAATACAGAATTTGCAAGAAAATTAATCCCCATGATATTACTGAAATAGCATTTATAATACTCCTTGCTTCATGTAACTTATTTGTGCTCCTACAAACTCTATGCTTTTTCCTTTAGCCATTAGATTTCATTATAATTTGTCCAACTAAAATATTCAGAAGTAGTAATTTCTAAACTTCTAATTTGTAATTTGGCCATATCCAAATTCCTTTGATTTGTTTGCAAGGCACTGAATGAAAATAGTTCAACCTAGATATATATTGCAATGTTCTAAGAAGAGCTGGGCTCAACGACTGCCTAAAACATTTTCATTTGAATATTAAACAAGTTTTAAGGAAGCTTAGATATGATATGTTATGCAGGAAAATTTAGAGAAGCCATCTATGTAAAGGTGTGTTCATTAAATGGTAAAAACACAAATTGTATTTTGTGCAGTTTAAGTGTACTGGTTGTTTTACTTTAAAATGGTATTTGGCCATATGCAATTTCTTTGGATCCATTTGCAGGATACTGTTAAGAAATTCTAAGTTTTAAAACTTTAGTAGCTTTTAAAATAAGTTACCTCTCCAATTGAATCATTTTTCCAACTGTCATGCCAACAATCCACCTTAAAAAAAAAAAAAACCTTAATACAGAATGGATTTGTCACTTAGGGTTAGAGGACCGGGAGGGGAAGGAACCAGAAAAGGAGTATAATTTTCATAATTCACAAATATTTAAAATTTACCTTGAAATAATAACAATGTCATCGTTTGGAATACTTTTCGATGTAGAAAGAGTAAATTCATCAATATCACATCTTAAATTTAATATATATATATATATATATATATATATATATATATATTAGAGATTGATTATACAGTATTCATAATAAAATAAAGAAGAAGTCATAAAATGACAAGGATATCAAAATCTCCATCATAAAGTTGCTGAAATTCTCTTTTGCATTGTCGAATGGTGGTGGCTGTTTGAATGTTTTCAGAAGGCCTGGCCTAAAAAGCTCACTAAAACTCCTTAATGTAGAAGTAAAACAAGATTTAGGGAAGCTTACATATCATATGTTATGCAGGAAAATTTATAAAAGCCACCTATGTAAAGTTGTGATCATTAAATAGTAAAAACAGGATTACTATTTTGTGCACTTTAACTGTCCAAGATGTTTTACTCCAAAATGTCCTTGAGGACGGCTGTGATCTTTGAAGCAATCACCTAATCTCAAGCCTTTGATGTTGGAAATTATTTGGTATAACTTTTGTGGGTCTTTGGTGCATAAAAACTCCTACATTCAAATAACACTAAAAGTACTCATAGTTAGCTTCTGGAAATTGTAATTGCTCACACCTTTATTTGTTGATTAAAATATACAAAATAGCCACTACTTTTGAAGTCTTTTGAACTTGGACATGTACATAAATGTCTTGGGGACATTTTAAGATAAATTTGACATCATTTGGACCAGTACATAGAAAATTATGCATAAAACATGAAAGGTTGGCACCATGAAGATATAAAAAATTCTGGTTTGACAGCATGCCCATAATGACTTTATCTACGGAACTTATTTGTGCTAGAGTTATTCTTTACATCGTTCTTAGTGGTATACCATGTTCTGCTCCATGGAACTTATTTGTGCTTGTACAAACTCTATGGTGTTTTCTATTGTAATAACCCAACGATGAAATGGAAGAAACTATGTAGAGGTCAACTTCCACTACTAAAATTCTGCTTCCAATGAAGTTTTCAAAATACCTGTACAACTCCATTTCACAGGAATTTAGCATTCTAAGACATCTGAATATCATCACATCAATAATTTCTTGGGTTCCTTAAGGCATCTAAATTTATTGAACATTTTAGTTTGGGCAACTTTTGAAACTTTTTAAAGTATATTATGTCTAAGCTTATTGGTAATACAAAAAAAGAGTGAAAACTTTGCTGCTGTTCTACAAGAAACATATAATTTACATGCATGCTAAAGGTAGCTTATATAAATTGTTTTCAAACTGCACTGATAAGCATTAGTTATGTCAATTTTACTCGCTAGGCAATAGATCTTCTGATAAATCTCAACATTTTCCACCTACAGCTTCTATGTTGCTGAAGTTCTCCTTACTTTAGACGACTTGCATTTAGTTGCTATTGAACCTACAGCCATCCATTCCTGGGAAAACTCTCTATATATTAGCTACCCTTAACCCTACTAAAATTACAATGTAACACTCTATTACCTAAACAATTTGAATGCTCTTATTTTAAATTCATTACCAAACATTCAATTGAATTTTGTTCTAGCTATTATGATTACTAATTTTTGTACTTTCATTTTCAGAGTCAGACTTTGGTAATTTTCATAATTTTCATAATTCATACATATTTAAAATTTACCTTGAAATAATAACAATGTCATCACTTGGAATACTTTTCGATGTAGAAAGAGTAAATTCATCAATATCACATCTTAAATTTAATATATATATATATATATATATATATATATTAGAGATTGATTATACAGTATTTATAATAAAATAAAGAAGAAGTCATAAAATGACAAGGATATCAAAATCTCCATCATAAAGTTGCTGAAATTCTCTTTTGAATTGTCGAATGGTGGTGGCTGTTTGAATGTTTTTAGAAGGCGTAGCCTAAATAGCTCGCTAAAACATCTTCATGTAGAAGTAAAACAAGATTTGGGGAAGCTTACATATCATATGTTTTGCAGGGAAATTTATAAAAGCCACCTATGTAAAGTTGTGATCATAAAATAGTAAAAACAGGATTGCAATTTTCTGCACTTTAACTGTCCAAGCTGTTTTACTCCAAAATGTCCTTGAGGACGGCTGTGATCTTTGAAGCAATCACCTAATCTCAAGCCTTTGATGTTGGAAATTATTTGGTATAACTTTTGTGGGTCTTTGATGCATAAAAACCCCTACATTCAAATAACACTAAAGGTACTCATAGTTAGCTTCCGAAAATTGTAATTGCTCACACCTCTATTTGTTGATTAAACTATACAAAATAGCCACTACTTTTGAAGTCTTTTGAACTTGGACATGTACATAAATGTCTTGGGGACATTTTAAGATAAATTTGACATCATTTGGACCAGTACATAGAAAATTATGCATAAAACATGAAAGGTTGGCACCATGAAGATATAAAAAATTCTGGTTTGACAGCATGTCCATAATGACTTTATCTATGGAACTTATTTGTGCTAGAGTTATTCTTTACATCATTCTTAGTGGTATACCATGTTCTGCTCCATGGAACTTATTTGTGCTTGTACAAACTCTATGGTGTTTTATATTGTAATAACCCAACAATGCAATGGAAGAAACTATGTAGACGTTAACTTCCACTACTAAAATTCTGCTTCCAATGAAGTTTTCAAAATACCTGTACAACTCCATTTCACAGGAATTTAGCATTCTAAGACATCTGAATATCATCACATCAATATTTTCTTAGGTTCCTTAAGACATCTAAATTTATTGAACATTTTAGTTTGGGCAACTTTTGAAACTTTTTAAAGTATATTATGTCTAAGCTTATTGGTAATACAAAAAAAGAGTGAAAAATTTGCTGCTGTTCTACAAGAAACATATAATTTACATGCATGTTAAAGGTAGCTTATATAAATTGTTTTAAAACTGCACTGATAAGCATTAGTTATGCCAATTTTACTCGCTAGGCAATAGATCTTCTGATAAATCTCAACATTTTCCACCTACAGCTTCTATGTTGCTGAAGTTCTCCTTGCTTTAGACGACTTGCATTTAGTTGGTATTGAACCTACAGCCATCCATTCCTAGGAAAACTCTCTGTATATTAGCTACATTTAACCTTACTAAAATTACAATGTAATACTCTATTACCTAAACGATTTGAATGCTCTTATTTTAAATTCATTACCAAACATTCAATTGAATTTTGTTCCAGCTATTATGATTACTAATTTTTGTACATTCATTTTCAGAATCAGACTTTGGTAAGACCAAAAAAACCAAAAAAACACAAAAGTTTCAAAGACAAAGCAAGACCAACAAATGCCACCAAAAACCTGGAGCACTAAAGCAAGGTAAAAAGTTTATTGCAATATTATTTAAATCTAAAGAATTCATAATAAAGTATAATAAGTATAGCATACATTATTCAACATTATTTACGAATAATATTGATCAAATACTATACAGGTACATTTCTATTACATAACATTGCTAAAGAAAGTGATACTCTACCAAAGAAGCCAAATTGTCAATATTGTGAAGCAAAGAAGTTTCATTCTGAAACATCTAAATTTTGTTGTTCTGATGGAGAAGTTCTGCTACGTGAAAACAAATTCCCTAATGTTTTGATACAATTATTTTTGGGTGAGTCTGAAGAAGCACGTTCTTTTCAGAAGTTTGTGAGAACATACAACAACATGTTTGCATTCACTTCACTTGGCATCTCATACGACAAATCATTGGCAACAAAGAAGAAAGGATTCTATGTGTTTAAGGTCCAAGGACAAAATTATCATTTTATCCATGAATTAATGCCTCATGGTGGAAAGGGAATGTTCTTCCAATTATATTTTCATGACACAGAGAATGAAGTTCAAAATCGTCTCGTTATTTGTGATAAATTAGCTTAAACTATTGTTATAAAATTGATGGAGGCATTAGAACAGAATCCATATACTTGCTTTTTTCGTAGTTTGAGGAATATGCATCAATTAGATTCATATCAAATTATGCTAAAATGTCACCCAAGTGCAGATCAACGTGTTTATAATAAGCCATCTATTTCACAAGTTGCTGCTTTGTGGATTGAAGATGAAGAATCTGGTGATGGTTATGGCAGGCATATTCGTGTATATACTAAAGATGGGAAAGCTCACAAGGTTCAATATTATTATGGATGCTATGACCTATTACAATATCCATTGTTATTTCAATTTGGAGAAACTGGGTGGCATGAAGGAATACAAAGAAGACAAATAGATAATCCCAGCAAGAGAAGAAAATTGAAAAAAAAACAAGGCTCAGAGGTTGTTGTAAGACATGCAATGACAGCAACAGAATTACTCAACATGGAGGACAAAAGTAAGTTCAATTAATAAATACAACTTCAAGATTTTGTTAAAACTTGTATCTTGTCTGTTAATACCTCTTCACAACTGTGACAAACAAACAAAAATCATGTTCTTGCAGATCTAAATCAGCCAAGAGATAGGAGAGGAACAATTTCTATGCATGAGTATTACGCATATAGATTTCAGATGAGAAGCAACAACTTATCCATACTTTTGCATACAGGAAGATTGTTGCAGCAATATTGTATTGACATGTATGTTAAGCTGGAAGGTCAGAGATTAGATTTTCAACGACAAAGGCAAATACAACTTCGGCAAGAAGAGTTACAGGGTATAATGGATAGTGTTGTGCAAGGACAAATTCATGGGAAAAAAATAGGACAGAGAGTGATATTACCAGCTTCTTTCATTGGTGGACCACGAGACATGAAAAAAAGATATGTGGATGCAATGGCTTTGGTTCAAAGATTTGGCAAGCCAGACATATTTCTCACTATGACTTGCAATCCATCATGGCTAGAAATTAAAGAAAATATGTTGCAAATTGATGAACCAGAAAATAGGCCTGATCTAATATGTAGAGTGTTTCATGCAAAGCTTGAACAACTGAAAGAAGAGCTATTTAAAAAGAAGATATTTGGTGAAGTTGCAGCTTATAGCTATGTTATTGAATTCCAAAAACGTAGACTGCCTCATGCACATTTTCTTCTCATAATGAGGCCAAACTCAAAGCTGTATTCTGTTGATGCCTATAATAAATTTGTGTCAGCTGAACTTCCAAACAAAGAAGAACATCCACATTTGTATAAAATGGTAGTGAAGCATATGATGCATGGTCCTTGTGGAAGTCTAAACCCCAAAAATGTTTGTAGGCAAGGTGATGGCTGCTGTAGGAGCCGATACCCTAAGGATTGGGCTGCTGAAACAACACATGGCATTGATGGTTATCCAATATATAGAAGAAGAAATGATGGGAAAAGGGTTATGGTTCGTGGTCAAATGCTAGACAACAGATGGGTTGTTTCTTATAATCCATATTTGCTGGCAAAATTTGATTGCCATATAAATGTGAAAATATGTTCAAAGAGGGATTAGTTCTGCGGAAGATATTGCTGCCATTCAGAAGTTAAATTCAGAACAGCGACATGCTTTTGAGGTCATATTGGACAGGGTATACACCAATACAGGAGGTGCATTTTTCATTGATGGACCTGGTGGAACAGGAAAAACCTTCTTATACCGTGCATTGTTAGCAGAAGTTAGAATGAAGGGATACATCGCTTTAGTAACAGCAACATGTGGAGTAGCAGCATCAATACTTCCAGGAGGCCGAACAGCTCATTCACGCTTCAAAATTCCTATTGATCTTGAACAAAATCAAATCTGTAAAATCAGCAAACAAAGTGCATTGGCAAAGCTCATTGAAAGTGCAAAACTTATTATTTGGGATGAAGCACCAATGGCACATAAAGCAGCAATTGAGGCACTCCACTTACCTTAAGGATCTGATGAACAGTGACAAAATTTTTAGTGCAAAGATGATTGTATTTGGAGGTGACTTTAGACAAGTTTTGCCTATTGTTCGAAAAGGTGGTAAGCATGACTTGATCAGAGCAAGTTTGATAACATCTCATCTATGGCTTACTTTTGAAAAACTAAAACTCAAAGAAAACATGCGAGCAAGGTTAGATCCTTTATTTACCAATTATTTGCTGCGAATAGGAAATGGTACTGAAAATACTAAGGCTGCAAACCAAATTGCAATTCCTGAGCATATCCTTCTTCCTTTTAAGTCTGACACAGAATCTTTGGCTGATTTGATAAACATTGTATACCCTGATTTTCAATATTTTTTTGCTGAGTCTACTAACATAAATATAAATAGGGCAATATTGATTACAAGAAATGATTTTGTAGATGAAATAAACACAATGTTGATAGAGAAATTTTCAGGAGAAAAGAAAGAATATATAAGCTCTGATAGTACAATTGATACTCAAGAACAAGGTTTATATGAAGAATTTTTAAATGGCTTGACTCCGAATGGATTCCCTCCACATATTCTTCTGTTGAAACCGAATACTCCTGTTATACTATTATGTAATATAGATCCACCAGAAGGTTTGTGTAATGTAACTAGGCTGATATGTCGTACATTGAAAGACCATGTTATTGATGCTACTATTGCAGCTGGTGAATTTGTAGGAAAGCAAGTTTTTGTGCATCGCATAAGATTTAGAGTCTCTCATGATAACATATCTCCTATCCCTTTTGAAAGAATTCAATTCCCATTACGTTTATGCTTTGTTATGACTATTAACAAAGCTGACAAACATTAGATTTTGTTGGCCTTTACTTGCATGAACCAGTTTTTTCTCATGGACAGCTATATGTAGCTTTTTCTAGAGCAAAAAGTAGCAAATACTTGAAGGTTCTTATCTATCCTGCTTTGTTTGATTGTAGTATTTACAACTATACCAAAAATATTGTATATAAAGAAGTTTTAGATCTTGTATACAGTGATCCAAACTATCACATAGCAACCTTATGATTACCTTTGTATGCTTTAATATTTTTCGCTTCGAATTGTTTTTTATAGCACTTTGGTATACCAATAATCCATTGAAAAAAGCTACTTTTTCCTCATTGAAAAAACCTTCTGCTTATCTAAATATAACTTTCTTAGAATGTAATTTTACATTTTACATAACTTTGACTGACCTAAGATCTAAATATTCTGTAAATATATTTACAAACTCTTTTGCTGTCATTATTTTTCATTGTTCTGCTACATGAATAACTATTATTTGTACCTACATATTTCACCTACTTTTTCATCATTCACAAAAACTTTTGCTTACCTAAATATATTTTTCTCAGAAAATGACTTCGCAGATAGCTGACAGAAATGTGAAGACCATTCTGCAAATTAAACCTGAAGAAAAAACCTGGACAGCTTTGGTTCAAGTACCGCAAAAAACACCTCCTGTATTGTCGCGAAAAAGCTCAAACCGCAAACGATATCAAAAAATACTTCTTGTTGATGATCAGGTACATATCAAAACTTCCACTAAAATTACCATTAAAAAAAAAATATTTTCCATCACAATAAAATTAACCATTCACATACTTCTAACTACTATATGTTTTTTTTTTTTTTTTGGAAGGAACTAAAGTCTATGCACTAATATTTGGATTTGACATTCCGTTCTTCCGGAACTATTTTGAACCTTATAAAAGATATTACATATCCAATGCAAAAGTGCGATACACAGAAGAAGCATATGCCAAGCGTGACAAAGAATGCTTCTGGGTAGTGAATAATTCCACCATCGTTGAAACAATCAAAGATGATCCACTGCCATTTCTCCCACACATTTATAGCTTCATGTCAAAAAATTTCTGTACACTTTACATCTATCAAACAAAAATAACCTAATACAAGATTTCCTACAGGAATTCCCCTGTTCTTCTTACATTATGGGAAGACTTTGAAGCTGGCTTTGGCAATGAAGTAGCAGAACAAATAGGATCACTACCTGTAATAGCAGCGTTGCAAGTTAAAGTTGCTTCATACAGAAGTAAGTCCCCATAAATAAACTATTAGCAATGCAGTCCAATTGTACCAAATTTAATTATGCTAACACAACAAAAATTACTGTAGCATTGCACCTTTCATCAAAATATTCATCACTTTTGCTGTTAAATCCCCCGATTGAAGAAGCTGCTTCTTTAAAACTATGGTAATTTACACTTTTCAAACTAAACATAAGTATATTATTCATAATAAAACACCTAACATCATAACAAAACTTCAATTCCAGGCCTGAAGATCATCAAAATGAGTTTGCAAATATGATTGAAAGCAAGGCATACAACAATCAAAGTTTGTTACTGCCCATGCCAAAAGAAGAAGACATTGGTTCTATACTGTACTTTTTGCATGACAGACAGGTAAACATTCATTACGTATACATGTGTTTTTTTTCCAAAATTTTACTTCAACAACCTAACTACAACTAAAACTAACCAATTCCATGCAGAGAAAACCAACATGGGTACGTGGAATACCCACAGTAGTTGATGAAGACCAAAAGTTATGGTACTATGCTTGTCTAGTATGCTACAAATCATTGAGAACTATGCCAGAATGGGAGATACTATGCACATCATGCAAATCAACTATTCACGTTGAACCAAGGTACCTTAAAACAAATAAAAACCTTATTTATGAAACTGCATAACAATTAAATAACATATCCATGGTCAAATATAGGACACGACTTGCTATTGAAATTGCAGACTATTCGGGATCAATAAATGTTGAACTCTTTGGAGAAGATGCTGATAGAATATTGCCCTTCACTACATTGCAACTTCAACAACAACATTAAAATGTATGAATATACAATCTTCTTTATCTTCAATACAATACTAAACTAAAGAATATTTCATATTCCTTCACATCTTTATAATGTTTTAATTTACAGGACAATATTAATTTCACTGCAATAACTGACACCCTCAAGCAGTATGTATTTATCTCATTCATCAAGAAAAATCCTTACGATAACACCTCAACCATTGAAGAAAGGTACACAGCTATTATCACATACCCAATCAAAGCTTCAGAAACACTGATGAGCATCATCATGAAACCCCCAAACCAGATCACTACAGTACACAATGAAGCAATTACAAATACTTCAAAATCAACGATGGAGGTAATACATTTTTCTTCTCTGCATAATTCCTCAACTTATTCCATGAACTTCTTCCTATCTGAATTTCATTTGCCACTGTACTATCCCAGTTCTGAAGCATGATAAATCCTAAAGATTGCATTAGCGGACTTATTCAAATCCTAAGCTCATTCATGGCAGCTTCTCCTTACTCCCTCATATCTATATTGCATATTTGTTTGTGACTGACCGGAGCGATCAAGAAACTAATTATTCAAATTCTGTGTAGCTTATTTTGTGTAGCTCAATATATTTAGACTTGCTTATTTTGTGTACCTAAAGTTATTACAAAATCTTTAATCTAAAGAAACATGTCTGCAACTTCCGAATTTTTACACAAGATGAACTCAACTTCTTCAAATCCATATGCTTCTCATTGATTTCATTAAATTAGAAACTCAATAGATCCCGTAGACATGATATTTGATTAAAAGTATTTTTACACTTTCTTAGGTGACAAAATCTCAACAAATTGGAACATCACTTGGTGAAGCTTCGGGAAGCAAGGAAACCAAAAGGCAGCGCAATGCCTAACTTCATGCTCATAAAATTCTGTAAATATATTACCTATGAAATACTTATGAAATATAGCAACCACAAGCAGCACTACTCTATCTACAAACTATGGTTCTGATTTTCAAACCATCACATTTGGACTTTTGACAGAATCATATATAAACACTTTTGCTTTTGAACTACACATATGTGTACGAAAGTTCTGAAAAATTCTCCTCCACAAAATTTCAGAAAGTCCCCTCTTTGTAAATATTTGAACTCATAGCTGTAAATATAAAACTGTTGCTTCTACATTTTTATTTTGGTCTGCTTCATTTTCCACACAAATCCAAACAAAGCTCCAAAAAAATTGTCGGCCATCATCATCAAACCTCCAAAGAAAATCACTACAACAAAGAAAAAACCAATGTGCTTTTGACGTTGTTGAAAACCGCACCTGCAAGGAAAAAGAAAGGAGTCAGCTTCAACAACTATCTCATTCAGGTTTGTTCTAAAACTACTACCTTTTGATGATTTATTATCCTCTATTTTTGAAATATAAGAGTACTGCTTCAAACGGTCAACTATCAACGAAACATACCTTATCCATTTTTCAATAGTCTAACCATGTTATATAAGTAGAGTGCCTCATTTGTTTGGCTTTTATCTGCTTCTTCTTCTATGCGACACACAAGACATTATTTTTGTGAAGAAATTAAAGAACTAATATACTGCATATAACCATCCTTCTATCACTTTTTTTTTTATTTATAATTTCAACTCCTCAAATGATAAACAAGACCTAATAAAAATTCTTCAGGTTGTGTTGTAGGACTTGTGGAAAGAGATTACAAACCCCAATGCAGCAAGAAAGGTATTTTTCTGTAATCTTTCTTTCCCATTCTTTCAATTTATTTCTTTATTTATTTATTTTTTTTGTGGAAGGAAGAGTCGTTTTTCCCTAATTTTTCACATTATTTTAGAAGTTTCCTCTCCAGTGGAGATGATTAGGTCGGACGGTGAGTTTATGCCATTGTCAGTAGAAATGGAACTCTTTTCCTTTCGTTTTTCCTTGCTATCAAATTCTTGTTATACCATGCAATTGATTGCATGAGTTTGTGTTTCTCATCCCATGACACGATGCCAGTAAAGTGGAAGGTTCACCGGCTGCTGCTAGACTTACTGCAGAGTTGCTTAGGTCTGTAATTTCTTTACAGAAACTTCCCCCAATAAACCAGTCTGCAGTACTTATTGAGGCTGTAAGCGATATTGGAGTGAAACTGATCGCTGCAAATCCTGTTGGTAAGCTCTTTTTTTTTTCCCCTCTATTTTTAAGACGCATAGAGTGTTCAGAGTGAATGTAGTTGAATCAAACCTGTCTTTGCCAACGAATGATGACCTCCAGCTGTTGTTTGATAAGCGAATGCATATTCGTATTTAGCATGTCCTTGATAGTGGATAAAGAAAAATACTATAGAACTGCGGTATTCGTGTGTCCCATGAATTGGGAAGTGCTTGGTTAGAAACTATCCCAGTGAATGCTGTGAATGATGTTTGATGATCCCACTGTTTCTGTTTTTAAGTGGGATACAATAAAACACATACAGACAGAAAATGAAACATGCAAGTGGCAGAGATGGACAAGGGAATGAAAAGAAGCGAAAAAATAAAGTATGATTCATTTAGAAAACATTTTTTTTTTTTTTATGATAGGTTCTCATTTGTCAACAGGGGTAGCAAAGTGGTGCTTGTTGACTACTTTCATAATGATTTTGTCTGCTTGGTAACAATTGTGTAATAAACAATTAAGGGTTGAAGGTTAGAGCATAAAGTGCTTTTCCCCTTTGCTTTTGCTCTCACGTTTCTGGGCATACATGCTATCATTTTTTTTTTAAAAGGAGTTGTAATGAAGTACTATTAAAACACTTAAATCTCTTGAAATATTCCCCGTTGCTGGCTTGGGAAGTCCTTAATTAATGTAGATTCATGGTTTAGAGTTTAAATTTGGTGCTAATTTTGTCTAAAGACCATTAAGAAAACAAAAGTATCTATTTACAATTATGCACTGAATTGAGAGTTTAAATATACAGCATCAACCTGCATGAAACGCATGCCTTATGTCTATCTAGACAGCGTGCATAACTAATTTAGCCCACCATGCTTAGTCCATCTCATTGCTGAGTTCAGGAACCTTGTCTAAGCCTTAGCCTTAGCTTTAATTTTGTCTCATAGCCTATCTCACATCAAAGTCACCTCCACGGTTCATCCATCATTTTTTGGCACCAATATCCAGCTGATAGGGGCTAATTTGGTTATATTTTGCGTAGTTATTTGAGGTTCTTTTGTAATACATTTTGTGCAATAACTAGTCAAATTCTTTCATATTTGAGATTTTACCCTTGGAAAGGTATTTTGGTCATTATTTCAGGTTTTTGGGTAAAACAAAGCAAAATCGTCATGAAATAGAGCAGAGGCGGCACCGGCTGGAAGCCTGGAACCGGCGCCGGCTGTACACTGGATGCACGGACTTCAAAGTGATGGAGAAATTGGAAAAGCAGAGTAGAACAAACCTAACCGACGCCAGCTGCATTCTGGAACGTATGCGCAAAATTCGGAGAAAAATCGACGAACGAGTGGAGAAACAGAACACAGGCGGCGCCGGCTCCGAAGGACCAAGGCGGCGCCAGCTGTGGTTTGTTCCTGAGGCGGTGCTGCGATCTTTTGATGCGTTTTTGGAAATCTGAGAGTTTTAGCATATTCCAACTTCTACTCGGCCAAGAACTTTGTACTTACGAGTTTAGGCACCTCTTAAGTCTATAAATAGATGAAAAATACAAGGGAAAAGGGAAGAATTCATTGATCATCATAGAAATTACTCAGTCTAAGGAGGAATTCTTCAAGTTCAAGGAGGGTTGTACAAGAAGGTTCTCAAAGGAAGAAGAATGAGGCTTGTCTATGAGTTCTTTCTTTTACTTTGTTTTCTTTTTCTTGACAATGATGTTTTAATTATTCTATTGTAATTTAACATTATTTTAGATAATCATGATTCTTGGAGTTATTTGATCTTTTGATTAATTGGCTGTTCTTCTTGGTATTTAATTACTTGGGCATATTCCAAGATTAGTTGGTTGTTTCTATTGTTAACTTGCTAGACCAAAGAGGTTAATTGCTGAGGATTGAGTAATTAAAGGTTAATTGATGTTTGCCAGACCAAGGATTCATTGATTAATTTCATGTTTTAAATTTGCCAAACCACGAAAATTTAATTAAGGATTGTGTTTAATGCATCTTTTGGATGAATTAGTTGAGACAGACCAAGTGATGCTAATTTGTCTAGAATGTAGTAATTAGTTGAGACAGACCAAGTGATGCTAATTTACCTTAATCCTTCATGGTGCCAAGAGAATGATTGATTATGATAATGGTTAAATTCTTGAAGATCATGGTTGTCTAATCAATGGTTTGAGTTGCATACCTCTCCATCCTTGACATGTATATATTTTTATTTTATTTTCTTTTTAGTTTTCCTGTTTATTTGATTTTCACTTTATCGAGTCGATTAAACAATGAAAGATGGGTAATTAATGTTTACTTGTTCCTTGAGGATTGACACTCGTTTGAACCCTATGCTCAGTAATGATGAGTGCGCTTGCTCATATGTGTGCTTTGGGGTCTAACGTTTTAATTTAAACTTGATTGTGAATGTGTTTAGTTTTTGTATGATTTTTATACCCAAGTCCAAACACATCAAGTTTTTGGCACAGTTACCGGGGAACAATAGCATGAAAGCTTGGATTTTGTCAATTTAACCATGTAAATATGTAAATATGTAAATATGTATGTTTGTTCTTGCTGCAAATCGGTGCTATCTTTTGTATTTCGTGTATTCTTGTATAACCTCGTAACCTTACCTAACCTAACCAACTAACTTAGACTGAGTTTAAATTACTAACGTTGTAACCTTATATTTATGTATGTTAACCAGTAATTATATCTCTAACTTGCTTCTTGTTTTCTTAGGTATTACCCTTGGTATATAACCCGAAAATCCAACGACGAGATAGTCACATTTGACCCTAAAATTGAGAGGACATTACCAGGCCAACAACATTGCACGAAAGGTGCTAGACGTCGGATTCTATTGGCCCACATTATTTAAAGATGCCCGCAGATTTGTCCAAAGTTGTGATAGGTGTCAACATTCAGGTAACCTTTCCAAATCTAATGAGATACCATTACAAATTTTTCAAGTGTGTGAAGTATTTGACTGTTGGGGCATAGACTCCATGGGACCTTTTCCTAGTTCTTTAGGGAATAAATATATCTTGGTGGGAGTGGATTATGTCTCTAAATGGGTAGAAGCCCAAGCCTTACCCACTAATGATGCAAGGGTGGTGGTCAAATTTCTGAAAAAACTTTTCACTCGATTTGGTGTGCCTAAGGTCTTAATTAGTGATAAGGGGACTCATTTTTGTAATGCACAAATGAAAAAAGTCCTCACACGCCTAGGTGTGCACCATAGGTTGGCCACCCCGTATCACCCTTAAACAAGTGGATAGGTTGAGGTGGTTAATAGAGAACTTAAACGAGTTTTGGAAAAAACTGTCAACCACACTAGGAAGGATTGGAGCTTAAAACTAGATGATACCCATTGGGCATATCGAACAGCCTTTAAGACACCAATTGGCACGACTCCGTTTCGGTTAGTATATGATAAATTATGTCACCTACCAGTTGAAATTGAACACAAGGCTTATTGGGCAATAAAACTGGTCAATCTTGATCTTCAGTCAGCTGGGAAGTCCCGGTTACTTCAACCTACAGCCTTGGAGGAATTGCGAAAAGATGCCTATGATACGTCACTCCGGTACAAAGAAAAAGTAAAATCCTGGCACGACAAGCATATTACTAGACCACATGACTTTGTAGTACGCGATCAAGTCCTGTTATTCAATTCTCGTTTACTGTTTTTTCCCGGAAAATTGAAATCTCGGTGGTTGGGACCATTCACGATAAGTAAGATCGGCCCTTTTGGCACCCTAGACCTTACTCACCCCACTCAGAGAACTTTCAAAGTTAATAGCCATCAGGTGAAATGTTATGCGGGTGGCAGTCTTCCACATCCCGAACAGGTGGACATGCTCTTTAACAAATCCACATAGGTACTTTGATGATGCCGCCCTCTTCAAGTATTCAGCTCTTGTACAACACCATTAATGAAAGTTTGTTTTTCTTATCTCTTCTCCTTTATCTTTTTGGTCCCTTGGTATTGGTTGTTTTGGTTCTATTGATTTGGCCATTGAGGACAATGTCCAGTTTAAGTGTGGGGGAGTGGTTTGATTGACAAGTTTTCTACATACTCTTTAGCTTTCTTGGGAGAACAAAATTTTTCAAAATTTTCTGAGAAATTTTTTGATTTTCTGGAGATTTCAAGCTGTATTTTTAGTGCATGTCTTTATGATGAATTATAGAGCATATGTTCTAGATCATTTATGGCTTATGCCTGACTTTTTGCACACACTTGGACAAAGTAGTTCTTGATCAAATGCTTTGCATTATTCTTAAACATGTTTTTCTCTAAAATTCGTAGAGCATTCTAGAACTTACTTGAATACCTCTCGAGGCGAAATAAGAAAGGCATTCATGATTTAACTTAGGGATGACGGTAATAGGCCTTCTTTGGATAGTTTGAGCTTTTCAAGCCTACCTATTGCTATATTATCCCTAGTGCCTATTTTGAGCTTAAATTGGTGATTTCTTTCTTTAAAACCCGTCACGATATTTTGTCCATTACTTGTGCTGAGAGTTTGTATAATTTCCAAATCTTTATGCTCTTTAAGGATGAAAGTGTATGTATGTTGAGAACAATGAAGAGAGAGAGATCATGACTTGTTACTTGCAGTCATGGATCAATTACAATTGGAGCTAGGAAAAGAGAGGAAGTGGAATGAAAGGAAGAAGTTGAAAAGAATTTGAGAAAGAAAAGAATGTGAGCTGAAAAAGATGTGAAGGAAGAAAAGAAATGAGTGAAGAGAGAAACCAACAAGCTGCTAGAAAGAAAAGAACAGCAGCAGTAAAAGAAAAAGATGAGTAAAAGAAGAAAGAATTGAAAGAGAATTGAAAACAAAAAGAGCGAAAAGATCACAAAAGGGATGGTAAGTGAACTGTAAAAGTAAGTTCATATAAGATAATTGCCACCATTACTGGAAATTGATTAATCTTGTGAGGAAAAGAATTTATGATAAGAAGAGGTGAAAAAAGAAGAAAGAAAAAAATAGCAATGCAGGATTTGCTTGAAATGTGTAAGGGTTGTTAGATAAGGTTATGGTTTGATTAATTCTTGGAATAGGAGAGCAAGAAGAGTTGGGAATTATAGGTTTATTTTGGTCACCCTTTTCTTGCTTACTCTCAGTTTTTCTTTGACTTTTGATGCTCCTATATCCTTCGTTTGCTAAGCCGCATTACAAACCTTTAGCCTTACATTACAAGCTTAAAAGTCCTACTTGGTAGAATCATGATATGTCTCGGATTAGTGGAGAGAGTGTATGAAAAGTAAGCATATGGAATGCATATTCTTTTTGAACTAACTTCTTTCTAATGGTTTGAGAATATTGTGTGGTATTGTGATGGTTCTAATAAGTCATTTATCACTACTCAAGTCTTGCATTGGCTGTGAAAGATTTACTATCATATGTTTTATGTTCATAAGTAAAGAAAGCATTGAAGATATGTTTTGGAATTGATTGAGTGATTTGAGTAAAACCGTGTGTTTTTCTACTTGTTCTTGATGCTTTGCTTGAGGACAAGCAAAGAGCTAAGTGTGGGGGGATATGATAGGGGCTAATTTGGTTATATTTTGCGTAGTTATTTGAGGTTCTTTTGTAATACATTTTTTGCAATAACTAATCATATTCTTTCATATTTGAGATTTTACCATTGGAAAGGTATTTTGGTCATTATTTCAGGTTTTTGGGTAAAACGAAGCAAAACCGTCGCGAAACAGAGCAGAGGCGGCGCCGGCTGGAAGCCTGGAACTGGCACCGGTTGTACACTGGATGTACGGACTTCAAAGCGACGAAAAAATTGGAGAAGCAGAGTAGAACAGAGCCTAAACGGCGCTGGCTGTAAGGCTGGAGGTGGTGCCGGCTGCATTCTGGAATGTATGCGCAAAATTTGGAGAAAAATCGACGAACGAGTAGAGAAATAGAACACAAGCGGCGCCGGCTCCGAAGGACCAAGGCGGCGCCGGCTGTGGTCTATTCCTGAGGTGGTGCTGCGATCTTTTGACAAGTTTTTGGAAATCTGAGGAGTTTTAGCATCTTCCAACTTCTACTCGGCCAAGAACATTGTACCTACGAGATTAGGCACCTCTTAAGTCTATAAATAGATGAAAAACACAAGGAAAAGTGGGAGAATTCATTGATCATCATAGAAAATCACTCAGTCTAAGAAGGAATTCTTCAACTTTAATAAGGGTTGTACAAGAAGGTTCTCAAATGAAGAAGAAGGAGGCTTGTCTATGAGTTCTTTCTTTTGCTTTGTTTTCTTTTTCTTGACAATGATGTTTTAATTGTTCTATTGTAATTTGACATTGTTTTAGATAATCATGATTCTTAGAGTTATTTGATCTTTTGATTAATTGACTATTCTTCTTGGTATTTAATTACTTGGGCATATTCCAAGATTAGTTGGTTGTTTCTATTGTTAACTTGCTAGACCAAAGAGGTTGATGATGGTTGCAAGTGATTGATTTTCGCATTCATTGGCTGTTAACTTGCTAGACCAAAGAGGTTAATTGCTGAGGATTGAGTAATTAAAGGTTAATTGATGTTTGCCAGACCAAGGATTCATTGATTAATTTCATGTTTTAAATTTTCCAGACCACGAAAATTTAATTAAGGATTGTGTTTAATGCATCTTTTGGATGAATTAGTTGAGAAAGACTAGGTGATGCTAATTTGTCTAGAAGGCAGTAATTAGTTGAGACAGACCAAGTGATGCTAATTTACCTTAATCCTTCATGGTGCTAAGAGAATGATTGATTATGATAATGGTTAAATTCTTGAAGATCATGGTTGTCTAATCAATGGTTTGAGTTGCATACTTCTCCATCCTTGACATGTACATATTTTTATTTTATTTTCTTTTTAGTTTTCCTTTTTATTTGATTTTCACTTTATCGAGTCGGTTAAATAATGAAAGAGGGGTAATTAATGTTTACTTGTTCCTTGAGAATCGACACTCGTTTGAACCCTATGCTCAGTAATGATGAGTACGCTTGCTCATATGTGTGATTTGGGGTCTAACGTTTTAATTTAAACTTGATTGGAAATGTGTTTAGTTTTTGTATGATTTTTATACCCAAATCTAAACACATCACCAGCTAAGCCTCCTAGTCCTTCAAGTCTATTTGCTTGTTGGCATGGTCTTAGCTCTCGAGAGGTCTGGCACCCTCCTGTATGTCTTGAGGCAAACATAAGGGCCTGAAATACCCTTCACTTGAAGAGGTCGATGTTCTCATCGATGCCAAGAGTTGTTGGGTCTTCTAATACCTAATAATCTCCTTGTAGAACTGTCACAAGTTCATGCCCCGTTCTCAAGTAGCATCATCAACATCCCCACCTTTCCAATGGACTAAATACTATGTCTACCGATTCTTCTTACTTTGCTATTGGGTCATATGAGTCAAGGTTTATTTCACCTCTTTGTCATACTAAACTCAAACAACTAGTGGAGTTTGGATCGTCTACTCTATATTCAAATGGTTAAACTTCTCCAAGAAGCTCACATGGAACGTAGGGTAAACTTTCCACTTTTAAGCTTCTCTCCTAACCTTTTTGACAATCTCAAAAGAGTCATCGTAATTAGGAACTACACACATATGCATCATTTTGCTATTGATCTTCTTACGGATCTAGGAGTCAGTTTGAGCATCATTTGATTGTTGAATTTTTGATAATGCTATATCATATATGCGCAATACAAAATAAAACGAAATCCACTTAAAGAATCATTTGTATGTAAAATTATGAGTCAAGAGAGAGAAGAAAAATTCGTTACCTCAAAATCGCAACTTTTAAAATTTTTCTCCACATTCAGAATTCTTCTGGAAATTATTCAAGTTGTGAACCATCAAATCTCTAATACTAATGTACACAAGGAATTGTACTCAAAGAAAATACCATAAATTTATACTAGTAAATTTTGATGGCGCTATGGGAATTTTGTTTCGGAGAAAAATAAAAGGAAAAGGCTTTCTGCATTCGCCAAAAAAAAAAAAAAAGGAAAAAACCACAAAGACGGCGTATTCTATATATTAAAGAAAACCTACCAATTAGGAAAACAAAGAAACATTTTCCATTTGTTTCCTAAACCTTTTAGGAACCAATAATAATAAAGCCTTTTTAATTATGGGCTTGGGATTTCAATATTGTAAATTTATAATTAGGCCCATAAGGTCTTATTAATTATAATTTGACCCCAAATATTATAGCTAATTATAATTATCCCATATAATTATTTGTTCTCACAAATTAACTCTATAATATTATCATATAATATTTTAAGTATCCATTCATCTATTCTGTGTGGCCTTTTAGGTTCTTCAATCTATTGATAGTAAAATATAAACTAATCCTAATAACTACAGAATTAGTAATCCTTAATAATTATAATTAATTTATTAATTTTAATTAGGATTAGTTAATTAAATTTTAATTAATAAATTCACATTTAGCGAGATTATGAGCGGTATCTAGCAGTGTATCATGACAACCCAAAAGTCAAGAAAGTCAAGTGGCTTGACCTGAACCTTTTAATAGCAAAATATCAATACAATAAATTCCTTTCTTCATACTATATCTTATTCGTTTTAAACTATGAAATTAGTACAAACCTCCTCTAGAATATAATCAATTCTATCCCAAATTTATTTGTACTTTTTCCAGAATCTATTACTCAACATGTGTATTATTTGAAACTATTTCTAACACATAGTTGCCTTGGCCAATAACTTCTTGAATAATGATTCCCTACAAGTGGTCATGAGATATACTCTCCTATTATTAGGAGTGATGGATTATTTGTTAATCATTTCAACTACTTTCATATGCTTTTATGTTGTACCCAATGTTCTCCTTATAGGTCGTCTCAAGGAGATTCCAAGGATAGGAATCAAAATATAACACTTAAT
The DNA here is from genome assembly GCA_026120185.1 of Voacanga thouarsii. Classification (NCBI taxonomy): domain Eukaryota; kingdom Viridiplantae; phylum Streptophyta; class Magnoliopsida; order Gentianales; family Apocynaceae; genus Voacanga; species Voacanga thouarsii. Next base: position 1,539,808 of record JANUWF010001438.1, on the reverse strand, counting down.
ATATAAAGTACTTTAGAGACCTCAAATCTAAGAATACTTATATTTTTTCTATAATGAGATTCTATTCCTGACACTAAATAGTTATCCATGTGATTATTTCATAGGTAGGTCATCCAATTTACTTGTTTATGTAACAAGCATACATGTGTTAACTTTTAATATCACAATACCCATAGATGTAAGAATCATCGTTTGATCCAATTAAGAAGTATAATACTAGTTGGTCTTAGCATATTAATAATGTCCCATCTTATTAATATTATGACTAGGGATTTTTCAAGTACAAGCACTACATAGTATAATAGGAATCTTATATTATGATCTCTATTATAATTTTCTTAATACTATACATTGTGTTAGGAAATTTATCTATTAGTTTTATACACATATACATATAAAATAAAGAAATTAAAAGATAAAGAATTTCTTTATTAAATAAATGTGCAAATTATATTGCATAAATGGATTGTTTCTATGACATAACTCTAATATTGATCCTCTACTTGGAACTTCAATTCTTTCCTGTTCTGGTCCGCATACCTCTTCATTCATTGTTGGGTCAAGGTCAAACTATTACGAACCTCATCCACCACCTCTTGTTTGGCTTGAGCGAACTTGCAAACTACAAGACATTTACCACCACTCCGTTTCAAAAACTCCTTATGGGGCATCACTGATTGCTGACCCGTTGCCAGTTCAAATGAAGTCAAGCTAATTGATGAAGACTTATGTAGATTGCAACTTAGCTGTGCAGTATTACACAAGTCTACCCAATTCTTTTGACTAGCAAAGACATAATGCCTCAACTTCCAACAAAATGTTTTATCTTTTTGGTATATCAATCGGTTTGACAATAGTTTGCAATGAAAAACTTTAATTTCAAACTCATCATACTAAACAAAGCTGTCCAAGATCTCTCCATGAATCTTGTATTACAGTCACTGATGATATCCTCTGGCAAGCCTAATTTATTACAATATATTGCATTTCATCTCGTTTAATTTCAGATGTTTTATGACACCTGAAGGATAGGGTTGGGCTCTTAGGACCCTTGAAGACTTGCCTAAAAGAGCCTTTGTTTGTGAGTATGTTGGGGAAGTAGTGATCAACTTGGAATTGTTTGAACATAATATGAGAAACTCTGGAGAAAAGCATACATATCCAATTTTATTGGATGCAGACTAAGGGCATTGAAGGTGCCCTCAAGGATGAGGAGGCCTTGGATTTGGATGCAACATTTTATGGAAATTTGGCAAGATTTATTTGATGTAGTCTTTTCCTGTGTTTTTCATTTTTTAAAGCTTTTTCTTCTTTTAATTAGAAGTAGCATATACAGCTGGCAGATAGATTTGTGTTCCTTTTCTTCTCTTTTTTATCCAGACTTCCTTATCTTCTTATTTGAGTATAGGATTAATGGTTTTCATGGTAAAAGAAAGGAGAGATAATGGCTAAACTACTAAAATAACAGGTTTTATTCTATCCTGGTGTGTGGTAAAGATTCTTTACAATGAAAAGAAGAATAAAGAAGCAAATCCTTAAAATGGTATTTAACAATAAAAGAAAGCCAAACTACTCATTGAGATACAAGTCCAATTTCTGCAGCAAGAATAGACAACCCTAAGGGAAATGTTTTGATCCTCTCTCTCTCTCTCTCTCTCTCTCTCTCTCTCTCTCTCTTCACTTTATTGTTTATTTAGATGTGATGAAGCAAACTTGGTTGATATTCCAGTTGAAGTGGAGATTCCCGATCATCATTATTACCAAGTATGGTATGGTAGTTTTTCCATTCCTATATTGTGTAAATGCAAAGAAATTAGTTTCCCAATTTTCACTTGTTTTCATTTGTTGCAGGTTGCTTTTTCACAACAAGGAAGGTTAATGCTTTAGAATAGTTAACATGGATAAGCATGTCACATAACAAATGTTATTATATTTTGAGATAAGTTGACCTTGAAATTACTACACTTGAGGAATCAGGGGTTTCTTCAAATTAGAATGGGTCCTGGGATGAACGGGGAATCTAGACTTGCTTCTTTTCTCTGTGCATTTATCCACTCTTTATTCAATAATGCTAAAAAGGTTGAAGTACTTCTTACTTGAGCATTTTACCGAGACTGAAATGTGCCTGTTTATACTTTGGATGCACTTGGACTGAAAATGTACGGAAGCACCATAAGAATTGAAACATCTTATCATATTTTAGGAAGCATATATTTTGCAGTATTGCATTTGAATGACCTTGTACCGATTAGTAGTTTTCATTTTAGGATTTTTATTTTTAAAAAGGAATTTATAAGGAAATTGTTATTAAAATATTTTATATGTAATTCAAGACTCCGAAATTGACTTTGACGATGATACTCATCGTGTGAAGGCTTTTCAGTGTTGTTGTGGTGGCCAATATTGCCAGGACAGTAGTGTGGAAGGACTCAACACTATAATTTGTAATACAAATTTATACAAGTTTTTGATACTACAATTTGTAAAACTAATCTATATATAAGTACTTCCTTGCTAAGTTAATTAAACAAATGTATTTTCTTTCTATAGTCTTTTCGAATGATCATTTTGTTTTTTAATCATACAATGGAATGAGAATGTAAATGAAATTTGGGACGTATTGTAAAATAAATAGTGATTTTAACTAAATTAAATTAATACTTTGTCACATGATCATCTCGCTAAAGGGGATTTTTTTTTGCGATTTTATTTAGATTATAGAATGGTTTATAAAGAAATACAAAAATAGAGAGGGGAGATTTCTCAAAATTCAAACCTGAATTTTTAGATTATAGTATGGCATATAAAATAATTAGACTGAGGAATTCCTCTAAACCCATGGTTGTGTTTTTAGATTATAGTATGGTATATATAAAATAATTAGCTAAAGGAGATGCCTTGAGATCTAACGTTTATATATATATATATATATATATATATATATATATATATATATATATATATTAGTTAAAAACACTGATTGATCGATTCTAATACAGGGCAATTCATCTAATCAATTTTGGACGCTTGCAGAATCACCAAAAAATAAAAAATCAAAGATCAACCCATAGCATTCGAAAAGTGATCGCCAACCCCCTTATTACCCAATAATATAAAACACCTTGCCCGTACTTCCAAAACATAAAAAATATCCAAATTTAAGAACAAAAAAAAATAATAATAATAACTAGAAAAGTAGTGCAAGGACTAAAAGGCCGTTTCCCTTTCAAACCATTCACATAATAGGAAATGAACGAACCTTTCACTTTTCACTATAAAAAATCTGTCCGGAAATATAATGCCTTCGGAAATCAATTATTGCATTTTGGTAATATAAAAATAAAAATCACAACTTGATGAATTATTTTTGTCCCATACATATTTTATACACATGTTTATATGTATATAGTGTGGTGTTTACTCCCAGCAGTGCACGAGGACATAGTTTCATAAAATGCTAATTAGCATGGCAGTGGACTTATATTTATCAAGGTACTTGCATCATCAGGGCATAGTTTAATAATAATAATAATAATAATAATAATAATAATAATAATAATAATAATAATAATAATAATAATAATAATAATAATAATAATAATAATAATAATAAATACAATATTACAATTTTTTTAAAAAAAATTAGTGAAATAGAGGGCAAAATTTATATAGTTTTTTTAAAAATATCAAGTTTAAAAAAATTATTTTTGAAAATTGTAGAGGGAGGATGTCCCCTGCCCCTAGATGCATCTGTGAAATACCACTACTAAGTGTTTATCTTTAATTAATTATAACAATAATTGATGAGATCTGTGAAACAATTTTATTTATTTTAAATTAATATTATTTTCATCCTTTCACATCAGATGTTTATGTAGAAATAAAAAATTGAATAATATGATACTCGATTAGTAATAACTAGTGATGGTTCTATTTGAATTAAATCCACCACTGTTGCTCCCCTCCGCCACCGCATATGGCTCTTCCCTCTACCATGCTGGTTGGATTAGATCTATCAAGTTTGTTTATCCCTTAGACTTTGGTGTTAATTACTTTAAGTTTATTATCAATGTTGAAGTTTTTTCAATTTTCCTTTCACATTTGTAGGCTTGATATGAGATTTTTTTTTTTAAATCACCGCACAAAATAAGTAATAATAAAGTGTTACAAACTTAAGTAGTCATCATTTATATAATTATATAGCTATATTAGGTAGAGATATAAGTCATTATTTAAGTGTTTACTTGTGTTAGGGATTGTTTAAGAGTTAACTATTTATAACAAAACATTATATGTAATTAATTGTCTTATTTTAAATTAATGCATACAAACATTGTTTTCTGCCTTTCACATGGGAGGCTTCCACCAAGTGATATAGATAGGAACAATTGAGTAGTATAATAGATCACTAATAATTAGGGATGATTTTATATATGTGTATATATGTATGTATATACACTTATTTATTTCTAAGGTTTACAATTTTATCTTAAAAAAGTAAAAAAATAAAATTGTACATATACAAGCAACATCAAGAAAACAAACTAAAGTTAGTAAAATTAGTCATTCATATTTTTCTTTTTTTTAAATACTTTATTTGGTTTACAAAACGGGAGAGGGGAAATGATACTTTTACTTTCGTTAAGGAAACAAAGAAAGTGTATTTACTTTCATTTTGTTTAGTTGTAAATGTAATATTTTTCAGTGCTTTAAATTTATTATTATATTTACTATATTTATCATTTTAACTATTGAAAAGTATAAAACAAAAAAAGAATATATTAATCTCTCATTTACATCTCAATTCCACTAAAATTGGAGGGAATGATTTATAAATATGGAGGGAAGTATAATTTTCTTCCCTTCTATATTTACCTTCAACCAAATAAAGGATTTCTTCCATTTACTTCCACAAAAAATTGTGTCTAGAGATTTGAGTGTTTTAGGCGAAAATTTTTTGGAGGCCTTGGCTTTAATTTTTTAATGTATTTTTATAAATTTTTTAGTGTTTTAATCACTTATTAACTTTTTGATTTTTTTGCCACAAAGTAAAAAATAAAAAATCTAGGATAAATAAAGAATTCAATCATAGATAAAAAATTATAATCACAAAAAATATATAAATGATTCAAAGAAAAATTATCAATGAAATTAAAAAAATTAAAAAAATCAATAATAAAATATGTATAAAAGAATACTATAATTAAATAAATAGTAAAAATTTTAATTAAATAAAAAGCAAAAAAGTAAAAATTAACTAACGATTTTTATTATATTTAATAACTAATACATATATATGCATATATATATATATATATATATATATATATGTGTGTGTGTGTGTGGGTGTGTGTTTGGCCAAATCAAAAGAAAAAGATTTGGCCAAATACAATGGCGATTACATCTGGCTTCAAGCATAGTAGCAAAGCACAATAAAGCAACGTCAAGCGGTGCAAACTCCAACAAAACACTGCTTCTGCTTGGTCTGTTTATCATGTGCACGCAATGTGCAAAATGATATTAATGAATGATATAAAGAGAAATAAAAGATATTGGGATGACATTATAGAAAGTTAAAAAGAAAAATAGTGAGAATTTAAAATAAAAATTAATGAATTAATAAGAAAATTTGATTTTAAAAAAATCTTTAAAAGTGTTTTCATGTCTCTTTCCTTCTCAAGTATAGACATCTTTCTATATCTCAAGAATAAACGTCAAAACTCAAAAGAAACGCAATGAGTCACAGCTCTTTTTTTTTTTTTTTTGAAAAAACAAATCTTTTTAAGGACTTTTTTGAGAGAAGAATGGACATTTTTTGCATCAAGTTTTTTTTTTCAATAATGTGGACTTCAATCATATTTTGTTAAACGATTGTCTAATTGTCTAAGGGCTTTTCCCTCCAATCAAATAAAAGACTAAATAACAGAATAATTTGATTTACCGTCTAAAACCTCCATACTTGTGGATACTCCCATTCAAACTCTTAAGCATACCATTGAATGCCGAAATTGTGCATCTCAAGTTTTCTTTTATAAACCATAACGAAAGTAACAGCGTCAAATTGGATTCTGGATTTGGACTTCATTGACAAATGTCGAGTTTTTAAGAAAACCGTTACAATAAAAAAGGCTGATTTTGCAAATCATCGAAACAGAAAAACGAACCACAGTAAAAAAATAGTTTTTGCATTGCCCATTGAAGTAGTGCTACTTCCATGTCTTGATTTTTCTTTGGGAATTGTTTTAGTCCAAATGGAATTTTGGGCTAAAGTGGTGTTGCAATATGGAAGACCCAAAATATCCCTGACTCGAAAGTTTCACAACCTAACAAAACCTGTCCTGCCTGGACAAAAATCCCAATTCCGAAGCCCTTTTCTATGAACAACAAAGATCCCATGACCCAGGGCCCAAGCCCAGATACAAATATCAACAAATTAAATGAAAGGGATTCCTAAAATATTCTTAGATTGCGACTGAAATTAATTTGTTTGAATTAAAAAATAAATAATAAAAAATATTTAGGGTAAAAAAAAAAGAGAATATAATGTTTGTGAGTAAATATTGAGAAATAAAAATTACTTATATTGATTTTTTTAATTGAATTAAAATTTTCATTTGGATTGAATACTGATGGACAGCAACAGAAGATCCGGGGAAAGGAGGTGCAGATGAAGTGATAAGGGGCATTCTGATCAATGGATTCAGGAATTCTCAATGAAAATTCATTATACAACAAATATCCAAGCTGAATTCCTTGCTTTTAGAAAAGGACTGCAAATAGCAATTTCCTTAAAGTTATAACATCAAAATTAGATTTTTTTTTTTTATAAAAGTTTATATAAATTTATTTTTCGCCCTAATTTTGTTTTAACATTTTTCTCTATCATTATCTATCCTATGACTTTGTTCCTCTAAATTCAAATTCAAAAACTTGCATGCATCTCATTGAATATGAAATCATCTGACTTCTCAATTTTATTTAGTTAATTAGATAGATAGATAGATAGATAGATAGATAGATAAAGAATAAATAAGATCTGATATAATAGAGAAAATTAAATATAATGCTAAAATTATAAACCCTACTATATATTCTTTTAGTTAGGAATTAAATATTTTTATTTTTATTTTAGAATATATAAATATAAATAATTACAATTTTTTTTATAAAAAAATAAGCATATTCTTTCTTTAAAATTTATAACTAAATAAATTTAGAAAGAAATATAATACAACTATTAGAGATTATATATATATAATATATATATATATATGTGTGTGTGTGTGTGTGCACGCGCTTTTGCTTGCGCGCTTGTCTCAAGCACATGTCTTGCAAAATGATCAAAGTAATAAGTAATACCTTTTTTGAAAAAAAAAAAATTACAAATGGCGTTTTTGTGGAAATTATACAATATAAAGTATAAGTGTTTTATCAAAATTGGAAATGAGCTCATATTAATTAATTTATTACTTGGAAGACTTTAATTGTTTCGTTAAAAGTTTTATAGTTTAAATACATATTGGTTAATTTTAGATTGTGAATTATATATAAATGAGACTGCTATTTTTTAAAAGATAAAACTCTAATATAAATAAAATGTTTGGTAATTCAATTAAGTATTAAAATTAATTAATTAAGTACTTATTTCATTAATATGTTTGATAACAAATAGTATTAAGTGATTAATTAATTAAGTGCATTTCAGAATAGATTTTAATTATCACTTAATTGATTAAGATGTACTAAAATCCTATTATAAATTTTAAATAATTTAAAAGTTACTTAATTATGAAATAATATGTCAAATACTCATATTATTATTAATATTTTTTATATTTAATCTAAATTATAATAAAATATAATGTAAAAATAAAATATAATTAATTCAAAATTTAAAATTTAATAATCAAATTTTAAATTTCAAATTTCAATATTTAAATATTCAAATTTCAATTTTGTCAGATAACTATTAAGTATTGCACAGCCGGCATGTTAAGGACAAAAACATCATATACAAAAAAATATATTATTCAAGGCTTCAAAAACCAGAATAGAAAGATCATTTATTGTTAGGTAACTTTAACTTGACGTTAAATGTTCGTATTTTTAATACTTTAATGTTGGCTTCCATTTTTAATGGAATTAGAAGCCTTCCCCACTCAAATGCGATCCAAGATGGATTCGGGCCACACAATTCTGATACGGGAATTATGCGGCTCTTTTGCGGCCAATATTAATTTAATAGTAAATCGTATGATAATTAAAAAGTCACATTGCGAGTAAAAAGGAAGGCAAAATTAACATCGTTTTTTCCTTGTTCAGCCTAGCGAACGGCTCAGCTCTAAGCCAGCCTTGACTTACACTTCAATGGCTTGTACTTTTATTAGCTTTATGATCTACCAAAATTTCAAATACCCACCCAAATCCACACAAAGAGAACAAAAGCTAGCATAGAAATTCGTATGCTTCCACCCTCTCCTTTCTTAATAGTTCTTAAAAAACAAAGGACATAGTATTGTTGCAACACATTAATGGGTCAGAAGGAGGACGAAGCATCTACAGTACTGAAAAATTGAAGCTTTTCTTGAAGAGTTACAGGTAAGATTTTTTCTTAAAAAATTTTCTATTACTCTCGTTATCTTCCAAGAGAAATATGTATGTTATTTTGAAGAAAATACTTCCAATATAATTACATTTTATACACAGAACAACAAAGATATTTCATCATCATATTTTCATTTCAACATAATAACTATTGCATGTATTCATGTAGTTGTGTATAGTGTTAATATATTTGTATCACTTGTTCATGTGTTTGTGTTGCCTATTTAGGTTGATAGTAGCTTGTGTGTTCATGCAATTATGTATAGTGTTAACATATTTGTGTCGCGTGTTTATCTGTTTGTGTGTTGTGTAGTAACTAGTGCAGGTTCATCGTAACCCATATGCTTGAGACTTCTGTTTATGTGATTGTGTATGGTGTTCATGTATTTCTGTAGTCTATTCATGTGTTTGTGTAGTCAGTTTATGTCTTTGTGTCACCGGTGTTTACGTGTGAGAAAAAGGAGTTTTATAGAAAAAAAATTGGCTTTTGTTCTTTTGGACGTCGAATAGCAGTTAATTTCTTACAAAATTCTCTTCGAGGGACGGTTATGATATCCCAGATATCCATAGCAAGAGGAGGGTTTTTTTTGGGGGGGGGTGGGAGGAAAAATTTGGGTTTTTACTCTTCAAACTCCTAAAATATAATTGAAAATAGGAAAGGCCATTGTCATTTGTCTAATGCATGAACTCCATATCTGTGTTGTGTATCTATTGGCATTATGTGGACCAAGATAGTAATATTTCCTTTTTCATAGGATATGGGCCAAGACAGCATAAAAAACTTGGTAGCACATCCACTATATTTATACTAGTTAACTCGTAAGAATAAAACTTGATGAGTTCTAGATGGATATAGTTATGGCTGATGTAGATGGTAGTATTGTTTTCATAGGATGATGATGATGATAAAGTTCTTTGTGAGAGTCAATGCAAAAGGGTGACCTATGTATTACTTAAAGTAAATCATTTGTTCTCTCTTATTCTTCATTCAACATTCCTCTCATTTAGAAGTATATAAATCATTCACTCCTAACTTGTTGCAAATGACTATTATAACATGTTAATAGTATTTTGGAGGATCAAAGTCAACTTGAAGTGGGAGAAGAAAGTTCTTTGTTACAGAAGTATTGCATGCTATAATTGTATTACTCTTCTCTCAACATGAAGAGGAATGGTTATTTGTAATTGATCTGTGGAAAGGAAATAGAGCATAATGGAGGACATCTATATTACTGGTTCACTATAAGAAAGCATGATAATATCAATTTAGGAGGGGGAGGGGGGGGGGGGGACTTGAGACAAATGCTACTAGACAAGATATAATTCTTGAAGCTCACCAACTTGTGTTATTTACCAATATTTTATGTCTAACCACTAGAAGGTAGGCTAAAATAGTTAGAAACTAAAATGACAAGCATCTATGGGAAGGCTAATTTTGTTATGTTGTGTATTAGATACAATGCAGTACCACACTGCAAAAATTAGAAATTATTATAGCCTTTGTATTTATGGTCTGGAAACTAGAGATTAGTGTAGAACTTTTTCTGGACACTGCCAAAACAGAACACTACTTATTTTAGAAGAAATAAGAAAAGAAATCTTGATCCTAGACTATTAGGCATCTATTAATATTATTTAGAGAAGTAAAACTTTCAGGTATGGTACCTTTTGCAAAATGTTTGCCTATCCTCTTACTGTGAATTTTGCATAATTTAGGAAGAAAAATCATCTTCATCTACCAGAGAGAAAAATCCTAGTGATCTAGAATAATCTTTATCTTCATTTAGAAACCTCTAGGGGTTCTTGGTGAATTTGAATGGTACTTGGCTAGTCTCTTCTCAATTAGTGGTTATTTTTGCAGACGAAATCTCGGTCACTTATGGAGGTCTTTGTTCATTGTTGTAACATATAGTTCATGGAATGTTTTCTTAATTATAAATTAATGTTCAAAGTGTTCTTCTATTGAGCATTTTGTGATATTGGGTAAATGATGGTTCTCTGGCCTATTTCTATGTAGCCAGAATGATTGTGGCCTGATATGAATCATTTTTGCCCTATGACCCCCAAAATATGTTAATAAAAAGTACAAACGAAGGATAAAAATTTAGCAAATAAAAGAAAAAGAAAAAACTATTTTATGGGTCTTTCTAAAGTTATAGTGGGAAATTATTGTCAAAATATTAATTTAACGACCTTATTATTAGTAGAATCCAGAATATTTCTAAATATTCTCATGCACTGTGTTCTTAAAGAATCTATGCTAAATATTCTGAAAAGCTAGAAGATTTCTCTTAGGAGTACATTTGCATGCTAGGCAAGATGCTATAGTCATGCATGTGATTGTTCTTCTAATTTTTGGCACAACCTCTCCTATATGCCTTGAGGAAACACTTTGTTTAGGATGGCTTTCTAGCACCTTGATGAGAAACCATGACAAGTAAGTTTTTCTTGCTATTGCTTTTCAACATTATGCTTGGTGCAACTTCAATTTGACAGTGTTTAAATTTGTAAAACTGCAATTTGATAACTAGTGAAATATGTGGTAACAGCTTAATAACAGATTTTTCTCCCATTCCTTTTGGACTCTTTACAATTCTGCATTTCAATTTATTTTTACCCTTGAATATCATTCATAAAGAATATTTTTTTGGGTCTTTTTTTATTAGGATTTTGTTTCTCATTATTTATTAGCGAGTTAACTGAAGGACTAATAAATATTCTAGTTGTTTGTGCAAGTTTATCCAAATGCTAAGGGAGTCAGTTATCCAAAATAATTTTGAAAAAGTGATTTCATAAATTCTGAAAACTTGCAAAAAGAGAAAGGAGAAGGGGTAATCGAAGAAGGAAAATGTACTCTCTGTAGAAAATGTATTATAGGGAGAGAAACTTCTTGAAGAAACTGCCAGAGATTTTTCTTGCTTACCATATTTTTAACTTTTTATTCCTATTTGCTTGGAATTGTTCTACAAATATAATTTTTGCTGAAAAATATCTTAAGTTTTAATTGATTGTATATTTCTCTTTCTTTGATAATGAAATAATTATTTCATACTTAGGTGAGACATGCATATTTCAAGAAAGCAAAAGACAAAGTTATGTTCAAGAAGAAAGAGGGGGTTCTGGAAGGACTCTACATATGATGATATTGTCATTGATGAATATATTGATCTATGTACTTGCATTTCAAAGTCATTTACTTTTTATTTTTAAATACTTTATCATGGCTATCCTTAATTTAAAATGATGTTTTCTTCTCATTGAGAAGAAGTTGTGTTACGAGGCTGACATCACTATTATTATCTCTCTTACTTTGTACATCTAGTAACATTGAATAGCTGTTAGCGTGTTCTGGTTTTGACGATTGACTAGAAAGTTGATTGTTTGTTTCGCTCTTAATCAATGGACAAAATAATAGCATGTTGTGTAATCTATAGAGTTGCTGTGAAAAGCTTTTCAAAGCCTTGGTTTGTTAATGGTGGAATTCTAATTCTCATGACCATGGTGTACTAGAGTTTTTCAAAACTTTTCTAGATAAGTGGCTTTTCATTCTCGGCTTTACATTATGTTACTAGTCACACAAATATAACCTACACCAGTGCCTATATGAATAAGCCACACAAGTACACATTAACATTCTACACAAATATATGAATACCTGCCATAAGTACACGAACATCTTACACAACCATATGAACACAACCCCAACCGTAGGATTAGTTACTATATGAACAAGCTAGACAAACACATGAATACCTAATACAAATGTATGAATACCTTACACAAACACATGAACAACCCACAAAACTACATGAACACAGTCTAGATATGGTAAACCTGCATAAGCTACTATATAAACTAGTCACACAAAAACTTGAACATATGACACAAATATATGAATATCTTACACAAATACATGAACATAGTCTAAAAAATGGTCAACCTTCATTAGTGCCTATATGAACAAGCTACAAAAATTCATGAACACCTGACACAAACACATAAATACTCGATACAAATGCATGAACACACAAACACACGACAACATGACACGTGCATGAACACCTTACATAACCAAATGAACACAAACTAAGCACATGGTCAACTAGCAAATAAGCCACACAAACACATGAACATCTAACACAAACACATGAACATATTATATAACCACATGATCACAATCTCCAAGCATATGGACAACCTCCATGAGTTATTGCACAACATGCCACAAAAATAACCGTCCATATTCAATCGACATCCATCAAACATCCAACAATAACACACACAATTATAAGTCATTATAGTAGTCCTAGATTTCTGAACATCAATACAAATAACCCAACAATAACAATCCACAACATCGTCAGATAACCAGGATGCCTTAATCGTCAGTAAATATCTAACAAATATCCCATAACAACATCTAGTACAATCCAACAAATAGTTATGATAAATATATTTAGTATAATCCAACAAATAGTTATGATAAATACAACCACTACAATCCAACAAGTCACTTTCTACAGAAAGAATTGGGCCTGAAACATCTTGGCAGCAGGGGATAGTGCAGGAGAGACCTTTAGTGGTTGGAAGACCTAGTCAACTTCAGGTTGTTTCATAAGCATTTCCACTCTTTATTTGCAACGACTCTCATTAATGCACGACAGGACTGCACGCGGTAGCGATTGAAGGCCAAGTAAAAACTAAACTGCTAAGAAATTGTTAAATTTAGTAAAAGGAAAAAAAATGAAGGCTAGGTAAGAAACATTTACACTTGGGTGGCCTAGAGTGTTTGTTAACAGAATGAGAGGCCCACAATCCCCAGAACTCAATAACTTTACATTCAGTTAACTTAGTTCTGTATGATTCTTTGCAGAAACAGGGGAAAATTTTGCAAAGCAGTGAAAATGGCTTGATCAAAAAGATGAATTATCTTGAAAGGACTTTCCAGAAGAAAGGAAATCTTGATCTTTCACTATGGGAAAAAAAAGTTAAGGAAACCCGAAAAGTTAGCCACAAAAATTAGAAATTACAATTGGGCCTATCTCTTCTTTTTCTCTTTTCATAGATTTTTTAGTGAAATTTATTCTCTTCCATTTCTAGTTTTAACATATAACAAACGATGATCACAAACTAAAATGCCACAAGGAGTGATGTACCTCTTTCAATAATCAAAACAAATTCGCATAAAAATGCAAGAAAAAATAGAAATGTAAGCCAAACCTTTAACATAAAATTCTTAAGGAACTATTTCTCATTATTCTCGAGGCTAGGATTCTTCAATTCAAACGTAGTACTATTATATCAACCCACGTACATACCCTTTTTGTTATCCACTTTGATAAACTTAAAGCACTACTAACTTTGTTTAATGTTAATTTGGTCTAGTGAGCAAAGTAAGGGACTATGTTGGATTAGAATATTTTATATTGATGATTTCCTCTTGGATCAAACTTTGTAGGAGTGATTTTGAAATCCTAGTTCAAGCGTTGAAAATATGGATTCTTAATTCTCTCTAATAAAATTGAAACGCTTTGTGTCAGACCAATGCCAAGGTCAATTTCTTAATAAAGTAAATTTAGTTTTTCTCTCTGAATTAGTGGACTGGTGTTTTAATCTTTATGAGATTATTTAAACTTGGAGAGATGGATCTTACTTGTAGGTCATCCTAATGGTATTTGCTCAAATTTTTTACAATCTGCAAGGGTTGGATAAAATACACATTTCCACCAATTTTTGTACTTCTTGCCATTATTATGCTCTGGAATAAGTGTACTGACAAAAAGAAGCCACTGCAAGCATTCAAAATTAAAGCTCCTCCCACCAAAAATCCTGTAGAGCAGCTCTTAACATTGCAAGAAGCAATCATGCAAGTTGAAAGTTTAATTTCGAGTGTATACATTATCCTATTGAAAGTACGAGCTCTCATATTTGTTGTTTTTCCCAAGGTATCAAACTTTGTACATTTTAGGATGGTGATATTTATGTATATATAGAGGTAACTCCTGACTCTTGGTGTTCTACAACCTAATTGTTTATTGGTGTTAGAAACTTGTTCTCAAGCATCATAATTTATCCCTGGTCACAATTTGAAGCATTACTACATATTACCTTTTGCTGTAATAACAACAGAAAATTTTAAAAAATGTATGCTAATGTGTCTGATGAAAATGTTAATATGATCTCGCTATATATTTATTATATTTCTGCATTGTGTTCATGTATTTGTATACTGCATGACAATGTGCCTCTGCTGCTAATATAGCTACCTTAATGAAAGTGTGAATATACTCTTACTATATGTTTATATATTTTTGTGCCATGTTCATGCACTTTATGATGACCGAAATAATTAAAATTTTCATTTAAAATCCAAGACTAATGGAAACATAATATGAAGACCATCATTCAGGTCTACTGGAAGCCACCAACCAGGCTCACTTGCATACTCATATTTAGATGATGATAATGATAATGACGAAGACGATGATGATAATAATAGATAGATAGATAGATAGATAGTTAGATAATAATTTTCCAGCAATAATGCCAAATCGAATATTTTATAAACACCAATTCATAGTACAAAATATATGCTTAATGTAACTTGTGAGAAATTCGCGTCACTTTCAAGACAGTAATTTCCAATTCATTATACAACTGCAATTGCTATTTCAAAATGGGTAATCAATACAACTCTAAATCTTTACTTCAAACATTTCTAAAAAAAGTCTAAAACAACAATCATTCATACCATGAATCTCTCTTACTTTTTGTCAAGAAGCATAGTTAGGTACTATTTTGAATGAGGAAATATTGCAGCCTATACTTAATGGCAGGGAGATTCATCACTCTACACTTGAGTTTTGATTCAATTTACTATCCTAAATACATTGTGCAAGGAAAGAATGCATTGGAAGGATGCTGAACTAGTAGAAAAGAAGGAAGTTTTTAGAGGCAACAGACCACTAGGACATTTTATGCAAAGATGCATAAAATAGTAACATGACATATTTTTTGAATAGAATGATAGTCCTCTATTCAAAGAGATTTGAGAAATTTAAGAAAAGAACAAAGGTTTCCGACATTAACAAGTACATAATGCAAATTTAGAAAGAAAAATAGGGTTTTAATTGGTAGTACAACTCCAACTCACATGACAAATGAAGCCCTTTATATAGAGTTTTTCTAATTCCTTTTGTCTCTTTTTTAGATGATAAAGAAAGGAAAAGAACAAGTATTAGATGATCTTGCAAAAGGCAATTATTATTTTTAGCAAACCATAGCAATCATTATATTAGGATAACTTACACTCATTTTACCTAAAGATTCTTCCTCCATTTCAAACCCATTCTAGTAATTCCTTTCCCTTAGCGTAACAGTCTCAAGAGTATAATGTGTTTAGCATACAAGAAAGTTCACTAATAGTTCTGATACTTTTCAACTAACAGTTCTAATACTTTTCAACAGTAAACTTACTCACCTTTATTTAAGCTCAAAGTCTCTCAAGAAATGTAGGATTCAATTCCAAATAAAAGCTTCACTTTCTAAAAAAAATAATGCCCAAAAAAGATAAGATTAAATAAAATTTGGATAAAGTAACCTGTTAAATTCTTTTTTACAGACTAAAATGATAAACAACATAATAAACTTGAAGAATGGAACACTGCCTATAGCATCAATTAAGACTGCAAATCTGATGGTATAGAATAAATTCATTACACTGATTTTGGTGTTCATTTTGCCAAGAAAATACCCTTCCAAAAGTCATTGATGTAATTCTCTTTGAATTAAGGAAGCAACAATGAAAAAATTTAATCAAAACAAAATATGCCTCCTAGCAGTCTTCTTTGTATCTTGTCTGGCTTTTAATAACCGGGACTTCATGAAAATTTCATGATTTTCTTTCTTCATATTTTCTTTCGGCCATATATACCTTTTTACTGGTCCTTTTGCAAGAGCCAAACGACAAAAAGGAGCAAGGAAGGGAAAAAACAAGGGGAAAAAAAAAAGGTTCAGAGTGAAGTTTAAGGACTTTATTTAAGTTGTGTTAGATAAAAATAATTATAATTATGATTGATATTCAAGAGAACTGATGCTCGTACGCAATTATCTTTTAGTCAGAAACAAGATTTAAGGGTAGAAAAAATGAAATACACCATGTGAAGAAACAAAGCACTGTTTATCAAATTTATTTTTTCACCATGTGAAGATAATAATTCTGGCAAACTTCTAAACCGCCTTCTAACCATATTTTTTTTCCATTGCAACTGTAATATCAAATCTTTCATAGAAAATGGTAGAACTCTAAAAAAGTAGTAGAAAAATATAAAAAAACAAGCTATTGGAAAGCAGAGAAATGTAAACCAAGCATAAATAAAAAAACAGAGAAAAATCGCAATAAAAGCTCCATATTGGGTTTGAACTAAAGTATTATATAGACAAACAAAGACAGAAAGCTGAAAAATAACAGACATTTAATTAAAAGAAGTTACCTTTAAACTAGCATATTGTTGTTTGTAGAAGGGTCCCCACTTAAAAAACACTGTCACATAGTGAGATGAGGGAAGTAGAAAGTAGCTAATGATGCCGACTGAGATCAACCACAAACAAAGAAGAGAGTTTGAGGAAGATGTTGACAGTGAAGGAGTAAACGAGCAACTTCGACAGGAAAGGTAAGGTGTTTTTTATAGCAGTAAGAGAGAGGCAAAATACGGCAGTCGACACCGACTGAGAGTAGCCACAAATGGTGAAGGAAGAGCAGGAGAAAGAGGCTGACAGTAAGGGAGTGAATGAGCAACTCAAAGAGGAAAAGCACGATGGTTTTTTTGGCGGCAAGGGAGGTGAATAGGCAATAAAGAATTCAAGAATGGCAATGGTTTTCTGTTGAAGGAGGTGCAGCAGTAAGGTAAGATGGTGGCGTGAAGAAATTAAACCTCTGCAAGCTCGTATTAGCAACAGGGAAAACATCAATTTGTACTACCAAACGTCTCATTTGCACTTCTTTTCAAGAAGGATCAGAACCTAGCTTGGCTTCAACCGCCGTAGAGCCAAAGCTACATCGTTTTGCCCTACTTTTGGGCTAGAAGATGTGGCCTCTATTATGTTGCAGGATCTGCTAACAACAAATCTTGGCCGCAAAAGAGCTCTGCAATTCACGTATAGGAATTGCGCGGCCCCGGATCCATTCGAGATGGATATACTGCTGTGCTTTCCAAAGCTAATCATTGAGCTTAGAAGTACAAGAAAATAAAGAAAAGAATGTTCGGGTATCTTGCATCGGTGTCCCACATCAAATTTTGAAGGACTTCCCCACTTTTTGTGCCTTATAAACATAAAGCCTTGTTTAGAGGGTGGAAGATAAAACACCAAATACAAGAGTTTTTAGTTTATTTAAGCTTTATTTTTCTTTAGATCTCTTGTTTAGTATTATTAGTGTTTATTAGTTTAGGAATAATTTTTTAAAGTTTTGTATTTTATTTTTTTCATAATGAGTTTTGTTTCTCATCTGTGTGTAAATGTAGGTCATTTGATCGAATTACGTAAATTCTGTATCTCTCTTTTATTTCCTTTCTTGTTATTTTTATTTTCTTCGCATTATTATTATTATTATTATTATTATTATTATTATTATTATTATTATTATTATTATTATTATTATTATTATTATTATTATGTTATCATCTTGTGAGGTTTTGCTACTGAGGTTTTGGTTTATTCCTTGGACGTATCCCTAACAAAATAGCATAAAAACTTTTAGCTTTTGACTTTGTAGCAATGGCGGTAATAAAGATTAAGGTAGAGAATTCGATCAGAGCGTCAAATTCGGAATATAACAACATAGAGGCCATTTTAATTTAGGACGAGATTGATTTAGCTTTAAAAAGAATAGAACAGAAGCCAGTGGAGATGACAACAATGGCTTTTGAAGATTTTGATAAAAGGGTGAGGTTATGTATTATTTTAAATCTCCCTAATGAGATTTTAAGGGAAATTGCTACTGAGACTACAACTAAAGCTATGTGGGAAAAGTTGAAAGCTTTGTATATAAAAAAGACAGTAAGAATCAGCTCTACCTAAATAAAACTTTTTTTATTCTTCGGATGGCTGAAGGTACATCTATTATCTCACATCTTGATACATTTGATTCTCTTATTGTGGATTTGGGTAATATTGGTGTGAAAATAAATGATGAGGACTAGGCTATTTTATTGTTGTGTTCTCTTCCCCAGTTCTTTAAGCATTTTCGAGATATTATGATGTATGGAAAAAAATTATCTCATATCAGAAAATTAAATTTGCTTTGAAGAAATAATTGATAGAAATTTAATTGTAGAGGTTAGTAAAAATCAGGCTAAAAGTTTGATGGTCAGAGGCAGATCCGAAAGAAGAAATTGGGGCAGTAATAAATTAAAATACAGACATAAAAATTTAGTTTGCAATTATTGTCATAAAAAATGGCACCTTAAGTCTGAATGCTTTAAATTTTAAAATAAGAATAAGCATAAGAAAAAATCTACTAAAGTTGTTGAAGTGAGTGTAGTAGTAGATGAGAATGAATGAAATATTTTTTTTGTGATTGATAACAGGACAAAGTCTAAAAATGAATGGATTTTAGATTTAGGTTGTTCTTACCATATGTGTCTCAATAAGGATTTGTTTTCCACGTATGAAGTTTATAACGGTAGAGTTGCTCTAATGGGCAATAATACTATTTGTAATATTATGAGTAAGGGCACAGTTCGAATTAAAATATATGATGGTATAGTAAGGACTCTCACAGATGTTAGACGTATTCCTAATTTGAAAAAGAATCTCTTTAAGCACTGTTAAGGCTCTTGGATGTAAATATGCAGATAGAGGTGCGAGTTATAAAAATCTCTAAAGGTGCTTTTGTTGTCATGAAAGGTTGCAGGCCTGGTAGGTTTTATACTTTTCAGAGGACTACTACCATAGGCTCTGTTGTAGTTTCTACATCAAGTTTATTTGATTCTGGCATCACAAAATTGTGGCATATGCATTTGGTGCACATGAGTAAGAAAGATCTACGCATGTTGAGTAAGAGAGGCTTTCTGGATAGACAAAATACCGAAGCATTGAACTTTTGTGAGGACTATATTTTTGGAAAGTAGAAAAGTAGCTTCAGCTCACCAGCAATTTACAGAACTAATGGTACTTTAATATTTACCTAACTTTCAAACAGTGAAAAGTTTTGATTGAAAAATAGACATGTAAACATATCAAACAATTGAGGACATATAATAGTATGGAATTCTGTGGAAAAGAATTTGATGAATTTTATAAGAATGAAGAAATTGTTCGGAATCATACAATAAGAATGACACCTTAACAAAATAGTATTGCTGAACATATGAAAAGAACTCTTTCACAAAAAAGCAAGTTATATGATTTCAAATAGAGGATTGCTAAAGGATTTTTGGGTAGAGGTAGTTTCTACAACTTGTTACATTATCAACCTGCTCCTTCTGCAAATCTTAATTTTAAACTCTTAAGGAAGTTTGGTTAGGTATACTTGCAAATTACTCCGATTTAAAAATTTTTGGGTGTCCAACATATATGCATGTAAATGATGAAAAATTGAAGTCTAGAGCTAACAGATTGTGGTGTTCAAATTTCAGATCACCAAAATTTGTAATTAGTAGAGATGTTACATTTGATGAGTTGTTTATGTTAAATTCCAAAAAGTGTATTTGAGGTCTTCTTATGCAGATGAAAATGATACGTAGGAGCAAGTAGAGCTTGAAATTGGTAATTTTAGTCATTCTAATTTGATTTCTTCTATTATGCAAAATTCAATTTATAGTGATGAAGAAGATATAGAAGAGAAATATTCCATAGCTAAGAATAGACCAAGAAGGGAGATTCGACCACCACAAAGCTATATAAATTTAGTTGTGTAACATCTCATATATTTCAGTTGTAGCGGGTCTTGTCTTCATGGAATATCACCCCATTTGAACTTCCAGACAAAGGGTCTTTATAATAAGTCTTAACTTAAATATACATAATTCGGATGCATTCATAGGAAAATCCGTAAAAATATATATAAACTTCGAATCTTTATACAATATTTCAAAATTTAAAACATAGTATACAATATATTATCTTACTTGTTTCTATTGCACTACTTCGATCGCTAAACTGTACAATAGAACCTAAAATAGAAAAATATAAAGAAACATGTGAGTGCAAAATATTCAGTGAGTCCTGTATGTACCTTGAATTTCTATTAAAATAAGTAAAAAGGGGTTTCTTAGCATTTCTTCAAAAGACAACTTGTAAATAGTAATTGAGAGTTTATAATTGAAATAAAATAGGCACTTTTCTCATATGGAGATTAATAGTCTCACACAATAATTACTAGTCTCATACAGAGAATTGTTTTCTCAAACAAAGAATATAAGTCTCACATAGAGATTACTTTGCTCACATAGAGCTTACTTTTCTCACACAGAGAATTACTTGTCTTACAATATCCATATTTAGGGACCCATAAAATTCATATTTCATAAAAAATTGATGAGAAATGTGCATATGCAAATCTTATAGAAAATCACTTGTCGAACGATATTTATAAAACAAAAGAGAATCACTTTATCTATCTAATACTTCTATATGCTTTGTAGATTTAGCGTTTTTTTTTTTTGGAGTCAAACTCACCTATATAATTGAGTAAAATCGATCTTCAAAATTCCAACTTTTTCTTCTTCTCTCACTCCCTCTCACTTTCTTTCTTTTTTCCTTTCCCTTCTCTTTACTCTTTTTCTTCTTCCTCTCAGTTTCTCTCTTTTTAGTTTCTCTCCTTCTTTTCTTCTCTTCTCTCTTTTCTTCTTTTTTTCCTATTCTTCTTATCCTAGCTTCTTATATAAGTTGGCAAGTTCAAGAAGAATGTAGAAGATGCTAGAAGTGAGTGGAAGATGGGAGAAGATAATGGAAGGGAGTAGAATTTGTAGGAAGTTTATTGAAGCTATTAGGTGTAATGGGCCTTTCCTTGTCATAGCTCCAAATGTCTAAGTCCATTAATAGAGTGGGTCCTATTTCTCTTCTTTTATATTGTTTCCTTTATGAGGTGACAACTCTAGAAAATAATGGAAGTTTAGGGAAAATGTAGGTTATAGAACATGTGAGAAAAGCTATGGAAGATGTAAGAACTTTCATTAATCATTCATGGTCAAAGCACGGTCAATACTCATCTAAAAGTCATTAAATGTTGTGGGCCATCTCTAATTAATATAGTGGGCCCTGTGGGCCATCCACTCTTAAGAGATATTATTTTCTCCCTTATTCTCACTTGCCCTTCTATCATCTAATAATTCCTTTTAAATCATTCTCATACTATATCCTAAAGTTCACAAAGGTAATAAAATATCTCTTATCTCAAGACTTCTCAAGAGAAATGTTACAATCACCCATTCTTTAAGAAATTTCATCCTCGAAATTTGAAAATACCTTCAACATCTCTAATATCATTAAGCTAAGACTTCTTCAAACCACTAACCAATAATGTTTCCAAAACCCATAAACTTAAGCATATTATAAGTATTCACCTATGGGCATTTCTCTTCTTTTAATCATTTCTTACAATTGCAAGATAGTTAGAAAGTCAATATCTCCTAAAACCATTCACCTAAGACTTTGATACCAATTGTCATATCCTACATATTCCTGTTGTAGTGGGCCTTATCTTAGTAGGATGTCCCCCTGTCTAAACTCCCAAACAAGGGGTCTTTATAACAAGTCTTAAATTAAACATACATAACTAAGATGCATTCATAGAAAAATCCGTTAAAATAATACAAAGACTTCAAATCTTTATACAATATTTCAAAACTTAAAACATAGTATATAATATATCATCTTACTTATTTCTTATCACGCTTTTGTTGTGCTACTCTGATTGGTAAACTATACAACATAACCTAAAATAAAAGAACAAAAAGAAACATGTGAGTACAAAATACTCAGTGAGTCCCGTGTGTGTTCATGATTTTTCATTAAAATAAGTAAAAAGGGTTTCTTAGCATTTCTCCAACAAAACAATTTGTAAATAGTAATTGAGAGTTTATAATTAAAACAAAATAGACACTTTTCTCACACAGAGATTAATGGTCCCACACCAGAATTGCTAGTCTTATACAGAGAATTTCTTTTCTCAAACAAAAAATATTAGTCTCATATAGAGATTAATTTGCTTACATAGAACTTGCATTTCTCACACGGAGAATTACTTAGCCCATAATGTCCATATTTAGGGACTTATAAAATCCATGTTTCATAAAATAATTGATGAGAAATGTGTGTATACAAATTTTATAGAAAATCACTAGCCAAAAGGTAGTTGGAAAACAAGAGAACTTATCTCGTCTAGTTGATATTTCTATAATTCTAAGTACTTTGTAGGTTTAGCTTGTCTCGAGTCAAGCTCACCTAAGTGATTGAGCAAAATAATATTTAAAGTTCCAACTTTTTCTTTTCTTTTCTTCTCTCTCGCCCTCTCATTTTCTTTCTCTTTCTTTTTCCTTCTCTTTACTCTTTTTCTTCTTCTTCTCTGTCTCTCTCTTTCTTTTCTTTCTCTCTTTTCAGTTTCTCTCCTTCCTTTCTTCTCTTTTTGCCATCTCTTCTCTTCCTTTCTCCTATTTTTCTTATCCTAGCTTCTTATATAAGTTGGCAAGTTCAAGTAGAACATAAAAGATGTAAGAATACGATGGATGCAAGTGGAAGGTGGGAGAAGATAATGGAAGGGAGTAGAATTTGTAGGAAGTTTCTTGAAGGTATTCGGTGTAATAGGCCCTTCCTTGTCATGGCTCCAAATGTCCAAGTCCATTAATAGAGTGGGTCCCATTTTTTTTCTTTTATATTATTTCCCTTATGAGGTGGCATCTCTAGAAGGTAATAGAAGTTTAGGAAAAATGTAGGAAGGTTATAGAATATGTGAGACGGTCATGGAAGATGTAAGAACTTTCATTAATCATGCATGGTTAAAGCACGATCAATATTCATTTAAAAGTCATTAAATATTATGGGCCACCTCCAATTAACATAGTAGGCTCCGTGGACCATCTACCCTCAAGAGATATTATTTTCTCTGTCTTATGCTCACTTGTCCTTCCATTATCTAATAATTTCTCTTAAATGATTTTCATAATATATCCTAAAGTTCACAAAGGTAATAAAATATCTCATATCTCAAGACTGCTTAGGGAGGAATATTGCAAGTTGCATATACCTTGTCAGTTACAGAAGAAACATGTGCAATTGGAGAACCATCTACCTACAATGAAATTGTTTCATGTGAAGATTCAGCTAAGTAGTTGATTGTAATGAATAAAGAAATTGAATCTCTCTACAAGTATAGAACTTAGGTCTTCGTAAAGATTTCTTTGGAAAAAAAAAATTGATTTCTTTATGTTGAGTCATGGTTATTCAAGGAGTATACCTGATACTTATGTTTACTATCGAAAGTTACATGATGGTTCTTCTATTGATTTGATGATTTATGTTGATGACATGCTCGTTGTTGTAAAGAATTTGACAGAAATTGATGTCTTGAAGAGACTGTTAAAGAATGAATTTGAGATGAAAGATTTGGAAGTAGCTAAAAAGATTCTTTGCATGGAGATCAACAGAGATTAAGGTCTTGGAAAGTTGTACTTGACCTCAACAAAATTACATCAAGAAGGTTTTGGAGAAATTTGGTATGAAAGATCTAAAACCTATAAGTACACATTTTGTTAGTTATTTTAAACTTTTACCTGCTCAGTCATTAAAGTAAAGTGAAGAGGAAGATTATATGGCACGAGTTTTGTATTCCAATGCATTCGGTAGTATAATGTATGCAAGGGTTTGTATTCATCTAGATATTTCACAAGCAGTTATTGTGGCTAGCCGATTATGTCTTGTCCTAGAAAAGCATATTAGCAAGCTATGAAATGGATTCTTAGATATTTACGAGGCACTTCAGACACTTGTTTAGAGTTCAGGAGAAATAACAATACTTTGGTTAGTTTTGTGGACTCATATTACACTGGAGATCTTGATAGAAAAAGATCACTTACTGGTCATATTTTGCATTGGCGGTTGTGCATTTAGTTAAAAAGCTAGCTTACAACATGTAGTCATGTTATGTACTACGGAGGCAGAATATATGGCTTTGATTGAGGTAATGAAAGAAGCCTTGTGAGTGAAATGTTTATTAGGCAAGCTTACTCTGCATAAAGGTGTAACTACTATATATTGAGAAAGTCAAAGTGCTATACGTTTGACTAGAGATTAAATGTATCATTAGACAACAAAGCATATTGACGTGAAGTTTCATTTCATTCGAGATATCATCATTGAGAAGAAAATATTTATTCAGAAGATTAATACCAAAGACAACCTTGCTGACATGCTTACGAAGCCTCTTCCTATCTACAAGTTCAAGTGGATTTTGGATTTGATTAGAGTTCACTGTTCATGATTTATGGTCTTTAAACCTTTGTGGAGAAGGTAGAGCAAAATTACTATGTTTAAGTTTGGAATGCAAATTAAGGTGGAGATTTGTTAGGGGTGCCCTGCATCCGTGTCCTACATCGACCATTGAGGCACTTCCACTACCTTTTGTGCCTTAGAAATATAAGGTCTTGTTTGGTTCTTGGAAGATACAACACTAAATACAAGAGTTTCTAGCTTGTTGAAGTTTTGTTTTTTGTGCATATTTCATTCTGTATTATTGGTATTTATTTGCTTAGGAACACTTTTCCAAAACTTTGTATATTGTTTTCTTTATACTGAAGTTTTGTTCTTTCTCCGCCCATAGATATAAGTCATTTGACCAAAGCACGTAAATTCTTATGTCTTTATTTTACTTCTTTTCTTGTTATTTTTATTTTCTTTGCATTATTGTTATCATCTTGTAATGTTTTGCCACTGAAATTTTGATTTGTTCCTAGGACCTATTTCTAACAAAGAAAGGTGCAAGGGAAAAAAGCACAAGAGCCAATAACCTTTGACAATGAAAACAACTATATATAAATATTGCGCTTATGAGCATCAAGAAAAATAAGTAAGGAGACGTGAAAACAACTTTCTTCTTCTTCAAATTTGCACACCATTATTGAACAATGCATCAGTTTTTGTAGTAGGTTTGTTGCAAGTCTATCCAGGATCTAGGAAGGTTCAAATTTTGTTGGCAACTCAGTCATTTAAAAGTCTATATTGAAAATAATTAAAATTTAAAATTTAACGTGTGAATAAGACGTACAATAGTTTTTTAATAAAATGATATTATTTTATTACACAAAATTTATATATATAAAATTGTGCCCCACTACATAACATTTTGTTTTTCTAATTTTGTCGGCTAAAATACTTTTACTCTAGTTTGTAAAGAGAGGACATAGGATTCCAGCAATTTTGGTCGGGGGTTGGGAAGGCTCCTAACTTGGAAAGAAACCAAAATCTCCGAGCTCATTACTTTTTATTTTGCCAGCCATAGAAAGATGACAACCATAGCCCACGTGTCCGGTCCGCATCGTGACGACCCAAGAACGAGACGACACCCTACAGGATGACGGGTGCTAACAAGGGATGATAGGTTCTTAAGTGTGGGAACGGGCACTATCATGCACCAATGAGCCACTGGGAAGGTTAACCAGTACAAAAACGGGACGTTGGGTCGAGACGTGCACGAGGGACGGACCAACGTGCCAAAGGGACTAAAAAACCCTCAACGGAACGGACGGAGACCGAAGGGCAAGAATGGACCAAGAAGGAACGGTCTTGAAGGTTTGGGGAGGTTCCCGAACCAACGGGACAGAAACGGACCGAAACGGGCATGGTCCCCCTCATTTGTAAACATCCAAGTTCAAGCATGTTTTGAGTACAAGCAAAGTTCTCCCAAGAAGCTCTCTTGCTTTCTAAAAGCCTTCCAACACTTAGCCACTAAACCACCACCCTTCCAATGTTCTTTTCTTATCTTAAGTTCCCTTACAGGTTGGGACATCGCTTTTGCTATTTTGAGGGTAAGGTTGATCTAGCGAATCCTCCTTATTAGTCATCAAGCTTGCTAGAACCACACGGGCTATTGGTAGTGAAATAGCTGACCTGTGACAGTTGGTATTAGAGCCTACGTTTGGGCATCATTTTGGAAGCGTGGTACATGGTCTACGTTAGAGAAACATTTTTCTTCATTTATGGCTTATGTTTTTGAACTCGTTGAAGTCAAGGGAGAGCACGTGGGTCATGAGACCAAGAGGAATCCAAGAGGTAGGGGACGAAAGGATTAGTTGGTTGCCCAGGAGCCGTTAGCTTCATTTAAGAAGAGGCTAGCAAATGTGGAGCTAGTTGTGGCAGACCACCACGACTGTTGGAACGAGCTTGACCAACACATGGCGCAACTCAGTGGGAAAGAGCTACGTGAGGGCATGTAGGGGGCTCTAAATGAGGCCGTTGATGTTCTTCTCAAAGGGGATGAAGCACTAAGGCTCATGGTGAAGTCTCTCCAAGACGAAGTCACCAAGCTCAAGTGTGAGCTTGAGGAGTGTAAAGCACAAGTAGCAAGGGCCGCTACAGTACATGTTGGGGAGCCATCGTATGTTCGGGATGAGATACTCAAGCTTAGGGCAGAGCTTGAGACATTTAGGTCACAAGGGGCAACGGGTGCCTTCGTGACCGCACCTAGGATCGAGGTTCTAAAATCAGACATGTATGGAGGAACGAGGAAGGCTTGGGAGATAGAGAATTTTCTTTATGGCTTGGATTGCTACTTCGATGCACTTAGTGTTTTGGGTGATGCCGTCAAGCTGTGAATAGCCCCGTCATACTTAAAGGACACTACCTTGATATGGTGGAGACAGAGGAATGATGACTTTCGAAGGGGAGCCGACGCCATCAAGACATGGGACGGTTTCAAGGCCGAGCTTAAGAAGTAGTTTCAAATAGTGGATGCGGAGGACGAAGCTCGGGCCAAACTTCATCGTCTCCAACATAAAGACGGATATATTTGTGAGTATGTTCATGAGTTTTCCGAGTTAATGCTCGAGATACCCGACATAGCACCAAAAGAGGTGTTGTTCACTTTTATGGATGGCCTAAATTGATGGACCAAGCTGGAGCTGCAATGAAAAGGCGTTCAAGACATAACTTAAGCAATGGCTGTGGCCGAGTCTCTATATGAGTTCCAATTGAAGGAAACGAGCAAAGATAAGGCCAAGAAGGGGAACTAAGGCGAAAACAATAGAGACAAGGGATAAGCATCTCCTAAACTACGTGAATTTGATTGCGATAAGATGGGACAAGGCAAGGAGTCCAAGGTATAAAAACCCCACCGACCGATCGAGTGCTTCTTGTGCAAAGGACCGCACCTAGCGTGAGACTGCCCAAGCCAAGGTATGTTGGCAGCCTTAGAACAAGAGTTGTGCTGAGACGAAGAGCAATGCAAGGTTGGGTGCATGCGTCATCTTGATAAAGATCATGCTAAAGAACAAAAATGACATAAGGGACGGATGTATGCCGAAGCAAAAATAGTTGGGCATAACGTGAAGGCCTTGGTGGACATAGGGGCTGACGAGAACTATATGAGTCGGGACACAACCCAGAGGTTGGGGATAAAGTGGAAATCGACCAAGGGACATTACAAAGGTGTGAACAGTACGAGCACGTCAATGGATGATGAGGCCAAAAACGTGCTTGTTCGTGTGGAAAGTTGGACAGGTATGACTAACTTCTATATCACCTAACTGGAGGAAGAGGTAGTCTTTGGGATCAAATTTATGGATTACCTTGACATGGTCCTGAGGCCAAGGACCGATGTCATGCTCATCATGCAATGGACGGAACCTTGCAAGGTAAACATTTGCTAAGAGAATGGGTTGAGGCGATAGTGACTCGAGGGAAGAGTCCGAAGAGAAGAGCCGAGACTCGCTGCAATCGTAAAGGAGGAGGGACCTCCTACACTCGGGAAACTAACAGTCCAAGATGGGAATGAGCAAGGGACGCTCGAGGACCGACCGAGGCAAGACCCACCAAGACGAGAGCGTTTGGTGAAGAGGTAGGAAATGCCTTAGGGACAGGCCAATGGGTTGGCCAAGGCATCAGGGATGATGCCTCATTCAAGTGGGGGAGGATGTCACAGTCTGTACCGTGATGACCCGAGAACGGGAGACACCCTATGGGATGATAGGTGCCAACAAGGGACGATAGGTGCCTAAGTGTGGGAACGGGCACTATCGTGCACCAACGAGCCACTGGGGAGGTTAACCAGCACAAAAAGGGACGTTGGGTCGAGACGTGCACGAGAGACGGACCAAAGTGTCGAAAGGACGAAAAAATGCCCAACGGAACGGATGGAGACCGAAGGGCAAGAACAGACCAAGATGGAACGGTCTTGAAGGTTTCAAGAGGTTCCAAAACCAACGGGACGAAAACGGACCAAAACGGGCATGGTCACCAGGGGGCGACTCTGGAAGGACCCAGAGCCAATTGAGATGGTTTGGGGCCAAAATAGGATGAACAAAGCTAGGCACACGGTTAAGTCTGGGATGGGCCAGACGGGCGTCCAGCATAAGCACGAATCGCACACGGCACGGGACTTACTTGCGGGATGGGAGTATGGCACGAGCCGGACATGGAGAGCGTGGGCGAAACACTGGTACAGCACGAGGCCGGCACACAACGACACACGATGCAGGTGCCAGCACGAGATGGACTGGGACGCGGCATGGGTAGCATGGGTGAGGCTCAGGTGCACAGGGCCAGAACAGCCTAGAACGGCCTAGAAGGGACCGGAATGTTCTAGAGCCAACCAGAAGGTAACGGGACAGGACTCGGCGGGCCCACCGTCAAACGTTGGTAGAATGTTGTAGAACATTTTAGAGTAGTTCGGGAGTCTCTAGGCTTGTGTGGAAAAGCCTAGAATTGTACATAAGAAACTAGAGTAGGTTATAATTCTCTAGAATCTTGTAGATGTGCAAGTTACATAGCAAGTGGCCAACTTGCAAGGGAAGGTTCTAGACTCCCAAGGCTTGCCTATAAATAGGCCAAGCCCCGTCATTTGTCAACATCCAAGTTCAAGCAAGTTTTGAATACAAGCAAAATTCTCCCAAGAAGCTCTCTTACTTTCTAAAAGCCTTCCAACACTTAGCCACTAAACCACCACCCTTCCAATGTTCTTTTCTTATCTTGAGTTCCCTTATAGGTTGGGACATCGCTTCCGCTACATTGAGGGTAAGGTTGATCTAGCGAATCCTCCTTGTTAGTCATCGAGCTCGCTAGAACTGCACGGGCTATTGGTAGTGAAATAGCCGACCCGTGACACACGGATATTGTAGCCATTGCATGGAAAAGGCTTTGGTATTTGTTTCTTAATGCAAAATAAACTACAGGGGAAGTTCAAACTACGAAAACAAAAGCATACATATATCCTAGCAATGCAATTTTATAGATCCCCGTATTCATTACATCAAAGCAATTAAATCAACCATGAGGTTGATGTAATTATTTCAGCCCTACCTGTAACACCCCGCTACCTAGGCCCGCCAGGGCCGGGGATGTCGCCCCGTCCAAAGGACAAGGGGTCTTTATAACTATGTCACACAAATAAAATAGTGGAATAAAAAAAAATAATACTTGAACTTAAAATTTATTACATTCCAAAAATAAGTCCAAGAATAAATCCAAGAATACTAAAAACAAATCCATAATAAAATTCATCCAATCTCATCTCCCCAAAACATTACACAAAATAAATTATTAGAAAATCTTCCAAAGCAAGCACTATCTAGCTACTTATCCCCATAGCAGGATCGACCTAAAATCATGGTAAATATGGTGGTGAGACAGAAATCTCAATAAGTCTGTGTGTGCTTAAGTGTTGGGAGAAAACAATTCGTGAATGCAAAGTATAAAATTCTTTATAAGAGATCATTGGCAAGCAATAAATATTAGTCAAAAGCAAGAGTGGTGTTTTGGCTTTTCCAACCATAAATAATCAATAAAATCAACTACTCAAAAGAAATGATCATGGGTTACCACACGTTGGGCCCCATAACCACATGGTCAGCATGCCACACTTTGTGCAGACTGACAAAAGTAGGTGATCGGCCTACTAGGCAAGATACTCCTCATTCTCTATGCCCAAACAACAACCGGGTATCCATTCCAACAACACACAGTCACTTGACTGAAAGAGAACACTACTAGTTCGGACCGACACGACCTACTGGACTGACGTCCTATCCGGGAAAGGCTCACCCCTCAGAGGTGGCCACCTACTGAGAGACTTACCCTAACCCCTCAAAGACTAGCCCTAGTAGTCTACCCTTATTGAGTACTCAACGACGTTTCCCACTCGGAATAAAATGAACAAAACACTGTTCCACATGAAAATGGCAATTAAGGGTTCCCAAAGTCTTTGTCAAAATTAGTTTTGGAAAGAGTTTTGAGATTGAGTAAATCTGCTTATTAATTTTCAAATAAATTATTTGTCTGAAATAGGAAAGAAGTTAATCCTCAATTGCCCTTCAAAACTGAGTGTCCATGCACTCTACATTTAGCTTGCCATAACAAACATGTTTCATCAATCAGGGTTTATGCAGGACATTACCTGATCCTTGCTCATAATAAAAGGTCTCCAACAGCTAACCTAACCCCGCATGGGCAAATACAAACCACAATCAAACTCAAGCCAAAATCCACTTTTTCAATTTAAAACAACTCGACTCACTACTATCATGATCCTAGTGTCCCAAGCTTTAATGCCAAACAATAAATAAATAGGTTTATAAGCTAAGCCTAATTTGATATTTAAAGTAATTAATGTTTTGGGAAATAAGTACTAATAAGTTGAAGGTTTAAATCTTGCTAAGGAAAATTTAGTGTTTATTTGTTGAAGAGTCCTAGGTGGTTTTTAGGTAAAACAACGATTTATTAATAATTTAGTTGTTAGAAAAATAATTGATAACTAAAACTAGTTGAAAATAAATTTTAATGAGTCTTGCATGAAAAATAATAAATAAGTTCTAATAGGTTTTGATTAAAGATAATAATTAATTTTTTTAATAATAAATATTTTACTAATTATGATTATTTTCATAAAAGGCTTTATTTGATCATATAATACCTATGTATTTTATTTCTTTTAAAACCATTAGTTAATTGACTAAAATATCCTTATTATATATATAATAGTCCAAATCTACCCTTCCTAGGGTTTTTCTAATTTACTATCAAAATTATAATATTAAATATTTTATTGATGAAATAAAATTAGCTTTGGGACAACTAGGTCATGATCATATTTCTATTGCTAACCACAACCATGAACATATGCATCCCTTCAATTCATCAAATCATCCAAATCATGCATATAAACATAGATCTAGACTTACTAAGGCATGATCTAACCTTTACTAGCATAAATATAATCATGACTTCAATAATCACACAAGAATATAAATCATATTCATTATAGATGACATAATCTCTAGCATACTTGATCACAAATGCTACCTTTGACATGGAGACATGCATTAAACCTCAAAATATCATACAATCAACCAAGATAACACATCCATGCATAAATCCCATCTCCAACATATTCATGCATATATTCATGCTTCAATCTCAACTCATCACAACAATATATACTCAACCCTATTCATGATTCATCTTCTATCAACATCATCCTAGAGACATGAATCTAGAATTTAAAAGAAGGGTTAAAAAGGCTTACTTGATTACTGAATATCTTGAAGGAGTTTCGAATGGTTGTCAACCCCTAGATGCCTAAATCCGTCCAAGGAAAGTGGAGAAAGCATGGCCATTGGAGAAGAAGCCATCCGGCCAAGAAGGAGAGAGATTCGGCTAAGAGAGAGAGGGAGAGACCATTAGCATGTTTATTCATACATATATTCATTAGAGATCAAGATTGGAGAAGATGAAGTTGTTAGAACAACCCTACCTTGAAGGTGTTCTTGAGCCTTCACAAAACTTCTAGTTTTTTATCTAAAAGAGCAAGTTGGATTTGGGAGTTTGATGTTAAAAATGGTGTGGATAGACTCACAGTAGTGAATAGATGAAATCTGGAATTTTTTTAGAAGTTTGGAGTGATTTGGAGAAGTATTAGACAAAAGAAAAGAATTAAACCTCTTGTACCACTGTCTTGGAGACCGCTTCAATCTATTTAAGGATTTCTTCAAAAGGCAAACATGGTCTTCTTTTCCTTTAATTTCAAATCCCTCAGGATGCTTCATATAAATTTGTTCCTCAAGACTACCATGCAGGAAGGCTATTTTGATATCAAGCTGCTCCAATTCCAAATCATACATAGCAACTAAAGCAAGTAAAATACGGATAGAGCTATATTTAACAATAGGTGAAAATACATCATTAAAATCAATACTTTGCACCTGACTGTAGTCCTTTGCAACTAATCCTACTTTATACCTTCCATCATTAGTCTCGGGAGTACTCTCATTTTTCTTGAAGACCTATTTACAACCAACAATTTACTTTTCCAACGGCGGCTTTACAAGGACCTAAGTTCCATTCTTATAGAGAGACTTAATTTCTTCATTAACTGCAATCAACCGCTTAGTTGAATCTTCACATGAAATAGCTTCGTTGTAGGTTGATGCTTCACCATCTCCATCCGTTTCTTCTGCAACTGCAACTAAATTTGCATACCTTTGTGGTGGTAGAATCTCCCTTCTTGGTCTATTCCTGGCTATGGAATACTATTCTTCTATATATTTTTTATCACTGTGAATTGAATTTTACTGAACAGAAGAAGTAAAATTAGAAGGTTTAGAACTGCCAATTTCAAGCCCTACTTACTCTTGTATACCATCTTCATTCGCATAAGAAGAACTAGAAGACTCCCCTTTTGGAATTTAACATAGACAACTCATCAAATATAACATCTCTACTAATTATAAATTTTGGTAATTTGGGACCTGAACACCATAATTTGTATCTTTTCACCCTAGAAGCATATCCAAGGAAAGTACATTTTTTAGCTCTAGACTCTAATTTTCCGTCATTTACATGCATATATACCGAACACTCAAAAAAATTCAAATCAGAGTAATTAGCAGGCATACCTGACCAAACTTTCTCAGGAGTTTTGAAATCAGGAGTTGTAGAAGAAGCGCGCTTGACAATGTAACTTGCTATGAAAGCTGCCTCTGCACAGAAATCCGTTGTCAATCCTACATTTGATATCATACATTGTACTCTTTTCAAAAGAGTTCTATTCATACATTCTACAATACCATGTTGTTAAGGCGTGATCCTTACTGTACGATACTGAACAATTTCTTCATTCTTACAAAATTTATTAAATTCATTTTCACAGAATTCTATGCCATTATCTATCCTCAACCACTTGATATGTTTACCTGTTTGTTTCTCAATAAAAATTTTCAATTGTTTGAAGATTAGAAAAACATTACTATTATTCTTCAGAAAATAAAGCCTAAAATTTTCTTGAATAATCATCAATGAACGTCAACAAGTACCTAGCACCACCCTTAGATAGGACATGAGATGGACCCTAACGATCTGAATGAATATAATCTCAACTACCTTTAGTCCAGTGAATAGCTGGTGAGTAGAAGTTGTCCCTTTTCTACTTCCCAAAAATACAGTGCTCACAAAAATATAGTACTTCCCAAACATTACTATTATTCTTCAAAAAATAAACCAAAACTTTCCTTGAATAATCATCAATGAAAGTCAACAAGGACCTAGCACCATTCTTAGACAGGACACGAGATGGACCCCAAAGGTCTGAATGAATATAATCTAAATTACCTTTAGTCTGGTGAATATCTGGTGAGTAGAAGCTGACCCTTTTCTATTTTTCAAAAATACAGTGCTCACAAAAGTCTAATGTACTGGTATTTTGTCCATTCAAAAGTCTCTCTTGATTAACACGAATAGACCTTTCTCACTCAGATGTCCCAAATGCATATGCCAAAATTTGGTAATGTCAATATCAGACAATTTTGATGTACAAACTACAACAGAACCTGTGACAGTAGTTCTCTGCAAAATATATAAGCTACCAGACCTGCAACATTTCGTAACAACAAGAGAACCTTTACAAACTTTTATAACTCCACCTTCAGCTGCATATTTACACTCAAAAGCCTCAAGGGTGCCTAAGAGATAAGATTCTTTTTCAAAGCAGAAACATTCTAACATCAGTGAGAGTCCTCACAACACAATCATGCATTTTAATTTGCACTGTGCCAATAAGCTTCATAAGTTGGAAAAAAATCCCTATTGGGACACATATGGTAAGAACAATCTGAATAAAAAATCCATTCATTTTTAGACGTTGTCTTGTTATTAATCACAAAGAAAATATTTCATTCACTCTTATTTGCAATAACAGTAACTTCAGCAGCATCAATAGATTTTTCTTTATTCTTATCCTTATTTTTCAATTTAAAGCATTCAAACTAAATGTGCCCTTTTTTTATGACAATAATTGCAAACTAATTTTCTATGTCTGGATTTGGATTTTAATTTTGATTTACTACTGCCAAAAGTTCTATTTTCGGATCTATCCTTGGCCACCAAACCTTCATCTTGAGCTCCACTAGCCTTCCTAATTAAATCTCTATCAATTCTTTCTTTTGATTTTAAAGCAGATTTAATTTTTTGATATGAGATAATTTCTTTTCCATACATCATAGTATCTCAAAAATGCTTAAAGGATTGGAGAAGAGAACACAACAATAAAATAGCATGATTTGCATAATCTATTTTTACATCAATATTACTCAAACCCATAATAAGAGAATCAAACATATCAAGATGTGAAGTAATATATGTACCTTCAGCCACCCAAAAAGTAAACAAAGTTTGTTTCAGATAGAGCCAATTCTTCACTATTTTCTTCATATACAAAGCCTTCAACTTTTCTTACATAGCTTTGGTTGAGTTCGTAGAAACGACTTCTTTTAAAATCTCATTAGAAAAATTTAGAATAACACCTTATCTCGCCCTTTTATCTAAGTCTTCAAATATTGCTACTGTCATCTCCGATGGCTTCTCCTTTATTCCTTTCAAGGCCAAGTCAACCCCGTCTTGAATTAAGATGGCCTCTATTTTGAGTTGTCACATGTCGAAGTTGACGCTTCGATCGAATTTCTTCACCTTAGTTTTTCTTATCGTCATTGCCACTAAATTAAGCGCTACAAGCTCTGATACTAATTTGTTAGGAATAAACCCTAGGAACAAACCAAAAACTCTAATGGCAAAACCACACAAGACTATAACAAAGAAATAATAATGAAATTTAAGAGGAAAGAAAAATAAACAACTAGAAAGGAAATAAAAGAGAGAGACATAAAGATTTACGTGGTTCGGTCAAATGCCCTACATCCACAGATGGAGGTGGAACAAAAATTTCACTATGAAGAAGACAATTTTATAAAGTTTGGAAAAAGTGTTCCTAAGTCACTAAATACCAATTATACAAAAAACAAGAGAACCATAAAGAAACAAAAGCTTAATAAGTTATGAACCCTTGTTCTTGGTGTGTTGTTCTAAAGAACCAAACCAAACCTTTATTTATAAGGCTTGAAGGGAGGTGGAAGATCAACCAAAACTGACACACCAATAATACAAAAAACAAGAGAACCATAAAGAAACAAGAGCTTAATAAGCTATGAACCCTTGCTCTTGGTGTGTTGTTCTAAAGAACCAAACCAAACTTTTATTTATAAGGTTTGAAAGGAGGTGGAAGATCAACCAAAACCGACGTAGGACATGCGTGTGGGATTGCCTACAGATGTGGGATCCTGTGGATGCAAGGCATCCTTAACAAAAAGGAACAGAACCAATTTATTAGGCCAACATTTAGATTTATGCCAAAAACTTGTAAAATTCTAAAACGCAGCTTTCCTTATTCTGAATGTGATGGAGAAATTTTTGGTTATACTCGAGGATCCAAAATCGAACCATTTGTCCTCCTTTATGTCATAGAGACATTGATACTACTTTACCTGAATTAAACCAAGAGCTTTGTTCCGAAATCATCGAAAACACCTTTCGGTCAAGTTTTTCTTCAAGAAAGCAATGATTTTTAGATGTTGAGATCAGGAAACTAAAATTGAGTGACTGAAGTACATGCATACCACTTATCACCTGCTCGTGCCTTACGCTTCTGTTACATTTTTCTAGTAATGAGTTCCGTTTTTTGAACTGGATCCTTCAATTTTAGTATCGTTTTTCCATTGATTTGTTTTTTTATATATATCCACCCCGAATGCCGTTCCACTGCTAAAAATGTTTTAGTTTCCTTCATAGGTCATGAGCAGAAATTTTCCACTGCTTGTACTTTAGGAATTTGTGTTGACCTTTTCACCTGATTTTTATTCGGTTAATTTTTGTATTTATTAATTTTATCCTATCAAATCATGTTTAGTAGGTTTTTTATTTGAATTAATTTGCAAGTTTAATTAGATCGTGTATTCTAATTTAATGAGACCTATGTATATAAATTTGTCCTAAAAATGTTTGTGACGGAATCTTAGTTTAGAATTTATATATTCATGAGCATTCCCCGTGAGTTATTTAAATTGTCCTGATGGATTATTTAAATCGACTACCATTCAATTTTTTATTAAACATCTTTGCATTCTTCTAAAAACGATTGGAAATCCTTGTCGGTCAGCAGGATTCATCGTTAAAGAAGATCCAATAAAAGAGAAAAAAAAAAAAAATCCGCCAAGTTAGATCAGGTACTTTGATTAAATTGTCCTTTTAAGAAAAACGTTAAAAAAAAAAAATCTACAAAATTTAGCCAAATTATGTTGCAAATATATTGGTACTGACCAATTTGCCTAATATAAAATAATTTAAGAAATTTAAAAATTAAAATAAAGTTTAAGAGCAGACATCCTATTTACGATATAATTTAAAGACTATTTCAAGTAATTTTCCTTTCCCTTTCATAATAGTAGGGGTGCTCACAGTTCGAGACGGTTCGGGGATTTAGAAATCTTCAGTACCATTCCAAAATTTTGATTCTTTCATATTCTTAGTACCAATCCCGTACAGTAATTTCGGGATAGGATAGGACATATGTATTTAGTTTCGAGACGGGACGGGACAGATATTCAGATTTTCGATTCTAATAGAACAAAGACGGTTCTGGTTCGATATTAGGATATTTTTGAACATTTTTTTATAAAAAATGTTGTTATCCACAAATTTGAAAAATATATGTTAATAATTTTTAAATTTTAATCTAAAATAAAATTCTAAAATAAAACTGAAACAACCTATATGACACTCTATATAACAATCTATGTAATCTGTTTATATAATACATATATATCATATAATACTATACAATATAATATCTATATAGATATACTATATATATATATATATATGCATATAGATTATATAAGTAAATTATATAGATAAATATATAATAGATTGCATAGAGTATTATTTGTATATTATATATATATATATATATATATTAATCTATTAATCTACCTATATATATAGTATAATATACATGTAATATACAATATAATCTATTATATACTATATATATAATTAGAATCACCTTTATCATTTTTTAAGTATAATATATGTGTGTGTGTGTGTGAGTCTACATGACTATATATATTCAGTTCTTCGGTCTAGTATAATTCGAAATGGTTCGGGACAGTTTTCATACGACTCGAAACGGTTCTCGGTACGGATATTACATAAAAAATTTTAGGACAGTTTGGTTCGAAAAAAGTCAAAAGTCAACAATTTTTTCGGTTCTCATTCTTTTTCATCTAGTTATTTAGATCAATTCGGCTATTCTCCAACTCTATGAGCAACCCTACATAATAGTGCTAGTCCACGTATAGATTGACACTTTTGTATCTTTAAAAGCAGAACTAACATCATAAATTTGGCCCCAATGTATCCAAATACAGTAAATCCAAACTGGCCCGTTGGTTCATAACTTGAAACCACTACAAGAAAACAACCATTTAGCGACGGTATTTAGCGATGGCAAGTCTGCCATCGCTAATTTTCAAGCATTTTGCGAGGGTAAGTAAATGGAGGGACAATTTACCGATGAGTTGACCATTTGTAGCAAAACCCTCTGAAGTAGCGATGGTATTGTGAGGGTACGAAGTTTGCGACGGTTTGAAGAGGGAAGAAGATAATGTCACTAAATTCCATAGCTATGCCATCTCAGATTGCTAGGATTTAGCTACGACCCTATACATTGTTCTTATCAATTTTTTTTTTTAAAATACAGACTGAAGGATCCGTAGCTAAACCTTCTCTAATAGAGAGAATTTAGCTACGACAAGAATACCCTCTCTAATTGCTAGGGTTTAGCTATGGTTGTTAATATTTTTTTTCAAAAAATTTTAGTTAAAAACAAAAATAAATTGACGTCACTAAGCCCTCACAACTACCTAGACTTTAGCTACAGAGTTATAAACATTTGCATAATAAGTGTCAAAATGCCGTAGCGAAACCCTAGCAATTTGAGAGGGTTTAGCTACGGCTGTGTAAATATTTACAACAAAATTTGGTGATAAATGAAATCAAATCTTCCATCGCTAAGCCCTCTCAAATAGTTAGGGTTTAGCGATAGATTTAATAATTTTTCAGCCATAGAATATAAGTCGTAGCTAAACCCTAGCTAATTGCTTGGGTTTAGCTATGGATTTATAAAATTTTTCAATAAATAGTACTAAAAAATGAAAAAATATTTTTTTCAATTAAAATTTAATTTTAGATTTGTATCTAATAGCATATATGTCAATGTGGTTGTTTGTAACTAATTAAAATATATAGAGATTCAATCTATCAATATAGTATATAGTATGTAGATATATTGATACAAGAATAATTATAGTTGTATATACATACATACATATATATATATTCGTTATATATGTTATACATTAGTGATTATATATATGCATATGTTATATATTTGTTATATATATGTATATTATATATATATATATATTACATTATATATGTTGTATAATGTATACATATACAACATATGTTATATAATGACATATATAACATACATATGTTATATAATGAAATATATAATGTATATACATTCCATATAACTTATGTTACATATATGATTGTATATATATGTAATGCATTAATATATAATGTATATATATGCACATATAATGTGTATAATTGTATATATGTTATCTAATGTATATTCGTTCCATGTAATGCATAAATATATAATGTACATATATGCACATATAATGTATCTGATTGTATATATTTTTTCTAATGTATATTCGTTCCATGTGATGAATATATATATATATATATATATATATATATATGTACACATATAATGTATATATGATTGTATATATGTTATTTAATGTATATAATCGATAATACAAAAATTCTATATATATGCATACAGGTAGTATACATATATGCATATGTACAATATAATGTGTCAACAAATTCATATACTATATAACTATAACATTGGAAATCTTAACTAGGCATTGAAATAGACACACGAAAATAAATTTGAATGTGTTGATAACTAATGCATAACATATCAATATGTATTACTTATACACATGTATGCACATAAAATTATAAGTTCTAATACATCAGTATATTGATATACTATAACACCAAATTTAATATATTAACTATTATAT
Organism: Voacanga thouarsii; assembly: GCA_026120185.1. Taxonomy (NCBI): domain Eukaryota; kingdom Viridiplantae; phylum Streptophyta; class Magnoliopsida; order Gentianales; family Apocynaceae; genus Voacanga; species Voacanga thouarsii. The sequence continues at coordinate 1,499,507 of JANUWF010001438.1, read as the reverse complement.
ATGTTATTACATATCTCAATTAAATGTTAAGATAGACATTTAGTGGAAAATATTGAAGGATATTGTTAAAAATATAATTAGACACATATTTGGTGGTCAAATAAATTTCAATTTAAAAAAAAAAAAAAAGAGCATGTGTCGTACTATGCTATCACAATTTGTGACGGCTTAGCTGCAGTTTTCATATTCCTCTTGGAAAATATGAACACTTAGCTACGACGTAGCAATTTGCGACGGCATAGCTACGGTCTTCAAAAAGCCATAGCAATTTGTGACGGCTTTGCAACGGCATTTTCACATTAGTGCCTCAAAAATTTGCCTTCAAGAATTTTGAAAAAATTTTAAAAAATCGTCGCTAAACCTTATCTATTAGCAAGGGTTTGGCAACGGTAAATAATTCCCGTTGCTAAATTCTCGCTAAACCTTTTGAATCAGAGAGGGTTTAGCGACGGACCCTTAATGTTGCTAGGATTTACCTGCCATCGCTATACCCTCTTTATTGGTGAGGGCGTAGCGACGGCATCGTGGCCGTCGCTAAATTAATTACATAGTCAGAATCGAGACCTTCTTCTTCGTTTTCTCTTTTCTTCCTCTCTTCTTCTTCGTGCCAGCAATTCTCACCGCTGTTGTGCTACTCACCGCCCTAGCTGTCGCTGCTGCCACCCAAGCTGTTTGCTGCTGGTCACTGCCCACGCAACGATTCATCTCCCCGGTTCCGGTCGCTGCAGTTTCTCCACCACTTTAACTCCTTACAGGTTTTTTAATTTTTTTTTTGTTTTTCTCCATTCCAATAGCATCTACAATTTGATTATGTTATTCCAATAGTTTAATTTCCGTATTTTCGGTGAATTAATGTTTGTTTTAGTAGAATTTTTTTAGATTTAAAATATATTTTTATATAGATTGTTATTACTGTATATATTGTATATGGCATTATGGAATGTTTGTTTAATTGAATTATTTCTGCTTAATGTTTTTAGATTATTTGTTTCAGTGAATTAATATGACATTGTAATGTTTATACATTCATGGAATTTAATTATATGAATATTGTATATATAATGTATATAAATTAATTATATGATTTGTTTATAATGGATTGGTTGGATTATAGTTATACTTTGAGTTTTAGTGTTCTTTGGATTGTAGTTATGCTTTGAATTAAATAGGTTTTGGTTAGAATTATAGTGATGTTTGGAATGGTAGGATTTGTTGAATGAGATGAATTGAGTAGATGAATTGTTGGAGGAGATGAATTACATATTGTGGATTATTGCTAGAGGTGTTTGATGTGTTTTCTGGTGGCTTAGTGCCTGGAAAACGTCCATTTTTAAGGGGAGACTCTGCCAAAATTTTTTCTTGAATCTAAATTTTAATAAAGTACTTAATAATATTAAAATATCTTTAGGTAATTAAATTTTCCATTAATAATATTAACAAAATTTTATTAATAATAAACTAATTAATGGTATTACAAAGTTTTTAGTTTACTAAAGTTTTCTATTAATAAATTCAAAATTATTTATTTTAATAAACTAATTATTAGTATTAAATAGTTTTTAGCTAATAAAATTTTATATTAATATTAAAAATATTTTATTTTAATAAAGTAATTAATAGTATTAATTAGTTTTAAGTTTAATAAACTTTTCTATTAATAATATTTCAAATTTTTTGTTGTAATAAACTACTTAATAATATTAAAAAAATTTTATTTAAAAAACCTTTCTATTAATAATAAATAAAAGTTGTTATTAATAATAAACTAATTAATGGTATTAATTAAAGAGCTCCACATCATTGTTATGCATTATAAGAGGGTTTGGTGGAGCATATGGTGAGGCAGGCCGGGGTGGGAGGGCAGGTGGAACTGCAAATTGTCTACTTTCTTTCGTCCTCTGGTTTGGACCATTTGGTCCAGGCCCCAGGACAAAAGGAGGCCTGATATAGCAGAAAGTAGCTGGAGAGGGTTTTGAACTCTGTGATTTGCTTTTACCGGATGAGGTGACAGAAACAAGATGATAAGGCCATGAATGAATGCTTGGGGGTTCGGCCCTGTTTCCAAATAGTATTGGCCCAATAAACTTTTGATGAAGTAAACCTAAGGTAGTCATAAGCTTGAGAGGTGAACGAAGAGGTACCCATTGCCCAAGTGTGAAGAAAAATAGTAGCGGTGTGAGAATCCCGTTCCCGTTCAAGGATCATAACTCTAATTTCCAACAGCCTACGAAACAATGGGGAATGGTCCCTGTGATGTTCGATCTCCCAAACAGATCTACCCTTCGTGTAATAGTGGTCCACCCATTTAACCCACAAGGATTGTTTTTCTACATGTATGTCCCAAATGATTCTAGTCAAAAGCGCAGCATTCCAAGTCTATAAATGCTGCAATCCAAGCCCTCCCTCATTTTTAGGAAGGCAAATATCCTTCCAAGAAACCATTGACTTTTTGGAGTCCCACAAGAAATCCCAAGCCATCCTCTCCAATTGACTAATCACAGTAGATGGAGTAGGAATGATGGACAACCAAAAACACTCAACCCCTTGAAGTACAGACTGGATAAGTTGGAGGCTCCCAGCAAAAGAAAGAGAGTGTGTAGACCACCGGCCAATTCTATCCAGCAAGGGTCTGTAGGAAGAAAGGTGGATTCTACCAATCGTGATTGGTAAGCCAAGGTAGCGAAATGGGAACTAGCCAATGCGAATGCCCGTATCAACCAGAATACCCTCCTGATCAGTGCTACTAAAACCAGCAAGATAAATATTAGATTTGTCCCTGTTAACAGCGAGGCCAGAGCAGCAATTAAATTCCTCTAGACAATCAAGGAGAATCCGAACAGAAGAACGGTCACCCTTAGCAAACAGCATGATGTCATTAGCAAATGCAAGGTGTGTAATCCTTAAATCCTTGCACTGGGGATGGTAGTGGAATGTAGTCCCAAGTGTGTGCACTTTGACGATACGAGAGAAATATTCTAAGCAAATGACAAACAACATAGGAGAAATTGAATCCCCTTGTCGTAGACCCTTTGCACCTCTAAAGAATCCCTACACCATCCCATTGATAGCAACTGAGAATGATGTAGTAGTAACACATTGCTCAATCCAGTCCATAAAAAGATGCGGGAACCCTAGTTCATTTAATAAATCTAGTAAGAAAGTCCAGCTAACAGAGTCATATGCCTTCCTTAGGTCCACCTTAACCGTACACCGAGGAGAAACTCTTATCCTACTATATGCCTGCATAAGCTCCTGAACCATTAGGATGTTGTCCGCTATGAACCTGTCATGAATGAATGCAAACTGGGAGATGTCCACAAGAAAAGGTAGAACACTAGTAAGCCTATTTGCAAGAATTTTTGAAATGATCTTGTACACCACATTGCAGCAGGAAATAGGTCTATAGTCCCCCACCCTCTCCGCATGATCAGACTTAGGAACCAGAATAATAACCAAATGGTTAATCTGCTTGAGGATTCTACTAGATACAAAGAATTCCTTAACCGTATTACAGAGACTCGGAGCAACCGTACCCCAAGCTTTCTTGAAGAATAAGGCAGAGTAACCATCTTGGAAGGAAGTTAAAGTTTGACTGGGCTTACCACACGGGTTAAATTCGACCAACTCTTGCCTTCAGTGGTACAAGCGTACCAACCATGGTACGTCGTGGTTTGCTAAGGCTAAGGCTACTACTTTGCTTGCCACTCCATATTACATCTGGAATGCCTATAACAGAGCGCTGTTTGAGGGTGTAGCTTGCCAACCTTTGGAAATTGCTAAAAGGATCAAAATACATGTGTACACTGTTGTTTTTACTTTGTACCCTAATGTCTAAACAAATTTTGGGACTTGTATTGACCACTGCTAGTTCATAGTCCTCTTTACTGTTAACTAGTAAGCCATCCTATAAATATCTTTTGATGAATATCAATCATTTACATTTTGATAAAAAAAAAAATGGTATTAAAAAGTTTTTAGTTTACTAAAATTTTCTATTAATGAATTCAAAGTTATTTATTTTAATAAACTAATTATTAGTATTAAATAGTTTTTAGCTAAGAAATTTTTATATTAATAATATTAAAAATATTTTATTTTAATAATGTAATTAATAGTATTAATTATTTTTAAATTTAATAAACTTTTCTACTAATAATATTCCAAGGTTTTTGTTGTAATAAACTACTTAACAATATTAAAAAGTTTTTATTTAATAAACCTTTCTATTTATAAGAAATTAACATTTTTATTAATAATAAGCTAATTAATGGTATTAAAAAGTTTTTAGTTTACTAAAATTTTCTATTAATAAATTCAAAGTTATTTATTTTAATAAACTAATTATTAGTATTAAATAGTTTTTAGCTAATAAAATTTTATATTAATAATATTAAAAAGATTTTATTTTAATAAAGTAATTAATAGTATTAATTAGTTTTAAGTTTAATAAACTTCTTTATTAATAATATTCAAAAACTTTATTTTAATAAAGAAATTAATAGTATTAATTAGTTTTAAGTTTAATAAACTTTTCTAATTATTAGTATTAAATAGTTTTTAGTTAATAAACTAATTATTGTTACTTTAATGTACTAATTAATAGTATTAAAAAGTTCTTAATTCTATTAAATATAAGTATATTTTTCATCGCAATTGTTTCCCATGTTTGTGGTGTTGATTTTAGATGGGCGATCGAAGTTGGATGTATAAAAGGCATGTTAAGGTATAAGGGGTATTACTGTTGAATTTGAGCAAGGAGTTAAAGAATTTCTAGCTTTTGTTATTTTGAATGCTTTATCATCTACGATTCGATGTTTGTGTTCAAAGTGTCAAAATAGGAAGTAGAAGTCCCCACTCGATGTGGAAATTCATCTCCTTAAGTTTGGATTTGTTAGTAACTACTATCGGTGGATATGTCATGGTGAACCGTATAGTACTGCTTCGGGACAGTCAACCTCAATAGCAAGGGTTGTGACCGATAAGAACGAATCAAGCAACCCATTGCGTGAATTGGTTTTAGATGCTGCAAGGCCAGAGTTTGATGATTATAGGACATCTAACAATTTTGTAGATGAGCCTCCAAATAAAGAAGCACAGAAATTCTACGATATGCTACGGCCTGCTGATACCCCGATATGGGAAAAGTGCACAAGCCATTCACAAATTTCACTTGTGTCTCGGTTATTGAATATAAAGTCAGAAATAACACGGCTGAGAAATGTTTTAACCAAGTAGTGCAGCTAATGCAAGAGATAGCCCCCAACAGGAATAAGATTCCTGATAACTTTTATGACATGAAGAAATTGGTATTTGGTCTTGGATTACCTGTATAAAAAATTAATGTATGCATGAATGGATATATGCTATATTGGAAAGATTATGAGACAAAAAGAGATTGTAAGTTTTGTGGTCATCCTCGACACATGCAAAAGAGAAGTCGAAAGAATAACAGGCAAACAGAGATACTATTTAAGAAGATGTACTATTTTCCAATAACATCGAGACGTCAGTGATTGTATGCCTCCAAAACGACTGCTGCTGCACATATGAGATGACATGCGGAGAGCATAATAGAGGTTGGCTACATGAGTCATCCTCGTGATGGTGAGGCTTGGCAACAATTTGACAAGAGTCATCCTGAATTTGCGAATGAGGTTAGAAATGTAAGGCTTGGTTTGTGCATAGATGGATTTGCTTCTTTTGGCATATCTGGAAAACAGTATTCATGTTGGCCAGTTATCTTCACACCCTATAATCTCACTCTATGGATGTGCATGAAGGATCCCGTAATGTTTTTTACTGTAATTATTCCGGGGCCAAAGAATCCTAAGCATAAAGTGGATGTTTATGTACAACCGTTGATAGATGAATTGTGTATGTTGTGGTATGAGTGTATCCCCACGTATGAAATATTAAAGAAACAAAATTTTCAATTGTAGGTGGCATTGTTGTGGACAATCAATGACTTCCCAGCTTATGCAATGTTTAGTGGATGGAGCACTGTAGGCAGATTAGTGTGTCCATATTGCATAGAATGTACGAAGTCTTTTTAGTTGCAATTTGGGGGCAAAACATCTTGGTTCAATTGTCATCACCGGTTCTTGCCATTCGATCATCCGTTTAGAAAGGAACACACGGTCATTCAGACGGGATAGAGGACATGAATCTTCACTACCTATGGAGCGGCTAACAGGAGACTAGGTATTTGCCCAGGTTTGCCATTTTTCAAAAATTACTGATTCAGGGTGTGCATTGGGGAGGAGTGATGGGAGAGGAGTGGAGCAGAACTGGACAAAAAGAAGCATTTTCTGGGACTTTCCTTACTGGTGTACTCTGTTGGTGCCGCATAACATAGACATTATGTATGATGAAAAGAATGTAATTGATAATGTTTTCAACACTGTAATGGATATGAAGGGGAAAAGAAAAGACAATCTAAAGGCCCAACGTGATGTAGAGGTGTATTGTCATAGACCTGAATTACATGTCCGTGGAGCAGGTGAAGGAAAGGTATTCGTACCAATAGCATGCTACTCGTTATCTGTTGAGGCTAGGAAAGCGTTACTTGACTGGGTGAAGGAATTGCAACTCTCGGATGGACATGCTTCAAACTTATCAAGATTGGTTGATATAAAGGAGTTGAAGATGTTTGGAATGAAAAGTCACGACTGTCTTGTGTTTATAGAACGATTACTTCCAATTGCTTTAAGAGAATTTCTTCCAACAAATGTATGGAGAGTTTTGATAGAATTGAGCCTTTTTTATAGGGATCTGTGCTCACCTAAATTGAGCATTGTTCATATGAAAGATTTGGAGTTCGAAATTCCCGTGCTTATTTGCAAAATGGAAAAAATATTTCCCCCGAGTTTCTTCAATGTGATGGAGCATCTAATACTTCACTTGCCTTATGTAGCCTGTATTTGTCGTCCAACTCAATATAGATGGATGTATCCATTCAAAAGGTTATTGTATCGTTTGAATATCAAGGTAAAAAATAAAGCAAGAGTGGAAGGATCGATTTGTAATGCATATCTAATTGAAGAAGCATCAACATTTTTTTCCTACTACTTTGAGGATCATGTTCAAACGAGGCATACACATGTTCCTCGTAACACAGACATCCCTACTCATCAAATGCAAGAAGAGCATTTGATTTCAATTTGTAATGTTCGAGGAAGGACATTGGGGAAGATCCAAACTCGATTCCTGACATCTGAGGAATTTAAAGCTGCCACAAACTATATCTTTCTGAACTATGAAGAGTTGCAACCATATATAAGGGATTTCTCCAATAATTTATGCAGCCGAAATCTCGATATCACTGTGATGGAGGTTGAGAGAAGGATAGAGAATGAATTTGTAGGATGGTTCAAAGAATACGTAAGTTCTCTAATTAATATTCCCAGATGTATAAGCTGTTTGCATGCGTTTACTTATGTTAATTTTTTCCTCGATTATTTCTTGTAGGTTCGTGGTGATAGGAGTGGGGTAACAGATACATGCTTGCAAAATCTTTCGTGGGGGCCATCGAGACAAGCAAAATCATTCCAGGGGTATTTCATAAATGGGTATCGATTTTACACAGTTCAACACGCTGATGGTTGGAAAAGTTTAAACTATGGGGTGTGCGTCAAAGGTGGCAAAAATGAATATGGTAGTGTTGACTATTATGAGGTGTTAAATGAGGTTATTAAGGTTTAATTTTCGAGCAATCCAATAATGAAAGTTGTGTTATTTAAGTGTGATTGGTTTGACCCTACCCCAAATCGAGGCATTAGAGTATACCCTCAATATAAGTTGGTTGATATTAACAATAAGAGAAGTTACCCTAAATATGTTCCGTTCATATTAGCCCAGCAAGCCCAGCAAGTATACGTTGCAACATATCCAGGAACTAAAAGAACCAAGTCGAATTGGATGATAGTTTGCAAGATAAAAGCCCGACATGTGATTGATCCATCGATTGTTGACAGGCCTTACCAAGAAGAAGTTGAAGATAATACAACAATGAACATATCATTAGTAGTTGATCCTAGTCCCTTAACACATTAACAAGGCTTAGTTGAGTTGTTAGATGTTCGGGAGGAAGCATTTGATAGGGATTAGGGATAGGACAACAATGAAGATGATAATGAGGGTGATTGGGAAACAGATATTGATTCAGAAGTTGAGTCCGAGAAGTACATTTCGGATGATGACTTGAGTGCATAGACATGAAAAGTACTACAATTGCAGGATGCTAATACATATTTATTCTTCCATTATATATTTATTCTTTGTTATTTTTTAACTATTTTTGTTTTATTTTTAGATACGTCTTCTAGTGCGGACTCACATCGTAGTGGGTCATGGGACTGTACGCCTTTACCTACATATCATACTCCATCCGAACCGGAGCCGTAGTTGGGCGATACTCTATTTGGGCAGGTGACGGAGTTTTGTCATCTGCTGGTTCCAGTTAGACGACTCTTCGGGACCACACTCTACGACCGTTGATTGTGCTATATGCAAACGGGTATGATTAAGATTGAATTTATATATTATTTTTATTGTGCAATAGTTTTGCATAATTCTAGAACATATTTAAAATTCTATGTCAACATTTTTATTATGTAGTTAATTTTTATAACATATTTAACATATTTCATTTTAATATATATAACTTTCATTTCTTGTTTATGTTTATCTAAAAAAAATTAAAATAGGTTTGATGGTTCCAATCGATGTGTACCGGGAGATCACAGTGATGTTCCAGTGATATTTTGACGGTCCTTACGTGTGTTGGGCTGATGTCCCGATTCACGTGAGGAACCTCTGGTTTGAGGAGTTTGCGGTAAGTTACACATTTTTTGTATAATTCATTAAAAATAATCAATTAGTTCTTTATATATATATATCTTTTTAGTTATTTAATATATACTAACAACTTGAAATATATTTTGCTTTTTGTAGAAGTAATTTTGTTGGATTGAGGATCATAGTGCCCAGATCTGGTCCAACTGGGAGCACAAGTGTAGGATACGCCTTTCGGACACCTTATCGAGGGTCCGAAGGATGACCCCTGCTTGTTAGCGCAGTCCTGGATTGACCCTCGCCAATGGGAGGCGATGAGGGAGCGCTGGGACAGAGAGGAGTTCCAGTGGATCTCAGCTACTGCGAGGAGGAACAGGGTCAGTCCACGATTGTGCATACTGGCAGGTCCATCTCCTTTATAGTCCATGAGGACCATATGGTAATTTCCTTCAGTTATTAAGACATTTTGTATACTTGCTTTATTTTAATCCATTTTTAGTCTTTATTTTTATATGTTGTTATTGTAATTGCAGTGGTAGTAGATGGGCAATGGCTTTAGCCATATTGAGATGTTTAAGAGGCTGCATATGCTCTAGAATAGGGACAGACAGGGACAGTACGTCAACGAGCGTTCTCGCAAGATACTGGTAACTACATTACAGTTTTTTTACTTTCAGAATATTTTTCTCCTTGTTTATTTTATTTAATTAAATTTCATATTTCCCAAATAATTTCAAGAGCACGTGATGACTGCAAAGGAACTCCAGTCTCAGGCTTCTTCTAATGGATCTACCAGTGCTACCTCTCCTGCCTTGCCTAACGATTGAGCGCTATTCATCCAAGCATCAGGCGGGTACAATAGAGGTCGCGTATATGGCCTGGGATCAGAGGTAGTACGCGCCAGGCAGGAGCTCCAGTAGGGTTTCCTGGCAGCCACGTAACCCTCCCCTCCTTCGGATATCGATCATATTGTAGAAGATAGAGTACAGGAGAAGGTTCAGGAGGTTACGGAGTGACTGCAGCAACAGTTTGATAGGAAAGTGGACCGACTGAGAGACAAGATGTCACAGTGAGACGATATTTATATTGGATGGATGGCGATAATGTTGGAGAAGATGGGATTACCGCTACCACCAGTGCCACCGCTTGATGGGGAGGAGGCCGAGGATCAGCCTAATGACACATTTGTCACGCATCCAGATCCTCATCTGTTCCCGTCTCATCCTCGTTCTCCACTACCACCACCACCTTTAACTGGTGCTATTGCTCTTGTAGCTAATTTATATATTTTTTATATGTAACAATACATACTATATTTACATTTCATTATATAATTGTAACAATAAATACATTTCGTATTTATATATTTTTAATATATTTGTTTGGACTTATTATTTTGTGTTGTTGATTCCATAGGATTTTTTGAAAAAAAACATAAAATGGAGGCAAAAATTTTAAAAATAATTAATTCAAAATTAAATTATCCGCCGCGAATACCGTAGCTAAACCCATGCAAATCAGCTACAATTTTGCGACAGTACTAAAATTAATTTTTATTGAACTGAAAATACCATCGCTACACCATCTCAAATGTGCTACGGTTTTACGACGGCTTAAAAATTATTTTTACTAAATATAAAATGTTGTCGCTAAGCCCTCGTAAACGTTGCTATGGTTTGCAATGGCTGGTGAAATTATTTTTAAATTTTAAATTCGTTGTTGCTAAACCGTCACAAATGTGCTACGGTTTTGCTACGGCTATATCATTCCTACAACTAAACAATTAAATATAGCCATCGCTATTCCCTTAGAAATAACTTAAAATATTTTTTTAATGCCGTCACTAATGCGTAGCAAATTTACCAAAATTAACTTCATTGACTGCTTTTTCGGCGTAGCGATTGCCCTCGCAATGCCATCGCTAATTGATAAGACTTTTTCTTGCCGTCACAAATTTGTATTTAGCAACTACCATTGAAGCTACAGTAATCACCATCACTAATTGTATTAGCGGGCATTGCAACGGCCGTTGTCTCTTGTAGTGAACCAATCCAAATACTAGCCAGGAGTACTAGTTCAACACAAGCTATTTAATTTCATTGAATACATTTTCTCCTTTCTTACTTTCCCTTCGATTTTTTTTATGTGATTAGGAAGAAACTTCTATACTTTTTTTTTTTTTTACTCTATGAAATAACAATTTATCAATTAAAAAAAGAGTTAAAATTTGAATGGTCAAGCATATATATATATATATATATATATATAATATCATGTTTAAATTAATGAGTACCTTACTTGGACAAAACTAGGAAAAAGTATGAAAGAAAATTTCTTCCTAGTTTTGTCTCTTGAGATGTGAAACTATTAATGAGTATATATATATATATATTACTGAAATCCACCAAAGGACTGGTGGAGGATTTGGCAGATCCCTACCCATTTATTGAAGAAAGTGATAAGGAAAATAATGGAAGTGACACTGACTACCCCTTTTGGCTAAGCGTAGGTGGGAAATTATTCCTAATTGAAGGAACTGAATGGCGATCCAAGATACACAAAGATTGATAATATTTCAGTAAGTTAGAGAAGTGTGAGAATTCCATAGACATATGGTGTGAAGAAGCCTCCCTTTTGAGAAAATCAGCTACCAAATTACCCTGTCGCAGAAAATGCTTAAAAGCGATTTAGTTAAAACGCTGCATTAAGTAATGCAACCGACGATAATCCTAATAGCCAGTCCAAGGCACATGATCTCCTATAGTCATGATCCGTACCAATTTGAGAGAATCGGTCTGCATCACAACACTATGCAATCCCAAGCGAAGACAAGTGCGAAGGCCATGAAGAGCTGCTTGTAACTCAGCCAGAAAAGGATTTGAATCAAAATTTATAGAATGTGCAAATGCATAAAGAAAAGTCCCTTCGCCACGCCGGATTATTCCTCCAACTCCAGAGGAATGCACTAAGCCCTTGGTACTGCCATCAACATTAAGAATGATTTGATAAAATTCATGCTTTTGCTAAAGGATAGAAGATAACCTATATCTGGTGTGCTTGCTAGTCGGACTAAGAGCCTACAGAGAGCGTGCAAGAAAATCCTCATGCATTCTCAGCAAACGGTCAGACGTGAAATGCTGGCCATCAAATTTGGATGAAGTCAGCGCTTTCCAAATAATCCAACAGAAAGACACAAAAATAAGTCGCCCTCTATTATGACAACGTGGAGGAAGATTCCACCAAAAGCTAAACAACTGTGCTGCTGAGAAGTGGGGAAGACCATCCCGCCAGACCCCTAATTAGAACACCATCTTTCTCCACCCTTCCAGAGTAACTGAACAAGAGACAAAAGAATGCTGCAAAGATTCCTCATGCTTGTGACACAATGAACATTGTGATGCAAAAGAAAAACCTATGCGCTTTAAGTTTGGATCTAGAGGCAGAAGGTTATTGAGCAACTTCCAAATAAACAAAAGTGCCTGAGGTTGCAATGGAACAGCCTGAAGAGCTTTTAAAGTAGGTTTTGGATAATCCCTTTGCTGAATGAGCTCCCAGGCAGAAGAGAAGGAAAACAAACCAGACTCTTGCGGCAACCACACTAATACATCTGTCGAGGAAATCGACTGCAAAGGAGGGATAAGTCTCAAAATTTGATAAGCAAGAGGACGATCAAGGATTTTATTAATCAAGTAAACATTCTAGAAACCATTACGAGTAAACTGCCTCATTGAGTAATGTGGATGGTCGATAGAGGAGTTCAAATGACACAGCTTCCCTAGTCCGGACCAATTTTCAAACCAAAAAGAACAACATCCAGAATTCACCATACAACCCATGTGCTGTTCAGACAAATAGCTAAGGTTCAAATTTCTGCGCCAAACTGGAGACATGGTACTTGAATAACGAGGTTGACTAAGATGATCAAAAGGACTAAAATATTTAGCCGCCACATAGTTTGACCATAGAGATTTTTGTTGCCGAAATGTCCACCAAAGCTACATAGCAAAAGCCACATTAAGGTCATCAAAAGACCACAAATTCAGTCCATTTTCATCCTTAGGATAACATAGAAGTTCCCATCTTCTCCAATGGCGCTGAGGTCCAAAAGAGGTACTGCCCCACAAAAATTTCATGCACAGCCGCTCCAATGTATGGAAAACAGACCTGGGCAGGTGTATAATATGAAGAACATGGAGAGGAATCGAAGATAAAACTGAATTGATCAAACGAAGCCTACCAGCTTCAGTGAGATGCTTGTATTTCCAGCCCTAAACCCATGAATAAATCTTATCAATTAACGGCTGAAAATATATGCGCTTTGGCCTGCCTTCAAATAATGGACAACCAAGATAGGTAAAAGGCAATCCTTTGTGGGAATAGCCTAGAGTGTTTGATACCATAATCCTCCGATTATCAGGCGCTTTCGGAAAGTGTAAAAGAGCTTTTATTTATATATATATATATATATATATATATATATATATATATATATATTTAGGTTTTTTTCTCTAATCGAACTATTTGTATAAAATCATTTAATAAATATAATGATATAAATAACAACTCATAAACTTTTAAAATTATATAAATTATAAAATAATTCATTACATTAAATAATGTAGTTTTATAGTATACTTAATATAATTATTATATTTTGTTATAATATTAATGTTCAAAGAAAATAAAAAAAAATTATTTGGTATAGTTTAAATGAAAAAAGAAAAGATCTGACTGACATTGAAACTTGGCCGATCGGCTAAGTCACAAAGAGGGCTTGGCCGAGGTCATGCATTCAAATCTCGGATCTGACAAACCAATATGTAATTGGAGGCTGCGATCAGTTGGTTAACACGAACATGGCTTGAAGGTGCTCCAATCATACGCGGCTGATTCATTTGGATCAAGCTTTGAAGGAGCTATGATCAGGTGCGGATGGTGCATAGAATTCTGGTGGTTCTCAAAAATATAATTTTCTTTTAAAAATTTTAAACACTTTTGACTCGAAAATTTTTTGTCGCCATTGACTCTTGTTAGCAACAAATTTTTTTGTATTGGCGAGGAAACTTTTTTGTCATGAAAGGTAATAATTTTTTATCATCAAATTTTGATTTCTCAAATAAAATTATATTTTTGGTGACGAAATTTTTTGTCATGAAAGCCTTATAGGAGCTGTGATCAGGTGTGGATGGTCCACATAATTCAGGTTGTCCTCAAAGGCATAATTTTTTTAAAAAAATTAAATACTTTTGGCGATAAAATTTTTTGTCACCATTGACTCGTTTTAACGACGATTTTTTTTTGTATTCACGAGGAAACTTTTTGTCAGAAAGGTAATAATTTTGTCATCATATTTTAATTTTTCAAATAAAATTATATTTTTGGAGACGAATTTTTCATGATGAAATTTTTTGTCACAAAAAACAGCCATCTAAAATCTAAAAATAAATTTATTTTTTAAAATTAAAAAAATAAACCCTTGCAAATCCATCGTAAATTTGCAAGTGATTTGCTATGACAATCTAAAATTTAAAAATAAATTTATTTTTTTAAAATTAAAAAATAAGCCCTCACAAATCTGTACCAATTAGTGAGGGATTTATAACGATTATCCAAAATTTAAAAATAAATTTATTTTTTTAAATTAAAAAAAGCCCTTACAAATCCATCGCAAATTAGTGAGTGATTTGGAATGAATATTCAAAATTTAAAAAATAAATTTATTTTTTTAAAAAATTAAAAAAATAAATTTATTTTTTTTAAAATTAAAAAATAAATTTATTTTTTTTAAAATTAAAAAATAAGCCCTCCAAATTCGTTGCAAATTAGCGAGGGATTTGCGATAGCCATCCAAAATTTAAAAATAAATTAATTTTTTTAATTTTAAAAATTAAGGCTTCGTAAATCCATCACAATTAGTGAGGGATTTGCGAACGCCATCTAAAATTTAAAAATAAATTTAATTTTTTAAAATTAAAAAATAAGCCAAATCTGTCTCAAATTAACGAGGGATTTGTGACGGTCATCCAAATTTAAAAATAAATTAATTTTTTTAATTTAAAAAAATAAATCCTCATAAATCCGTTGCAATTAGTAAGGGATTTGTGATGGCTATCAAAAATTTAAAAATAAATTTAATTTTTTTTTGAAATTAAAAAATAAACTCTTGCAAATTCGTTGCAATTAGAGAGAGATTTGTGACGATTATTCAAAATTTTAAAATAATTTTTTTTAAATCTTGAAAAATTAGCTGTTGCAAATCCGTAACTAATTAGCAATGGATTTGCAATGAAAAATTGGGTCGTCACATATCCATCGCAAAGCCCTTGCAAATCCGTCGCTAATTGACAAAAAAATTAATATATAATTATTATATAGTACATTAAATCACAAGAATATCAATAGCTTAGTGGTGGAACACATGTTCCCCCACAACAAGGATGTGGGTTCAAGCCCCAGGTCCGACATCATCTTATAATATTATTGGTGGGCTAGGTAGGGCCGATGGGTGGTCGGGTCGGGGAGCTAATTAATTAATTTTTTAATTAAAATTTTTTGGCCGTAGCAAATTCGTCGCCAAATTAATTAATTTTTTTCCGCCGCAAATCTATTTCTAAATTAGTTAATTTTTTAAAATAAAAACTTTTTTCCATCACTAAATTAATTATTTTTTGAATAAAAAATTTTTGGCCATCACAAATATGTTGTTAAATTAATTGATTTTTCCAAAATTTTTTGCCGTAGCAAATCTATCACAAAATTAATTAATTTTTTTAAATAATTTTTTTTGCTATCGCAAATCAGTTGCTAAATTAATTAATTATTTTTAAAATAAATTTTTTTTGCCATCGCAAATCCATTGTTAAATTGATTAATTTTTTACCTTCACAAATCCGTTGTTGAATTACTTAATTTTTTTTTTAAAAAGTAAAATTTTTTGACCGTCGCAAATCTATCGCTATATGATTATAAACTTAATTCTAATGTCATCAATTAGATGGTTGTCACAAATCCATCGCTGTTTGCGACGGATTTTCATTCCGTCGCAAATTGTGATGCCCGTTCGTTACTAATCCGTCGTTAAATATGATTAGCGACAGATTTAGCCGTCGCTAATTTGATTTTTTCTTGTAGTTAAAAGTAAGTAACACTCCCCAAGTATTTGAAAATTCCTTGTCGAAAATACCAATGCTCTGTATTGAATGGAACCAGTTAAAAAGAAATAGCAGGCACTGATCATTCCCAGTATCTCAGGGATTTTGAACCTCTGCAAATGACCGGTGCCTGTTCATTGGATTGAAACGGTGCCGGTTCTTTCCAATATCTCCAAAAGAAAATAAAAACAATAATACTGTATGTACACAAATACTATTATCAAACTATAAGGGCTAACAACAAGAACGATACAAACAACAACAACACATATACACAATAAGATTAACCACAACAACACTAACATATAGACACAAATATTATTATCAAACTATAAGATCAACTAATAGGAATAAACCAAAACATATATTAGTATAAAAAAACTACACTAATACCACTACAATAGTACAATAAAACTAATGGCCAAGCCAATATATACACTCTTATTGTATGAATGACCAAAATAAAAGGTATCCATTTACTAAGGTCTTTATCACTCTTAAGAACAATTGTCTTATATTCTTAACTCTATTATTATAACACTAAGCACAATCATGATCATTAAGTGAATAAAATGGATAGAAGGTGTAAAAATTTATTAGAAAAAAAATTCAAAATACTTCTACATCAACAATCACTAAGCACTGCTACAAACTCCAAATATCACTAAGGTTTCATAAACAACCACAAATTAACCTCAACACTAAAACAACTACTATACAAAAGGTGATACAAGCTTAACAAACTCTACAAACTAATATCAATAATTCACAAAACAAAACACCATTATACAAGCCAACCGACTTCTCAACATATTCGCCACTAATACAATAAAATTCCAACCTTCACCAATTAGGTTACAACAACAATAAACAAAACTACCACCACATGGTTAAAAGAGAAACTTAACAACAACAATCAATCAAATAATCAAAATATCCAATACTACTACAACTACTCTTTCAACTAAACTAAATATTCTACAACAATATCTCCTCAATTAATAACAATTCATAACAACAATTTTCATCCTACAAGCACTAACACAACACCAAATACAAAACTCCCCAACAACAAGACTAATTACAAAAATAAAAGCTAAATCAATAGAATCCAAAACACACACACACACACACACACACACACACACATAATTACCTAACAACACACAAAAATACCAAAAGTAATAATACAAGGGCAAATTATTATGGTGACCCTTCAACTATTGGTTTATCCAGCTTTTGTCCTCTAATTAAAAAAGTATACAACAGTTTCTCGAACTTTCTAATCGTCAAATTCTTGCCCTTATGTCAGCTGACTATGGCCAACTACAATTCTATTAATTTTTAATGGTATTTTGGTAATTTCACATTTTATATTAAAATATATTGTTATCTTATTTTAATTCTTCTTAAATTAATTTATTTTTTCTTTATTTTTTCTTTTTCCTTCTTCTCTTCTTCCCTTTTCTCCTTCTTCTTCGTTTATCTTGCCGCTGCAATTCCACCACTACAACTCCAAACAATAGCATATATCACACCACCGTGACTCCTCTTTGACACTTCCTAATAGCAATTAAAAGTGGCAATAGCTTTCTCTTTCACTCCACATTAGCAACAACCATCTTCCTTGTTCCAAACTCAATAGGAGCATAGCAAAAAGCGAGTTTTAGAGAGAGAAGCTCTCAACTCCCATGAGTCCTCTTCCCGATTCTCTACTTTCTTGCTACCAATGGACGATTCTTCTGCTGATTCTTCTACTGATCCTTCATATTCCTTTTAGTTCTGCTAAACTAGGGTTGCATTTGGCTGTTGGTTCCTGCATAAGGTGTTTGCTTGTGGTGCTGTTATCCGATGCTCCTGCTGATCATTTTTCTGTTCTACTGCTCTTTTTCTGGTTATATCGTCATCCTTGTAAGTGTGTTGTTCCAAGTGAAGTATCTGTTACTCTATTTAGCAGATAGGTGTGAGCTGCTTACGAACCTGTTCTTTTATCCAGTGTTTAATTGTCATTTTGGTTAGGTTCTACTTCCTGTTCAATCTTCTATTCCAGCCATCTAGTATGTTTGATCTGTATAAACCACCTTTATCTTGCTAAAACCAGTTTGTCTCCCTTTGTTAACACTCTCCCGGATACTAAGTTCGAATTTGAATTCCAACATCCTGATACCACCTCCTGTCTGGCCTATAGAAATTCGGTACACATTTGCTTATTTTGCTGTCAGCTTTCTAGTCCACCTACCCAGGGAATAAAATTACTTACCTCCCATCCTCTTCCTTTTGGCAGTTCTTACACTGTCTACCAGCTTTTTCGGACTGAAGGACTGGACCTAATGGTCCAGACCAGAGGCAGAAAGAAAGCAAGTAATTCTGGGGTGTCGTCTTCTCCCACACCCCAGATAGCTTTAGATTCCCCCCAGATAGGGTCTCTGCTATTTGTTGTCCCTGAATTGGATATGTCAAACACTAACTCCTCCTCTATACCCCAAACGGAGTCTCTGATGCATGCTAAGCATAATCCTCCTTTACCAACTGCCCCCATTGATCAGGTCCCTCATTTTCCAGTCCCACAACTAGACCAACCCTCGTGTTTGTTGACCCCAAATACTGGGTGCATGCCCCCTCCTAATGTCCATGTGCCCTCGGCGTATACTGCCCTTTGTGAGGTCGATAATAACATCTACCCGCAGACCACACAGTCCAATCCTAAATCGGTGCAAACTGACAATCCGGTTCGCTCTTGGGCAAATATTATTAAAGGAAACCGTGATATTTGCAACGGACTGCGACTGAGACACATCCCTAACTCGGGCGAGTTCATCAACATTGATGTTCTGGACTTCGAGGATGCTAAGGTGAAGCTGGGATATTGTCTAACTGGGATGTTTGCTGGAAGGTTCCCAGGTATGAAAGCTGTTCTGGAACTTACGAAGCAGTGGGGTGTTCAGACTAAGGTTCACACACTTGCCTCGGGTTGGATTATATTTCGGTTCAATGTTGATGCTGATAGACAATTGGTTCTTCATGGGGGGCCCTATGCAGTGTTTGGTAGGTCGTTAATGCTCAAGATAATGTCATCTGAATTTCGGTCCCTGTGCATTGGTGGAAGCAACATACATTCTATTCTCCATTTGATCCTGTCCAACAGATTGGATCAGAGCCTTCCCTTTATCAATGCGTTTAGATCTTGTCCCCGTTGGTGAAGCTGAATGCATGCCATGGTCGTTTCCAGTAGGAGCAGACCTAGTTCTTGTCCTTTTAAGTGACCTGTCAATTTCTCGGTTGTTGATCGTATTACTTTTGAAATTCAGCCACTGTTCTTTCTTTTTCATCTTATCCCCCATGCAAGCCTCCGTATAATGTCCAAATTTACAGTAGTGGTTATAGAATGCAGGTTCGTACTCAAACCGCACAGCCTGCTATTTTATTTTTCCGGATGGTAAACGGATCGAACCACCTTCATTAATGGCTTAGACACATCAACCTCCACCAGGACTCTAGCATAGGACAAACGATCCAGCCTTGCAGTGAGCATATCAGACATAATAAGGATGCTAAGAATACATGTTACTTCTTCAACATTGTCAAACGGAACAAAAAAAGAGCTTTATCATTTCTATTCTCAAGGTGGATGGTTCTATGACTGACAGTTCAATGGCTCTTGCTAACAAATTTGTGGAATACTATCGTAATCTACTAGGGACTAGCGTTAACTGCCAGCGCATCAATGTGGACTATGTCCGTGCTGGCCAAATGGTCCCTCATGACCTGAAGGAGGACTTGATCAGGCCGGTTTCTGATCAAGATATTAAACTGGCTCTGTGGGACATCGGGGATTACAAAGCACCGGAACCGGATGGGTACTCTGCGTTATTTTTTAAGCGGGCTTGGGGCACGGTTGCAAGGAGCCTTTGTGATGCAGTTAAGGAACTCTTCTTGTCAGGCAGAATCCTCAAGCAGCTCAATCATTCTGTTATCACTCTTGTTCCTAAGTCTGCACATGTGGAAAGAGTGGGGGACTATAGACCAATTTCTTGTTGTAACGTTATGTACAAGATTATTTCAAAAATTTTGGCAGATAGGCTCAAAATTATTTTACCTCATATTGTGGACATCTCGCAGACAGCGTTCATAAAGGACAGACTCATGGCTGACAACATCCTACTTGTTCAGGAGCTTCTGCGTACGTATGGGAGGAAAAGAGTTTCACCTCGTTGTACGGTCAAGGTGGACCTTAGGAAGGCATATGACTCAGTGAACTGGGCTTTCTTGCTGGATTTACTTACTGAACTGGGATTCCCATAGCTATTCGTGGATTGGATTCAGCAGTGTGTGACCACTACCTCCTTCTCTGTTGCTATTAATGGGATAGTGCACGGGTTCTTTAAAGGTGAAAAAGGTTTTTGGCAGGGGGATCCTATCTCTCCACTCCTATTTGTTATATGCTTGGAATATTTCTCTCGAACTGTCAAAGTATGTACACTTGGGACTTTGTTCCACTATCATCCCAAGTGTGAGGGCTTGAGAATTACCCACCTTTCATTTGCAGATGATCTTATGGTATTTGCTAGGGGTGATCGTCCCTCTGTTCGTATCCTCCTGGACTACCTAGATGGATTCAATAGGTGCTCGGGTCTTCAAATCAACAAGAAAAAGTCCAATATCTATATGGCTGGTATTTGTAACACGGACCAAGAGGGTCTTCTGGCTGATATAGGTATACCTATTGGGAATTTCCTTTTCGTTACCTTGGCCTACCTATCATGCATGGCAAAGTCTGTCTGTCTCTCTATAGACCTTTACTAGACAGAATTGGCTCTTACATTGGGCGTTGGCATGCGCATTCACTTTCTTATGCTGCCCGCCTACTATTTATCCAAACTATCCTTCAAGGAGTTGAATGTTTCTGGTTGTCCATTCTCCCCACTCCGGCTGCAGTGATTTCTCAGTTGGATAGGATGGGTCGTGATTTCCTATGGGACTCCAAAATGTCATTAGTGCCTGGAAGGATATCTGCCTACCCAAGACTGCCGGTGGACTTGGCTTGCATCATCTCCAGACTTGGAACGCGACACTCTTAACAAGACTCATCTGGGACATACAATCTGAGAAACAATCCTTGTGGGTCCAGTGGTTAGATCACTACTACATAAAGGGCAAATCTGTTTGGGAGATTGAACACCATAGAGAGCATTCTCCACTATTTCGTAAAGTGCTAGCAATTCGGGACCTGATACTTGAGCGAGAAAATGGTCCCCTCTTTGTGTCTATACTTCTACATAGTTGGGCTACATCTAGCTCCTCCTTCACTTCATTAGCTTATGACTACCTTCAGTTACCTTCCTCGAAGGTTTTCTGGGCAAAAACTATTTGGAAGCAGGGACTTACCCCCAAGCACTCATTCATGGTCTGGCTGTGTAATAGGGGGCATTTGAAGACCAAGGATGCTCTTGTGTTCTGCTTGGATGATTTATCTTGTCCTTTGTGTAAAGCACATATGCAGACGACTAACCATTTAGTTTTCAAGTGCCCAGTGTCTGCATCCATCTGGACGGAAATTAGATTGTGGCTAGGCTTGCCACATGCAATGAATACGACGCGCTCTTGTCTTAGGTGGTACAAGCATGCAAACCGTGGCTCATCCTGGATAGCAAAGGCTAAGGCTACTGCTATGGCTGCCACGTTATTATATTTGGACTGCACGTAACAAGGCATTATTTGAGGGTACCATGTGCCAACCGCTAGATATTTCGAAAAAGATAAAAACACATGTGTACACTATTATTTTTACATTGTACCCTAATGTTCTGACTAGTTTGGAGAATGATATTCAACTCTGCTAGTTAATAGTCACCTTGACTATAAACTAGTAAACATTCATGTAAATTCTTTTTGATCAATAAAAATCTTTTTACATTGTGATTAAAAAAAAAAAAAAACTCAATAGGAGCGATCATCCCCATTCTCACTATTCTTTCAAACTCCCCAACAGCAAGTGCAACAGTTGCCTTTCTAATTTCATCCCCAATAACAACAGACACAACAACAACCACCACTACTACAACAGCCACAGTGGCAAATTTATCTTTTTATTGCTAACAAAATTGCGGCCACTTATAGCACCAAATGGGCTAAACTCCATCCCGATTTTTAGAAAGTCCTCCAAATTGAGTATGCAAAATAGATTCATCTGGAATTATTAACATATATTTCCTTTTTTGGGATTGTCATAAGTTGATTTTTGGTATGTGGATGGTTATTATAAGGAAACAACATTGGAATACAAGAATGAAAGCTAACGGGGCTTGATCAACGTAGCCATTTGTATGATTCTACATTTTTTAATAGTGGATTTGAACTCGATGCAAGTTGAATTTTTCAGATCCCTTCTTTATTTTCTAACTAAAAAAAAAAAAAAAAAAATCTTACAGCAGACAGTATTTTTAGATGTTGTGCTGCGCCACATATAAAAAAATCAATTAAAAATTTCTAGTGTTTGGCTTTGAATTTCTTCTCGTTTTTTGTGGCACAGTGTTGGTGACATTGCCTTTGGCTAGGGGTTCTTCATTCTTTTATTCGATCAAAACAAGGCGAAGATGACATCTCTCAATATTATTCTTTTTAAGCAAATGGGGCAATGGAGAAATCTGATGGGTCTACAGCAAATGGGGTAATAGAGAAACCCATATCTTGGCATCTGGATGATGTGGTAATGCGAGTCTTCTTTATCCTCCCACTTTTGCATGCAACCGATGGTCTGCAACCATGGCGATGGTGGCCGTATTCTCTTTGCCTTGCTGAAGAGATCTAAGCCTCATCTTTACTTTTTCATCATAATTTTTATTTTTTTTAAAAAAATTGTGAATGTCTTTATAACTAAAATTATTGAATGGCATTTGGAGACGCAAATAAACAATCGAAACAATGGAGTGTGGTAAAGGCTTGATGGTTTCTCTAATTAGAGAAAGGATTTGGCTTGAGAATCTTATGTCAACAAGACGACAAGAGGAGAATAGCTAAGAATAAAAGCATGTTGAAGATTGTAAAAGGCCATTTTTAATTTTTACTATAGCTAAGAACAAGTGGAAGTGGAATTGAAGTGGCATACCGGCAGCAAAGAGCAAGAAGAAAGGAAAGAAAAAGATAAAGGATAAAAAAATTATTTTAAAATGAATTTAGAAAATAAGATAATAACATGTTTTAATATAAAATACTAATAAAAATTATTAGAATTGTCAGTTGACCATTCGTCAACTAACGAAGAGCAAGATTTGGACAATTAGAAAGTTTGAGGAGCTGTTTTATATTTTTGTTTTTATTTTATTTTATTTATTTTTTTGTAATTGAATGGCAAAAGTTGAACAAACTAATAGTTGGAGGGTCACCAAAATAGTTTGGCTAAATACAACAAAGTATAATGAGACAAATAACTAGAACCTAATACAATTGATCTCAATGACTAAATATAAAGAATTAAAGCAATTACAAATAAGGTACAAAAAGTATACAAATATTTACAAATGATGGTTAGTGCTTTACAAATATATACAAATTTTTACCTAGAAATGGTTAGTAATACTTACAACTATACACATGATTAAATCAATTAAATATGATATTATCTATATTTCCCAATAATGTTGCCAAAAATTTGTTGCATGATTTTAAGTGTGAGAAATATTATCAACAAAAGCCACAAACAATCAATTTTTAAATTAAAAAGCCAAACACTCAAACCACACAATTGGGCAAGTATACCCTTTGCATAATATAGAGTTTAACTGACAAGTATCAAAGATCCTTGAGAAAGGATATAGGTACCATAACTAACTCTTCTTCTATTGTTTATTCTATTGAATAAATGTAGTAAAGTATCTACAGTGGACAAACAAGAAGAATCAACATAACCCCACACAAGTTTGGTCATGAGAAAATCAATTATAAGAAAAAGAGTAAAAGACACGCACTTGTCAAGAATCCCCCAAAATTATCCAAGTACTAAATACAAACTCAAGACCATCTAATCATAATTCTAATACTGGTAGAGGCCTCAAATGCAAAATCCACTCTCTCTTGAGTTATGGATTCCCTATTCGTCGGCCAATTAAGGGGTATCTCTATCTCTTGAATTGAACCCAAGAAGTATTAAGCACAAAGACTCCAAATTTTGAAAAAACCCAATACCTCTATCTCTTGGTGATATTAAACTCTCAATGATTACAAAGTTCTAATCTCCAATCTCTTTCTTGAGTTAGTCAAAGAATAACACACATTGAACCCATTTGATTAGAACCGAACTCCTAACCCCATCTCTCAAATTCGTTTGAAGAGAGTTTACCAAACAATGAATCCAACATAATAAATTCAAATAATCATTCAATAGAAATTAATATCCAACAAATCAAAAGTAGTTTAATACAAAAACTATTTAAGGTTCACCACTTTAAGAACAATTAAAGTAAATAAATACACATTAACAAGGAAAGATAAAGAGCAGAGACAAAGAAATGCTCATGAACAAGCTGTCTTCTTCACCTCCATCTTCAATCTTCTCTTGCCAACTTCCAAATCCCTCCAATCTTTTATCTCTTGTGTGTGGATGTTATTCTCAAGTTTGGCCGCCCATTTATGTCCCAAAAAGTTTTATTTGTAGGCCTCCTAAAGCTTGAAAATTCTTGTGCAAAAATCTGGACAAAAGGTGTCTGAGAAGTCCATCGACACCTATTGGAGGTGAGGATCGGCTCTGTTATTTCTAGTAAATTGATTTTCTACTCTCTATGTTGAACCCGCACCTGTTATTATGTGAGAACTGGTACATTTTCCTTATTTTTCTTCATGAATGGATTGGTGTAGCTGATTCTGGGCTACCTTTTTATTTCATGAAGCCAGTCATTCCTTAAATAGAGCTGCCGATCCATGGCTTATCAAAGCTATGGACCGATTATTATTTCCTTGAAGTCATCCATTTCTTTAACAAGCCAAGGACCGGTTTTATTTCTTTTTTATTCTTTTTATTCTTGTTCTTTCTCAAGCCTCCTTTATTCAATCCTACACAAAATAATATACAAATGTGGGAATTAATAGTCATTTAGGCATTATTTTGTAGTAAATAAATTACAATTCATATAAAAATAAGGGTCACCTAATGCATTTGATTAACTAGCCCAAGGATAAATACACATTGGAAAGCAATGTCGTGGTAAGAGAGTTCGCATATGTACTCCCAGTTGAGTTAACGACTCTACCCTAGAGTTATATTCAAATATGATTGAACCAAGCATCACATTTTAGAGCTTAAGTTTGAATATAATCGAATACTATTTGAGTTTGTTCATTTATTATTCGATCTCCGGTTTGAGTTTGTTTTATTATTGTTTGATAATGTTTGAGTTCATTTAAATTTGAGTTCGAAAAAACTCAATTAACGTTCCAGTTCCAATTGTTCGAATTCATTTATTTCATATTTTTATTTTAAAATTTATAAAAATAATAATTCAAAATTTAATAAATATAATTAAATATTGTAATATTAAATAAGTATATAATAATATAATTAATATTAATATTAATATTAATACTCTCTCCATTTCAAAATAGAGGTTCATGAAACTTTTTTGTTTTGTTTCAAAATAGTTGTTCATGTACATATTTCTAAAACTAATGATTAGTTTCTTACCATTTTACTCTTATCTATTCTAAGTCAACTACACAACTTCCTAAAACTCTTTTTACTTCTTGCTTTTTGAGAATTTTCACCAACCGATAGCTATAATATATTTAATACGGGTAGAATATGAACTTTATTTAAATTATAATATTGTTTTCAACACCCTTAATTTGTGTACAAAGAGTTTTATGAACATCTATTTTGAAACGGAGGGAGTACTATAATATAAGATTTATTAAGAATAAATAATAATAATAATAATAATAATAGAAAATATAAATATAATAATAAATATAATATAATTAATTTTAAAAATATATAATATGTTCGCGAATATTTTTGAGTTCATTCATTTATTAATCGAAAGTAATATTCCATTCGAGTTCGTTCATTTATTAAACGAATGAACTTTATTCGAACACAAACAAGCTTGAATGAGCTTTTGTTTACAAACGTTCGGTTCGTTTACAACTCTACTCTACCCCTACCTCATTAAGTAGATTTTACTATTGACCTAATACCAGGCAAGGAGCCGATCTCCAAGACTCTGCATCATATGGGTCATATGGAACTAACGGAATTGAAGGAGTAGTTGGAGAAATTGTTGGTGCAAGGGTACATTCAACCAAGTACTTTTCCTTGGGGAGTACTAGTGTTATTCGTGAAGAAGAAGAATGGAATCATGAGATTGTGCATCGACTATTATGGGTTAAACAACTTCATGATTAAGAATAAATATCCCCTCCCACTTATTGACGAGTTGTTTGATCAATTAAAATAATCTGATTGTTACTTGAAGCTCGATATAAGACAAGGGTATTACGAAGTACGGATCTGGAAGGAAGATATTTTGAAGATTGCATTTAACACCCGATATGGGCACTATGAATTTATTGTGATACCATTTGGATTGACAAATGTGCCCGCAACCTTTATAGATTTGAGGCACTAAATATTCTGGCCTTATCTAAATAAGCTTGTTGTGATTTTCATTTACAACATTTTTATCTACTCCAAAAGCACTGAGGAACATACAAAACACCTAAAGTTTGTTTTGAAAAAAGTTAAGTGAAAGGGCTTCAATGAACCTATGTTTTCTTAGTTATTTGAGGTTATTTTATGATACTTTTGATGCAATAACTAACCACTTCCTTTCCTATTTTGTATTTTTCTTGTGGAAGGGTTTTCTCGAGTTTTCATGTAGAAATTGATAAAAACTGAGCAAAAGTAAAGGATTCCAGCATAGACTTGGTGCCTGCTCAAGAGATGCCGGCCTAGAACTGGAAGAAATTCGAGAAACAGAGACCCGGTCGAAATGAGGTGGCGTCGACTCATGGCGGTCTGAAGTTCTCTTTTGTATAGAATTAGGAGATTCTAAGAATTCTTTTTGGTATTTACTTTATACTCAGACTAGAAGTCTTTGAAAATGAATTTGGCATTCTTCAAAGCTATAAATATAAGAGATCAACACTCATTAAGAGAGTTTTACTCTTGGCTGCGAGGGAAACCTGGAGAACTCCTAGAGAATCCAAGAACACTGAGAATAAGAAGGATCAAGGAAATTTTGGAGAAGAAGAGGAGCTTTATCAAGAAAATTACAAAAGAGAAAGGGATTACACTTGTCTATGAGTTTTTCTTCAATGCTTCTTTGTACTTCTATTTTATTAAAATTGAACTTATATGTTTTAATGGTATTTAGAGGATATTTTTAGATTTATGATTTTGTATGGATTTTAACACTTTGATCAATTGATTGTTATTTTTTATATTTGGTTACTTGGTTTAACTGATGAATTATTTGAATTATTTTCTCTCCTAATAGACTTGAAAAACAAAGTTAGGAGTAAGGTTAATTTAATTGATTTCATATCTGTAATGTTTTAACTAGATTATGAAAGAAGGTTAAGAACAAAAATTCCAGTAATTCAAAGATTGGTTGATTTCACCTAGGATATTGGGATATTGGCTAATTTCATGTTCATATCACTAGAATATAGGGGTATTTGTTAAAGACTAAGTTTAATACATCTTTTGAGTAAAACTGGTGAGATAGAATATATCTATTAAGTTACTTAAAATATAGGGAATCATGAATTGCAAACGAAGTGATTCTAATTTATTCTTTTACAGTGTTAGAATGATAATTAATTGTGATAATTGCTACTAAATTCTTGCCATAATTTCAGGGATTTCTATTTATATACATGTCATTTCTCTTTATTCTTACTCCGTGATTATCCTTGTGACTATTTTTGTGTGACTTGATTTTCTCTAGTATAGGTAGGTTGTTTACTTTATTTCTTTATTGTATTGGCTAAAAAATAATGTTTTAGGTAAAGTAAGGTAGGAACCTAAGTTGTTGTGGATTCGATACTTGCTATACCCTATATTATATAATACGTATACTTGACCATATATGTGGTTTTAGTAGTTAGCATTTTATTAAAATTTTACTGATTGTGGCCCCTTGTTGTTAATTTTTCCAACACTAAAAACTACACATCATTAAGGGAGCACCAGCTATATGCTAAGTTTAGTAAGTGTAAATAATTTTAACTAGACATGATTTTGTTTATGGGGCATACAGTGACTAAGAAAGGAATTAAGGGATCCTACCAAGGTGGAAGCCATTAATAATTAAAAACATGATAAGTGCTTATAATTGCTGTAATTTTTAGTCATTTGTGCAGAGTTATGCTACATTTGGGATTAGATGACAATTTATTCCCCATGTTTTTTCCTTGTTTTATGTAGAGTACATAAATAGAAATGATTGGAGAAATAAGATGAAAATACAGCAAAAAAGTATCAAATAGGTGCCGAGTAAAGTACTAAACAAGCATCGGTTTGAAATAGAAAGATTTGAGCTAACAACCAACACTACAAGAAAAAAGGGCTTTCCTAATGCAAAAAAGCGCCAGGACAGTAGGTCTTTAGTGATGCTTTTGACGTCATGACACTTTTGGAATAACGTCGTCCAAAATTGCGTTACAATAGATATTATGTTGTGACGCTTTACAAGTGTCAGTAAAAGTGTCCTGTTCTGACACTATTTAGCGTCACAATAACTATTATATTATGACACTCTAAAAGCATTAGGGAAAATATCATGTAATGACAGAACTTTGCATCACAATAGGTTCTATGATGCTTTAAAAGCATCAAGAAAAATGTCATGCTATGGCACTATTTTACGTCACAATAATTGTTGTGGGGGCTTAAAAGTGTAAGGAAAAATTTCATATTATGACATTGTTTAGCGTCACAATAGGTGTTGGAATACAACAATAAAATATGTCATTATAGTAGTTATACTTGACACTTTATAGTGTCACAATAAGTCCTAAAGAATGCATTTTAAATATGTCTAACATCTTTTTGTGTGCTATGATAGGTTTTTTTCCCCTGTCCTATATATATATATATATATATATATATATATATATATATATATAGCTATTTTATTCACAAATAAATTACAATTTCTAAATACATTACTAAATATCAAAACAATCAAAAGTAGACAATATTGAGGAGAAAGTCATATTCAAAATATAAATTTCATAATATCCAAATTTAACATTCATAGTCATTATTCAAAATGAGGAATATAGCATTTAAATACATAAGTAGTTTCGTAAACCAAACATCTTTTATTTTGTAGTTCCTTAATCCAAGTATCATTTATCTTGTTCAAACCCCAAGTTGTTATGATACTGAAACACCTATTTAATCTTTGTCGTGAATCTTCACCTATAATATTATATAAAATGAATTTAGTAACAACATTGTAAAACATGACGAAAAATTTAAAAAAATTATTAAACTAATTAATAAGGAAAACAATATTAGAGATTACCATTATTAGAAATAATAACAATTAAGCACTAAAAACTCTCAGACTGGTAAAATGACTTCTAGAAAAGGCATAACTCTTGTGACATAATTGCAAAAAAATCAGCAAAGTCTCTAATAAAAGGCAATGATGGTGAACCATATTCAAAAATAGAAGCCATATTATTAAAATGAAGTTACTCCATTGTATCTGCAAAAATGAAGTTTTCTTTTTAGTTGTCTTTGAAAATTTAGCGATCCCATTCATTCTACTTGGTGAATATAAGAACCAAAGGAAGAAGAAAAGGGACGATTGAATTGTACCCACTGAAATCACAAATGTATCTTAAGTCTTGCTTTCCTAGAGGAATAAAATCATCCTACAGCTTTGAACATGCATTCCATAATATTTTCCTTTACTATGGAATCCATTTGTTGCTACAATAAGGAAAATAACAAAGAGATAAAACATTAAGCATAGAAAGTGAACTCTAGCAAAAAAGCCTAAAACAGTGAGCAATGGAGAACGACCAGTGTATTTTTTATTTATATTTGCTCGGCATACCTTAGCGATACAATAAAAACTTTCCTTTTTTCCTACACAAAAGATTGGGCTGTGTATTCTTCCATTAGTATCTAGTGTGGAAAGCATGGTAGGCATAACAATGAGAAAAATATATTAGAATCATTTAAGAAATTTTATGGTATTCTATTTTGTTTCACTTAAAATATATTCTCTGAGGAAAGAAACAAAAAACAGCCTTGAGAATATTTGCACAAAATAAAAAGGCATTGTTTCACTTGTTATATGTACATTTCTTCTCCGGGGGATTTGACAACTCAATTTGATTAAACACATTAGTTTTCCCGAAGGCAATAAAGATTAAAATCAATGTAAAGTAAATAATCTTTCTTCTAAGGTGACAAAGAAAATTGCCTCTCATCACAAACTTCAATGATGAAATTTCTAGAACAGAGAAAACTAAATTTAACGATAAATTAAATTAGGGAAAAAAACATCATTCTTTCTATTTGACAGACCTAACCAGCAATTTTTGTTGGCATCAGTTTTCCACCCCTACAATTTTCACAATCAATGAACTGTGCTTATCTATTTGTTATTTTGCAGGGATCATATGCATAATGTCCTAATTGGTTGTGAAAGTGAAAACCTAAGTCCACTATACTGTCACTCCAAATATATTCCAAATATAAAATAGAAACATGAGAAAGACAAATTTGATATTGTATTTTAGGGCCCGAGAACTACCTAAACTAGACAAAGGCAAATCTGAACTCAGATATGCAGTAAAGAGGAAGAGATTACACTGGTTCGAATAGAAAATCCATAAAAAAAAGTGGGCTCCCCCTGCCCCCAACGCAACCAAACGCCACCAAAAAATAATAATAATAAAGAAATTCCACTCATTTTGTAGGTTAAAAGTAAAAACTCGTGGATGATCTTTCTTGTAAGCACAAGTATGTAGTAGAAAGTAATAACATAACTTGTAAAATGGGTTACTAACTAACCTCTTTATAATCTGCAACCAAGAATGCACTCCTAATGAAGAAGGCTACAGAAAGTAGAAAAATCCAAGAAATTAACACCATTAATTTCAGAACCCAGTTGATCAGATGAAGAATACCTTACAAAAATATCAGCTTTCTCTAAGAACAAGGGAAAAACAATCTAGGAAGCTTTATATATATAAATTTCTTGGTATATACATTATATATGGAAGTACAATAGCATGGAGGTCAACGCAATAACTTAAAGCTCATAAGTGCAATAGCATGGAGGTTACCTAGCATGGAATGATTGCAAGCTCATAAGTTTGGTGCTTCCTCTTGGCCCCCTCAGATAATCTTTCTGAATGTTGAATATGCTAGAAATATTGAAAGATATGCTAGAGACCTTCAACCAGTGTTTAGAAACAGAAAGCCTTTCCTTTTCATCTGGAAAAAAGTATAGGTTTGTTCCTTAAAAGAAACAAGTGCTATCAAGGAACACTTGCTTACAAAATACTAAGCAGCTTTCCAACTTGTGTAATGATACTTCTAATATTTGATACAATAAAGCACCAAGTTCTCATACGTAATCTTTATTTCTTATTAGAGTTCTGACTCAAAGCATATATAGTGTCCACAAAATGTTAGTTTGCTTTAGGAACAGTAACTCAGCGTTGCAGAATGTCATCAAAACCTAAAGAGACTTGAGGGCAGAGAAGGACAGAGCAACATCATTAGAGCAGTTGAGCTCTCACCTTTCACCCATTTCCAATTCTCACCCCTAACCTGGTCCATACCCCTGCCAGGGGTGCTACAAATGTGAAGTGAAAGGAATACCAAAACTCAAATAGAAAATGCAAAATTGTTTAAAATGAATACTGCAATAAAAACTGAAAAGAAAGAAGAAAGGAACATACTATGCTCCAATAGAATCCATTGTGCAAATGAATGGTTTGTCTTCATCTCCTAATCTAGCAATAACGGGTTGGCAGAAGTATGGAACAAATTTAAGGCAAATGAAAAAAGAGATGATAATCATACAGTATTCTTCCACATTTTTATTTATAATTAGCATCGCAATGAGAGTCACAAACAAGTATTAGAACCCAATAATGACAGCAAATAGTATAGAGCTTTAAAATAAAAAAGAAAAAGAAAACGGGAAAGACAATTCTGTGGTAGAACTTTGATCATAGTGCGCAATTCAAATATTCTATTCCCACATGTGCCTTTATTTTTGTGGCTTTCCTACAAAATTGACTTTATAATCTTGATTTTTTGGTGAAGCAGCATGGGATTTAGGAGACTACTTGTTTCTTTGTTTTATTGTTGAAGAGGATGTTAAACTTTTATTCTTCTTGTCTCATGGTAATTGCTATATGTTCTAGATTGCGGAAGAAACTTTTACTGATCCTGTGAATAGATGCTCAAGTTTTGAGTTTTTAATTTCAGTATTAGCCAAGCAGTTTTCATTGTTGCTTATGAAAATTTGAGGCTACTATATGGTACAGACTGCAAAAGTGTTTGTGATTGATTCTATTAATAGATAGATGCCTGTCTCAAGTCTTGTGCTTTCAGATTTGTCATTAGCCAAGCAGTTTTCATGATTTCTTATGATTACTGCTTTGTTCATTGCTGTGTCTAGAATTTGGAAATAAAGGAATGGTAGAATCTTTACCTAGCAAAGCTCCATTACAGATCATGTATCGTGGATGTGTTTTCAGGTGATTCGTGAAACAGTCTCTTATGGACCTTAACTTGCAGCTTCCTTAAGCCTTAACTAGACATAGAACAGAACATTCTACTTCTATACTCGTTGACCATTGAGCAAAACACTTGACTGAAGTATAAATATTAAACTAAGAGAAAAAGCTAAGGCTCATAGCCGCCACTAAATCAAAAGTTCATATATTTTACAAAGTTTCTATTTATTACTTAAACGTTCATGCGAAGGAAAGAGAATCAAAACATATGTAGATGAACTTGGGAAAAAAACCAAAATCAGAAGAACTTAATTAGAATAAAATTTGTTCAAGCACTAAATCATAACTTAAATTTCAAACAAACATTAAATCTGAACAAATATTCATGCAATGTAAAATCATGCCTCAAATTTGCACAAGTTTCTTGCTGATGCCACTCTGAAATTGACGGGTTGAGAAGCCCTAGCCGAACCCACTCAACCTTATTTTCAATAGGTATTGATGAGGGGAACAAATTCACCCAGAAAAAGAGAAGAGACACACAAGAATACACAAAAACCTGGCAAAGGGATTGATGGCAGAGGCGAGATGTAGAAACATACAGTCGGTGGTCGAGAGCCATGATGTGAGTTTTGCCACCCACATAGAAAAGGGACTTGCTTTAAGGATGGGGTACTATGTGATCACCATAGTTGCTTGTCAAGCGGAGCTTGTTGCTAGAGCTGGGGAGAGATGGAAGTGGATCAGTACTTGTGGTGGAAGACGGTAGTGAAAGAGGCAAATGCATCGAATTTTGGGGAGCAGGGAGATGGGGTTGGAGCTCTAGTGGACACGGTGAAAATTTTCCTTCAATGTGGATTCTCAATTTGCACAAAAAAATTTCCCTCACAGTCACAAATTTGTTCAAGGAAATTTCCCAAAGCTGCATATTTGTTGAGTGTAGAGGTCGAAGCTTTTTTTTTTTGGTGAAAAATTCTATAGCCGCGCCATTTTTTTCTTACGCAATAAAAGTTTCAGGAAAGATATATTACCTTTATAACACAAAAAAGTGTTATAATAATATGTCAATTTAATCTAATATAATAAATTTACGTCGTTCTGATTTTATTATAATGACGCGAACAAATCTCGCATCATTATAAGTACTCTATTATGATGTTTTTTAAAAAACGTCATTAAAAATGTGTCAGGAAAGCTACTTTTTCTTGTAATGCTGGAATCAACAGGTGCCAATTATGAAGTAAAACAAGCATTAGTTCAAGTCAACAGGCGACAGTTCCCCTGTTGAAGAGGCACCGATTTTTTCTAGAGAGTTTAAGAGTTAAAACAACAAGTCTAACAAGCGTTGATTTAGAGCAGGATTCCAAAGATCTTCAAGAAAAAGCTATTAACTAGCACTAGATTAACTTTACAACAAGTGCCAATTCTTGTCGGGACAAGTCAATACAGTGCAAATTTCAAGGGTTTTCAAGTTCATCTTTAAATAGCCCTTTAAGCTGTCTTGTCAAGGCATGAATCAAAAGGAAAAGAAGCAGCCTCCAAATCGTAGAGCTCCAATGAGGAATCCAATGAAGGGATCCAAGCCATTCTTGAAGAGAAGAAGGCATCTTCAAGGAGGAGATTCAAGAAGAAAAAGAGAACAACTTGTTTAAGAGTTTACCTTTTTTCTCTTATATTTCTTTCTTTGTTTTTGTGGGCTATTCATGATTCATTTTGCATTTAAAAAGTTAAACCTTTATATTTGTTAGATCTTGTCTTCTATCTTAGTTTATTAAAATATTTTTTGGTATTCAATCACTTTATTTGTGTTGGGTTGTTGATTGTTGAGTTTATCTTGACTTCAATGATTTCGAGAGATAGGGTTAGGCTAGATTTGCCTTTGATTAACTCAACAGGATGAAGATAAGTAAAATTTTTCCAAGTAGGTGTGTCAGTAGGATGTCTCATAGAACCATCATCTATTCTATCTTCCCCATGCCATCTCATTGATTTAGCAGTATTTGAGGACATGAACAAACGTTGTAATCGAGGCTTTAGTGGAAAATGCCAAATAACTTTTTTTGCAATCTTTCTCTTCTCCCCTGTAGGATCAATTTCTGAAGTTGCCCACCTAGATTCTTTGCATGTAAAATAATATTTCCATCCCAATTTATCCCCCCAATACAATGTGCAGTCATTAGGACATGCATCTATCTTCTCATACCCCAAACCTAATTGTTTGATTATCTTTTCAGCTTCATAATAAGATTTTGGAATTTCAACACCCTCAAGAAATGATTCTTGCAACAAATCAAGAAGCATATCAAAATGTTTGCTAGACCACTTCCCCGCACACTTAAGATGTAGCAATTGAATAAGAAATGATAGCTTAGAGAAGTTCTTACACCCAGGATACAACTCTTGTTGAGAATCATTAATGAGTTTGTAAAAATTTTCAGCATCTGAGTTTGAACATTCAACTCCGAGAGATGTTTCAACCCTCTCAATATTATCATCTACTGGAATGCCAAATGCATCATGCAACAAGCCATCCATGTCATCAGTTTGACTGGTAACATCTTGGGAATTATTACCTAAACTTGTTCTAGATGAACTAGATAATAAATGTTCTCCATGTACTATCCAATGAGAATATCCCTTAATAAACCCATATACTATGAGGTGCTCTCGCACCTCCATTTCAGTCCTCATTACCCCATTTCCACATTTTACACAAGGACACAATATCTTCCCATGCAAACTTGCATTGTTCATTGCAAATCTTAGAAAAAAATCCACACCATTTTGATATGCACGGCAATTTCTAGGAAGACTCATCTAAGATTTGTCCATATTGGCGATGTTACAAGCAATAATAGACAATCAAGTTACAACATAAATGACAAGAAATACATAATATGAGATTCATGCAATTAAATTTAGGCAAAAATGCTATTCTTTCCTTGGATTTTCACATATTTTCAGATATAGTTATGGCTAAAAAGATGCAATTTAACTACACCAGTATTCATCCATCTGCTAAAATAAAGAGGGACAAGACGTTCCGTACCAACAAACATATACAAACAGCTACATATATACATGTATCCAAGGAGACAAAGTGCACAAGGAAAAAAAAATGTTCAGCATGATAAACAATGATATTACAGCTCCAAAATTTAAAAAAAAAAGAGCAAACAACTTCGTATGTTAATTCATATTGTGCTGATGGAACAATAAAATGATTCTATGTATCAATTTTTCTTTCACAAAATTGAGTAACCACCCATTAACTACCTTCTTTTGGACAAATTTTTACTTTTAAATCAAATGCATACAATAAAAAGGAGTAGCAGATGCTTAGGCAATTCTATAAAATACATTATTTCCTGTATGGCAAATCCAAATTCACAGATGGCCAATGGGATTACAGAAGAGCCTATACCATCTAGGCTTAAGGACCCAAAAAAATGAGTAGCACATTGAAAACTAGAATGCTCAATCATCTTATTTTCAGTTTAGAGATGTTTCTGATCTTCTCTTTTTCCTTCTCCTTAGTATTGTAACAGGATTCAAACCCCAAACACGTCATGTCATTGAACTATTTAAAGAAAAAATGATTTAATGATAAATTATAAAAACTGGTTGTTCAGAATTTTAAATGTGTGTGGAAGCCATGAAGCATTATAGAAGTTCATATTAGCTATCAATAATTTAAAACTAATCTATAGACAATTCTTTTCTGAAATGCAAAATGCAACTAGAAGTTATTAAATCAGTACAAGTACATTAAAAAACTTGTTAATTTCTTACATATCTGTTATGAATATCTTAATTACAGCTCAAAATGATGTAGAATTTCTTTCATATCTATTATGCACATCTTAATTACAGCTCATATCCATTATACCAACTTCATATAGTTGTCATGGAAGGAGAAATTATGCAAACACATACAAATGAAAGCATGGGCATCAGCTAAGACTAGAAAAAAAAATTTAAATCTACCCTTACACCCAAAATAGTTCGGTATTTTAGGAAATCAAACAAATCAAAATTCAGTAAACAGCATATGAAACCCTGGATGCTTGTTTCCAGCAAACAAGAGGGAAAACCAAATTTCTAATACTTTATGTTATACTTATTTCTTGTGATTGGGGTTGGGGAGGGGGAAGGGCAAAACCTATCCAACTGCTTGATAAGCTTTAGCTTAGATACCAAATTTCCTTTCAGATGCATTACCAAATGATTCTTCAAAGACTAGCTCTACCAATGATTTATTGTACATAAAGTGCAGCAAATGTGAACAATTAGTGCATTCATTAGCCACAATACTGTCAATTCACATTAAAGATGGCATCAAACCAGCCAAGAAACATAATCCTTAAAGTGGCATCAAAGGAATAATAGATAGAAATATTTCTGGCAAAAAGATATATTGCGAAGACTGTAATAATCCGTCCTTTTAACTAACCCAGGGTGCAATAGATCACTTGTTTGCTCAATTAAAGGAGAGCTAGAAGATGGTATCTTGTCTGGAATATTTGAAGCACCTTTAAGAACTGCAGCCAACAACAACAAAAAGAACAATATGAAAAAGTGCAAAATTTGATGGAAGGAATTTTTTTTAGGTTGCAACAGATGGGAAAAAAAAAGAAAGGGAGGCTCCTTATGTTATCAAATTGTTTTGTCCTAACTTAACTTGTGCAGAGTGGGCAAAAACCCACTTTATTTAATTGGATGGGCAAAATCCCAAATTTGTAACTGCTACCAAAATGTAAAACCAATTTCAGCACAATAGATACAAGACATGAAAAGGGGCAAGCCCAACAAAAACATACAGGACCAAGCACAGGCAGTAACAAAACCATGAAATCAAAGTCTTATTTAAGGTAAAAAGAGATCAAAGCCTTTTTTACCTCAAAACCACGAAATGTCCCCAAGCATAGGCAGCAACAATCTTAGGCAAATAATCTATTATTGATCTTTATACATCCAGCTGCCTATCCCAGCTATGCACTTATCCAATCTTCAGGAATCAACAAGAATTATAAGAAAATTAAGATGGCCTTTCATTCTATCATTGGCAATACAAATCCTGTCATCAGGGTGTTCATTCTTGATACTGATAACTTCCTGGCAAGAGTTAAAGGGAAAGCATTGTTTAGGAACTTGAAATGTAAACTCCACAAACACAAGAGAATATTGTTACAGCCCTTCAAATTATCAGTGAATTAATTCATAAATAGAACAAAAATGGTATAAGGCATAGCTCAGCATATCAGATAAGTAGCATTAAGCACTCAAAACATAGTGACATTACAAACACCACATAGACACCTATCAGAAGGAAAAATAACCATTTTACACAATGTACTTAGTACTACAAACCAAACTCCAGAATGCACTAATAGATACTCATGAATAAAAGGGATAGCTACCATATCAACCTCTAAAATGACAAACATATTAATCCAGCATGGAAAGCATGCTAAACACATTTCCAAAGCTAGAATGCTTAAATAGGTAGGAAATTATTCAAAATAATGTAACCAATATCCTAACAATTCTTATGACCAACATCTATCAATAAGGCAGATCACAAGAAACAGTAACCATAATTTGCTTTCAACTTTTACACCTTATGAATTATACGTAAACACTTTAAATATAGAGAGAACAAATGGCGTTGTTGCCAATTTTCCCAGAAGCACTTGTCACTTGTTGAACTAATTCCTCCCAGTTTATAACGCAACTATGAAATGCTCAGGATATATTAGTAAGATTGGGAGTTTACACTAGATGATGGCTCTGCTACAAGCATACTCTAAGCATCTAGTATGAGACACAAAAATACTCTTTAAAGAAGTACGAGACGCAAAAATAACTTCATCAAGCTCAAATCCAGAACTGGAAAAAGAATGGATTTTCGGACAAAAAAACACAAAAGAGAAGTGAAGGACTGCTAATGACATTCGGAAATTAAAAACCAAACAGACATTCTGAGATGATGAAATCAACATATAGAAAATAATTCCACGGGTGGGGACAAACCCAGAAATCAACATGTAGAAAATAAATCTCCAGCCTGCTAATCCAAAATAGTCCACTAAAATAGCTCCCATGAACAAACAAGCATTTTCGGACCCAGTTCCTAGAAGTAACCAAGTCAAAAAATGCAAGAGGTATAAACAGACAAAATGCAGCTAATCTTTAGAAATACACTCAAAGTGAAGCCACGCAGCACGAGATACAAATCAATAGAACTAGATGGAAAATCCCACCTCAATTTCCAGTCAATGCTCGGTGCAAAGTGGGCTGGTTTCTCGGGCACTCCTCACAACTGCTACAAAGAAATGCTCGAACAGTGCCGACATTGTGCAGATCTTTCTTCATGGCATTTCCACAGCTCTTGTTCAGTTGAGAAGATGGTATATGAGGGATGATTTTAGGTTGAGATGTAAGGGATTAAAGGAAGGAGGCAGAGAGGGGAAGGGGATTTTCAGACGAAGACAACCAGTTTGAGGAAAGGGAGATTGAGAGAATCCAATGTTTTGTGAAGTTGGTGGAATGATTGGGTGCACGCAGTGCACGCGAACCAGAAGTTAGATTAGTGTACAAAATGTTTAGGAACTTGTACTCTACTAGAATTGTACAATAATATATGTATGTCATACAACTATTAAGGATTCGATGCATATTAACTGCGCACACCTAATAATTTCAATCTAATCCCACATTTTTCCCCTCTCCCGGACTTTTTTCAATCTCCCGGGATTTTTTTGGGGTTGGTTCTTTTATTTTTATTTTTTTCCTATAAAACATCTATTATAACATTTTGATCATGTCACTAAAGATTATTGAGTATCCCAATATATATATATATATATATATATATATATATGTCTTGACAACTCTCAAAATGTCACAATATAATTCTAAAAATATACTAAATTTTATATTGATAATCAAGTATGGTTTTGATTATGTCTATTGTGACATTGAAATAAAAAAAGTCAAAAACTTAATTTTTAATGACATGTTAAACAAAATGTCATAATAAATGTGTCACAACAACCTATTTTTCTAGTAGTGATATTAAGGTTCTTACTTTGTTAGAGTGAGATTAAATTTAAATTTATATAACTATGAGTTTTGGGAGAGTATATGACAATCCCTAAGAATAGTCAGATGAAGTTAGGATAGAAGAAAAAACCAAAAACAAAACCCTACAAAAAAAAAAAAAATCTCATTTTCTTGTCTTTCTTCTAATGCCCTGCTGTGTGTGGCGGGCCTGTGTTCAATTTCAAAGCCAGAGTTCCAGAAACCAGCTAGCTACCTCTAAGCTTAAAGTTATAATGAAGATGGGCTTGGGGGGGAGGGGCATTTAGTTTAGCCAAAGAAAGTAACAGCCACGACAGAGAGATTGATGATGCTTTATACCTCCGGTCGGTTAGTGGACCAACCAACATTTCTACATTATATATATATATATATATATATATATATATATATATATATATATATATAGGGAATACAACTTTGACTCAATTTTCCTACTATATTGCAAAGGGATTAAAGCAACAATATTGAAATGTCGGTTAGGTTCAAATATTTAATTTATAATTCAAGATTTTAGTTTTTAGTTTTTTTATATTAATTAGATCATTTTGATTCTTACATATTTTTTTTTTTTTTGCAAAAAGAAAGAACAATTTAGAAATACGTCCCATTACTAATTTTAAATTTAAAGTTCCAATTTGATTAAGTTCGAGTTAACTGCTAGGAAGCCTAACTAATATAACATTGATTTATATCAATACATTGGCTGACAAACCCCATCAGTGCATTGATGGGATTTGTCATTGATTGGGTCAATGCATTGATGGGATTTGTCAATTTCACTTGCAAAGAGTCCTTACATGGATGTTAACCTTAGCTGCAAGACCAAGTTGTTCCATTTCTTCCAGATCTTGCCTTCTGCTAACATTTTTTTTCTTTTTCAAAAAAATCACTGGCTTCCTCGAGTGTAAAAGCAAGACGTGAAGTGAAAATATGGAAATGGATTACGAGATGGAGATGGAGATGCAGGTGGCTCGACTTCTTGTTAGGATTGGAAAAAATGGGCTTATCTGGAAAGCACTTTCAATCCTTGGTGAAGACTTGGTGGACTTGGATTGAGGATTGATCTCAAGGAACATCTTGAACGTCTGGTTGAACGTCTAAAGAGGCTTCGGTCCTTACTCCGCGATGCTGAGGGAATGGAAGATTTTATGGTTTCTTGGCTAGATAGAATTGTCAAATTGACTTCTACAGTAGATAATCTTCTTGATGAGTATGCCTACCATATTGAGAAACTAATGGTGGAGACTCAAGACAGGAGGCGCAACAAGGTACACAACTTCTTTTCTTCCTCGAATCCATTTATGATATGAATTGGATCAATTTTTTGAAGCTTTGATATGATCAATTGCCTTCACTAACAATTAAACAATATTGTGCATGCTGTTCTATTTTTCCAAAGGGCTATAACACGGAAAGAGAAGAATTAGTACTACTCTGGATGGCACAAGGATTTCTTATTCCTTAGGGAAGTCACCAGGGCTTCAGTATCGATGAGTAAATTTCAGGCTTAAGGATACATATTTATTCACAAAAAAACTATTTAAGGTTTTTTCTAAAAAATAAAGTTAATGTAAATAAATATGATAGTTTTATTATCTCGATCACATTCAATGCGGAATCATCTCGATCACATGCAATATTACAACTTGCTGTCAAAAAGCATAATGAGATAAAAGATTCTAGGCGAAATAATGATGTAAATGAGTCAAAAAGTGGAAAGGTTGTGGGGAAGATTTCTTTCATGATAGAAATGAGTCAAAAACATGTATTATGTGATTGGCTACTTTTTCCTAACAAGAGTCTTTTAGCTCTTAGGGAGTGTGTTCGTGCTCTTGACAATGACCAAATCTATATTCCTTTTCCTTCTAAGGTTCATACATTGAGATATGCAGATAGGTATGATTTTCTCTTTTCCTTCTTCATCTTTCTCTATTGAGTATTGAGATTTCATCAGCACCTTCTTCATCTCTCTCTGTTGAGTATTGAAATTTCATCATCCCCATGAGTTTTTTCTTCTTATAGTTGGCCTTGAAGCATTCTTGTCTCAATCTCTTTGTTTGGTTCTTCAACTGCGTATCAGAGATTTCTTCCACCAACTTTTTCTCACGTTCCAGTATCTCGAATAGCTTCTCTCAACTTTTTCTCAGCCATATATCCTCATTCTTCTTCATTTCGCATCTTCTGGAGATACATTCATTCCAATTATTATTTACTTATGAATCTTTCATACTTGCAGATCTGTGGTGTAAGTTTTTTATTCATGCACAAGTGTATGTGAGGGAACCTGGACATTCTTAATTAGGATCTCTAAGGTCAACAACTTCCTATGACACCATCAATGAATTCCCAACTCCCTACATCTTTTCTTGAGAAGGGTTAGGCCAACATTCAATTCTTTGGCCGCCTGAGTGATTGACATGTAAAAGTAATTCGAAATGATTGCTCTTGATAATGTCTTGGAGCTACTGCCCTTCTCCTTTCTCTGCCTTCTAATCATCTTCTTCTCTATAAGAATTCCATCTAAAGTGATGCCTTGATAGCCATCATATAATAACATCGGTTGGTTCACCTCGATATTAAATTTAAAATGCATTTCGTGATTCCACACTCCGTATTCGTTGCCAAGACCACTCCATATTTCTCCTGAAAAAAGAAAAATAATCTCAGTAAAAGTAATGACATTCAAAATCCATGTTTTAATGTATAATAACCTTTAACCATGTTCTGGCTTTGTTTAAAATCCATTAGGGAGTAGAAAGGATCATGCACAAGCATATCCTCCATCAAAGGAACAGCATTAAAAGCAGTCTCTTGAATGGGAAGATCAAATTGAAAATCCAAAACAGTATGTCCAGAACTTTCACTAATTCATATCACAACAAATCAAAAGAAGTTCAGTTTCATCATCAAGCACATTTCAAATGAAGAAGACAGGTGAAAAGCCCAAAAAAAAAAGGCCCTCAAAAGTATCTCATCTGAAATCAAGAGGAAGTGGTTAGCTTGGAAAGGAAAATACATCAAAATCTTCTTCTTGGAAACCAATTCAAAATTTGACCACCTCTCAAATAAATTACGACTCTCCATCTATGAGAAAGAGAACCGAAGAAGAAATCCCGGTCCCGTTGTGGTTTTTTGAAGTTCACTAATGACTGATAATTGAGAGAGAAAATTTTGCATAAAGGGTTCAAATAAGGAGAAAGAAAAACTATAGAAATATATATGTATGTATGTATGTATGTATGTATGTATGTATGTATGTATGTATGTATGTATGTATGTATGTATGTATGTATGTATGTATGTATGTATGTATGTATGTATGTATGTATGTATGTATGTATGTATGTATGTATGTATGTATGTATGTATGTATGTATGTATGTATGTATGTGTGTGTATGTGTGCGCGAGAAAGAAGAGATGCCATGAATAGAAATAGTTTAATGTGAATGCATTGAATGATTGGTGCATTGGAGTTCATGCATCATCGCATGAATTAAACTAGCCAACTCATGCACGAATGTATATTGATTTATGTATATATCCATCTTAGATTACTGTGTTTTTGGAGTTCGTGCACCGTTAAAGAAAACAAGAGGAGTGAGGACTGAGGAGAGAAAGAGATAAAGAGGAAGAGGAAGAGGAAGAGGTAGATGACAGGTGGAGGGAGGACTAAGGAGAGAAAGAGACGAGAAAGAAGGAGAAAAGATGATATCGGTCGTGAAAGGTGCAAGGGAAAAGGACCAACACCAACCTCAAGCTTGTTGACATTAAGCTTGTTTGTTGTACGTATTTGTCTATTACTTTTTTGTTGTTGTATATTCTTATTTTACTATCAGTCTAAATACCTATTAATACCTTCATCTCAGAATGAGTAATCTTTTTACAATGTACTAACCTGTTCATTATTGTAGAAATACTAGACATGGCAC
This sequence comes from Voacanga thouarsii, assembly GCA_026120185.1. Taxonomy (NCBI): domain Eukaryota; kingdom Viridiplantae; phylum Streptophyta; class Magnoliopsida; order Gentianales; family Apocynaceae; genus Voacanga; species Voacanga thouarsii. The sequence continues at coordinate 1,455,818 of JANUWF010001438.1, read as the reverse complement.
CCGGATTATTGTAGAAACACGGATATGTTCTATTAGCTTTATGGAGCATGAGTCGAGAGTGGTATTTTCTCTTATATGATCTATAGTTAATTGTTTACTTTAATAATTGCTATTAAATTTGTACATGTCCAATTAAATTCTGAACTTAATTATCACTTGAATACTTCTTGCAACATGCAAAACAAGGGGATGACTTTGACTATATTGCATTGTTTGAAAAATTACACCAGTTTCAAGATGGGCCCAATTAGGGTGAATTTGTAGATGAGAAATCTCGCAAGATCAGTGTATGTTACATATTAATTTCATTTTTATAAAATTGCATAACACTTTAATTTTTGTATATATTTCAGCAACAGTTGGACAAGAAGGATAAAGACATAGAGAAAGAGAGGAAAAGGATGAAGAGGACTTTAGAGAAAAAGGATAAGAAGATGTCTGCATTGATTAAGATGAATCTCACGGTGATGCAACATCTTAACTTATAAATGCCCTCCATTCCCTCTTCTGACTCTGATGATTTTGACAAGGATGACTTTGGCCCTTCAGTAGCAGATGATAGTTAGATTTATTCTATTTTCATATGGATGTTAAGTTTGAATCGCTTTGATTATGGATTTAGTATTATTATGAATTTATATTTGCTATTTTTAGATATTTCGATGATATATAATTATTTGTGTATTTGAGCTCTAAACAAATTATAGAATTTTATGGTTTGCTAAAACAATTGTGGTGAATATGTTTTGCATTTGTGCATTATGTCGTGGGAATATGATTTGAGACATTATAGGTGGTGTGTTGTGCATGTGTGTAGGGAATATGATACTCAAGAATATTGTAGGTTGTGTATTGTGCATATATGTGTATGGATAATGTATTATAAATGTTATAGGTTGTTTATTGTGTATATGTCTGTGGAATGTGATTCAAAACTATGTGGGCAGGGAGTGTGACAAGGAGTGTGCATGTGTATTGTGCATATTGGTTGCTATGGAATTGTGAATAGGGAAATGTAACAGGTTTTGAGCGCTGACATTGTAGACAGTATGTTGCCATAGATTTTGATTCCGTGGCAATCTACCACGGATGATAGTAGTAATGGATGTCATCCGTGACAAATCCGTAGCAGATGCCACATATAATATAATGTAAATTGATTTAGTGGCAAATCCGTAGCAATCTACTACGAATTTGTCACGGAACATAGTACCAATGGATGCCATCCATGGAAAATCTGTGCCAATCTGCAATAGATTCACCACAAATAATTATTCTCCATATTTATTCCATGGTAGATTGCCATGGATTTACCACGAATGGGACCTGCTTGAGTACCGTCAGTGACAAATCTGTGGCCACGAATAATTATTTGGATATTGATTCCATGGCAAATTCGTGGAAAATTTGCCACGGATTCACCAAGGAAGATAGTACTAATGGTTTAATTCGTGATAATCTACCATAAATTTGCCACGAATAATTATTTTTCATATTGATTCCGTAGCAAATTTGTGGAAGATTGCCATAGATTTGCTACGAATGGGACCTGCTTGAGTATTGTTCGTGGCAAATTTGTGGCAATTTGCCATGGATTTACCATGGACAACTTATTTGCATATTGTTTCTGTGGCAGATTGAGACAGATTTGCCATAGTTCCCTCGCAATATTTCTCCCTGAAAGGTGCTACCAACTTGAACAATCTATTACAAATCTGTGGCAAATTTCCACGGAAAAAGAGTTCCCTAGTAAGAAAATTCTAGCAATGAAGGTATTTTCCACGGACAAATCCGTTGCAAATTCGTGACAAATTTCAATTTTGTCACGGATTTTCCGTGGCAAATTGGCAGATTTCTTGTAGTGTCTTTTAAGCAAAAATCATTATAGCATTCTATTGAATAGCAGTTCAAGCTTTTACCTATCTGTCTTTAATATTGTGTTGATCTTGTATCATTTAATGAAGCTTTTAAAAGATCCTTGCTGTCTCACTTAAAGCCGCATTGGAATTTTCTCTTCTTGATACATGCACATCTTGTTCTGTTTAAAGGTCATAATAAGATTTCAAAAATCTGTTATTATTTGTCATAAACCTTATTCACTCTCCTATTTAAGGTTTAGCAATTGGTATTAGAGCTTTTGTCTATATTATTATCGGTCTAACAGCCTTATAGGAAAAGATCCTGATGGCAAATACTTCATATCTACCTTATATAGAAGGATCCTTAACAAACAGACCATCATTGTTTTGCTAATATTGGGCTACATTGATTTATATTGTATTTGAAGGGAAGAACCCTTATTTTCCTTTGTGTTAAACTTTTTTTAGTTTAATTGAGACCTATTTCTACTAATCAATTACTTGTTTATATTGTATGGATTTATTGATTTGGGGTTTCCTTTTTTTTTTCTAATGAATTTGAGAAATGGGTTCGAAATTAGATTCCAAATTTATTTATACACTTGATTTGTTTTCTTTTGATGGGCTTGAGAGAGAATTTGGGAAAAAAGAACATGGGCAATTGATGAAGTTGTGATGTTGCATAGAGATAGGGACATTGCCCTATTTTTACTTGAAATTTGGGATTGATGGGTTTAATGCTCTTAAGTTTAATTTGGGAGGTAGAGCTACCCTTAGAGTGGGTTTAAAGATAGGGGTTCATAACTCGAGAGAGAGTGAATCAAAATTTAGGGCAATCCTTCCAATGCTAGTTTGGGTTCTTAATTTCCTAAATTGGCATTTGGTGTTTTTCTAATTTAGGGGGATTTTATTTAATTACATGTCCTATCTCTTTTTCCTATTCTTGAATTAATTTTGTGACCTTTGGTGATCTCTTTTGTATATGAGGGTTGGTATGCTCTCTAGGTGAATTGTCACTTTTACTTTACCTCTTTAATTTGTTGGCTGAATAATGAAACAATAGTAAAGTAAGAGTACTTGCCACATTTCCCATGGATTCGATACTTGCGCTTAGAATACTATACTACATGATAAGTATACTAGCCTAGAATGTGTGTATGTGTGACTAAGTGTGGCATTTTAATTAAAGCTTAACCATTTGTGTGATCCTAGTGATAAGATTGCTTATTTATATATCCTAGAACAAAAAACGCACACAACAAGTTTTTGGTTCCGTTGCAAGGGATTAATTAGTGATATTCTAAAATACTTGAGTTTTGTTGCTTTGGCTTAATTTGTACATGAGACTTATAAATATTGCTTGTTTTTAATATATTGATTCTTTATTGAAAATTTTCATTCTTTTATTAGGCCCATTGATATACATTTTTGTTTTGCAATACTATAGTTTGTTATATTTTTCCTTTTACCTTGAGTTCTTGTTCTTAAGCTTTTAGTAATTGTTTTGTCTTTTTTTTTTTTTTTTTTGGTAGGATCATCCTCTTGTGTATGAGTAAAGGAGATTATAGGGAATTTGTTGAAATTGATTTGGAGATTGAGAGAACTTTGAGAAGGTTCCAAAAAAAAAAAAAGCGCAAAAAAGAAAAGCAATTAGCTAATCAATGTGCTAGTATGGAAATTTATCTTGGACACATGGAGAATATAGATGGTTGTAATGGAAATGGTAGAAATGAAGTTGGGAATAATGGAAATGGTAGGAGAACAATGAGTGATTATGCAAAACCATATTTATCCGGTATAGAGTCATGTATTACTAGGCCAAGGGTTGAAGCTAACAACTTTGAAATCAAGTCGAACTTATTCAAATGACTCAACAAATCCTACAATTTGATGGGCAGCCTAATAAAGATTCTAATACATTTAATACTATTTTTCTTGAGATTTGTGATACATTGAAGCTAAATAGAGTTTCAGATGATGCTATTACATTGAGATTGTTTCCATTTTCTCTTCGTGATCATGCAAAATAGTGGCTAAAGTGACTTCCACCTAGCTCTATTACTACAAAGGATGCTCTAAGGCGACTTTCATTTTCAACCTGATTCACCGCCTACATGCCCTTTATGCCCAGTCATTCTGAAGAACACTTGCCCCACTCCCCCCTCCCCCGTCTTACCACGGCTACTAGCACAAAGTTAGCCAGGGTTGAGAAGTTTCTTCCAAAGTATTTTCCACCTACTAGGACTACAAAGTTAAGGAATGATGTCTTTTCTTTTGCAAGTTGATATGCGTGCATATACTTGTGCATTGAAAAAAGTCTCAATAAGTCACACAAAATTAATCAAGTTTTAATCTAAAACTTCAAAAATTACTCACACAACATACAAATGAACAAGTATACTGATAGGGGCTAAATTCACCATTATTTTCCTAGTTATTTGAGATTGTTTTGAAATATATTTGTTGTTATAACTAAGCATATTTCTTCCTATTTGATATTTGAGCTAAAATCGAGCAAAAAGTGAAAAATTCCATAATGTACCCGACACCAGGCCCTACCAATGCACCAGGTGCCGAGTCCCTTCTGGTCAATAGTAGAAATTGAGCTAACTTGCAGGGAAAAACATAACAAACCCGATGCCGAGTCTGGAAAGTGTACCTGGCGACAAGTCCATTCCGTCTGCCTATAAAAAAAAAACCAAAAACATAGCAAAAACGAGGGAAGAATAGAGTGCACTTGGCTCCAGGTGGGTCAAAGGTACCTGGCGCCAAGTACACTCTGGAAGGTGAATATTCTGTACACGAAATTAGAAATTTTCCAATGATTTTGGTATTTTTCGAATCTTACTCGGTCAAGACTTCCTAAGTCACGAATTTAGCATCCAAGAGGCCTATAAAAGCATAAGAAAATACAAGAGAAATGTGTGATTTGAAGGATCCAAGCTAGCTACTCAATCACCACTTAAAAGTGTATTGTTCAAATGAGGTTTTCAAGAGAAGAAGACTGGCTTGTCTATGAGTTTTATCTTTTATCCTTTGTTTAATTTTCTAGAATAATGATGTGCTTAATATTTTGATTGTAATTGGATATTATTTTGGAGATTATGATTTTGAGTTTATTGAAACTTTTGATCAATTAATTTGTATTCTTAGTATTTGATTACTTGTTTTTCTTATAGAGTTGGTTGATTGATTTTTGTTATTAACTTACTTGAAAAAGAGGTTGGTAATGACATCAATTAATTAATTTCATATTTTTTATCTCTTAATTTATTTGAAAAATAGGTTAATTGTTTAGAACATTGGTAATCAAAGGTTGGTTAATGATTACTAGAATATGGATTCATTGACTAATTTCATGTTTTAAATTACCTAGAATATAGGGATTTATATGAGGATTGATCTTATTGCATCTTTTGGATAAGTTAGTCGAGACATAATATGTTAACTAATTTAACTAGAAAATAGTGATTCCATGGATTGCAAACGAAGTGGGTCTATATTAAATCCTTCATGATGCCAAGACAACAATTAGTTGTAAAGAATGCTAATGGATTCAATCTTGTGTTTTCAAGATAATTGTCTAATTATATGAAATTGCATCCTTAAGTTATATCTATTTTTATCTTTATTTATTTTTCTTTTTATTCTCTTTTTATTTTATTGGCTAAACAATAGAAATTTTGGTAAAGTAAGGTGGGAGCCTAAGTTCTCATGGATTCGATACTTGCTATACCCTATATTATACGATGGGTATACTTGCTCGTATATGTGGTTTTAGTAGTTGGTATTTTAATTAAAGCTTGATTGATTGTGTAATTTGTTGGTAATATTTTCTACACTAAAAAACACACATCATGTACCTGTTGTATAATATAGAGTTCTAATTGGCAAATATTATATCCCTCAGGTAAGGTGGCAAATAATTCTACTATGCTATTGTTTCATTGTTTGGCTAATATCCTAATTAAGAAGAAGGTGAATTGATAAGAGGATCAACCAATCCAAGTACACCAAAAAATTCCCCTATGAACACCAAACATCCAAAAAAGAAGGAAAGGGATAAGTTATGTAATTAGAAGGCATCTCCTATTATCAAACTAAACCTCAATCAACCAAATAGGCCTATTGATAATCTAAATTGACACCAATTGGATAATCTAAGTCAAAACCTACTCTTTTTCGAGTTATAAGTTTTCTACCCTTAACCTAATTAGTAGGTATCTCTACCACACTAATCGAATTAAAATGGCATTAAGATTAATTACTATTTCTCAATTTCGGGAAAAATGATGTCCCTATCTCTAGGTAACCTCATAACTCTTCAATCACCTAGTTCTTTACCCTCAACATCTTTCTCAAGTTAATCGAAGGTAGGCCCATATGGTAAATCAACTAATCGAGCCTCTCAATCTTAACCATATTTCTCAAATTTATTAGGATTGAGAAAACTCAACAAATCAATAACACAACTCAAATTAAGTGATTGAATACAAAAAACCAAATTCAAGATTTAATAAATATAAGAGTTCAACCCTTTAAATACATCATAAATCATAAATGCCCAAGAAAAATCAAAGTAAAAAAATACAAGAGATGAGAAGATAAACTCTTAGACAAGTTGTCCTTTTCTTTTTCTTGAAAGTCATTCTTGAAGATGCCATTTCCTCTTCAAAGATAACTTAGATCCTTTCTTTGGATTTCTTCTTGGAGTTTTAGGGCTTGGAAGCTGCTCATCCACCTCTTATTGCGTGCTTGAAATGACAGCAAAAAGGGGCTATTTATAGTAGAGTCTGAAAACCCTTGAAATCTACTAACTAATGGCCTGTCTCAATATGAACCGGTACCTATTATAATGCTTCACTGACGCTAGTTATGTAACTTTTTCAGTTTCTTGCTCTAAATTGGTGCCTTTTGTTTGTCTCCTCTTGTTCTAGTTATTCTCAGTTCTTTAGCTCCTAAACTTTCTATTCAAAACTGGTGCTTCTTTAGTCCATAAACCAGCTCAGGTTGACTACTAGAACTGGTGCCTATATAACTCCTAATGGCATCAGTTGTGATTAGATTGTTGGTTCTAACATTTCTATTCCAAATCGTCGATTGTATAGCACATCATCTGGCGCTAGTTTGATGCTTTTTGGTCTTATTTTCCTTATCTCTCCAATTCATCTTGTACTTTTATATTTTGCACAAAATAAGGTAAAAATGAGGGAAATAAGTAGTCATCTAATAAAGAACTCAACAAAATCTCGCACAATTGACAAAGAAATATAGCAATAATGAGCGCACATTACTCTCTCACATTTAAACTTTTGCTTGTCATCAAGTGAATCATCAAAACAATAAGCACCTCAAGTGAAAATTTTTTTTTAACAAAGTGAATTTTTAGCAACATTGACTATCAAGGGAAAGATATTGTTTTCTTTTGAGATGGGAATTCAATTCAAGATTACTTAACCTAGTGAAACTCATGTAAACCTATGTACGTATTTGAATAGATAAAACTAAGGTCATCGAAGTTGAACTAAATAAGTTTATATTTATTTAACGAGTTTCACCTCATCTCCTAGATCAAGAATACAAACTAAGTGATTTGTATAATTAAGGAACAGTGGACAAACTTAAGTTCTATGACTTCTAATACTACTGCAATCCAAATAGTAAATGGGCGATTGGTCTATAAGCTCACTTTTGCAAGGTAATATAATTGTCTAGTAGAGATGGATAATTACTATTTTTCAGCATTTATATTATCCTCATTAAACTCCCATTTTCTTTTTAGGGTAAGGTAACGTAAATTCTAATAAATATATGTAATAAAAATACTCAACTTTTGCATTACCTTACTCTACCTCTCTCTGCTTTACTCCAATCCATATTTACTTAAACTTAGAGTAAAGACTAGCAAGAAAATTATAGATTATAAATCAATCAAAATTCTCTGTTTATACTTTATTATAAGTTTCTCATCAATTCCCAAAAAGCTAAGTGTTTAATATTTACTAAAACAAAAATAAGGCTAATTCAAAATTTCAATACTTCTATTATATCACATCAAATATACACGTTTACATAAGAATATCCCAGTCAAAAAAGTCTTATACCAAATTCTCATGCAAAGAGAAAAAGAATAGTAATTCCATAAGAATCCAAATATGCCAAAAATTAAAAAATTTTAGTCCATTTTTACACCAACAATAACAGGAGAAATAGCAAGGAATTCAATAAAAACTTTGCAAGAAGTAAAGCCTAATCTTCTCCCCCACACTTGAATTGAACAATATCCTTATTGGCCACAATTGAAACAATAAACACATCCAACAAGGAGTTAATAAGGGAGAAAGGAGAAATGAAAAGGCAATACTTTCCAAATGCAATGCTCAATTTCACAAAATTATTTGAAGAGAAGAGAAGTATATTCCTCGTAGTTCCACAATTTTCTTCCATAATAAAAAACATATATAAGCATGAGTTAAAGGAAGGCAAAATAAACTAGAAGCATAATATAAATGAAAGGAAATAAAATGTATTAAATATCCATGAAAGCTGTGACAATATATATACAATAGAAATATGTCTAGAAAATAAAATAAAATAAAGATGGCTGAGAAGTCTAGTGAGAACTGCTTAGTCTGTTGCCAGGGTGGTAATCAGGGGAGCCATCAGAATTGCCAGGAGTCGAAGGTAGTGGAGGATTGTCAAAGGTGACAATCTGCCATATATGTTGCATAAAATCCTCCTAGAAATTATGCTTGTGCTCTAGGTTCTCTAGGCACTCAGTCTGCCTCTGTTGTACCTACCGGATCTCTCTAAGCTGCCTATCCTACTCATCAAAGTCCCTTGCAATCTTTGTATACTGCTCGATAAGGAAGGTGTGCTACTGATCAAACCACTATCTCTACTCACTATACATCTCTTGCAGTTGTGTAATATCTGCTCTTAAAGCAATTTGTTCTATCTCTATCCTTTCCATGACAGCTCTCATATCTGCTTAGAAATCTCCTACAACTACTCACCTGCCTATATAAGGTCTGGGCTCTAGAGGTATCACTGCAATAGGGAGCTCCATTGGTGGATGCTACTCTCCATCATATAGCTCCTGGGGTTGCTGCTCTGGCTGTGGTGGCGGTGCTGGCTGGGCCCCATCAGCTCCTTGTCTACACTCTTTTAGAGTCAACCACCTTTTCACTCTCTTATCATATTAGAATCCGCAACTAATCAAGGTCTATCAAAAACTACAACACTTGCGGAGGAATTAACTGGTATCCTTCCCTCAATAGGTACATAAAAATGCTAGAGGATACGTATAATCAGGAGATGGAAAATGAAGGTTCTAGAGGCGTAGAAAGATGCCACAACCTCTCTCAAATAGGTGAGAACAATGGAGGCTAAGGGGATGGGCTTAGAGTATAACATCTCATAAAGAGTGTATATGCCTATAACTCAAGCCTCATTGAGGCTTCTAGCTCCAAGGGTTATATTCAACCCTATAATAAGATAGACAAGAGACTGACAGTGGAGAGGAATATTAGTAACTTGTAGGATCATGGTCTGCATAGCCTGGAACTATTGGATGGCACCTGTAAATATCCAACTAGGTTCAGAGACTACCCTCTTATTGTACGCATCAATCTCTATCTAGGAGCCATCATCCTCTACCTCAATGATTTAAGTTAGTAACTCCCTAGTAAGGTGAATAGGCACCCATTTCACTATGGTATCTATAATCTTTAGTATGCTCTGGCATTTCTCAAAAACATTGGTGAAGAAATCCTTCACCAATGTAGGGAAATAGGTCCCAGTCAAACCCAAGATAAATGCCCATCCTATTTGTCTAAACACAGCCACTAACCTAATATCTCTCTCAAACTTGGGGTTCACAGTCTTATCCACATCAATCTTATTATGGAGTCAAGTCGTGTACCACTCTTCACATGAAGCATCTACAAAGTGGCTAGGAAGGTGTGTGGAAGGGTCAGTGGTAGGCTATGAAAAAAAATAGGCTTCACCTCTTCTATGCTTAGGGGGAAGCTTAAAAGCTTTAGGGGGCATGGTGGGGGTGAACAAAAAAATGGTGTAGGAAAATAGGTGGGGTTTCCTATCAAATAAAAAAAAAAAAAAAAAAAAAAAAAAGAACTCCCCTACAATAATCCAACTCCGAAAACAATCCTCTAAAATTAAAATCAAGCCACAACAATCCCTAGTCAAAACCACAACACGAAACAAAATTTAAAAATTCAGAACAAAAGAAATTAGCCACAATATTGCATTAGTATAAATGTAAAAACAAAGGTCTGTAGAAGATATAGCCACAGAACTCAGTTCAATTTAAAGCCCAACTCCAAACCACTGCCACGAAAACTTAAACAAAAGCTGAAAATGAAAAACCAAGGGAATAAAGCCATAAAAGACCAAGTTTGAAAAAGAAAAAACAAAATTCCTTAAAAGATAGCATCAATAAGTTTATCTTGCATTCAAGCTCACAGAGCAAAATTAATTCTATGTTATTCGCCAAATATATGCAATTTGGCATCCATGCAATTCCAAAGGACAAAGCAATTCAGTCCCAATAAAAGCAAGACACCACATTTCTTTCATTTAGTTTCAACAATTAAGCCCCACAAAAACCTTCATCAAGTGTAATTCCTTCAAAACCACAACTCTGAATTTCCGCATTCAACCAAAATAGAACACATTTAATAGCCATCCTATGCAATAAAGTTACATAATTTCACACAAATAAAGCATGATCTTGAAGCTATCCAAAAATAGAATTCAACTCCACAGGCCATAGGATTCAATATCCTCATCGAAAATCTAATCCCCCTCAGTATTCCCTCAATAGAATTACCACCCCAAAACACGGATACCATTTAACCAAAATATCTGCATAACTAATTTTCACTATTTTAATAGTCAATAAAGCCTACTGCAATTATCATGCAATAATCAACAATTCACATCAAAATGAACAAAGCTAGACTAAGTGCAAAATTCCCAATAATGTAATGGACAAGTTTAAACCTTAATATTAACTAAAGCCAAGAAAAAAAAAAAAGGATAAAGAAAGCAATTTTCAGCAGAGTTTTTGTGCAAGGAGGGCTTGGGGGGGGGGGGTTACACACGACTTCTAAGCCACCCTTCTCTCGACAGTCTCTTCAATCGAGGGAACAGAAGTATCTGCCGGCCTATGAGAAGGAAATATTGAATCTTTCCGCAGGCAATTGGAGATATGAAGAAGCCGAGAATGTGGGGGAGTGTAAAAAACGGGGAAAAATGAAGAAATGTGAAGAGATTAAAAATGGGGAAAGATGGGCTATAACCGGTACTAAGGGGATGCGATAAAAGATGGAAAACAAGTGATGAAGTTATGAGAATTTGTGAAATAGAAAGGCTGGCTATCGTCTGAATTTATTGAATGTCCGAAACAAACCGGCGCCAGTCCAGTGTAATAATCGGCACTGAGTTGAGCACAGAATGCCAATTGGCTGAAGAAAACAATAGCATTTCACTTTTAATATCAAAGATAAGCGGAATAATCAAAATGGCGTCATTCTATATTTCACCAGACTAACCGGTGCTAGGTTGAGAAGAGGGGGAAACTTAATCATTCTATTGAGAAAATTGCAGAAATTAGTGCGGCAATTTACAAAATGATATTTTAGGATCTTTAGCCAATCAATTAGTGGATGTAATTTTGGTAGTTTACTATTGTATAGGAAATCATTATTTGTATAGATATAGAAATTATATAGGTAGGAGGATCTTTGTATATATATCCACCTTTGAAATCAATGAGAACATGATCTCGTTTGATCCTAATATTTCTATTTTCTTCATGGTATCAAAGCCATACCTCCCAAAGACAAAGGAAATTCTGGTTCAGTTAAGAAAACTTCCAGTCCCTACACTCTAAGCCCCAACGACAATCCAGGCAACATAATTACCCAAGTGCAGTTGAAGGGAGAAAATTATGAAAAGTGGGCACGGGCAGTGTGGACTACATTGAGGGCGAAAAAGAAGTATGGTTTTATTGATGGAACCGTGGAACAACCGGCAGATAAAATTGAAGATTGGTGGACAGTTAATTCCATGCTGGTTTCATGGGTATTTAAAACCATTGAACCCTCTTTACGTTCAATTATTTCTCTTGAGGACAATGTTGGAGATTTATGGGAGGACATAAGATAACGCTTCTCAATTGGGAATGGACCAAGAGTCTAGCAATTGAGATCGGACTTGACGAACTGCAAGCTGTAGGGACAAACCATAGTCAATTACTATGGATAACTTAAAACCATATGGGATGAACTAAACAATTACAACAAAATACCATTGTGCAGTTGTGGTGGATGGAAGTGTAATCTCACAACTAAACTGGAAAAGAAAAGGGAGAAAGAAAGAGTTCATCAATTTTGATAGGCTTGGGTGAAGAATGCTATGGTACTGTGCGTGCTAATATTTTGAGCACAGAGCCATTACCCAACTGAATAGGGTATATGCAATGGTTGTTCAGCAAGAACGAGTAAAGATAATGTCACGAACAAGGGAAGAGAAAGGCAACCCCATGAGCTTTGCAGTTCAGGCTGGCGGACGAAATTTAGGGGGGGACAAAACTGTAGTATGCTCATATTGCAATTGTGAGGGACACAATTTAGGTACCTACTTTCAGCTGATAGGGCATCCAGATTGGTGGGGAAATAGACCTCACTCCAGTACTCCAGGATGAGGAAGTGGGCATAAGCATAATGGTTGTGGCGGCCGTGACAGAGGTGGTATACCACGAGCAAATGTCATTCAAATATTTGTAATAGAAGATGATCACAAAGGAGTCACAGAAACTGATAGAAAGGGGCTTAGTGGGTTGAATAATGAACAATGGAGCACTTTGCTAGGACTTTTGAGTTTGCAAAAGACTGTATCCAATGAAAGATTGATTTGTAAGTAAGAAATTTTGTCTTAGGTAATAGATTCAGGGGGTTCCCATCATATGACTAGAAAAAGGGACTGCCTGAGATATGTGTCTGACATTGTTCCATGTTCAATCGGAATGCCAAATGGTGAAGCAACTGTGGCACTGAAAGAAGGAATGGTGCATCTTGGAGGAGGATTGAAATTGCAACATGTTCTTTTTGTTCCTAATTTAAAATATAACTTGATCTCTGTTTCACAACTTCTCAATGACTCAAATCTGGTGCTACAAATCACTAACAAAATTTGTGCTATATAGGATCGAAATATGAGGAGGCTGATTGGAGCGGGTGAACAACACGAGGGGCTGCATTTTTTGAAGGCAATGGCTTCGGCAAATGCTTGTAAAGCTTCTGGAGTTTCAGACTTCAATCTTTGGCATAGGAGAATGGGCCATCCATCGAATAAGGTGCTAGAGTTGATTTCTGCAGCAAATAAACTTAGTAGAAATAGTGATAATTTAAGTTGTCATGTTTATTTTAGAACAAAATAAACTAGAGAGATGTTTTATTCTAGTGACAATAAAGCTAAGAATTGTTTTGATTTAATGCATTGTGATTTATGGGGCCTTATAAAACTTTGGCTTCTTGTGGAGCTGCTTATTTTTAACTATTGGTGATGATTGTTCTCGTGCTTTGTGGATTTATTTGCTAAAAGGAAAACCTGAAGTTGCTTATGTTCTTAAGCATTTTATTGCTATGGTTAAACGACAATTTGAGAAGGATGTGAAGACTATCAGGAGTGATAATGGCACTGAATTTGTGTGTCTACGAAAATATTTTGATGAAAATGGTATATTGCACCAAACTTCTTGTGTAGGAACTTCCCAACAGAATGGACGAGTTGAGAGAAAGCATCATCACATCCTTAATATGGCAAGAGCTTTGATGTTTCAGGCACACTTGCCAATTGATTTTTGGGGTGAATGCATTCTTACCACTGGATACTTAATCAATAGGACACCATCTGCGATTCTGAAAGGAAAAACTCTTTTTGAAATTCTCTTTGGACAACTTCCTTCCTATAATCATATTAGGACTTTTGGGTGTTTGTGTTAGGACTTTTGGGTGTTTGTGTTATGTGCATAGACAACTTATAGATAAGGATAAATTTGCCAGTCGAAGCCGTAGGTGTGTTTTTGTGGGGTACCCTTTTGACAAGAAAGGATGGAAAGTGTATGATTTAGAAACTTCTAAGTATCTTGTCTCAAGGGATGTGGTGTTTGTAGAAACAAATTTTCCATATTCTGCAACAATATTTGGAGGTGAACATTCTACTAAAAATGCAGATGGAGCTCATAAGCATAAGGATTGGGAAATTGTTGAGGAAGATGGGGAGATGTTAGAGAAATCTCCTGAAGGCTGTCCTACTGAGGAAATTGCAGAAAATAGTACAGCTGAAAATAGGGGAGAAAATTCAGGAATGACGGTACTAGTGGGAGATTAGCTTGGTCGTGGACATAGAATTAAACAGTCATCCACTCGTCTGAAGGACTATGTGACAAATAATGTGCAATTCAGCCCCCCGCAGAGTTCACCGCTTTAACCACACTCCATAGGTATGTCTTATCCCATAGCTAATTCCTCAGGTATGTCTTATCCTATAGCTAATTTTGGTAGCAATGTTCGGTTTTCTTCACAATATCGGTCCTTCTTGGCAAGCATTACTGCATGTTCAAAACCAGTTTCTTATAATGAGGCAATGAGAGATGAACGATAGCATGAAGCTATGAGAAAAGATGGAAGAGAATGGAAATTAGACGATGGAAGACTTACCCCTCGGGAAGAAGGCTATTGGCAGTAATTAGGTGTACAAAATAAAATATAATTCTGATGGGAGCATTGAGCAATGCAAGGCTCGATTGGTAATTCTTGGCAATAATCAAAAAGAGGGTATTGACTATCATGAAACTTTTGCTCCCACTGCAAAGATGACCACTATACGTACTTTTCTTGCAATAGCTGTTGCAAAGAACTGGGTACTACATCAGATGGATGTCCAAAATGCTTTCTTGCATCCGGACTTGAATGAGGAAGTTTTCATGAAAATGCCACCAGGTTTTGCCTCTAAAAATCCTAGGAAATTGTGTAGACTATAAAGGTCTTTGTATGGCTTGTGTTAGGCACCTCGTTGTTGGTTTGCTAAACTAGCAGATTCTTTAAAGAAGTGTGGCTTTCATCAATCTTGCTCAGACTATTCATTGTTTGCTTTTCGTGAACAGCATGTGCAAATACATGTTCTGGTCTATATAGATGATCTCATTATTTCAGGTAATGATGCCATGGCTATGTAGCGAGTTAAGAAATATTTGAGCAACTGTTTTCATATAAAGGATTTGGACAGTTGAAATATTTTTTTGGTATAGAGGTAGCAAGAAATGCTGAAGGGATTTTTCTTTGTCAACGAAAATACACCTTGGATGTCATTTTTGAGGTTGGTTTGCTCGGAGCTAAGCCAGTGAAAACTCCACTGGAGCATAATCATAAACTTGCTCTAGTTGAAAGGGAGAACGCTAGCGACCCTGCTTAATATTGTCGGCTGGTAGGCAAACTGATTTACTTAACTATTACACGACTTGAATTGAGCTACTGTATCCATATTCTTGCTCAATTTATGCAGCAACCACAGAAGGCCTATTGGGAAGTTGCATTACGAGTAGTCCGATATTTGAAGAGCAATCCTGGATAGGGAATCCTTTTGTGGGCCAACTATGATCTTAAATTGTATGCATACTGTGACTTCGATTAGGCAAGTTGTCCTTTGACAAGACGCTCCTTGACAGGTTATTTTATTTGCTTGGGCAGATCACCTATTTGATGGAAAACCAAGAAATAACAGACTATTTCACGCTCCTCTGCTAAGGCAAAATATCGGTCAATGACTACAACAGCTAATGAACTTAAGTGGCTAAAGGGTTTGTTGCTATTTCTTGGTGTTGATCATTCTAGTTCCATGCACTTGTACTATGATAGTCAATCGGCTTTACAGATTGCAGCGAATCCTATATATCATGAGCGTACGAAACACAATGAAGTTGATTGTCATTTTATTTGTGATGAGATACAAAATGGGAACATTGAAACAGCTCATGTACGTACGACTCTACAACTTGCTGATATTTTCATTAAAGCTTTGGGTACTGATCAGTTACAATTTCTTCTTAGCAAGTTGGGCATCTCAAATCTTCCACTACAAGAAAGTCAGTAAATTGCGATGGATTTTTGCGACGGACAAAATCCATCCCAAATTTGCAATGGCTCACCGACGGAAAAAGTGTTAAGGGATCTAGTTCACCGGCCCTCGCAAATCCATCGCTGATTAGCGACACATTAGCAACGAAAATTATTTGAGATGGATTTGTGACGAATTTAAAGATGCCTTCGCAAATCCCTTGCAACAATTGCGAGGGATTTGCGACGGAAATTATTTTTAAAAAAATTGAAGCAAAAAATTTTAAAAAAATTGCTCTAGCTAATCCGTCGCAAACTTAGAGACGGATTTGCGATGGATTTAAAGAGGCTGTCATAAATCCCTCGCAACATTTGGGACGGAATTCAATTTTTTAAAAAAAAATTAAGCAAAAAAAAATGCTCTAGCTAATCTGTCACAAACTTAGAGACGGATTTGCGACGGAAATTATTTGAGACGGATTTAGTGATTCTGTCGCAAATCCCTAGGAAAAATTGCGAGGGATTTGCGAATTCAATTTTTTTAAAAAAATTAAGCAAAAAAAAAAAATGCTCTAGCTAATCCGTTGCAAACTTAGTGACGGATTTGCGATAGAAATTATTTTTTAAAAAAATTTTGAAGCAAAAAAATAAAAAGACTTGCTCTAGCTAATTCGTCGCAAATTTAGAGACAGATTTGTAATGGAAAATATTTGAGAGAGATTTGCGACGGATTTAAAGAGGCCGTCGCAAATCCCTTGCAACAATTGCAAGGGATTTGCAACAGAATTCAATTTTTTTAAAAAAAATTGAAGAAAAAAAAAACATGCTCTAGCTAATCCATTGCAAACTTAGAGACGGATTTGCGACGGAAATTATTTTTTTAAAAAAAATTGAAGCAAAAAATTAAAAAGACTTGCTCTAGCTAATCTGTCGCAAATTTAGAGATGGTTTTGCGATGGAAAATATTTGAGACGGATTTGTGACGGATTTAAAGAGGCCGTCGCAAATCCCTCGCAACAATTGCGAGGAATTTGCGTCGGAATTCAATTTTTAAAAAAAAAATTGAAGCAAAAAATAAAAAAACATGCTCTAGCTAATCCATTGCAAACTTAGAGATGGATTTGCGACAGAACTTATTTGAGACGGATTTGCAACAGATTTAATGATGCCGTCGCAAATCTCTCGCAACATTTGCGACGAAAATTATTTTTTTAAAAAAAATTGAAGCAAAAAATTAAAAAACTTGCTCTAGCTAATCCGTCGCAAATTTAGAGACGAATTTGCAATGGAAATTATTTGAGACAGATTTGCGATGGATTTAATGATTCTGTCGCAAATCCCTCGCAATAGTTGCGACAGATTTGTGACGGATTGGTGTTTTCTATAAAGTTGAAACGGATTTGCTGCATTCTATAAAATTACGGGAGATTTGCGACGGATTGGCGTTTTCTATAAAATGAAGTTAAAAAAAATTATCGCTCTAAATAATTTTAATCTAAATACATTTAAAGTTAATTATTAATGTTTTTTTGTATAATTTTGTATACTATATACACATGAGTGTTCTTATCATATAATATGTCCATAATTTTCTTACTAATATTGCTTATTATATAAAATATTCTTACATGTTCTTTATAGATAATTTGCTTAGAGTTAAAATATATATGGTTACTATGATAAGAACAACTTACATGTTTTATAAGTTGAGTAATAAGGAGTTCCATTAATTACTAAGAAATTTTCATTAATTATGTGTGTGTGTGTGTGTGTATGTGTGTGTGTATGTGTGTGTGTGTATATACATATGAATATATGAATATATATATATATATATATATATATATATGTTTATGAATATGTGTGTGTGTGTGTGTGTGTGTGCATGTAAATAAAATATTTTGATTAAAATGGTCAAATATTTTTTAAACATTATGTTTTTTTATCTCTAACTTAATTATTCTTGAAAAGAATTGGTACGAATTTAAAATAGAATGTAATATTTTTGTATAGAAATATATGTGTATTAAAAAAATTTTAAAGATATGATATATATTTTTTCTTTTTTTGATAACAATATCAGTACAATTAACTATATTATCGTGACATTAATTAATAAGAAAATTTCATTAATTATACGCGTGTGTGTGTGTGTATATATATATATATATATATATTTATATTTATATGAATATATATATTTATATATGTATATGAATATGTGTGTGTGTGTGTGTACACACACACACACACATTTGTTCATGTATATTTATGATTATGATTGTATATGTGTGTGTGGGTTATATATATTGTATATGAATTTATGCATATATATATATATATATATATATGTTTATATATATACATATATATGTAGAAATCATTTAATAAAAAAGATAGTATAATTGATAGTATATAAAATTTTAAAATTATATAAATACAAAAAATACTTTTTATTTTGAATAATATAGTTTTTTATTGAATATAAATATACAAATTTTTGTTGTGTGTTCCGTGGCTAATCTATGACTATTTGCCACGAAATCACAAAATTGCCTGGCAAATTCCTGGCATTTTTTCATTTTTCTGTTCCAATTTTTTGGGATAATCTACCAAAAAAAATCATTTTTTAAAAAACATTTATAAAATTTTTTTGATAGCTGTTTCAATTGCTTATTCTTCCCCCTCCCTCCTTCTACCCTCTCGCTACCCCCCTCCCCCCAGCCGGCGCCCCTTCCCGACTTCCCCTCCCTCCCGGTGCCCCCGTCCCGACATCCCCTCTCGGTAGCCCAGCCACCCCCCGTGCCCTACGCCCCTCGGCCCGCTTCTCCCTTCCCTCCTCCCCGTCCCGACATCCCCCCTCGTAGCCCAGCCAGCCCCCGCACCCTCCCCCCCGGCCCCCCTCTCCCTTCCCCTCTCCTCACTACCCCCACGCCCTTCCTCCCCCCCCAGCCCCCTTCTCCCTTCCCTCCTCCCTGCTACCCCCCTCTCCCCCCCGGCCCCCCTTCTCCGTTCCCCCTCCACCCCATCTACCGACACCCACCCTCCCCCTCCCCCACCAATCCCCTTCCCCTTCCCAAGTGCATATTATTATTTCTCTTGCTTCCTATTTTTCTCTTTCTGCCCAGAACACTTAAAACTCTCCACTTAAAACCTTCTTCTTCAAACTCCAAATTCGGAGCATTCTCCACGAATTAGAGAATCAAGAAATTCAACCAGAGAAGACTAAGGTTGAATCCTCATAGCATATCAGAGGCCTTAGTCATCATTCATCATCAATCTCCAAAACAAGTAAATATCATTCTTTTTTTAAACTCTTACATCGTCTTTGATTTTTAGAGCACTAGTAGCAGGTGATATTTTGTGATGGAGAATGGAATAATATATTACATTGATTTGTTTTCGTACAAGGATGGGATAAAAATTGTAATGTGGAGATATATTTGGTATAATAAGTAGTTCAACGTGATATAGGGCCTGTTTATGTACTTAGCAGTGAATTTTTTATGTGGTATGTGATGTATATTAGAAGCAGTGAATTTTGTTGCTTGTTAACTACTATGCTAACTATTAATAGTATTTACTACTATGATAATTATTAGTTCTTATTACTTGTTGACTAATAAAACTGCTATTCAATAATATTAATACTTTTATTCATATATTTATCTAATATTATTATTTACTGTTTATTGGAATTGCTATTTATTAAATATTAGAGGGACAAAAAATTATTTTCAATATTATATAATCATTACTACTAATATTTTTATAACATTATTTTTTAATATAAAATTGTTTGATAATAATTACTATTTAACGTTTAGTAATATACTGCATGTCAATAATTAGTACTTACTATTTATTAATGGTAAGTTGGCTACCAATGGATACCAACTGCATCTTTTTTTCTCTTTTTTTAACTTATATGAATGAATCCCTGTGAGTGATGGATTATCATTCCTCGTGAGTGATGGGTGATCATTTTCATGGGTAATGGGTGATTACCCTTACATTAGTTCTATTGAATAATTGTTTTAACAATTAATAATTTTTTTTAATGTTGTTGATTTTGTGGTGGCTTGGTACCTAGAAATGTCCAGTATATAGGGGAAACTCTCACTACTAGAAAAAAGTGATTTACCAACTGACAAAATCGATTGGTAATTAGCTAAATTCGGTTGGTAATCATGATTTACCAACCGATTACCAACCGAATGGAATCGCATGCAAAAACCTTAGCTTGTAAATTTTCCAACCGAAATTTTTTGGAATCGGTTGGTAATGTAAAATCTTCGGTTGGAAATTTGGCATTAAGTTTGGCATTTGAGTTGACTATTTTGGTTGGTAATTACCAACAAACATTTATGTTACCAACCGATTGTTGCAATTGGTAATTATCAATCGAAAATGTAGTTTGTAAATTTATAATTTTTGGCTGGTAAATTTATATTGAATATAAGATTGTAATTTACTAATTTACCAATTAAGACATGTTGCTACCAATCGATATATGTGTAGGTAATTACCAACTGACTTTTGGTTGATAATTTTCCAACTATTTTAGTTATTTAAAATCTGTTGGTAAATTACTAACCGAGTTGTTCAGTTGCTAATTCTTTTTTTCGTTGGTAGTTTTCTTTCTTTACCAACCAAATATTTAGTTGGTAATTTTCTAACTATTTTAGTAATTTAAAATCTGTTGGTAATTTTTTGTTGATAAATTACCAACTAAATTGTTTGTTGGTAGATAGTTGGTTTGAAAATTACTAACTGTTATTTAATATATTACTAACTGAATTAATTTCAATTACCAAATGAAATACCAACCAAATTCTATTCAATTAACAATTGATTTTTCATTTGGTAATTTTTCTTTAATTTGGCAGAATTCTGATTCATTTAAACATATAACCAAACACCTGCATTTGACAAATTCATAAAATAATAAAGCCAAAACACATCCACAAACCCAACATAAACATCATCAAATCCAACACAAACATCATCCTTCCACAAACATAAACATTATCCTTCCACAAATTCAAAGCAAATATAATTCCCTCACAAAATACCACAAATCCTAACCAAACATCATCTTTAATTAAATATAAAAGATTATCATAATATGAAAGTGAGATGAACTGCAGGTCCATGGTTTAACAACAATGAAGGAATATTAATACAATTAAGAAACATAGTGAAGGAATATTAATTTTCTGGTTGATTTGATCCACTTAGGTCCTTAACCTTCTGTGTTAGCAAAGAAACCTCCGTTGTCAACCGCTCATTTGTCTTCAACACTTCTTGACTCTGGGAACTTACAGTCATAATTAACCCATCCAATCTGTTGGCCAGCCAAATCATAAACTATCATCTTATCTTATAGAACAAGGTCTACATAAAAATGGGAATGACAAAATAGACAACATAAACAAAAGATTACAACAATGCCATAGTAGTCTTAAAAGAAAAATAACAGCCAGAACATATAATACTTGGCGAGGCTTAACTAGAGCAAACTTATGCTCAGACTAATAAACTGGATATTCTAAAGTAGATGATTAGGAAGATTAGAGATATGGAAAAGTAAAGAAACTGGAGTACAACATGAAAATTAGATACAAGTAGTGGATACAGAAAAGATGCAAAACAGCCCAAAGCAAAACATTCTAGCTTGAAACTCAATTTTCTCTCTGAGAAGAATGAAGGTGTCAATAATTCTAGACTAAAATTTTCAACCAAATTTCTAGATTGACATCCAAATGTTTGATAAGACAAATTATGCAAAATTTCTCAAGGGTTAAAAGGAGCAACTAGGATGAAGAGGTATTTTCCCTCAAGATAGTGGTAATAATAGTTTCGTGAACTTAAAATTAATTTTCTGGAGATAATGACTGAAGGTAAGGAGTTAATGATATTTATAGCTAATCGCCTCTTTACCACTTATGACTTCAACACTAAAAAAACAAAACAGGAAAAAAAAAAGAAAAAGAAAGGACTTATCACAACACTATACAGAATTGACATATAATGCTAATAAGAATTTTAAAATATATGAATGCACTCTAGAAGCTTCATCTAAATTGAACAAATTGCAAAAGCAAACTTGCAACAAAATATAACTTCTAAAATCGATTGACAGCGTTTTTGCTCCAACACGAATTTCCTCATCACGTTTACTTGTCCTGGCAACCTAAATCTCTTTGAAGACTAAGTAGGAACATAGGAGACCAAAGAAAGAGTTGAATTAACCATTTTATACAAGAAGAGAAAATAGGATACATGACATAGATTTACATTCCTATGTTAAAATACATCCATATAGATTACCACATGGAAAAGGAGTTTGAGAGCTACTACACTATGCATTACTTAGATTATATTACATGAAAGGCACAGACAGCTTTACAAATATGGTGTGTTTTTAGAACTTTGGAAATTGACTGTGCCAAGTACTGAACAGAAGGCTAGTAAGGTTCTAAGTGATTCTAAGACCTAATAAAAACATGTCATGCACCTTACAAAAGCTTTGTTCAGTTTCAAAATGCCATGAAGTCAAGGGCTCAAGAATGACAATGGTGGTTTTGCCTTTCCTTTTCATCCATCTCCAGGCATTTGGAATACAACGGATTTCATGCAGTCATTTGCTCAAAAAGGGCACAAGTGTATGCAAATAATAGGTACGAGATGACAATGGAAAATGTCATTATGAAGTATAGAAGTACCTAAGAGAAGACAACACAAAATACTTATATAGTTATACAGAAAATTTATCAACAAGCGACTCAATGCTGTAATAACTGTGCAGGAAACCACTATCAGGTGCCACCATTAGGATATTTCAATAACTAATCTGAGATGGCATTAAAATGTACCCCCAATGACTTCATATTTTTTCTATTACCCATTAGAGATATATAGAGACATAATCGAAAAATCACTGGCACATGCTAGGTAAATGGATGAAGTAAAGAAAGGACTACAAAAATTGATATGCAGAGATAATAGCAGCCTACTTTATTGGTTAAAATGGTAGAATTGATTAAATATTTGGTATCTTGGAGATAGACACATCCAAAGTAATAAGGACAGCACCTGCTACATTCCCATTAACATGGGATCACTTTAGCCAATATGATTAGTTTCTTTGTCATTACTGTAGCAGCTTGGCTTGAAAACCAAAAATAAATAAATCAATATAAATCCTTACTCATTAATGCAGAATGTCTAATAACATAAATGAGAAATAAATTCAAAGT
Source organism: Voacanga thouarsii (assembly GCA_026120185.1). NCBI lineage: Eukaryota > Viridiplantae > Streptophyta > Magnoliopsida > Gentianales > Apocynaceae > Voacanga > Voacanga thouarsii. The sequence goes on along the minus strand of JANUWF010001438.1, from coordinate 1,432,556 downwards.
GATCTCAGACATAGTTTATGTGTCAAGTTCTTGAACTCAGTTCATTTTTCAGGTGAAATGCTAGCTGCTATAGGCAGGACCTCAATCCTAAACTACCTTTCCTGTGTTAAAATAGAAAACTTTCTCCCATTACACACAAAGAAGTCATTCAAACAATTACAGTTACCTAATGTGGGGAAACTTTAGGCCTCACAGCATGAGATTTTTCAAGTATCATTTCAGTGACAAATTCTAATTCTTCCAATAAGAATCAACATTTTCCCATTTGTTTCTATTTAGACAAATATGACACAGAGCATAGAATACAAATCACAAAGTTATACTTTTCAATTAATATGTAATGGAAATAATTTGCGATTTCAAATACAACACAAATGGAATTTCGGGGCCAAGAAAATAGTAAAAGAACAAAGTGAAAACATTAATCAAGAAAGAAGCAAAAGCGAAGATATACAACTACCCAACTGCACAATAGAAAGGAAAATCGAAAAAAGTACCCTTTGAATTACCATTCTACCTCCATCAATAAGGAGAGAAGTATCACAAAGGGCAAAATAAAGGTCCCTTTTTGTGAGGTTGGAGTAGACTTCAGGATTATGCGATCCTGAGATGATATCTTGAAGATCAGATAGCAAAAATCTTTCCCAATTGTATCAGAATCAGTTGCAGACTTGAACCCTTTTGAAACAGCTGATGATCTCAGTCATGGTTACGTCTTGCGAAATGGATTGATGTTCTCCTTGTTCTTGTCGTGAAGCTTCTTCTGCAGCCTTGCAGCAGCTTCTTGCCTCGCCCTCTGCTCTTCCATTGAAACTCGAAGAGTAAGAGCAAGTTCAGGATCCAGATTAGGATCCACATTGGGAGGGAGGGGGCGAGCGGCGGGGGGTTCGCGGGGTAGGGGCTCGCAGATAGGTGGGGGAGAGCTGTGGTAAGGGCCCAGATAGGGGCAGTAGGAGGGGGAAGGGTTTGCGGTGGGGGGGGGGGGTTGGTCGTGCGGGGATATGGGGAGATCTGGGTTGGGGGTTACCGTTGGGAGTTGCGGGGGGCGGGGGACAGGGGGCGAGGGCAGGGCTACGGGAGGGAAGGCAAGGGGCGGCAAGAGGGGGAAAAGGCTATGGGAAGGGGGCGAGCGTGGGCAAGAGGCTGTAGGGGGCGTGGGGGAGGGGCTGCGGGGGCGCGGGCAAGGGGAAATTTTGAAGGCAAATGTAAGATAAATTTTAGAAGAAAGCTTTAAGTTTTTGTATCCCACAAAACAAATGTTGAGATTGAAACGAAAATTTTATTATTATCTCTATTTCGTATCAAATTTGTCTCTAATTTTCAAAATCAAAAATTGATTTTTTTTTAAATTTTTTAATTAAAAGATGAATAATTAAGTTTGTCATGTAAAGTTTCTTTTTTTTTCTAAAATAAATATTTATTATGTAATTTAATTAAATTATTAATTTATAAACTATGAATAAATTTAATAATCAAATATTAAATAGCACTATTATTTCATATACAATATAACAAAATTTGTTATGCAAAATTTTTCTTCTTTTTCTCTTAAAAATATTTATTATGTAATTTAATTGAAAATTTAATTTATAATTTATGAATAAATTTAATCATCAAGCATTATATAATACTACTATTTTATATACTACAGCCATTATTCTATTTGATTAGTACTATAATAGTATTAGAAATAGTGCGATTAATACAAATCTGTAAATAATTATGTAAAGATTTCCTTCATAATGTTTAACAATGACATTAATACCTATCTTCATTTAAAGTAACTCAAGCATATAGTTAAACATAACAATGTATAATGATAACAATAAAGTATATTTAGATTAATGTAATTTAATTAAGTATATTTACCCTAATGTAATTTAATAAAGTATATTTATATTAATGTAATTTAAACATAACAATGTATAATGATAATAATAAAGCATATAGTTAAAAAATATTTATTACGTAATTTAATTGAAAATATTTATTAAATATAATTAGATATAATTATCTAAATGAATTAAGTTACAAAATATAATGAATCAATAATATTTTTGAAAAATTGTGGTCCTAATGGTTTCTTTTAAAAACTTTAGGGACTTAGATATAATTATCTAAATGAGCTAAGTTAAAAAATATAAAGATTGAAATAATTATTTTAAAAGTTTGTTTATTTATTTTTACACTTGGCTTGTTATTTTTCAAAAGATATTTAAAAAAAGTTGTGCTTAAAAAAATTTATGGTCATAAGGGTTTCTTTTAGAAACTTTAGGGACTTAAATATAATTATCCAAGTGAACTTAAAAAATATAGGGATTCAAGTAATGACTAAATGCATTAATAATTAACTAATATATGACCTTAACTCTCAATATACATTCACATATAACTTGAAAATATATAAATTTTATCTATAATAATTACAATTTATATATGTGCATGTATATAGAATGGCAAAATATGATATATAGTAATTAAAAGTATGGGATAAAAATAGTAACTTTACTAAGTATTTCTAGTTTTTATACTGGGAATTTGTTATTTTTATAATATTTGTTGTATATGATATAAATTTAAAAGTTTATCAATTTGAATATAAAATAAAAGAATCAAATTTATGAATATATTGACAATTTATATGCATTAATAAAGATAATTCTTATTTAATTTTGTATGATTTACAATAATTACTATTTATATATATGCATGTATATAGAAAAGTATAAATATAATGGAAACACATCCTACATATATACATGACGCCTACATATTTATATTATCATACAAAAAAAGTAATAACTTTTATATTATGATAAAAAGAATAACAAATTATATCTATTAATAAAATTATATGTACAGATATAATATTACTTTTTGGTTGTTAAATTTAATACACCTAATTGGTAAATTGTTTAATCTCTATTTAGTTATGAATATTTACATAATTAAAAAATTATGAACTGAGTCTTCTAAATTCAAAATTATTTATTATAGTAAAAAAAATTATAACTAAGAAATTCTATAACTAAAGGCATGAAAAAATTGCTTACTTTTATTATTAATTCAAAAATAAAATTTATATCATTTAGGAATATATGTACAGAATAATTATATACTCTGATAAATAGAAGCAAATTAAAAATTAAAAAAATTAAAAAAAATAAAAGTGATAAAAATTTTTACTTTATTTATTTATTAAAATCAAATTTTACAAATTTTAGAAGTGTATTTCATATAATTATATATATTTTGTAAGAAGTAAATAAATAATAATATGTGCTTCAAATTTGCACAAACAATAACATAGCACAGTGGTTGGAACACTGCGCCTCCACAATGGAGACGCAGGTTCGACTCTTGGTCACGCGTAGGAAAGGGAAGGATTTTCTAGCGTGGCCGCCACGTGTTGTCACATGGCATATTTTAATTTTTTAAAAAAATTAAATTAAAATACCAACCAAAATATCAACGATTACCAACTGATTAGGTTTACCAACTAAAATATTTCGGTTAGTAGTCGGTCGATAAAATTTTTAAATTAAAATACTAACTGATTACCAATTGAATATCTTACCAATTGATACATTTCAATTAGTAATCAATCAATAAAAATTTTAAATTAAATTAGCAACCAAAATATTAACCGATTACTAACTGAATATATTACCAACCGATACATTTCAGTTAATAATTGGTTGGTAAAATTTTAAAATTAAAATACCAACTGATTACCATCTAAATATTTTACTAGTCTATATATTTCAGTTAGAAATCGGTCGGTAAAATTTTTAAATTAAAATACCAACCGATTACCAATCGATACATTTCGGTTAGTAATTGGTTGGTAAAATATTTAAATTAAAATATCAACTTATTACCAATTGAATATATTACCAACCGATTGTTATCGGTTGGTAATCAGTTGATAAATATTTTCCCGCCAAATTACCAACCAAATACATTACCAACCAACATATTTTGGTTGGTAATCAATTGGTAAATTTTTTTTCATTAAATTACCAATCGATTACAACTGATAATATTACCGACCGAGTGTTATCAGTTGGTAATCGGTTGGTAAATATATTCCTGCCAAATTACCAACCGATTACCAACTGATTACCAACCACCTATTTACCAACTAATTATGTTTGTTGGTAAGTGGTTGAAAAAAGTTCTAAATTTTTCCAATTTTCATTTCGGTCAGTAATTACTAACCGCAGTGGTCAGTTGGTAATAGTTTGTTGGTATATTGCATTTTTCTAGTAGTGTCTGCCAAAATCCCTAATGGATTTTGTACTGGTGGTTGTGTTTGTGGCTGTTGGTTTAATATTAATTTTGATTGTAAGTTGGTGGCTGAGTTGGTTGATACTTCATGGTTTAAATCTAGTTGTTTATTAAGGTATTATCAAAGAGGTTAATAATTTTAATTCTGTGCTAAATATATTAGGTGTCTACATAAACATGATTGGGAAATCGATTGGTGTTTTGCGACGATGGTCCACCATCAGAAGCCCATGTATGATGCACTATAAAGAAGTATATATCAATTACTAAAAAAAGTATTTCATGAAATATGTAGTTGGCTATTCAGGTATTTATAATTATTGTTTAAAGTATAATGAAGATGATTACCCTTAAACTTTCCTAAACCTTTTACGCAAACATGCATAAACTCACAGTCAAACCTCTTTGTCGCATAATATGTTGAATATATAGATGGAAAATCGCGGTTGGATGAATAGAAGGCGGTTGCCCGATAAAGGGTTTACTACTGAATTTGAGCAGGGGGTGCAGGGATTTATTGTGTTCGCTTTATCGAATTCCATGTCTAGTAAAATCAAATGTCCTTGCACAAAATGTAAGAACATGAAATTTGACTCTCCGGACCAAGTTGAGATCCATTTGTATAGATATGGGTTTGTTAGCAACTACCATCGGTGGATTTGTCACGGTGAACCTTACTATGTAAATCAAAGCATGTCTACCTCAACATCTAGTACAGTTCAAGTTGATTCAGGTTCTAGAAATCCGTATCTGGAAATAATCATTGATGCGGTGGGCCCTAATTTTAATTTAGAAAGACCGTCGGATAAGCAAGTTGAAGAACCTCCTAACACAGAAGCGCAAAAGTTTTATGATATGCTGGGGGGAGTAGACACTCCCATATGGGAAGGGTGTACGAACCACTCGGTGCTTTCATTAGTTTCAAGACTACTAAATGTTAAGTCTGAAAATAACGTATCTGAAAAACTTTTAACCAAATGGTGCAGCTTATGAAATAGGTGGTTCCAAGAAGTAACAAGATACCTGATGACTTTTATCAAATGAAGAAGTTAGTATCGGGATTGGTGTTGCCTATTCAAAAGATAGATGCATGCACTAATGGATGCATGCTTTATTGGAAGGACGATATCAATTTGAAAGAATGCAAATTTTGCAGACATGCTTGGTACGTGCCTAGAAAATATGGGGAAAAAAGAAGGGGTAGGCTCAAGATCCCTTTGAAAAAAATGTATTGCTTTCCAATTACACCAAAGCTGTAGAGGTTGTATGCATCTAAAACTACAAAAGAACACATGAGTTGGCATGCAAAGGCTAAGGTCGAAGATGGAAACATGAGCCATCTGAGAGATGGTGAGGCTTGGCAGTACTTTGACTGGATTCCTTCAAATTTTGCAAAAGAAGTGCGGAATATGAGATTGGGACTTTGTACTGATGGTTTCTCACCGTTTGGCATGTAAGGAAAGCAGTAATTCATGTTGGCCAATTATTGTCACTCCTTATAACCTCCCACCGTGGTTGTGCATGAAAGATCCTGTGATGTTTTTAACAATCACTGTACCCAGACCAAAGAATCCAAATCATAAAATTGATATTTATCTTCAACCATTAATAGAAGAATTTAATCATTTGTGGACTGAAGGTGTTGCTACATATGACATAGCAAAGAAACAATACTTCCAGATGCGTGTTGCACTAATGTGGACTATTAACAACTTTCCTGCCTATGGAATGATGAGTGGATGGAGCACAGTTGGAAGATTAGCATGTCCATATTGTATGGAGAGGTCAAAGTCTTTTCATCTACAACATGGTGGTAAACATTTATGGTTTGAATGCCACCACCGCTTCTTACCCATGGATCACCCATTTCGACGAGATACAACATCATTTAAGAGAGATAAGGGCTCTGATATGTTACAACCTATTATACGTCCCACTGGGGATGACTTGTGAAGCAATGTTTGTCAGTATTCGAAAATAACAGAGTCAGGAAGAGAACTTAGGAGATCGAAAGGTAGATAGGTGAGTCATAATTGGGCTAAACAGAGTATTTTTTTTGGGATTTGTCGTATTGGCGAACGCATTTGGTTCGTCATAATGTTGACATAATGCATAATGAAAAGAATGTGTTCGATAATGTCTTCAATACAGTTATGAATGTGAAGGGCAAGACTAAAAACAATTTGAAGGCCCATCGTGATGTTGAAGTTTATTGCAATAGGCCAGAACTACATGTGTGTAACGTCGGAGAAGGGAGGATAGCAATACCTAAGGCATGTTACACATTAATGGTAGAACAAAAGAAAATGTTGCTTGAGTGGTTGAAAGGATTAACTCTTCTAGATGGATACGCATCGAATCTTTGTAGATGTGTTGATTTTAATGAATTGAAGCTGTCCGGCATGAAATAGCCATGATTGCCATATCTTCATGGAAAGGATTACTTTTGATTGCCCTTAGAGAATTCCTTCCAGCTAATGTTTGGGGAACTTTAACAGAATTAAGTCTGTTTTTTTGGGACATTTGTGCTCCTAAATTTTCTATATCTCATATGATGAAGTTGGAGCAAGAGATACCGGTTCTTCTATGTAAGTTAGAGAAGATTTTCCCTCCAGGTTTTTTCGATGTTATGGAACATCTCTTGGTTCATTTGCTTTACGAAGCAAGGGTTTGTGGTCCTGTACAATATAGATGGATGTATCCTTTTGAGAGGTAGTTGTCATTTTCCAAATTATGCTACGGTTAGCTGTAGTCATTGCATAATACTTATTAAGTATCATACTTTGAATTATGCCAGGTTCTTGTTTCGTTTAAAGTTAAAGGTGAAAAACAAGGCACGAGTAGAAGGGTCAATTTGCAATGTTTATCTTGTTAAGGAAACATCTACATTCTTCTCCTATTATTTTAAGACACATGTGAGGACAAAACATGTATCCATGGCTCTCAATGATGAAGGTGAAGTCGGGCGAGAAGTAGATGAAGCTTCATTGTCAATATGCGATATTTATGGGAAGATATTAGGAAAGATTCAAACTCGATTCCTCTCTCATAAAGAATATAAAGTGGCAAGAAATTATATATTACTTAACTGTGAAGAGGTTCAACCATATATTAGGTGAGATGCTTGCCCCTTTGTTGATATTAGAAATAAGATCCATTGGTAATTGTGTCATTTTCCTCTCTATAGTGAGTTCACATCTCGTTTACAATCTTCAGTCCCAAACACATCAGAATTGGATGTACAAAGAAGGATAGAGAATGAGTTCACAGGATGGTTTACAGATTATGTATGCTCTTCAAAAATCAATTAAATTTTTGTACACGTGAACATATATTGTTAGTTAATGTATGTCCACCTAAACATTTCACATGCTTTATAGGTGAACAATTCACAAAATCATGTGTTAAATATATATTTGAAGAATCTTTCTTGGGGACCTTCGAGAAAAGTGAAAACAGATACTGGGTACATTATTAATGGCTCTAGATTTCACACCCACGAATACGCCGAAGGAAAGAAAATAGTGAATTTTGGAGTTTATGTTAAGGGAGGTGAAAAGGACTCAGTAGAGAGTGATTATTATGGGGTTCTTAAAGAGATTGTTAAAGTTGAGTTTCCTGATAATCCATCACAAAAAGTTGTGCTTTTAAAATGTGATTGGTTTGATCAAACAAAAAATCGCGGTGTGAGAATACATAAGGAGTATAAGATTGTTGATATTAATTGCAAGAGGAGCTATCCAAAATATGATCTGTTTGTGTTAGCTCAACAGGCATCTCAGGTGTACTATGCCTTATATCCAGGCTGCAAAAGACCAAGAACCGATTGGTTAGCTATGTGTTAAGTAAAAGCACAACATGTGATTGATGCACCTGTGATTGATAAAGCTTACCTAGAAGAGGTGGATATTCACAATGTAATGAGCATTTCCTTAGTTGTTGATCTTGGTCCCTTAGCTCATGAATCGGGCACAAGTGATTTGTTGGATGTTTAAGAAGAAGGATTACTTAGGGATACAAATGAATTTGAAGATGAAGATGAAGACGAAGGTAACTGGAATACAGATAGCATGACAGAGATGGAAGAAGAAGAATATATATCAGAGGATGACCCGAGTGCTTAAAGTACATTTATTATACGTTCGTGATGTAAAGTTTAAATCACTTATGATGGTTGCTTATATTGTTGATCAATATCTATGTTAAACTTTCATGTTTTACTAATTTATTGGATAATCAATTATTATAGTATTTTTTGTCCTTTTTATTATTTTAAATACAGTTAAGTACGAGTCAATGCTAACTATTTTCTTTTCCACAGGTGTTCTTCGCCTTTCCATAGGTATGCTTCTTTTTCTTTTTTAAATACAGTTAAGTGTTAGGGGAGACTCTAACTATTTTCTTTTCCACAGGTGTTCTTTGCCTTTCCACAGGTATAATTTTTTTTTTTAAAAAAATACTGTTAAGCATAAGTCAATGCTAACTATTTTCTTTTTGACAGGTGTTCTTTGCTTTTCCAAAAGTATATTTTTTTTGTCTAATATATGAACTGGATCCCTGTGAGTGATGGGTGATTATTCCCCGTGAGTTATGGGTGATCATTTCCCGTGAGCGATGAGTGATCACTCCTCCTGGGTAATGGTTGATTTCCCTTAAGTTAGTTGTTGTTGTTGACATTGACTTTTTACTATAGATGTCTTCTTTGTTAGGAAATAAAACCTGTATAAAAGCTCTATAAAAGAATACACATTTCATTATCTGATGGCTTTGATCCATTGACAAAAGAAGAATCATGCACTCGTCCTTCAAAATGCTTGGAAAAGGTTAGAGACTTATGTGCAAGAATGAAGCCATTTTGAAAGAAAACAAAAATAACAAACCTTTTCTTTCTCAAGTTGTATAAATGGCTAAGTTTCTACATATTCCAGTTTATCTATTTGCAGTTAATTTTTTGTTATGGAAAATGTGTTCTTTGATACAGGTTTTGTTGTACATGTTTTGTGTGTTTAATGTGTTGATGATACTTGGAATATGTTTAAATATGGCATTAATGCCTGAAAAATGACCATTTTATAGGGGAGACTCTGTCAAATTTTTTTATAAATTTGCATTTATAACTTGTTCTACATATATATTATATATATGTTTGAAATTTAAATAATTTTATTTCAAAATTAGGATGTCTGGCCATGGACAGTCTTCTAGAGGTGCTGGAACGGACCAACATACTCATCCTCCTGACACCTCATCACCATCACACGCACCGCGCCTCTCCGTACCACGAACTATTTCTAGTTCACCTTCACAATCAAGAGGTACTTCTCCAGTAGAAGCTCCTACTTCTGCATCACACCATATAGGATCACAGGCCACAGACCACCGACCTATGATTATTCCTCGAGGAGATGGGTGTGTAATTTATAATTATTGATTGATTTCCAATTCAATATATCTTCTTTAATAATCATATTACTTTCCTTTACGGTTATATAAAATAGGTTTGCTGGTTCAGATAAATGTGTGAGAGAGATTCAAGGCATATTCAAGAGACAATTCAATGGTTCATACGCTACATACTCACATGTCTCGATACATGTTCGGGACATGTGATTCGACTAGTGGGGAGTATGTTTCTTTTACTTTCTTACAATTTTAATCTCATGTATATGTTATTGAAACTTATATGCTCAAATGTCATTTGTTGTATTTGCAAACAAATTTACTTTAAACTGTTAATTTAATCTTTAACGGCACTAGTTTACTGTATTTGCAGAAGTTATTTCATTGGACTCCTGACCATGGTCCCCAGATACGGAGAAATTGGGAAAAGAAGTGTGCAAGAAGGCTTTCCGATACTTTGTCGAGGACCCGAAAGATCACACCTACTAATTCGTGTCCAACTTAGATTGATCCAACTAATTGGTCGGAGATGAACAAACATTGGTTGGATCCCAAGTATCAACGAGTCGTGCAGTTTGCAAAGGAAAATCAGTCTCGTTGCGGTGTCACTCACACAGGAGGTTCCATCTCTTTCATTGAGCACGAGGAATTTATGGTAAATTTAATTTTCTTAACTTTTGTATATTTCATAATTGTTTCAATCTTTTTTATCGCATTCGAAATAATATTCTTTTCTATTAATTTAACTGCAGAGGAGACGTGAAGGGGACACATTTAGCTATTTGGACATGTTCAAAAAACTACATATATTCCAGAACGGGGAAAGACAGGGTCAATTTGTGGGTAAGCATCCGCAGAAGATATTGGTAAAAATAATTTATTCTTACATTACTTATTGTAATAGGTCTTCTTTTAATTTTTATAAACTCACATTATTACAGGAGGAGGCAAATGTCACCAAGGAGCGCTACTCTCAAATGGAGTCTAGTGGGTCCGTCGACTCCGTTGCTATGCCAAATGACAAGGCCATTATCATTGAGGCATCTGGCGGATTCAACAAGGGTCGTGTCTACGGATTAGGATCAGAGGCTACTCACATTAAGGAGCAGATGCATCAGTCTCATATATTAGGATCATCTTCATCCACTCCTATTGATGTTGACCAGATAGTTGAGACTAGGGTTCAGCAGAGGATTCAAGAGGTTGAGGATCGATGGAGGCATCGAGAGAGGAGTCGCAAGGATAAGTACAAGCATCGTGAGGAGAGGATTAAGAAGAATTTTGAATATAAAGTTGCGGGAATCACTTCTTGGAGGGCAGTTATATTCAAGAAGATGGGTGTTGCTGTGCCACAGCTGTCTTCGGTATTTGAGGATAAGGACGTGGATGAGGATGAGGACGAACACAAGGACGAAGACCATAATTTATTTATTTCCCTACCTGATCATCACCCCGGTCCTAGTATTGGGTTTTATGGTCCTCCCGCTCCTCCTTCAGCTAGTGCTCCTAATCCTTTAGCAATATGATTGTATTTTTAACATTATTTATCTATTGTGATACTTATGTGTATACATATGTTTGGATTATTATAGTTTTACTTTATGATTTGGCATGTTGTAATTTATTATTGGTTTCAAAATTTTATTTGTTTTATTAGATTTTTTCACGTTAAAAAACATTACAGATTTGATATTTATGAGAAAATTTGTTTAAATATTTGTCACAGGATTTCTAAAATTAATTTTGACAAATTCGATCTTAACTTGTAGCAAAGTTGCGACAGGTTTTTTTATTTTTTTTAAATTGTAATTATTCCGTCGCAAATCCGTAGCAAGTTGCTAGGGATTTGCGATGGATATAATTATTCCGTAACAAATCCGTAGCTATTTGCTACAGATTTGCGACGGCATTTTCCACGTTTTATTTTAATTTCGAAAAATTCCATTGCAAATCCCTCTTAAGTTGCAACAGATTTGTGATGGATATTTTTTTGTTTATTTTAAATATATAATTACGCCATCGCAAATCCATAACTCTTTGCTATGGATTTGCGACGGAATTATTTTCCATGTATATTATCCGTCGCAAATCCGTAACAATCTACTACAGATTTGCGACGGAATTTTTTCCATTTTATTTTATCCATGAAAATATTCCGTTGCAAATCCGTCGCAACTTGCTACGGTTTTGCGACGGATTTTTTCACAATTTATTTTATTTTTCAATTATGCCGTTGCAAATCCCTCTCAAGTTGCAACGCATTTGCGACGGATATTTTTCCTTTTTATTTTAATATGTAATTATTCCGCTGCTGCTAAGGATTTGTGACGGACGTTTTTCCATTTTATTTTTATCCACGAAAATATTCCGTTGCAAATCCGTCGCAACTTGCTACGGTTTTGTGACGGATTTTTTCCACATTTTATTTTATTTTTCAATTATTCTGTTGCAAATCCCTCAAGTTGCTACGGATTTGCAACGGATTTTAAAATCCATCGCAATTCCGTAGCAAAATGTAATTTGGTTGACCAGAGATTTGGCCGTCACAAATGTGTCGTTATTTGCAACGGCCAAATCCGTCACAAATCCGTCGCAATGCTGGATCTGCGACGGATTTGGCCATCGCAAATAGCGTTTTTTTTTTTTTTGGGTAGTGTTCATGCTCCAACACTACCCAAAAAAAAAAACGCTATTTGTGACGGCCAAATCCGTCGCAAATCCAGCGTTGCGACGGATTTGGCCGTCGCAAATAAGAGCGTCGCAAATAGTGATGGAAAACTAAATCCATCGCAAATAACGACACATTTGCGATAGCCAAATCTCGGGTCAACCAAATTACATTTTGCTACGGAATTGTGACAGATTTTAAAATCCATCACAAATTCGTAGCAACTTGCAACGGATTTGCGACAGAATAATTGAAAAATAAAATAAAATGTGGAAAAAATCCGTCGCAAAACCGTAGCAAGTTGCGACGGATTTGCAACGGAATATTTTCATGGATAAAAATAAAATGGAAAAACATCCGTCGCAAAACAGTAGCAAATTGCTACGGATTTGTGACGGAATAATTACAAATTTAAAAAAAGAAAAAATATCCGTCGCAAATCCGTAGCAACTTGCTACGGAATTGCGACGGCATAATTGAAAAATAAAATAAATTATGAAAAAATCCGTCGCAAGACCGTAACAAGTTGCGACGGATTTGCAATGGAATATTTTCATGGATAAAATAAAATGAAAAAAATCCGTCACAAATCTGTAGCAGATTGCTACGGATTTGCGACGGAATAATTACATATTAAAAAAAAGAAAAAATATCCGTCGCAAATCCGTAGCAACTTGCTACGTTGCTACGGATTTGCGATGGTATAATTGAAAAATAAAATAAATTGTGAAAAAATCCATCGCAAAACCGTAGCAAGTTGCGACGGATTTGCAACGAAATATTTTCATATTTTAAATAAACGAAAAAATATCTGTCGCAAATCCGTTGCAACTTGCTACGGATTTACAATGGAATTTTTTGAAATTAAAATAAATGTGGAAGATGCCATCGCAAATCCGTAGCTAATAGCTACGGATTTGCGACGGATGGAAACCATAGCTACGGATTTGCGAAGGAATAATTACAATTTTAAAAAAAATAAAAAAATTTGTCGCAAATCCGCTACAAGTAAAGACTGAATTTGTCAAATTTAATTTTAAATAAAATAATTTTAGAAAACCTGTGACAAATATTTAAGCAATTTTTCTCATAAATATCAAATCCGTAATGTTTTTTAACGTGAAAAAAAATCTAATAAAACAAATAAAATTTCAAAACCAATAATAAATTACAACATGCCGAATCATAAAGTAAAACTACAATAATCCAAACATGTGTATATACATAAGTATCACAATAGATAAATAATGTTAAAAATACAATCATATTTCTAAAGGATTAGGAGCACTAGCTGGAGGAGGAGCGGGAGGACCATCAAACCTAGTACGAAGATCGGGGTGATGATCAGGTGGGGAAACAAATAAATCATCGTCTTCGTCCTCGTGTTCGTCCTCATCCTCATCCATGTCCTCATCCTCAAATACTGAAGACAGTTGTGGCACAGCAACCCCCATCTTCTCGGACATAGCTGCCATCCAAGAAGTGATTCCCGCAACTTTATGTTCAAAATTTTTCTTAATCCTCTCCCGCAACTTATCCTAATTTTGAATAAAATTATTTAAATTTCAAACATATTTATAATATATATGTAGAACAAGTTATAAATGCAAATTTATAAAAAAATTTGACAGAGTCTCTCCTTTAAAATGGTCATTTTCTGAGCATTAATGCCACATTCAAACATATTCCAAGTATCATCAACACATTAAACACACAACACATGTACAACAAAACATTTATCAAAGAACATATTCTCCATAACAAAACCTGCATGATTCTTCCTTTGTCAATAGATCAAAGCCATCAAATAATGAAATGTCTGTTCTTTTATACAGCTTTTATACAGGTTTTATGTCGCAAAACATAATTGTACCAATTAGTTCCAGACATCTAGAAGGCGCATAAATTATCAAAAACCAAGATATAATTATTTCCATCAAATTTATTCTTTTGTAGGATAGAAGAATCTCCTATAAAAGGAGCTACTCATAAGAAGCATCATGGCAGGACAGAGGTCTATCTTATTTGACCCTCTTGGCAAATTTCATTAACTTGCTAACTCCAGAGTCTGCGACCTTCAGATGTGCAGAATCATCCCTCAAAATATTTCTGTTGTCGTACAAAGAACACTCTAGATTCAAAAAAAGGAAACTACAGAAACAGAAATAGATACATTCATGAAAATGCCTTCAAATTTGCGTATGCAGGTATAAAATGCACAACTGATAAACCGAGGAGTAAGAGAAAAACTTACGAAGGTTCTAGATCACGGTGAATTATTGGTCCAGGCTTACTTTGATGTAAATAGTTCATTCCTCTGCAATAACAAAGAAAATCTAAAATCTGTTCATATCCAGTTCTAAGAACAAGTAATCATAAGTATTATTGCAGCAAGTTTGCATGTTCTATGACCCGGATCAGGTGTAGCAAAATGTGTCTAACTACTCAAAATCTTCCACCACAAGACAAAGAAAACTAAGCCAAGAAATAGAAAAACTTGGCAAACACAAGTAGAATGTCCGCCTACCCTTCAATTAGGATAATCATTGCAAACTTGAGAGCTATTGTTGGTTTAAAGGAACCTTTTTTTATCCAAGAAAGCACGTAGATCACCCTGAGATATGTTCAAACGTCATATACATTACCATGCAAATCAAAACCCACTATACTTCACTCATTTAAACAGATACAAAATGATAATTGCTTTGCACCAGAAAAAAAAATAAAAATAAAAGACTGAAGTAAACCTTACTTTGACTGGAAGAGGTATAGTTCAAAACCAAAAAGAGAGACATAATGTGAGAACAGTATTCACTTTTATTAGATTAATAGTCCTGAATCTTAAAGCAGCTAACCCACATTTTCTTTATCAACTATCAGCCCCAAGTGAAAATTTGAATGTTTTCTTTTCCACAAAAAATTAGTTGCACAACATAAAGTTGAGGACAACAGAAAAGAACTAAAATGTTATCCATGGTAAAGACTACAGACAAATGCACATATTCCAATTACAAATACACTAGGAAGTAAAATAAGAAAATTTGTTAGAAATTATAAGTTCATGCTTTTAAGCATGGAAATCATGCCATCCTCTCTAGCTAAAAGAAGGCTATATTCCAGTGGTGTAGCCAAACAAAAAACTAAAGGCCACATACTATTATTTCTATTTTCAAAAAAATGGCCAAACTCAATAATTCAATGGATAGGATAAATGGACATAAAGTCACTCAAAACCATTATCCTAATAAAGTTTGCATAATACATTACATACATATAACTTATTAAAAGTTTATTGTGTTCATTTAGGATGTTTCAACAGGCCATCTACTATGAACTTTCCCTTAATGCTGAATATGGATAAACTTTTCAAAATCTATTACAACCAGGTCGATACAAACCCTTCGACATTCTTGATGGATTTAGTATTTAGTGATTTCAAACACACATTACTACAACAAAGGAAAGTCCATGAAAATCTTGCTTGAGGAAATACTTGAAGAATCATGAAGAATCAACCAACTAAACCACCAACTAACAATCAAAATTAATGTTAAACCAACAACCATAAACACAACCACCAGTACAAAATCCATTAGGAATTTCAGCAGAGTTTCCCCTATATCTCCACATTACAATTTTTATCCCATCCTTGTACGAAAACAAATCAATGTAATATATTCTTCCATTCTCCATCACAAAATATCACCTACTACTAGCATTCTAAAAATCAAAGATGATGTAAGAGTTTAAAAAAAGAATGATATTTACTTGTTTTGGAGACTGATGTTGAATGATGACTAACGCCTCTGATATGCTATGAGGATTCAACCTTAGTCTTCTCTAGTTGAATTTCTTGATTCTCTAATTCGTGGAGAATGCTCCGAATTTGGAGTTTGAAGAAGAAGGTTTTAAGTGTTCTGGGCAGAAAGTGAAAAATAGAAAGCAAAAGGAAGCAAGTGTTCTGGGCAGATGGGGTGGAGGGGGAACGGAGACGGGGGCCGAGGGGTGGTCGGCAGAAGGCGGGGAGGGGCGGGAGAAGGGGGCCGAGGTGGAGGGGGGAGAGCCGTGTGGGGGGGTGGGGGGAGAGCTGGGCGGCCGCAGGGAGGGAGAGAGCCGGCCGGGGGAGAGCGGGGGGAGGGGAGACAGCCAGGGGAGGCGGGACGGCCGCGGAGGGGAAGGGGAGAGAGCCGCGGGGTTGGGGGAGAGCGGGGGGAGGGGAGACAGCCAGGGGAGGCGGGACGGCTGCGAAGGGGAAGAGGAGAGAGCCACGGGGTTGGGGGAGAGCGGGGGGAGGGGGAGAGAGCCACGGGGCGGGGGGAGGGGGAGAGAGCCACGAGGCGGGGGGGTGGGGGGAGAGTCCGCAGTGGGGAGCACCAAGGGGGGGTAGCGAGAGGGAAGAATGAGGGAGGGAGAAGAAGAAGAAAATTTCAAGTGTTTGATTTTTTTATTTTTTTTGGGCAGATTATCCTAAAAAATTGAAAAAAAATAAAAAAAATGTCTCGAATTTGTCAAGAATTAGTAGTAATTTTGTGATTTCGTGGCAAATAGTCATAGATTAGCCACAGAACACACAACAAAAATTTGTATATTTATATTCAATATAAAACTATATTATTCAAAATAAAAAAAAATATTTTGTATATTTATATAATTTTAAAATTTTATATACTATCAATTATACTATCTTTTTTATTAAATGATTTTTACATATATATGTATATATATATATATATATATATATATATGCATAAATTCATACACAATATAACCCACACACATATACAATCATAATCACAAATATACATGAACAAATATGTATGTATGTATGTGTGTGTGTGTGTGTGTGTGTATATATATATATATATATACATATTTTATACATAGACACACACCATATATATTGAAGTACATATACACACACAATCACACATACACACACACGCACACACACATAATTAATGAAATTTTCTTTTTAATTAATGTCACGATAATATAGTTAATTGCACTGATATTGTTATCACAAAAAAGAAAAAATATATATCATATCTTTAAAATTTTTTTAATACACACATATATTTTTATACAAAAATATTACATTCTATTTTAAATTCGTATCAATTATTTTTCAAGAATAATTAAGTTAGAGATAAAAAAGCATAACGCACAAAAAATATTTGACCATTTTAATCAAAATATTTTATTTACATACACACACACACACACATATTCATATACATACGTATATATATATATATATATATTCATATATTCATATGTGCATATATATATTAATGAAATTTTCTTAGTAATTAATGGAACTCCTTATTACTCAACTTATATAACACATAAGTTGTTCTTATCATAGTAACCATATATATTTTACCTCTAAGAAAATTATCTATAAAGAAAATGTAAGAATATTTTATACAATAAGCAATATTAGTAAGAAAATCATGGATATATTCTATAATAAGAACACTCATGCGTATATAGTATACAAAATTATACCCAAAAAAAAAAACATTAATAAGTAACTTTAAATGTTTTAGATTAAAATTATTTACAGCGATAATTTTTTTTTAAAAATTTCATTTTATAGAAAACACCAATCCATCGCAACTTTAAAGAAAATACCAATCCGTTGCAAATCCGTCTCGACTTTAAAGAAAAATACCAATCCGTCGCAAATTCGTCTCAAATAACTTCCATCGCAAATCCATCTCTAAATTTGCGACGGATTAGCTAGAGCAACTTTTTAACTTTTTTTGCTTCAATTTTTTTACAAAATTAATGTCCGTCGCAAATCCATTGCAATTTTTGCAAGGGATTTGCGACAGAATCACTAAATCTGTTGCAACTCCGTCTCAAATATTTTTCGTCGCAAATCCGTCTCTAATTTTGTGATAATTTTGCGACGGATTAGCCATAGCAAGGCTTTTTATTATTTGCTTCAATTTTTTTAAAAAATTTTGAATTCCATCGCAAATCCCTCGCAATTGTTGCAAGGGATTTGCGATGGAATTACTAAATCCGTCTCAAATAATTTTCATCGCAAATTTGTCTCTAATTTTGTGATGGATTAGCTAGAGCATTTTTTTTTAATGTTTTGCTTCATTTTTTAAAAAAAGAATGAATTCCGTCGCAAATTTTGCTAGGGATTTGCGACGGCCTCTTTAAATCCGTCGCAAATCCATCTCTAATTTTGCGATGAATTAGCTAGAGCAATTTTTTTTAAATTTTTTTTCTTCATTTTTTTAAAAAAATAATTTCTGTCGCAAAGCCCTCGCAATTGTTGCGAGGGATTTGAGATGGAATCTCTAAATCCGTTGAAAATCCGTCTCAAATAATTTCCGTCGCAAATCTATCTCTAAGTTTGCGACGGATTTGCGAGGGCCGGTCAATTACATCCCTTAACCCTTTTTCCGTCGGTGAGCCGTCGCAAATTTGTGACGGATTTTGACTTTCTTGTGGTGCAACTTGAGGTGGGGTATTGAGGAAATTGCAGAAATTGGTGCAGCAATTTACGAAATGATATTTTAGGATCTTTAACTAATCAATTAGTGGATGTAATTTTGGTAGTTTACTATATTGTGTAGGAAAACATTATTTGTACAGATATATAAATTATATAGGTAAGATCCTTATCTTTGAATATAAATGCACCCTTTGAAATCAATGAGAACATGATCTCTTTTGATCCCAGTATTTCTGTTTTCCTCACATTCATTTTAAGTGTCGCTGTGGGAGAGGCTATGAGATCTTTCTTTTTGCAAACAAGTGTTACTACCGACTGATGTAGAAAATGATCTCAGGTTGGTTTTAGTATAAAAGTCTGTCCATAAAGTTTTAATTAGTCTTCATGTCAATTTGTTCTTTTTAGTTAGCATAAAGGTTCCAGTGCCTTAGAGCATTGCTATCTATTTCATTTGGGCCAGATAGTTTAGATTTTAACTAGCACGTGCAGGTAGTTGGGTTTCTTGAGCAATGCCAGTGGAACTCATTAACTCAACATTGTATCCAAGCAATGATGTTTTTTTTGTAGCAGTAGGAGCTGTGGAGTTCTGTAATTAACATGTATAAATGATAGAAAAAGAAATGACATTCTTATACAGATCGCCTTCTGTGATGTCAATGAATCTGTTCAATTACTTCCTTTAGGACTTACGGTTTATTATGAAGTGAAAATGCCAGTGGAACTCAACAAGGTATCCTAGCAACGATGCTTAATTGACTGCAGTCCCATGATAAAGGAACATATAGGGTATGACATTCTAAACACCATCCACTGACGGAACTAGGGAGCCCATTTGATATTTTTCTTAAAAAATTAAAAATGCTTTCAAAAAGTTCTTCCAAATTTTATCTTTTACCTCTCAAAACATTTGTAGAAGCTATCAACATGTAAAAAAGTTATTAATAGAGTTCTCTACCATATCCATTCACGTAACAGTATTCCCTCAACCTCAAATTTCTAACTTGTAGAGATGATTTTTTTTTTTTTTTCTATTCCTAGATTAGTTCAGGCTATTGAAAATGTATTTTTTTTTGGCGGGGGGGGGGGGGGGTGTAAAATAACTATTAGGGTAGGCAGGAAGAGTGAAAAGCGACAACTTGGAAAGGTTAAGAACTCATAATACTAGTGGCTAGTGAAAACAAAGCCAGAATGACAACTTTAATACAAGAAAGTGTTTGATTAGCACTTTAGTTTAGATACTTATGTATCAGTCTCTTTTTGGGTAACGCTCCCACACACGCACACTTCCCTCATCCCCACCACCCTTGCCCTGAAGCCTATGGAGGATGTAAATACTACCCCCGTTCTCATTATCCTTGCCTTAGAGCCCTTTAGATCACTACAAGAAAATTGTGAATCTGTCACGGATTTTTGTCACGGAATATATTCTGTAGCAATCAGCGATGAATTTTGCCACGGAATAGCAAAATACAAGCAACTTGTGAGGGAAAAACTACCCTAGCAAATCCATGGCAATTTGCCACGTAATTGCGATGGAAATAGTAGCAAATAGCGATGCAAACATATTCCGTCATAAACCAGTAGCAAAAAAAGGCACTCCATTTGACTTCAAAACCGCTGCGGTCCTTTTTCGCCGCCTCAGTTTCCCGTCCTGCTCTGCACATTTCTTCTAATTTGTTTCACAAATCTGTTTCCCAAACCATAATCTTCCCCAAATTTAAATCCCTTCTAACTGCCCCTCAAATTTCACAACCGTCCATATCCTCTCGCTTACCTTTTCTCCCTCCCACTGTAAGTTAGAATTCACTCTTTTTTCTTTAAATAATTTTTTGCTTTTTGGTTGTCTTTGTTTTCATGTTTGCTTCCATTGTTTGGCTGCTGAGAAAATGTAAGGAAAAGAAAATTTTATTTCTTTTGGAAAACTGAATAGGGCTGAAATTCCTTGTTTTCCTAATGCTAGCTCATTAGGTAGAAAATGAGATGTTTTCACAATCCCTTTTTGTCATGACATTGACAATGTATTATACGTAAGCTCGTTTGGTGTTTCACTGCTGGGATTATGCTCAATGGTCTTAATGCGAATTTGCCTTTTCTTCAATTTCTTGAAAGTTTGTTGATATTGCTGAAGAACAATGGTTATTATACTAGTATTGGAATTTTCGTTTCTGCAATTGATTAGTCCCCATTTGTGTTTGGTATATTCAGTTAATCCCATTTCTGGTAGCTTATGGTATATTCAAGTGTGGTTTACAAAGTGCTGGATTTCTGGTTTTGGGGATGAAAATTGACAACAATTCTTATATATCTTGAGAAACTTTAACTCCTTGTCTTTTTGCGGAATGGGAGACAGCACCGGTAAATGATCAGGTCATTGACCATTACATAAAAGCTGATGCCTAAGAATCATTGCTATTGATAAGCCTTGTGTCTATTAACAACTTGGTCTAATCTATTTTGGCAAGCAATGAAATGGCCCCTGTGTTAGGCCTTGCTTGTGACATTGAAGTAACTATTTAATGACCAAGGAGTATTTTATAATGACAAACGCAGTGTAAAGATGACCTTTTATTGCAATCTTATATATATGATCCTTCTCTTATTGCGTACATTTGAATACTTTCCTGAATTAGCTTGAATACTTTCTAGATGCTAAGTGAAGTATGGGTCAATTTTTCTCTCCCCTCCCCCCTCCCTCCCCGGGACACCCACTGCATCTTTTTTTCTCTTTATTTAACTTATAAGAATGGATCCCTATGAGTGATGGATAATCATTCCCTATGGGTAATGGGTGATTACCCTTTCATTACTGTGATAGTTAATATATATTTTTTTAATGTTGTTGATTTTGTGGTGACTTTGTGCCTAGAAATGTCCAGTATATAGGGGAAATTCTGTCGATTTTTTTTTTTTTTTTTTGTTGCCATCTTGATACTCCAAATTCATAAACTTGACCTTATGTGACCAAAACAATTAGACTAACATCTGCTTCTCAAAATTTTTTCCAGATCCCTGAGTTTTCTCTTCTCATATTTAGCCTTAAAACATGCTTGTCTTAGTCTCTTTGTTTGATCTTCCAACTTCGCATCAGGGATTTTTTCCATCAACTTCTTCTCGCATTCCAGTATCTCAATGGCCATTCTCTTCTCAAGTGTATGTGAGAAATAACCTGAACAAGTTTTGATTAGGGTCTCCAAGCTCATAAACTTTCTATAAGGCCATCTACGAATTCCCAACTCCCTACATCTTTTTTTGAGACTGGTTCGGCAAACATTCAGTTCTTTGGCCACTCGAGCCATTGACATGTAAAAGTACTTCAAACATTCGTTTTATGTGATACCTTCAATAGGCATTTCATCCATAGTAGCATGTTCATAACTTTCACTAATTCATAACACAACAATCCAAACCAGATGAAGAAGACGAGTGAAAACTCCCTTTAAAAAAAATTACAATTAAAAGTATCTCACATCAAAATTACAATTAAAATTACCTTAAATCAAGAAGAAGTGGTTGGCTCGGAAAGGAAAATACATCAAAATCTTCTTGATTGGAAGCTATTTCAAAATTTGACATCATCTCAAACGAATTACAATTATCCATAAGAGGAATAGCATCAAAAATAGTCTCTTGAATAGGTTGATCAAATTGGAAATCCAAAGCATCATGTTCATAACTTTCACTGATTCATAACACAACAAACCAAACTAGATGAAGAAGACGAGTGAAAACTCTATTAAAAAAAAAAAAGGCCTTAAAAGTATCTCACATTAAATCAAGAGGAAGTATTTGGCTCGGAAAGGAAAACACATCAAAATCTTCTTGATTGGAAGTTATTTCAAAATTTGACCACATCTCAAACGAATTACAATTATCCATCAGAGGAATAGCATAAAAAATAGTCTCTTGAATAGGTTGATCAAATTGGAAATCCAAAGCAGGATGTTCATAACTTTTACTGATTCATAACACAACAAACCAAACCAGATGAAGAAAACGAGTGAAAACTCCCTCAAAAACAAATAGCCTTAAAAGTATCTCACCTTAAATCAAGAGAAAGTGGTAGGCTCGGAAAGGAGAATAAATCAAAATCTTCTTGATTAGAAGTTATTTCAAAATTTGACCACTTCTCAAATGAATTACAATTATCCATAAGAGGAACAGCATAAAAAATAGTTTCTTGAATAGGTAGATCAAATTGGAAATCTAAAGCAAGATGTTCATAACTTTCATTGATTCATAACACAACAAACCAAACTAGATGAAGAAAACGAGTGAAAACTCCCTTAAAAAAAATTAGTCTTAAAAGTATCTCACCTTAAATCAAGAGAAAGCGGTAGGCTCGGAATGGAGAACACATCAAAATCTTCTTGATTGGAAGCTATTTCAAAACTTGACCACATCTCAAACGAATTACAATTATCCATCAGAGGAACAGTATCAAAACTAGTCTGTTGAATAGGTAGTTCGAATTGAAAATCCAAAGCAGCATGTTCATAACTTTCACTGATTCATAACACAACAAACCAAACCAGATGATTAAGATGAGTGAAAACTCCCTTTAAAAAAAAGGGCCTTAAAAGTATCTCACCTTAAATCAAGAGGAAGTAATTGGCTCGGAAAGGAAAACACATCAAAATCTTCTTGATTGGAAACTATTTCAAAATTTGACCACCTCTCAAACGAATTACAACTATCCATCTTTGTGGTGTCGAATAAAAAATCTTGGTGCCTTAGTGGTTTCCACTAATGCCTAATGACTAAGAAATATTTATATTTGTTTGGGAAGAGGGGAGGGAGGACTGGGGAGGAAGGAAAAAGACAAGGAGGAAGGGGAAGAGACAAGGAGAGAAAGAGATAAGGAGGAAGATGAAGAGGAGAGAAAGAGATAATGAGGAAGATGAAGAGACAAGGAGAGAAAGAGATAAGAAAGAAGATGAAAGGTTAATTGTTTAGAAAGAGATAAGGAGAGAAAGAGACAAGGAGGAAGGGGAAAAGTCAATTTTTGAGTCTTTTCGTGCTTGGAGGTGTTGCTTGTTTCAGTCCAAATTTGTTTCAGTCTAAACTATCTTTATAAATTGCTTGTTTACCTTGCACAGGGTACTGTAATTATTGTTAACATTGTGGATGACAATTGTGGGTGTATGTTAGGTATGTAGTCATTTCTGTGACTTTTCTATTGATCATTTATGTGGCCTCATGAGGGAGCTGTGATTGATTCCTTTCTTTTTTCTTTCTAGTATATTTGTTCAGAAATTGGACAGGTAAGTTCCATTAATCGATGACGTTGATACCAAGGTAAGAAATTACTAATTTGTTCAGCAAATTTGTTCTTTGCCAATCAAAATTATCACAAACTGCTCTACATTTGTGAAACTAGTTACTTCAAAACCTGTCCAATCATATATAATCCTCTTCTTGTTTCTTAGTAGACAGCATGTATGTATCTGCAATTTGTTTCAATGGAGCTTCTCGTCATTTCTCTTTATTGTCACCGTTTGTGATATTTCTGTTTTGCTCATGACTAAAAAATCAATGATTAGATGGTGTTTAAAAGGGGATTTGGATTGAATTCAATGATCTTCAAGTGGTATGATGAAGTAGGAATAAAATGCAGAAATTTTCCTTTGAAGAGGGGATTTGAATAAAATGTAGGAAACAAATGTAGAATCTTCAAGTGGTATGATGAAGTAAAATGCAAGATTGAAATTTATACTCAAAAACAGGGAAGCATGCCAAGGAAATAAAATGCAGAATTTTACTTCATGAAAATGGATCCATATGCTATTTTATAATTTGATAAGTGGATAAAGAATTGGAATAACATATGAAGACTTTATTTGAATGTGAAGAAAAATATGAAATGGAATGATTTCAAATTGTGCATTTCATTTATTGAATAATTGCTGTGACTGTTAATGTTTTATTTATTTATTTTTTAATGTTGTTGATATTGTGGTGGTTTTGTGCCTAGAAACGTCCAGTATATAGGGAAAATTCTACCGTTTTTTTTTTCAAGTCATTTTCGTATTGCTTTTCTTTACCTAACTCGTTGATAATATATTTCCTTTTCTTCTTGCAATATTTTTTCCTGTGAAGCTCAAGTGGTGAAGTAAATTGTGAGGAACACAAAGATATTGGGAAGTTTGCATGTTTTACAAGGTTAATGAATGTAGATATAAGAGCTTGCAGATTAGTCAAGTAGTTCTATAGGAAAAGTAATTGTATACAATTGTGGGTGTATGTTAGATATGTAGTCAAATGATATGTAGTCAATTGACTTCAGTAATTGACTTCAAATGAGAAAATTGTGTTTTATTATATTTGGTATTGAATGAGTCAATTCTATTATATTTGACAGGAAATTATACGTGTGCAGGGAAATTAAAAAAATTAATTTTTAATAAATTTTAGTTTTTAATAATCCATGACAAATCCGTTACAATTTAATATGAAAAAAATAACGTTTTGTGACAAATTTGTTTCAAATTGTCATGGATTTGTCACGAACAGTCTATATTTTATATTATTTTTGTGGCAAATCCGTGACAGATTGCTAAGGATTTGCCACGGACTATACCTGGTTGAGAAATATCCGTGACAAATCCGTGGTAATCTGCTACGGATTTGCTATGGATGATACCTACTAGAGAAACATCTGTGGCAAATCTGTTGCAGATTGTCACAGATTTGTCACGAACTGTACTTGCTTAAGAAATGTCCGTGGCAAATCCGAAACAATCTGCTACGGATTTGCCACGAACTATACCTGCTTGAGAAATGTCCGTGGCAAATCCATGGTAATCTACTAGGGATTTGCCACGGATGGTATTTGCTTGAGAAACATCCGTGGTAAATTCATGGCAATCTGCTACGGATTTGCCATGAACTGTACTTGCTTGAGAAATGTCCGTGACAAATCCGTGACAGATTGTTACGGATTTGCCACGATTCCATCACAATATTTCTCCCCAAATGTGATACTAACCATGTGTGTTCCGTGACAAATCTATGGCAAATTGCCACGGAAAATATTTCCGTGACAAAAAAATACTTAGCGACAAAGGTATTTGCCATGGACCTTTTCCGTGACAAATTCCAGTTTAGCCACGGATTATTGCCGTGGCAAATTGATAAATTTCTTGTAGTGAGAGAATGTAAATCACAGAATATATGACGCAAAGATAGAAATTGAATCCGTAACCTTACAAAAATACTATCAACTACAAATTTACTCTTTATCATTGCTCCACATGCCTTAGAGCTTATATTAGCCTCCTTTTACTGCTTAAAACTAAGCAAAATACCATTTCTTTCTTTTTGCGAAATTCCTTCTTGTACAGAAACCCCTCCTGAAAAAATTGCAGAAATTAATGATTAAAAACTTCAAAAAACTTATGAAAACAAAGCATAGATAAAAAAATTGCTGAATATTTGTGAGCCCACGTGGGTCGAAAAAGGTTCCTCACACCAGAAGCTGGTAAATTGTCACCAACTTTCATTTCCATGGGGAAGGTATATTCTGATTTTGGCCGACTTATGATACGCTTTTTTAAATGGTTGGTAAATACATCCAAGTCCAGCAAATGAATTCATTTCACGGGTGTGTGTATATATATATACTGTAAATTATATATGTTCAGATATAGACTGTAAATTATTACTTGTAGAGGTGACTTGTATAATAATATGTGAAAAGTATATTAAAAATATATTTTTGTCCATTAAAAATATATGTTTTAATGTTGCATTCAGTAGATGGTGGTCACTAAATGGAAATGGGAATTTCATGCACATTCTATTAGCAATAATTGTTATAGTATTTTCCATTTGGCAATGATTCTGCTGTAATGCAACATTCCAAAACCCAGTCCGTAAGTGGACCATTCAGCCTTGAAAATCACTTAATGCGAAAGCGCGTCTCACCATTTGGAAATCATTTAACAGAAATGACCCACAAATAATTAAAACATCTGCTATGACTCACTTCAGACAATCAACGTCACTAAGTATTTGGGGCACAAATTATGTATGGCACTTATACGGTAATTTGACAGTTGAAATTAAAGATCATTAAGATTTGACATTAAAAAAATTGTTGCGTGTCAAAATTTTTTTTAAATAAAATGATATCGTTATTAATTATTCTCAAATTTTGTTTATCAAATCGCATGAAACCTTTATACCATTACGTGTCATATTTATACAATCGTATGCAATGTTCATAACTTATCCCGCAAGTTCTGTACACTAACATTTATAGTTGAGCATAATTTGTCGCTTGAGGGATGATTGACTAAACATGATAAAATATAATAATTAAAAGGCAAAAAAAAAGTCGAAAGAATGGATGTAAAGTACTCTTGAATGGAAGAAATAATTAATGGACAATTTTTTTAAAAAAATTATATCATATCAAATCCATATATTACATGCTATGTTAAACATCACATATAATTATCCCTTGATTACTTTTCCCTCTCGTTTTCACATTTAGAAATTGACTCCAAAACCAAAGAAATTTGTTTTAGGACTGAAATTAAGCCTGAGACTTAAGTTGATATGATTTTACAAACTCTCCTAAAGATATTTTTGCAGTTTAAAGTTAATTATAATATGAACAAAATGAAAATATCTCAAATAGACTCCATGACTTTCAAAATAAAGGAATGAAAGACCTAATACTAGAAAATTGTTAGTTTCATCCAAATCCATGTGTATCAATTTTTCAACCCCTTTATTTTTCTTTTCTTTTCTTTTTATTGTCAATAATTTCCTCTTATTTTCTGTTCTTTCTCTCTCATAGTATCTTCTTCTCGTCATCTTCTCTCATATCTTCTTCTTCTTCTTTTCAGTTTCCTCTAATTTTCATTTTCTAAGGAACATACTAAATTTTTTGCATTAAAAATAATCACCCTATTTATTTTGAAAAAATTATTTTTATATTTTATGCTAAAAAATTAAAAGATATTTTTATTAATTCTCATTCTTGACTTGTAATAGATGAACAAAATAGCCAAAGAAGTAGGTGGACGAAACTAGGGGGTAGAGTGTGACATTTGCCCTCCAAAAAATTTTTAATTTTTTTATTTTTATCAAAAATTAATTTTTTTTAAAATGTATTTTTAAATTCTACATTTCAATTAAAATAAACTTATGTCATTGTAATCTAAAATATCATTTCATATAGAATATTCCCTAATCCTATTTTTAATATAATGGAGTAAATTTTAAATTTTATTAATCCCCATTCTCATTTCTAATCCTATTACATTTATGAACCCAATAAAGATAAAAAATTATTTAAACTCGAAACAAGCTTTATGATTTCCATTGCCATTCTCATGCTTAAATGTGAATCAAACACCTCCTAAGCATTTCATAATTTATTTTAAAGGACCATTGAAATCCCATATCATGACAAGTCCCTCCATCCAATTAATTTTCCACCTAATATATCGCACGGTGTTTGGCACCACAAGACCCAGAATAACTTTCAAATGTTATGAATGCCTATTCATATTTTTAACAATAGTAAGTGACTATTCATTTTCTTGAAGATAATGTGACTGTTCGTATATTGTGACCGTTTATTTTTTCAAAATTATTTTCTTAACCTTTTAGATTTTATATCGAAACCTCTATAAATAGGGGTCATATGTAAACAAACGAATAATCAATGAAATCGTGTCTAAGCGATTCTCTCTCTTCTCTCCTCTTCTAATATCTTTACTTTACTTTTATATATACTAATTCTATTTTGAATCAAATTCACAACACGTTATCAGCACGAGACTCTACCGAAGTTGTTTTACTAAAGGTTATCATCACAGGCTATAACAAAATAGGAAGGTAAGTACTTTTCCTATTTGCCTTTGTATTCACATGGCAAATCTCACCAAACTTGAGTTTGCCGCTCTTGATATTACTGGAAAAACTATTTATCTTGGACACTAGATGCTAAAATGCATTTAGCTGCAATGGGTTTGGCAAATACCATTGTAGAAGGAAATCCATCATCATCGCAAAATGATGGTAAAGTTATGATTTTTCTCCGCCATCATTTTCATGATGACTTAAAGGTTGAATACCTTACCGTGAAAAATCCACTTATTTTGTAGACTAATTTGAAAGAAATGTTTGATCACCAAAAGATGGCCGTCCTTCCAAAGGCACGATATGACTGGATGCACTTGCGATTATAAGATTTTAAATCTATTAGTGAATATAATTTTGCTATTTTTAAAATTAGCTTGCAACTAAAACTGTGTGGAAAAAATATTACTGATGAGAATATGTTAAAAAAAACTTTCTCTACTTTTCATGCCTTGAATGTGCTCCTACAGCAGCAATATCGAGAAAATGGATTCAAAAAGTATGCAGAATTAATATCTTGCCTTCTCGTAACTGAGCAAAATAATGAATTATTAATGAAAAATCATGAAACTCGACCAACAGATTCTACTCCATTCCCAGAAGTGAATGATGTTAGAATTCTCAGATGAAGGGTTATTTGAATTGTGGCTTTTCGGTTATATGGGATATAACCCTAGTGGAAGATGAAGAGTCACATGAAACAACTCTATAAAAACCAAGGGTTACAAGAACCCTTATGATCTTCTCTTCTTTCTCTCTTTCTCATGTGGTTCTTTGAGGAACACCAAGTCTTTTCTTCTTCATCATCTTTCTCTGGTTTTGATTTCTTTGAGCATCCTGAAGGAAGAATTGAGCATTTGATTGGTGATCTTTACTTTTAATATGTTTCTTTTATGCTTTATATTTTTGGCATTGTAATAGTAATTAGCGTTTAAAGTTTTTTTATGGTTTGAGTATTTAAATTTATAAATATTTTGTTATGCCCAGATGGCTACTATTCCACTTATTGGATACACAAGTGACATTGAAGATATATACCTAATTGATAGTGGTACAACACACACCATATTGAAAGATAGAAAATATTTCTCCTACCTGCAGATGGGAGAAACAAATGTTAATACTATAAGTGGTAGTGTAAAGTTGACTGAAGGCTCCGGAAGAGCTAATATTGTATTACCCGGAGGAACAAATATTGTTATTCCTAAAGCGTTATTTTCTTCAAAATCTCGAAGAAATTTATTAAGCTTTAAAGATATTCGCCAAAATGGATATCACATTGAAACAATGGAAGAAAATGGTTTTGAGTATCTCTGTATTACTCAAATAATATCGGGTAAGAAATCTTTATTAGAAAAGTTACCATCTCTTTCATCTGGCCTATATAGCACAAAAATCCATGCAATTGAAGTACATCATTCAGTAAATCAGAAGTTTACTGATCCTGCTACATTTTTCATTTGGCATGACCGTTTGGGTCATCCAGGAGCTATTATGATGCGAAGAATAATTGAAAATACGCATGGTCATCCTTTGAAAAGTCAAAGGATTTTGACATCTGATAAATTTTTATGTGCTGCATGTTCTCAAGGGAAATTGGTTATTAAACCATCTCCAACAAAAGTGGAGTTTGAGTCTTCAGTATTTTTAGAAAGAATTCATGGTGATATATGTGGACCAATTAATCCACCATGTGGGCAATTCAGATACTTTATGATTTTAATTGATGCATCGACCCGATGGTCGCATGTTAGTTTATTATCAACTCGCAACCTGGCGTTCGCGAGATTGCTTGCTCAAATAATTCGCTTAAGAGCGCAATTTCCAGATTATCCGATCAAAAGGATCCGTCTAGATAATGCTGGAGAATATTCCTCCCAAGCTTTTGATGCTTATTGCCTATCAATTGGCATTACTATTGAACATCCAGTAGCTCATGTCCATACTCAGAATGGTCTAGCTGAATCATTCATTAAACGGTTATAATTAATTGCTAGACCGTTATTAATGAGAACAAATCTCCCTACAACTGCTTGGGGACATGCTATTTTGCATGCTGCAGCACTTGTGCGCATAAGGCCAACAAGTTATCACAAATTTTCTTCCTTACAATTGGCTTTTGGTTCCGAGCCAAATATTGCTCATTTGAGAATTTTTGGGTGTGCTGTATATGTACCGATAGCGCCAAATCAACGTACCAAAATGGGTCATCAAAGAAGGTTGGGGATATATATTGGATATGATTCTCCCTCTATAATCAGATACGTTGAACCATTGACAGGTAACGTATTCACAGTAAGATTTGCTTATTGTCATTTTGATGAAACTTTGTTTCCTAAATTAGGGGGAGAACATAAACCACATAAAAAGGAGCTTCCTTGGGCAACATCATTGAATTATTTAGATCCGCGTACAAGCACAAGTGCACTAGAAGTTCAAAAGATCATTCATTTGCAAAGACTTGCAAATTAACTGCCAGATTCTTTTGCGAACTCTACAAGGATAACTAAATCGCATATTCCAACTATAGATGCTCCTATTCGGATAGAAGTCCTAGCAGGACAAAATACAATTCCTATAGCTACTGAATCAAAAACACGTCAGAAACGTGGATGACCCATTAGTTCAAAAGATAAAAATCCTCGAAAGAAAAGAGGATTAAATGATTAGAATGATCCAATTGAAGAATTAGGAAAAATAGATCAAATAGAAACTGATGAAAAGATTTAATTATCTGAAAATAGTGAACGGAATAGTGAGATATCCATTAATGATATAACTTCTGATAGAAATTGGAATCGGACAGAAATAACTGTTGATGTTGTTTTTACATATAATATAGCACTTGAAGTGTTAAAAGATACTGAGGATCCTGAACCAACATCAGTTGAAGAATGTCGTCATAGAAATGATTGGTCAAAATAGAAAGATGCGATTCAATCAAAGTTAAATTCACTTGCAAAGCGTGAGGTTTTTGGACCTGTAATCCAAACACCAAAAGGTGTAAAACCCATTGGTTATAAATGGGTATTTGTGCGAAAGCGAAATGAAAATAATGAAGTCGTAAGATATAAAGTACGACTTGTGGCACAAGGTTTTTCGCAAAAATCGGGTATCGATTACGATGAAACATATTCACCTGTGGTGGATGTAATTACACTCCGATACCTTGTAAGTCTAGTAGTACGTGAAAAGATTGACATGCATTTAATGGATGTTGTGACAGCTTATTTATATGGGAACCTTGATAATGATATTTATATGAAAATCCCAAAAGGATTTAGTATGCCTGAAGCATATAATTCTAACCCTCGTGTAAATTATTCCATTCAATTACAAAATTCATTATATGGCTTAAACCAGTCTGGACGCATGTGGTATAATCATCTTAGTGAATATTTATTGAAATCAGGATACAAAAATGATCCACTATATCCATGCATTTTTATTAAGAAGTCTGAATTTGGTTTTGTGATACTTGAGATATATGTTGATGATATTAACCTTATTGGAACTCCAGAAGAACTCCAAAAGGCAAGAAATAGCCTGAAGCAAGAATTTGAAGTCAAGGATTTTGGCAGAACCAAGTTTTGTCTTGGTTTACAAATTGAGCATCTGGGAGATGGTATTTTTATTCATCAATCAATATACACAACAAAAGTTCTTAAAAGGTCTTACATGGACAAAGTACATCTATTAAGTTCTTCAATAGTCGTGAGGTCGTTAGATATAAATAAAGATCTTTTTTGACCTCGGGAAGATAATGAAGAACTACTTGGTCCTGAAGTACCATATCTCAGTGCAATTGGTGCATTGATGTACCTTGCTAATAATACTAGACTTGATATAGCATTTTCTATGAATTTATTAGCAAGATTCAGTTCTTCCCCAACACGTCGATATTGGAATGGGATTAAGCATGTTCTAAGATATCTCCAAGGGACAATGGATCTTGGATTATTTAATTCAAATAGAACCAGTCCAATGTTGATTGGATATGCTGATACTGGTTATCTATCCGATCCACATAAAGCACGTTCTCAAATTGGTTATTTATTTACATGTGGTGGTACTGCTATATCATGGCGCTCTACAAAACAATCTATAGCAACTACTTCTTCTAATCATGCCAAAATTATAGCTATTCACGAGGCAAGCTGAGAATGTGTGTGGTTGAGATCAATAATCCATTATATCCGAGAAAATTGTGGATTACCTTCTGAAAAGGAAATTCCAATACCTCTTTATGAAGATAATGCAGCTTGTATACCTCAATTAAGAGGTGGATATATTAAAGGAGATAGGACAAAACATATTTCACCAAAATTTTTCTCTACTCACGAACACTAAAAGAGAGGTGAAACTGATGTGCAACAGATTCAATCATGTGATAATCTGACAGGTTTATTCACTAAGGCATTGCCGACTGCTTCATTTGAAAAATTAGTACATGAAATTGGAATACATCAGTTGAAAGACATAAATGTATCTTGAAGATGTTATTAAGAGGGGGAGTATGTATACTATACTCTTTTTCCCTAACTAAGATTTTTTCCTACTGGATTTTTTCTTAGTCAGGTTTTTAATGAGACAGTATTCCCTCCAGAACGGAAAGTGTACTCTTTTCCTTCACTAGGTTTTTATCCCACAGGATTTTTCCTATGAAGGTTTTTAACGAGGCATTTTTCGAAATGGTTGAAAATGAACATTCAGGAGGAGTGTTATAAATGACTATTCATATTCTTAATAATAGTAAGTGGCTGTTCATTTTCTTGAAGATAATGTGACTGTTCGTATACTCTAACCGTTCATTTTTTTAAGGTTATTTTCTTAACCTTTCAAATTCTATATCGAAACCTCTATAAATAGGGGTCATATGTAAACCAATAAACAATCAATGAAATCGTATCCAAGCAATTCTCTCTCTTCTCTCCTCTTTTAATATCTTTACTTTACTTTTATATACACTGATTCTATTTTGAATCAAATTCACAACATCAAATTAATTTTCAATTTATGAGAGTCAGTTAAAAGTATTACGATAATTTTGACTTCATATATTCTTTTAGAATTATCTTATTTTCAAATAAGGTTTCATTTTGAGTTTCAGAGTTTGAATTTTAAGTTAAGTTTGAAAGTTTAGAATTACTTTAAATTGAATAATATTTTTTATATAAAAATAACTATTAAATAAAATGATATAATATTGAATATATTTACTTAACTTATAATTTAAATATTCAAATTTAATTTAATTAAAAATTTAAACTTAATAATAATACTGAATTAAAAATCGAAATATCAGATTGGCTCCTTAACGGCATTGATGCATCGTAACAATGTCAAATGAGTGGGAGGCGACCAGCCAGCGCGTGTGGAGCAATTCCAAGTTGCTGTTGTTGATTGGGTCCCCCGTTTCTCTTTTCACGTAAAAATTGGGTCCCTTCAAATCTCCAAGGAGAAAGTACCGCCGTTCTCTGTGTCTTTGTCCTTAATTTTTTCAAGAAAATTGCAAACAAAGCCCACTCCAGCTTTGGAATAATTAGCTGGAAGCCTATGCTGCTCTCTCCTGTTCTATGAACTACTGCCACTATTGATTTGTATTGAAAGATAGATTATCTTTGTTCGGTCTTCTCCATACACTTCTAGATTCCTCCTTTCTCTCTGATTACACATCTCCATTTCCTTGGTTTTTTTTAGATTCAATATGGTACTAAATATTTTTTCTTGTTGACTGAGGAATCCAAAAGGCAGGTAACTCAAGAGCTGGGAAATTCTGTTTATTGCTTTCATATTCTATATTTCAGGCTTTTCAGTTCAAAGAGTAGACCCCATTTATTCTAGTTTCTAAATTCTCGAAATCAAAGGCATGCTTTCTACCTTCATTTCTAATGGAAGCCCATTATATTCAAGAATCCACAGCCCCAGAAAAGAGAGATCTTTTTTACATTCAAAATCAAGAATTCACTGCTCTCAGTAGAGGAATCCGAAGACGACTAATACAACAGAAAATTTTTGGGGAAGGCCAAAACCCCATGCTATAAACCCTGTGATTTTAGCCCCAGAGCAAGTCCCTTCTCATAAAACCAGCGAAAATGAAGTCTTTTTGGGGAAAAATGGTCATTGGCAA
The DNA here is from genome assembly GCA_026120185.1 of Voacanga thouarsii. Classification (NCBI taxonomy): domain Eukaryota; kingdom Viridiplantae; phylum Streptophyta; class Magnoliopsida; order Gentianales; family Apocynaceae; genus Voacanga; species Voacanga thouarsii. The sequence goes on along the minus strand of JANUWF010001438.1, from coordinate 1,397,720 downwards.
AAGTGTAGTCTACAGATGGCTTTCTGTGGGGTTGAATACTGGGTGAATGGCTTCAGGTGCTTCCCTTGGCTGGGACTCAATTTTCATATGGCTAATAATCTCAGTATGCATCCTTCAACTTTGCAGCTGGTGCAGACCTCTGCTAACTTTCCTATGGTGGCTAAACCTCTATATGGGATCTTTTCTGATGCTCTGTATATTGGTGGGGCTCATAGAATACCTTGTGTCTCCATTGGAGGTCAGTATACTACCTCTTCATCACTCTGTTTTCTGTGGTGATTTTTCGTTGGAGGTGGCTGTTAATATTCAAAATGCACCTCCTTTCCTTGCCAGATTTACCAATTTCCAACAGATGAAGGTCTTCGTTTGAGTATTCTTTAATTTTTTTCCTTCTCAAATGCAGTAAAATCTTGACATTTGTACAGCTTCATAGCCTTAATTTTCTTATAGGAAATTAATTTGTTTTTATGCGAATATTACATCCTTATATGCCAATTCTCTATGAATCATATTTGGTAACTTGCAAATTCTAAAAAGTCTCAATAATGTAATAGTGGACCAACCATACTGCAATTCCACTTTGCGTGCTGTAGGAGTCATTGACATAGTAAAAAGAAATGTATGAACCACGCAAAACTTTGGAAATAAGATATGGATTATCTTTGAATGTGGTTCCTTTTGTGACCTTTACTTCATTGTTCACAACATCAAGAGAAGTTCTGTAAGTCCTGCATTATAGCACTATTGGTTAAGTTGGAGTCAAATTTGTAAAGCAAGCAAGTTTGACGCTGAAGATTACATAATACCATGTGGTTAATTATATTTGAATATTTGACTTCAGCTGGCAAAGAGTGAATGCCAAAACCTGAAAATCACAGCAACAATAGAAATACAGAAGCATTCTGGCAGAAGTAGATTTCAAATTCTGTTTCATGGATGCAGATGGCAGGCATATTTCAAATTCTGTTTCATTGTCACAGATGGCAGGCGTATTTCCATGTGAAATTTCATCGTCACATATTGCCAGAATGCTTCTCAATATATTCAAATTATATTTCCAGGAATATGTTAATTTTTTACAAGCAATCCACTCCACTCCCTCCCACCTTTCGTAGGGAATCATGAGGTTTGTGAATATGTGGCGGTGTATATTTGTTGCAAATGATAAGCAAACTAGAAAAATGATGTATCAGGACATAATCAAAACACATTTAGAAAATAAAACCTTGTGCTTGCGACAAAATTGTAATTCTTTGTTAATCAAATAAAAGTAGAATCTTCAAGATTAGCTATTCTATAAGGGCATTCTGTTAAAAGACCCTGACATAGCGTTACATGCTCTAGCTCTTCTGCAGGTTCTGGCTTGGGGGCCATTGATATTAGTCCCAGTTGCAAGTGAGTCTCTTCTGATTATCTTGGCATGTGCTCTGCTTAGCAATCTTGGGGCATCAATTGCAGAAGTTGCAAAGGATGCTTTCATTGCAGAATATGGTCAGAGAAACGAAATGCATGGTTTGCAGTCCTTCGGATTCATGGCCTCAGCTGCTGGTGGAATTTTAGGCAACTTGCTTGGTGGTTTTTTCTTACGAAAAACTCGACAACCCAAATCCATGTTCCTGTCATTTGCTGCTTTGCTGGCCCTTGAACTTGCAATTACCTTGGCAACAAGAGAGCAATCTTGTGGTTTACCTCAACCACCAAATGCTTCTCAACGAAGCAAGTCAATCTTAAAAAGCATTAGAAAAAAGTACTCTGATCTTATGATGGCGGTGAGAGAATATTTTGCCCTCTTATCTGGGTTGTCGCCTCCATCATGACAGTTCCAGTGCTATCAGGTTCTATATTTTGCTATCAGATGCAGTGTCTAAATCTTGATCCATTAATTATTGGGACGTCAAAGGTGACTGGCCAATTAATGCTTCTTTTCATGACTGTATTGTACGATCGTTTATGGAAAAATCTTCCCATGAGGAAATTAGTTGGCACTGTTCAGATTTTATATGCATCCTCCCTCCTCCTTGACCTTGTACTTGTAAAGCAGTGGAATATTGTACTAGGAATGCCAAATGAGGTATATGCTCTTTGCTTTTCGGGAATAGCTGAAATTACTGCACAATTTAAGCTTTTGCCATTCACCGTGCTCTTTGCAAGTTTACGAAGTTTATATTTGAGTTCGAGTTTGATATTTTGAATTTGAACCTAAATATGAGGTTTATATTTTAGTTCGAACTTAATATTTAGAATTCGAATCGAGTCCTTATCAAGCCGAATTCAAACATATTAGATAAAAATTCAATTTGTTTACACCCATACTTCCCACTATTGGTGATTTCAATTCAATTAACCATTTAAATTTATTTAATAATTTAATTATTTTAAAATATTTAATAAGTGTTATGAATTTTGGAATCTCCATTAATTAGTGGAGGCTCCACTAATTATGGATTTATGTGAATTATTAGAAGATTTTTATGGATGTCCACCATTTAATGGAGACACCACTAATTGAGATTAGTTGAATATGATGTATGCCATGATGTATTCCACTAATTAGAGCTCTATAAATAGAGCTATTCTCTAAGCTTGTAATACACCATTATTTTGTGAAAGAAATATTAGAGAAAATTGTAAGAGAAAAGAAAGAGAAAAATTCTTGTGCAAAGAATAGTTAGAATTTTCTTAGTGTGTAGTGTGTAGATTTTATTCTAACACTACCCTAATTTTATAACACGTTATCAGCACGAGACTCTACCGAAGTACTGAAGGTTATAATCACGGTGGTACTATTGAAGTGTTCTTGAACAAAAGAGGAAGGTAAGTACTTTTTCTATTTGATTTTGTATCTACATGGCAAATCTTACCAAACTCGAGTTCGCGACTCTTGATATTACTGGGAAAAACTATTTATCTTGGATACTAGATGCTGAAATGTATTTAGTCGCAATGGGTCTGGAAGATACCATTGTAGAAGGAAATCCATCATTATCACAAAATAATGCTAAAGCTATGATTTTTCTCCGTCATCATCTTCATGATGACTTAAAGGTTGAATACCTTACCGTGAAAAATTCACTTATTTTGTGGACTAATTTGAAAGAAAGGTTCGATCACCAGAAGATGGTCGTCCTTCCAAAGGCACGGTATGACTGGATACATTTGCGATTACAAGATTTTAAATCTGTTAGTGAGTATAATTCTGCTATTTTTAAAATTAGCTCGCAACTAAAACTGTGTGGAGAAAATATTACTGATGAGGATATGTTAGAAAAAACTTTTTCTACTTTTCATGCCTCGAATGTGCTCCTGCGACGACAATATCGAGAAAAGGGATTCAAGAAATATGCGAGAATTGATATCTTGTCTTCTCGTAGGTGAGCAAAATAATGAGTTATTAATGAAAAATCATGAAACTCGACCAACAGGTTCTACTCCATTCCCGGAAGTGAATGATGTTAGAACTCGTAATTTTGGCCCTGGAATAGGTCGTGGTCATGGTCGTAGTCGTGGATATGGCCGTGGCCGTGGACATATATATAGTCGTGATAAAAATATTCATTATGATCGCAACAGTCAAAATAAAGTTACGAGAAATAATGACAACCACCAGAAGTGGCCAAAAACTAACGTGAAAGGAAAAGGAAATGATGTTCCTAAAAATTATGAAGATAAATGTTATCATTTGTGGTATAAAAGGTCATTAGTCTCGTACACTAGTCGTGCGCAAAACACCTTGTTGATCTGTATCAGGCGTCTATTGAGAAGAAAGGCAAAAATGTTGAAACAAATTTTACTCTACAACATTCTCTTCATGATAATAATGATATCAACCTTGACGATGTTGATGTAACTCATTTAGACGTGGCTGATTTCTTTGAGCATCCTGAAGGAAGAATTGAGTATTTAATTGGTGATGGAAGTGTTCAAAATAATTAAAAGTTTACTTTTATATTTTATTTTTTATTTTTTTGGCATTATAATAGTACTTATCGTTTAAGGTTTTTATTATTTGAGTATTTACATTTATAAATGTTTTGTTATGCCTAGATGGCTATTATTCCGCTTACTGGATACAGTGGATACACAAATGGCATTGAAGATATATGCCTAATTGATAGTGGTACAACACACACCATATTGAAAGATAAAAAATATTTCTCTTACCTGCAGATGGGAGAAACAAATGTTAATACTATAGGTGGTAGTGTAAAGTTGATTGAAGGCTACGGAAGAGCTAATATTGTATTACCGGAGGAACAAATGTTGTTATTCCTAAAGCGTTATTTTCTTCAAAATCTCGAAGAAATTTATTAAGCTTTAAAGATATTCGCGAAATGGATATCACATTGAAACAATGGAAGAAAATAGTTTTGAGTATCTCTGTATTACTCAAATAATGTCGGGTAAGAAATCTTTATTAGAAAAGCTACCATCTCTTTCTTCGGCCTATATAGCACAAAAATCCATGCAATTGAAATGCATCATTCGATAAATCAGAAATTTACTGATCTGTTACATTTATCATTTGGCATGACCGTTTGGGTCATCCGGGAGCTATTATGATGCGAAGAATAATTGAAAATACGCATGGTCATCCTTTGAAAAGTCAAAGGATTTTGACATACGATAAATTTTCATGTCTTGCATGTTCTCAAGGGAAATTGATTATTAAACCATCTCCAACAAAAGTGGAGTTTGAGTCTTCGAGTATTTTTAGAAAGAATTCATGGTGATATATGTGGACCAATTAATCCACCATGTGGGCAATTCGAGATACTTTATGATTTTAATTGATGCATCGACCCGATGGTCGCATGTTAGTTTATTATCAACTCGCAACTCTGGCGTTCGCGAGATTGCTTGCCCAAATAATTCGCTTAAGAGCGCAATTTCCAGATTATCCGATCAAAAGGATCCGTCTAGATAATCTTTGGAGAATATTCCTCCCAAGCTTTTGATGCTTATTGCACTGTCAATTGGCATTACTATTGAACATCCAGTAGCTCATGTTCATACTCGAGAATGGTCTAGTTGAATCATTCATTAAACGGTTACAATTAATTGCTAGACCGTTATTAATGAGAACAAATCTCCCGACAAGCTGCGCAGGGACATGCTATTTTGCATGCTTGCAGCACTTGTACGCCTAAGGCCAACAAGTTATCACAAATTTTCTCCCTTACAATTGGCTTTTGGTTCGGAGCCAAATATAGCTCATTTAAGAATTTTTGGGTGTCTTGTATATGTTCCAATTGCACCAAACCAACGTACAAAGATGGGTCCTCAAAGAAGAAAGGGGATCTACGTTGGATATGATTCTCCCTCTATTATCGGGTATGTTGAACCCTTGACAGGAGATGTATTCACAGCAAGATTTGCTGATTGTCATTTTGATGAATCATTATTCCCTAAATTAGGGGAGAACCAAAACGAGCATAAAAATGATCTTGCTTGGACAACATCATTAAATTATCTTGATCCGCGCACAAGCGCATGTGAACTTGAAGTTCAAAAGATAATTCATTTGCAAAGCATTGCAAATCAAATGCCGAGACGCTTTTGTTGACTCCGGAAGAATTACAAAATCGCATATTCCAGCTATAAATGCTCCTATTCGAATTGAAGTTCCAGTGAGAACAAAATATTATACCTATAGCTGCTGAGTCAAAAACACGCCGGAAGCGTGGCCGACCTCTTGGTTCTAAAGATAAAAATCCTCGAAAGAAAAGAGGATTAAATGATCCGAGAAGATCATATTGAAGAAAAGAATGATAAAGACCAAGAGAGAAGCGATGACAAAGAACCGAGAAGTTGATGAAATTAACATTGAAATTTCTATCAATTATACCACTTCCGATAGAAGTTGGAATCGGATAGAAACTGTTATTGATAATATATTTGCATACAATATATCTCTTGATGTTACACGGGATAATGATGATCCTGAACCAATATCGATTGATGAATGTCGGCATAGAAAAGATTGGCTGCAATGGAAAGATGCGATTCAATCGGAGTTAAATGCAACTGACAAAACGTGAAGTCTTCGGACCTACGGTCCGAACACCGGAAGGTGTAAAACCTGTTGGCTACAAATGGATATTTGTGCGAAAGCGCAATGAAAAGAGTGAAATCATTCGATATAAAGCGCGATTAGTAGCCCAAGGTTTTTCACAAAGACCAGGTATTGATTATGATGAAACTTATTTTCCTATTGTTGATGCTATTACACTTCAATATCTTATCAGTTTGGCAGTATATGAAAAGATATATATGCGCCTATTAGATGTTGTCACTGCTTACTTGTATGAAAATTTAGAAAATGATGTTTACATGAAAATCCCCGAAGGATTTCATATGCCTGAAGCATATAAACATTATCCTCGTGAAAATTACTCCATCAAGTTGCAGAAATCATTATATGGCACTGAAGCAATACGGGCGCATGTGATTCACACGTCTTAGTGAATATTTATTGAAAGCGGGATTTAAAAATGACCAGGTATGTCCATGTGTTTTTATTAAGAAATCTGGTTCTAAATTTGTGATATTAGCTATATATGTTGATGATATTAATCTTATTGGAACTCCTGAAGAGCTCCAAGAAACAATTGATTATTTAAAAAGAGAATTCGAAATCAAGGATTTTGGTAAAACCAAATTTTGCCTTGGTTTACAAATTGAACATCTGGAGAGTGGAACATTTATTCATCAATCAACATATACTGACAAAAGTGCTAAAAGATTTTACATGGACAAAGCACATCCATTGAGTATTCCAATGATCGTCCGATCATTAAATGTGGATAAAGATCCTTTCCGACCTCAAGAAAATGATGAAGAACTCCTTGGTCCTGAAGTACCATATCTCAGTGCAATTGGTGCATTGATGTATCTTGCTAATAATACACGACCTGATATTGCTTTTGATGTCAATTTATTAGCAAGATTTAGTTCTTCACCAACACGACGACATTGGAATGAAATTAAACAAGTCCTTCGATATCTCCAAGGTACAATTGATCTCGGATTATTTTATTCAAATAAAATCAGTCCAACATTGATAGGTTATGCAGATGCTGGTTATTTATCTGATCCACATAAAGTACGTTCTCAAACGGGCTATCTATTTACATGTGGAAATACTACTATATCATGGCATTCTACGAAACAATCTATAGCAGCTACTTCTTCAAATCATGCTGAAATTATAGCCATTCATGAAGCAAGCCGAGAATGTGTATGGCTAAGATCCATGATTCATTATATCCGAGAAAGTTGTGGATTATCATCAATCAAAGATATTCCAACTCTCCTCTTTATGAAGACAATACAGCTTGCATAACTCAATTACGAGGAGGATATATTAAAGGAGATCGGACAAAACATATTTCACCAAAATTCTTCTTTATTCATGAACTTAAGAAGAAATGTGAAATTGGTGTGTTACAAATTCGGTCATGTGATAACCTCGCAGATATTTCACGATGACTTTACCGACTGCAACATTTGAGAAGTTGAGATATAAAATCGGTATGCGTCGGTTTAAAGATTTAAATGAATCATCTCATCAGGGGGAGTAATAAACAAATATATGGAATAGTGTACTCTTTTTCCTTCACTAGATTTTTTTTCCCACTGGGTTTTTATCTAATAAGGTTTTAACGAGGCATATTCTTTATGTAATGGATGGACATCCAAGGGATAGTGTTATGAATTTTGGAATCTCCATTAATTAGTGGAGGCTCCACTAATTATGGATTTATGTGAATTATTAGAAGATTTTTATGGATGTCCACCATTTAGTGGAGACACCACTAATTGAGATTAGTTGAAGATGATGTATGCCATGATGTATTCCACTAATTAGAGCTCTATAAATAGAGTTATTCTCTAAGCTTGTAATACACCATTATTTTGTGAAAGAAAGATTAGTGAAAGAAAGATTAGAGAAAGTTGTAAGAGAAAAGAAAGAGAAAAATTCTTGTGTAAAGAATAGTTAGAATTTTCTTAGTGTGTAGTGTGTAGATTTTATTCTAACACTACCCTAATTTTATAACAACAAGATATTTTTATTATCAAAGTATTCAATAAAAATTTTTATTATCATTTAATTGAATAAATATATTGAGATTTTCTTCTAAATTTTAAATAAAATAAATATTATTAAATTTTAAATTTTGAATATATTATAAATTATTATTATTATATAATTAATTTAATCTTTAAATTCCAACTTCATATTTTAGTTTTCAAATTTTAATATTAAAATTAAACTATATATATATATATATATACACACACACACACACACACACACACACACACACACACACACACACACACACACACATATATATATATATATATATATATATATATATATATATATATATACGTAGAGATTAGCTTGAGCTCAAATATACCTGAATCACCTTGAATTATGTAATTAAGTCTTGGAATAAATGGCTTCCAAACTACCCATTGAATAACTTGCCTTATCTTTTTTTTTTTAAATCAAAATGTTAAATTGAATATTGATCAAAAGAGAATGTACAAAGTTAGTAAACCAACATGTCTCTCTCTTCTTTCTTTCTCTAGCCATTCTCTCTGCCCTATTCATCGTCTTCTCCCTTATTAGCGTTCCTTTGGCCAGATTTGGGCTCTGGCATATGCTAGCGCTCAATTCTTGGCCAAATCTCTTTTCTTCCCTTGTCTTTGTGATGATCGCACCCCTCATTTTGTTTTTAAATCACAAAAATCCTCTTCTTTGATTTACTTGGTCAAGATCCAACACTCACTGATGAGTTTTTTCTCCATTCCTACTTCATGGTATTCATCTTTTACCCAACGTTAGTTTGGGTCCAATATCCACTACTCATCTCTTTCCCAAGCTACTTTCAAGACTCCCGCTATGTCCAAAGTCTTTCAGGTTGCTACTCATATATTTAGATGGGTTTGGATTTCTCATACCTTTATTGTTGAGGATGGCAATCAAAAAACTTAAAAGTAGATTTTCATGTGTTTTGGCTTCCTTTTTGTTTCTTTTAGTATGCCTATCAAAATGTGATTTTTTTCTATTTTTGGAGGTATATACTATTTGTGTAACTTGTTCTTCTTTCTTCTTCTATGTAACTTATTTTTCGTTTTTTTTAATGAATGAATGATCTTATTTAGGGGAGAGATGAAAAAAAAAAAAAATAGAGTAGAGGAATCTAGAGTAAAAAAGAGAAACTACGAACATATTGTTATGAAATTTTGGTAGTGTTAGAATAAAATCTACACAATAAGAAATCTCTAACTATTATTTGCACAAGAATTTTTTCAAACTTCTCTCTTTCTTTTCTCTCACAATTTTCTCTAACAATTCTTTCATAAAATGATGATCTCTCAAGTTTGGAGAATAGCTCTATTTATAGAGCTCTTATTAGTGGAATTCATCATTTTCCACTAATTTAGTAGTGTCTCCATTAACTCTTAATGGTGGACATTCATATCCACTAATGAAATTAATAGAGTTTCCACTAATTCACTAATAATTCACAACACTCCCCCTTGGATGTCCATTATATAAAGAATATGCCTTATTAAAACCTTACTAAATAAAAAGCAAGTGAAAAAAAAAATCTAGTGAAGGAAAAAAAGTACACTATTCTATATATCTATTTATTACTCCCCCTGATGAGATGATCCCTTTAAATCTTTGAACTGACGCATACCGATTTTATATCTCAACTTCTCAAATGTTGCAGTCGGTAAAGTCTTTGTGAAAATATCTGTGAGGTTGTCATATGATCAAATTTGTAGCACATCAATTTCACTTTTCTTCTGGAGTTCATGAGTAAAGAAGAATTTTGGTGAAATATGTTTTGTCCGATCTCCTTTAATATACCCTTCTCGTAATTGAGCTATGCAAACTGCATTGTCTTCATAAAGAGGAGTTGGAATATCTCTTATCGACGATAATCCACAACTTTCTCGAATATAATGAATCACTGATCTTAACCATACACATTCTCGACTTGCTTCATGAATGGCTATAATTTCAGCATGATTTGAAGAAGTAGCTTCTATAGATTGTTTTGTAGAATGCCATGATATAGTAGTATTTCCACATGTAAATAGATAGCCCGTTTGAGAACGTACTTTATGTGGATCAGATAAATAGTCAACATCTGCATAACCTATCAATGTTGGGCTGGTTTTATTTGAATAAAATAATCCAAGATCAATTGTACCTTGGAGATATCGAAGGACTTGTTTAATTCCATTCCAATGTCATCGTGTTGGTGATGAACTAAATCTTGCTAATAATTTGACAGCAAAAGCAATATCAGGTCGTGTATTATTAGCAAGATACATCATTGCACCAATTGCACTGAGATATGGTACTTCAGGACCAATAAGTTCTTCATCATCTTCTTTAGGTCGGAAATGATCTTTATTCACATCTAATGACTAGACGATTATTAGAATACTCAATGGATGTGCTTTGTCCATGTAAAATCTTTTTAGAACTTTTGTTGTATATGTTGATTGATGAATAAATATTCCACTTTCAAGATGTGCAATTTGTAAACCAAGGCAAAATTTAGTTTTACCAAAATCCTTGATTTCGAATTCTCTTTTTAAATAATCACTTGTTTCTTGGAGCTCTTCAGGAGTTCCAATAAGATTAATATCATCAACATATATAGCTAATATCACAAATTTAGAACCAGATTTCTTAATAAAAATACATGGATATACCTGGTCATTTTTAAATCCCGTTTTCAATAAATATTCACTAAGACGATTGAACCTCAAATGCCTAGATTGCTTCAGGCCATATAATGATTTTTGCAACTTGATGGAGTAATTATCACGAGGATAATGTTGATATGCTTTAGGCATGCGAAATCCTTCGGGGATTTTCATGTAAACATTATTTTCTAAATTTTCATACAAGTAAGCAGTGACAACATCTAATAGAAGCGTATCTATCTTTTCATGTAATGCCAAACTGATAAGATATCAGAGTGTAATAGCATCAATAACAGGAGAATAAGTTTCGTCATAATCAATACCTAATCTTTGTGAAAAACCTTGGGCTACTAACCGTACTTTATATCATACGATTTCATTATTTTCATTGCGCTTTCGCATAAATATCCATTTGTAACCAACAGGTTTTACACCTTCCGGTGTTCAGACTGCAGGTCCGAAGACTTCACGTTTTGTCAGTGCATTTAACTCCGATTAAATCGCATCTTTCCATTGTAGCCAATCTTTTTTATGCCGACATTCATCAATTGATATTGGTTCAGGATCATCATTATCCTGTGTAACATCAAAAGATATATTGTATGCCAACATATTATCAATAATTATTTCTATCCGATTCCAACTTCTACCGGAAGTAGTATAATTGATAGAAATTTCAGTGATACTTTCATCAACTTTTGATTTTTTGTCATTAGTTCTCTCTTGGTCTTTATCATTCTTTTCTTCAATATGATCATCTAGATCATTTAATCCTCTTTTCTTTTGATGATTTTTATCTTTAGAACTAAGAAGTCGACCACGCTTCTAGCATGCTTTTGACTCAATAGCTATAGGTATTATCTTTTATTTTGCTGAAACATCAATTCGAATAAGAGCATTTATAGTTGGAATATACGATTTTATTACTCTTCTAGAGTCAACAAAAGCATCTGACATTTGATTTGCAATGTTTTGGAAATGAATTATCTTTTGAACTTTAAGTTCACATACGCTTGTGCGCGGATCAAGATAATTGAATGATGTTGTCCAAGCACGATCTTTTTTATGTTGTTTATGTTCTCCCCCTAATTTAGGGAATAATGATTCATCAAAATGACAATCAGCAAATCTTGCTGTGAATACATCTCCTATCAGGAGTTCAACATACCTGATAATAGAGGGAGAATCATATCCAATGTATATCCCATTTTTTTCTTTGAAGACCCATCTTTGTACGTTGGTTTGGTACAATTGGAAACATATACAGCACACCCAAAAATTCTTAAATAAGCAATATTTAGTTCTAAACTAAAAGCCAATTGTAAATGAGAGAATTTATGATAACTAGTTGGCCTTATACGTACAAGTGCTGCAACATGTAAAATAGCATGTCCCCAGGCAGATGTTGGGAGATTTGTTTTCATTAATGATGGTCTAGTAATTAATTGTAATCTTTTAATAAAAGATTCAGTAAGACCATTTTATGTATGAACATGAGCTACAGGATGTTCAACATTAATCCCAATTGACATGCAATATGCATCAAAAGCATATGATGAAAATTCACCAGTATTATCCAAACAGATATTTTTAATTTGATGGTCAGAAAACTGTGCTCGTAATTTAATTATTTGAGCAAGTAATCTCGCAAACACCTGGTTGTGAGTAGATAATAAACACACATGTGACCATCGGGATGATGCATCAATTAAGACCATAAAATATTTGAACGGTCCACATGGTGGATGAATAGGTCCACAAATGTCTTCGTGAATCCGTTCAAGAAATGTAGGACTTTCAACTCCTACTTTTACTGGTGATGGTCTAATAATTAATTTTCCTAGGAAATATGCAGTATATGAGAATTTTTTTGATGTCAATATCTTTTTATTTTTTAAGGGATGATCATGTGTATTTTCAATTATTCTTCTCATCATGGTAGATCTCAGATGACCCAACCGATCATGCAAAATGCTAAAAGTAGTAGAATCAGTAAACTTCTGATTTACTAGATGATGAATTTCACTTGTACATATTTTTGCAAAATATAGGCCAGTAGAAAAAGACGGCAATTTTTCTAATACAGATTTCTTACCCAAATTAATTTGAGTAATATAAAGATGTTCAATACCATTTTCCTAATTTATTTCAATGTGATACCCATTTCTACGGATATTTTTAAAACTCAATAAATTTCTTCTGGATTTTGAGGAAAATAGTGCTTTATCAATAGTAATTGTTATTCCTTCAGGCAACAAGATACTAGCTCTTCTGAAGCCTTCAATCACATTTGTACTATCGTTTATAGTATAAATATTTATTTCTCCCATTTTAGGGGAGAGAAAAAAAAAAGAGAAAGGGGAGAGAGAGAGAGAAAAAAAAAACAGAGTAGAGGAATCTAGAGTAAAAAAGAGAAACTATGAACATATTGATAGTGTTAGAATAAAATCTACACAATAAGAAATCTCTAACTATTATTTGCATAAGAATTTCTTCAAACTTCTCTCTTTCTTTTCTCTCGCAATTTTTTCTAACAATTCTTTCAAAAATAATAATTTCTCAAGCTTGGAGAATAGCTCTATTTATAGAGCTCTTATTAATGGAATTCATTATTTTCTACTAATATTAGTAGTGTCTCTATTAACTCTTAATGATGGACATTCATATCCACTAATAAAATTAATAGAGTTTTCATTAATTCACTAATAATTCACCGCACATATATCTTAGAATAAAAAAGAGGAATCTACAGTAGAAGGGATTTCAATATTCAAACTTGGTGGCTGATCGATGTTGCTTCATTTCCTTTTCCCCGACTATTCCCTCGAACCGATCTTCATAGACTACAGATTACTACAATAAAAACAAAATAAATTTGGGATAAGAAACCTATATTAAAAAAATTTAATAAAGTTTCACAATTTGAAAATCTAAAAAACTAATGACAAAATAATGAAATTTTAAAATACAACACGTAACAACAAATAAAATATATTATAGTACAATATGAACAGTATTAAAAGTAATTAAAATTATTAGTTAAAATATGGAGTAGCTTGATTGTTATATTTAGTTCTAAAAGCAATAAAAATTATTAACCAATAACTAAATACATTTACTTCAATATCAAAATAGAACAAATAGCACATAAAAATAGAGGGAAAATCTATGAAATTCTCCTCTAGAATACGGAAAAAAGATATCAAAAATTGTTAATCTAAAAAAATAATATAAAAATATAAAAATTTTACAAAGAGTAGGAATAATTATATTAATTGTAAGATTAAAATAATTGTCTAGTATATCGAATTTGTAGCATGTGTAATTGCATATGCATAATAAAACAAATATAAATAATAATTAGGAAAAAAAAAAAACAACAAACAACATTTAAAGCCACCACAAAAAATAATAGAAAAAACGTTGTTAATTTTAAAAAGTTAAAATTAAGATGAATAGTAATTTTACTAATTAAAAACTCTCTCCCATATAATTGCACACGCACTTGTCTAATGCTAATATTAATTAGTAAATAGAAGTGTTATATTTTAACAAGTATTGGTGGTCGGAAATCAATATGTTAATTGTAAGATCGCGTGTTCAACTCTCAAAAAGAGGATTCTTAGCCTTCTAGAGAGCCGATCAACCAGAACTCGTCTAAGTTAGACTGATTTAACTCTATAAGTTAAGTTCCCCTTCTCGAATTTCGAAGATTAAAGTAAACACAAGTTATAAAAGTTAAAGTGCTAATTCCCCTCTCCGCCCATTTGTAAACCAAACAAGTGTCAGAGAAAAACTATAGTTTGCAATTACAGGCCAACTTCGTTTCCTTCACATTACAACTGCAAAATGGAAAATATAGTCTGCGACATGGTGAGCAGAAGCAAGAGAGTCGCAGCCAAAATGGAAATGGTCGTGCATGGATTGCTGAAATAATTCCTCTTTAAGTATGCCCTCCATGTATTCCATCGTTTGCTGCAATGCTCATTCACTTCCTTGAAAATTTTGGCGTAAGAGAACGTTTCAGGACTGAAGACAACATTATTACCAATCTTGTTGAACATCTCGGCAACTGCTTCATCACTACCTAACCAATTATCGATAATCCCCTGATGGCGAAGAACTTCGACATCCTTTGATGAATTTATGAGGCAATCCATAAAGGTTGTGTAGTCGATCACCAGCTTTCTGGAATAACCTAGACTAGACATGTACTGTTCGTAGGCAATGAGGTTTCTGAGGAAAGATTCTGTGTCGTCTTCAATTATCAAACGTGGGATTTCAAGTACCCCATTTTCGAAATCAATATGAAGCCATGATTTACTTTGTTTCGCCTTCCTGAATCCAATCCCGTGTTCTTTTAGTTCAACCACGCTTTTTATGAACTCGAAATTCTTTCCAACCTTCTTCTTTCGCTCCCTTTTGCTAGGCAATGTTTTGAACTGTTGAAAGCAAGTGATCAGTGAAAAATCAGATCTCTTCTGGCCGGGCGAGCTGCTTCGACGTTCTTCTCCTGTTTGCATTCCTCCTACAATTGAAGAACACCAGCGTCGATAAATGAGGTTGAGGAGATGCAAGATGTTTTGCTCTGGACCTATTTTGTCAGAAGACCCAGTAGACTCATCACGTACATAAGGATATAGAAGGGATATTGCTAAATGAACCAGGTCAGCTTCTTGGTCTGGGTTCTTGGTAATCTCAAACAATATTTGCAGAATAAAAAATGGAAGCTGATTATCAAATAGAAGGAAGTCTCTTAGTAAGACACCCCCGAACCACTGCATTGAGAAAATGGGGTCGTCCAAAAGACGTTTTTGCAGTAACTCAATAATAAAGCAACCATCGAGAAGCATCATTTCCACGAAATCATCTTGACTCAAGTTGATTTGATCGGCATAACAGTCTCGAGCTTCTTTTTCAACTTCCATTAAGGCTGTAATATATCTATCGGCGCTTGACTCCCTCTGTCGCTCAAGAAGCCGTTGCAAGTTTTTGAGCTTATACTCTTCCATCTTCAGCAAGTTGCTTTTACCATGGTGATGGGGTCCAATAGAGATCATTTGTGGTTCATAGGCCCCTTCATTCTCCTTCCGTAGTATTGGATCAACTCTAAATATGAAGGGACTACTTGTTGTTTTTGCCAGGCCAGCAAGCTTTTTACCAATTTGTTTCGCAATTCGATTAGATCCCTCTTCAGACATCTTCTTGAAGTATTGCAACAATAAAAAACCTGCTTAAAAATGGTTAGACTGTAAGTGCCAGCCAAAGTATATATAAGAAAATTCTAGCGTGATTCTGCTTATATCTTCTGAGAATCTATGATTAAACATGACGAGCATATAAAGTTTTCAAAACGAGGAAAAGGGCACAAAAACATTCGTCAATACATAGTTAATTATGTCCCTTCTGACCAGTATGATGAACGGTACCAAGTGGAGTAGTTAGGAGTGCTAATCAGTGAAGAAAAGAAAACAGATTTCTTCATTCTTTGATAACTAACAAGCAAGGGAATTAAACAAGATGGAAATGAACTCTAAAAGTACAGGATATAACACAATTGAAACGAACTGAAAAAAAAAATGATTAGAATAAAAATACAAGATGCTTAGTGCTAAGTTATATTAAAATTAAACTAACGTTCTTTTTTTTTATTATTATTAGCTCGAACTCAAACATAGCTTGAATTAGCTTGAATTATGTAATAAGTCTCACAATAAATGCTTTCCAAACTACCCATTCAATAACTTGCCTTACCTTCAATTATTGGTGGTGTTCAAACACATTCAAATGTATGGACTCTGTTGATGTTTGATGTATTCTCCCCGAGATATAAGTTAGAAAGGTTAATTTAAAAAAAAAAAAAAAAAAAAACTTTACTCTATCCCAAATCTCAATTTATCCTCCCTTCAAAAAACTATCCGATGTAACCCCTTCGATTGGAGCCCATCTAAGGACTCGTTTGATAAAACTGAAAATATTTAATTTTTGAATGCTGAAAATTGAAATCTAAAGACCGAATTTGACTGACATTTGAATTAATTATAATTCATTTTTATATTATATTTTATTATAATTTAGATTAAATATAAATAAATATTAATAATTAGATGGGTATTTAATATATTTAGACTCTATAATTTTCAATTCACTGAAAATTTATAATAGAATTTTAATACGTCTTAATAATAAAAGTCTGTTATCAAATATACTTAATTAATTAAATATTTAATATTAGTCGTTATCAAACGCATTTAATAACATAAATACTTAATTCATTCAGTTTTAAGTGCTGAATTAAGTTATCAAACATGCCTTGAATCATTTACGCGGTCACAAATGAATGATATAAAATGACTGAAATGCCCTCAACTTATCAACTTTCTACCTTTATTTTTACCTATATATATATACAAACAAGTTGAGACTGCTGCGCAGGGAAGAAGTTGGGGATTGCTGCATCTTCCTAACTATCTTCTTCATGATCTCGAATACTTTCATTCTGCTTCATTCCCAGCATTTGGAATTATCCTCAACTTCATCTCCATCGGATAAAAAATCTCAGATCCTCAACTCCATCTCCATTGGATCACAAATCTCATACCAGGTTTACAGAAAACATCCCATTAAAAATCCAATATTTGGCACTGGAAAATAGAGTAGAAAACCTCTTTTGCTCTTCAATATTTTTCCTCGTGTATCGGAATTTCTTTAATTAATTATGAGTTTTCACATCTAGGTATCTCCCTATTTGTTTGTTTTGTGGATGGGTTTTGCCTCAAAGTTTTTTGTGGTAATGTTTAATTGGTGTTCTTGAGAAGATTGAGAGGACTAGGGAGGAGTAGATGAAGAATAAAAGGAAGAGGGGGAACGAAGATATGGCGCAACAGAGACACGAGGGGTGAAATCGAGGCAGAGTTAAGAGGAAAGAAGAAGAGGAGGAAGAGGATAGAAAAAGAATAGGAAGAGGTGGAATCGCAGGAGGGAAGTATAGGGGAAAAGAAGAAGAAAATGGTGCCAGCATGCAGCAGCGTGGGTTGAGAGAGGAAGAAGAAAAAAAAAAAAGAAAAAGCAGTAGTCATGAGCGAGGGAGACGGTGGATTGGACGGAGGGGTCAACGGTGGGGGAAGACGAAGTAGTGGCAAGAGGGGCGAGCAAGGAGGAAAAAGGCAAGGGCGACGGCGGCGGACGGAAAGAAAGAAGATGGAAGTGGTGGCTAGGGTTAGGGTTTTTGAGTGGCAGATATTTTGAGTTTTGGTTTAGAGAAGATAAAAAGGGTAGGGTTAGTATTTCATATAAATCATTAAAGTTTTAATTTTTTTTTTTAGCTGTTAAATTGATACCGGAGTCAGAAAGAAAGGGGACATTATGGTTTTTAAAAGGGGAAAATTTGAGATTTAGGGTAGAGTATAGGGTGCTTTTTTCAATTAACCCAAGTGATAAACATTTGTAAGAGAATGATTAACTTTTACCCTTGTGATGAACAAAGCTCAGATATCAATAGGCAAAATTTCAATCAACATGTAAATGAACTCAAAAATTCTTACTGCTAATGAAAATTCCACGAAGTGCAAGCAACTCCAACATTCAATATTATAAAAAATTAGAATATTTGCTTATATTTATCATACATCTTTTTTATATGGTATGCATATATATAACAAGTCAAGAAAAACCTAAAACTCTCTCGCCTCTATTATATTTATGTATATAATAAGTCAAGAAAAACCTAAAACACTCTTACCTCAGATCTTTGGAGGTCCAAAATCTTCAGTGGATTTGGCAGGGGAAACCTGAGAATCCCAGTGTAAAGATAGGTATAGCTAAGGAGAGAGTATGGCTTTGATGCACGGGAGAGATTGACTTTGAGCACGAAGACTTCTTTTCTTTTTTATTAAGACTTCGAGCTAATCTACAGGCTTTAAAGGCAGTTCTCAGTGACAAATGGTTTAAAGGTGCGAAGATCTATAAATACTAGGTTTGTAGAATATATGCGTGGGATTGATACTGCGAACAAATGGAACCAGAATGAATCCTAAATAAAGGGTCTCTGCTAAGCATCTGATATTATTTGTAGCAACACTTTGAAGTTTTGCTTTTTCATTTTTTTCGAGCATTTAGAATCTGAATTAGGGGCAAAAGTTGTCCACATTTTCACTACTATTCAGCTTTAATGACCTGCGAAGCATCAGATGCACCAAAAGCTAACAGCTTTTCTTCTTTAATTCTGTGTCGTCGAGTGAAAAAACCAAGCCATTATTCCTCAATATCTTGGAGAGAAATTAGCATATTTGATCCTTAAACTTTTGGATTTATAATGTTTTCATACGATTTTTTTCTGCCGTTATGAAAAATTATAATTTGTTAAGTAATTTATAATTTTTTTTAATATAAACTCCGACTACAAAAAGTCACTCCACGTGATCAACTGATATACTTATTTTTCCTTTAAAAAAAAAATCATGTGCAATAAAATTGACTTCCTCTGACCAGAGCTTATACAAAAAAAGTGAATTGGGAACTACTTGGTAGGTTGTAGTTTCAGCTGCTTCCTTAAGCAATGTCCATACTAAAAGAGTTAAATCAAATGTATGATGAGTTACAACACCTAGGCTTGTACCAACTATGAATTAATATATAATATCTATTTCATTTTTGACCCAAAAACACATGGTTTTTTTTTTAATATATAATATTATATTTTCATTAAAATTTGATTTACTACAAGAAAACTGTGAATTTGCCATGAAAATTTTTTCGTGACAATCAGCGACGGATTTTGCCACGGAACAACAAAATACAAGTAACTTGCGAGGAAAAAAATATCATAGCAAACCCGTGGCTTTTTGCCATAGAATTGCTATGGAAATAGTAGCAAGTAGTGACACAAACATATTCCGCCGCAAATCATTAGCAAAAAAGGCGCCAAAAATTATGCCAAATATTAGCCACTGATTTGCGATGGAAACATTTCTGTGGCAAAATTATGCCAAACATTAGCCACGGAATCACAAAATTACCACTACTTCCGTGGCAATTCTGTGGTAGATTGCCATGGATTTGCCACAGAATTTTTTTCTTTTTTTTTGTTCTAATTTATTAACTATATTAGTTTGTATTAATTTTTATTTCATACATTTTAAATAACAACGACGAAATATTTTATAAGTATATTGATTTATTTATTTTCTGATGCGTTCATTCTTGAAATGGAATTGAAAATAAGATGTATTATTTTTTAGTACTAAAATATATGTTTGTATTAAAATTAAAAATTTTAAAGAAACGATATAATTTTATTTTATTTCAATTGTAAAACCATTGAAAATTGTTGTGAAGAACTATATTATCATTGAGAGTATATAAAAAAGTATGTTACGCAAAATAATGATAAAAAGAAAGGACTAAATTTTTTTTGTGTATTCCGTAACAAGTTCGTGGCTATTTGCCATAGATTTGCCACGGAATCATTTTTTCTTTTTTTGGTTCTAATTTATTAATTATATTGGTTTGTATTAATTTTTATTCCATACATTTTAAATAATAACGACGAAATATTTTGTAAGTATCTTGATTTATTTATTTTCTAATGCGTTCATTCTTGAAGTAGAATTGAAAATAAGATGTATTATTTTTTAGTATCGAAATATACGTTTGTATTAAAATTAAAAATTTTAAAAAAGCGATATAATTTTTTTTTATTTCGACTGTAAAAGTCATTGAAAATTGTTGTGAAGACCTATATTATCATTAAGAATATACAAAAAAGTATGTTACGCAAAGTAGTGATAAAAGGAAAAGGCTAAATTTTTGTTGTGTATTCCGTGGCAAATCCGTGGCTATTTTCCATGGATTTGCGACGGAATCACCAAATTGTCACTAATCTGTGGCAATTCTGTGGCTAATTTTTACGGATCTGCCACGACATTTTTTTATTCTAATTTATTAATTATATTTATTTGTATTAAATTTTGGGCAAATCTTTTATGAAGGACTTGATGGAGCTTCTTAATTCAGTAAGATATTCTATAATTTGTCCTAAAGGCATAGTTGGACCCTTCCCTTGGTAGACACTTCCCCCTTCTGCCAACGCCTGCTCCGCCACCCCATCTCCCTTCCCCCCAACCCGCGCGCCACTCCCCGCAACCCAGCCCTCGCGCCCACCTCCACCCCCCATCCGCAACCCCTTCCCCCTTCCCCACAGCCCGCACGCCACTTCTTGCAACCCCCACCCCCCCGTGAGCCCCCTTCCCCCGCAGACCCTTCCCTCTTCTGCCGACCCCCGCCCCCCCCACCTCCCGCTACGCCTTCTCCCTTCCCCCCAGCCCGCACGCCACTCCCCGCAACCCCCCTCCCCGAGCCAGCCTCTGCCCCCTCCTCTATAGACCCTTCCCCCTTCTACCGACCCTAGCCGCGCCATTCCCCCCACCCTGCGAGCCCCTTCCCGCCTCCTCCCTCCTCCCGCCACAGACCTTTCCCCATCTCTGCCGCTGCCGAGCTCCTTTGATGCCGCTGAGTAAGTGATTGAATGAAGAATATTTGGAATGCATTTCTATATTTAGGATTAGTCTTGGGTTCAAATTGGACTTCTATCCATCTGATTTAATTGCCCTTGTATTCTAAGTGTATGAGCTATGACTATCGTCACATTGGTTTTGGATCTGTATATACATGTGAATATGGTTTGTGTTTCTAGAAAGATTTCACAAAGATACCTGTGTACATATTTCTAATAGATTTCACACACATTGTGGCCTCTATTAACCTAGTGTTAAAATGCTAACTGGATGCATGATTAATTTGGTCATAATATGTGTAACTTGAATCTGGTTTCAAGAATATCTCCCAAAATCTTTTGTCTAGGCAGAGTTCTCTCGTAGACAATTTGAAGCAAGTATTGTCCCTGTGAATTTCTTCAGAGCATTTCTACATGAAATTCAAATAGTTAAACAAGCTTAGTATTGATTACTGTTAATGGAACTCAAATATTTAGTCATTGCAATATTTTATTTAATCTTCATATTTTCAAGGGTTAAGCAAAGAATTTAATTCTTGTAATTATAAAATAAAAGTTAAATAGCTATTCAGTGCAATAGCTCTCTAACGGGTAATTAGTGGATTCAGTCTCAAAATACTATTGAAGTATCATTTTGGTCCTTAAATATTTTTTTGATCTATTTTCGTAATTTTTTATGAGAGTTTTTGGCTTGTTCCTGAGTATACTCTTATCAATTTAGAGAGTACCAAAATAGTTTTTGAGTATGTTTTTTTTCGGAGAGACAATTTGCAAGTGAAATGTGCAAGGGGTGAAATAAGGAGAAACGGGCAAGGGAATAATGACCTGTGTCTTAATTTTCGCTTTATGAAAAGATGAAAGAGAGCAATTATTTCCAACTTTCATTTCAACAAGTATATCCTTTTATCTAAGATATATTTAAAGGGAAGTAAGCTATACAGAAACTAACGCTATCCAGTGGAGGAAGCAAAACGGTGATAAGACTTGGAGAACAGCTAGACCGTGTTACAAATAGGGAATTTAGGGTGTAAACATCCAAAGAAAGGTGAGTCCCCTTTGCTCATCAATAAGGATTTTCGTGCTAGAATTTCCAGCATGGGTTAAACTTGGACACGAGTTCCACTTTTAAAAAAGACAGCTTTATTTTGCATAAGGGTTTTCTTCAGCTACACAAAAATGGATTTGCGGCTTTCGTCCTTTTTATGAGAGTTCAATGTTTTTCTTCAATTGTTGAATATCCATGATTGTTCTGTACGTACATGTGAGTGCCTTGTTTTCATTTTCAAGAATTCTCAGTGTGTGTAGTTGTTATAAGACTATGAAATAGTCACCAAGAAGAAAAATAGAGACTAACCAAAAGGATTTCAATATGATGATCATGGATATATTAAAGAAAAATAGAGATGGAGGAAATTGAGAAAAGAGATAGAAATTATACTGATTGCTCAAGTGTGTTAAGAAACACTAATTCTGATCACCTTTAGGCATTTTTCATGATCAATTTGGTCATAATATGTGTAACACACTACCAAAAAAAAAAACACTATTTGCGACGGCCAAATCCGTAGCAATTCCGTCGCAAATCAAGTGTTGCGACGGATTTGCGATGGATTAGGCCGTTGCAAATAAGAGCGTCGCTATTTGCGACGGAAAACTAATTCCGTCGCAAATAGCGACACATTTGCGATGGCCAAATCTCTGGTCAACCAAATTACATTTTGCTACAAATTTGTGACGGATTATAGAAGCCGTCACAAATCCGTATCAAGTTGCTACGGATTTGCGACGGAATAATTGGAAAAAAATAAAACGTGGAAAAAAAATCCGTCGCAAATCCGTAGCAAATTGCTACGGATTTGCTACGGAATAATTGTAATTTCAAAAAAATTAAAAAATCCGTAACAAATTGCTACGGATTTGCTACGGAAAAATATAAATTTCAAGAATTAAAAAAAAACCCGTCGCAAATCCGTAGAAAATTGCTACGGAAAAATATGAATTTAAAGAATTAAAAAAAATCCGTAGCAATTT
The DNA here is from genome assembly GCA_026120185.1 of Voacanga thouarsii. Lineage (NCBI taxonomy): Eukaryota > Viridiplantae > Streptophyta > Magnoliopsida > Gentianales > Apocynaceae > Voacanga > Voacanga thouarsii. The sequence continues at coordinate 1,374,436 of JANUWF010001438.1, read as the reverse complement.
GCTACGGATTTGCTACGGAAAAATTATAATTTCAAAAAAATTAAAAAATCCGTAGCAAATTGCTACAGATTTGCTACGGAAAAATATGAATTTCAAGAATTAAAAAAAATCCGTAGCAAATTGCTACGGATTCAAGAATTAAAAAAATCCGTAGCAATTTACTACGGATTTGCTACGGAAAAATTACAATTTCAAAAAAATTAAAAAATTCGTAGCAAATCCGTAGCAATTTGCTATGAAAAAATATGAATTTCAAGAATTAAAAAAAATCCGTAGCAAGTTGCTACGGATTTGCTACAGAAAAATTACAATTTCAAGAATTAAAAAAATCCGTAGCAAATCTGTAGCAATTTGCTATGGATTTGCTACGGAAAAATTACAATTTCAAAAAAAATTAAAAAAATCCGTAGCAATTTGCTACGGATTTGCTACGGATTAATTCCAATTTCAAAGAATTAAAAAAAAAATTCGTCGCAAATCCATAGAAAAAAATATGAATTTCAAGAATTAAAAAAATCCGTAGCAAATCCGTAGCAATTTGCTATGGATTAATTCCAATTTCAAAGAATTAAAAAAATCCGACGCAAATCCGTAGCAAATTGCTATGGATTTGCTGCGGATTAATTGTAATTTCAAAACAAAATTAAAAAAAAAATCCGTCGCAAATCCGTAGCAACTTGTGACAAATATTTGTCAAAATTAATTTTAAATAAATTAATTTTAGAAAACCTATGACAAATATTTAAACAATTTTTCTCATAAATATCAAATCTGTAATGTGAAACTAATAAAACAAATAAAATTTCGAAACCAATAATAAATTGTATACCAAATCATAAAGTAAAACTACAATAATCCAAATATGTGTATACACATAAGTATCACAATAGATAAATAATGTTCAAAATACAATCTTGTAGCTAAAGGATTTGGAGCACTAGCTGAAGGAGGAGCGGGAGGACCATCAAACCCAGTACTAGGACCGGGGTGATGATCAGGTGGGGAAACAAATAAATCATCGTCCTCGTCCTCGTCCTCATCCATGTCCTCATCCTCAAATACTGAAGATAGCTGTGGCATAACAACCCCCATCTTCTCGGACATAACTGCCATCCAAGAAGTGATTCCCGCAACTTTATGTTCAAAATTCTTCTTAATCCTATTCTCACGGCGCTTGTACTTGTCCTCGCAACTCCTCTCTCGACGCCTCCATCGATCCTCAACCTCCTGAATCCTCTGCTGAACCCTAGTCTCAACTATCTGGTCAACATCTACAGGAGTGGATGAAGATGATCCTAATAAATGAGACGCATGCATCTGCTCCCTAATGCGAGTAGCCTCTGATCCCAACCCGTAGACACGACCCCTGTTGAATCCGCCAGCTGCCTCAATGATAATGGCCTTGTCATTTGGCATAGCAACAGAGTCGACAGACCTGCTATACTCCATTTGAGAGTAGCGCTCCTTGGTGACATTTGCCGTCTCCTGAAATAACGTGAGTTTATAAAAATTAAAAGAAGACCTATTACAATAAGTAATGTAACAATAAATTATTTTTACCAATATCTTCTGCGGACGCTCGCCCACAAACTGACCCTGTCTTTCTCCGTTTTGGAACATATGTAGTTTTTTGAACATGTCCAGATAGCTAAATGTGTCCCCTTTATGTATCCTCTGTAGTTTAATTAATAGAAAAGAATATTATTTCGAATGCGAGTGCATGATTCTGACAATTTTGAAATATGCAAAAGTTAATAAAATTGAATTTACCATGCGTTCCTCGTGCTCAATGAAAGAGATGGAACCTCCTGTGTGAGTGACACCTGTACGAGACCAATTTTGCCTTGCAGACTGCAAGATTCATTGATATTTGGGATCCAACCAATGTTTGTTCATTTCTGACCAATGAGTTGGATCAATCCAATTTGGACATGAATTAGCGGGCGTGCTCTTTCGGGTCTTCGACAAAGTATCGAAAAACCTTTTTGCACACTTTCTTTCCCAATTTTTCCGTATCTGGGGACCATGCTCGGGAGCCCAATGAAATAACTTCTGCAAATATAGTAAACCATCACCGTTAAAGTTTAAATTAACAGTTTAAAGTAAATTTGTTAGCAAATACAACGAATGACACCTGAGCATATAAGCTTCAATAACATATACATGAGATTAAAATTGTAAGAAAGTAAAAGAAACATACTCCCCACTCCTCGAACCACATGTCCCGAACGTGTATCGGGACATGTGAGTATGTAGCGTACAAACCATTGAATTGTTTCTTGAATATGCCTTGAATCTCTCTCACACATTTATTTGAACCAGCAAACCTATTTTGTATAACCAGAAAGGAAAGTAATACGATTATTAAATAAGATATGCTGAATTGGAAATCAATCAATAATTATGAATTACACACCCTTCTCCTCAAGGAATAATCATAGGTCGGCCGTCTGTCGCCTGTGATCCAATATGGTGTGATGCAGAAGTAGGAGCGTCTGCTGGAGAAGAACCTCTTGATTGTGAAGGTGAACCAGAAATCGATCGTGGTACGGAGAGGCGCCGTGCATGTGATGTTGATGTGGTGTCAGGAGGATGGGTATGTTGGCCTGTTCCAGCATCTCCAGAAGACTGTCCATCGCCAGACATCCTAATTTTGAAATAAATTTAATTAAATTTCAAACATATTTGTAATATATATGTAGAACAAGTTATAAACGCAAATTTATAAAATTTTTTGACAGAGTCTCCCCTATAAAATAGTCATTTTCCAGGCATTAATGCTACAAACATATTCTAAGTATCATCAACACATCAAACACACAAAACATTTACAACAAAACCTGTATCCATTGAACACATTCTCCATAACATGAAAATTAACTGCCAATAGATAAACTGGAATGTGTAGAAACTTGGCCATTTATACAACTTGAGAAAGAAAAGGTTTGTTATTTTTATTAACATATTTGCATGATTCTTCCTTTGTCAATGGATCAAAGCCATCAGATAACGAAATGTGTGTTCTTTTATACAGCTTTTATACAGGTTTTATATCCTAACAAAGAAGACATCTACAATAAAAAGTCAATGTCAACAACATCAATTAACTTAAGGGTAATCACCCATTACCCAAGAGGAGTGATCACCCATCACTCACGGGGAATGATCACCCATCATCCACGGGGAGTGATCACCCATCACTCACGGGGATCCAGTCCATATATTAGACAAAAAAATATACATTTGAAAAATCAAAGAACACCTGTTGAGCTGAAAATAGTTAGCATTGACTCATGCTTAACTGTATTTTTTTTTTTTTAAAAGTATACCTGTGTAAAGGCAAAGAACACCTGTGGAAAAGAAAATAATTAGAGTCTCCCATAACACTTAACTGTATTTTTTTTTAAAGAAAAAGGAAGCATACCTATGGAAATGCAAAGAACACCTGTGGAAAAGAAAATAATTAGCATTGACTCGTACTTAACTATATTTAAGCTAATAAAAAGGACAAAAAATGGTATAATAATTGATCATCCAATGAATTAGTAAAACTTGAAACTTTAACATAAATTGTTGATCAACCATATAAGCAATCATCATGAATTATTTAAACTTTACATCACAAACGTATTAGAAATGTACTTTAATCACTCGAGTCATCCTCTGATATATATTCTTCTTCTTCTATCTCTGTTGTGCTATCTGTATTCCAGTTACCTTCGTCTTCGTCTTCATCCTCATCTTCGAGTTCATTTGTATCCCTAAGTAATCATTCTTCTTGAACATCCAACAAATCACTTATGCCCGTTTCATGAGCTAAGGGACCAAGATCAACAACTAAGGAAATACTCATTGCATTGTGAATATGCACCTCTTCTTGGTAAGCTTTATCAATCACAGGTGCATCAATCACATGTCGAGCTTTTACTTTACACACAGCTAACCAGTCGGATCTTGGTCTTTTCCATCCTGGATATGAGGCATAGTACACCTGAGATGCCTGTTGAGCTAATACAAACGGATCATATTTTGGATAGCTCCTCTTGCAATTAATATCAACAATCTTATACTTCTTATGTATTCTAACACCGCAATTTGCTGTTTGATCAAACCAATCACATTTAAAAAGGACAACTTTTTGTGATGGATTACCAAGAAACTCTACTTCAACAATCTCTTTGAGAACCCCATAATAATCACTCACTACTGAGTCCTTTTCACCCCCCTTAACACAAACTCCAGAATTCACTGTTTTCTTTCCTTCGGCGTGTTCGTGGGTGTGAAATCTATAGCCATTTATAATGTACCCAGTATATGTTTTTACTTTTCTCGAAAGTACCCAAGCAAGATTCTTCAAACATATATTTGACACATGGTTTTATGGATCGTTCACCTATAAAGCATATGAAATGTTTAGGTAGGTATACATTAACTAACAACATATGTTCATGTGTAAAGAAATTTAACTGATTAAAGAAGATCATACATAATCTGTAAACCATCCTGCGAACTCATTCTCTATCCTTCTTTCTACATCCAATTCTGAAATGTTTGGGATTGAAGATTGTAAACGAGATGTGAACTCACTGTAGAGAAGAAAATGTCACAATTAGCAATGGATCTTATTTCTAATATCAACCAGAGGGGCAAGCATCTCACCTAATATATGGTTGGACCTCTTCATAGTTAAGTAATATATAATTTCTTGCCACTATGTATTCTTCATAAGAGAGGAATCGAGTTAGAATCTTTCCTAAGATCTTCCCATAAATATTGCATATTGACAACGAAGCTTCATCTACTTCACGCCCGACCACACCTTCATCGTTGCGAGCCATGGATACATGTTTTGTCCGAACATGTGCCTCAAAATAATAGGAGAAGAATGTAGATGTTTTCTCAACAAGATAGGCATTGCAAATTGACCCTTCTACTCATGCCTTGTTTTTTACCTTTAACTTTAAACGAAACAAGAACCTAGCATAATTCAAAGTATGATAATAAGTATTATGCAATGACTACAGCTAGCTGTAGCAAAATTTTGATAATGACAACTACCTCTCAAAAGGATATATCCATCTATATTGTACAAGACCACAAACCCTTGCTTCGTAAGGCAAATGAACCAAGAGATGTTCCATAACATCGAAAAAACCTGGAGGAAAAATCTTTTCTAGCTTACATTGAAGAACTGGTATCTCTTGCTCCAACTTCATCATATGAGATACAGACAATTTAAGAGTACAAATATCTCAAAAAAACATACTTAATTCTGTCAAAGTTCCCCAAACATTAACTAGAAGGAATTCTCTAAGGGCAATCGAAAGTAATCTTTCCATGAAGATATGACAATCATGGCTTTTCATGCCGGACAGCTTCAGTTCATTAAAATCAACACATCTACAAAGATTCAATGCGTATCCATCTGGAAGAGTTAATCCTTTCAACCACTCAAGCAACATTTTCTTTTGTTCTACCGTCAACGTGTAACATACCTTAGGAATTGCTATCCTCCCTTCTCCGACGTTACACACATGTAATTCTGGCCTATTGCAATATACTTCAACGTCACGACGGGCCTTCAGATTGTCTTTAGTCTTGCCTTTCACATCCATAACTGTATTGAAGACATTATCGAACACATTCTTTTCATTATGCATTACGTAAACATTATGACAAACCAAATGCGTTCGTCAATAGGCCAAATCCCAAAAAATACTCCGTTTAGCCCAATTATGACTCACATATCTACCTTCCGATCTCCCAAGTTCTCTTCCCGACTCTGTTATTTTCGAATACTGACAAACACTGCTCCACAAGTCATCCCCAATGGGACGTAGAATAGGTTGGAACATATCAGAGCCCTTATCTCTCTTAAATGATGTTGTATCCCGTCGAAATGGGTGATCCATGGGTAAGAAGCGACGGTGGTAGTCAAACCATGAGTGTTTACCACCATGTTGTAGATGAAAAGACTTTGACCTCTCTATACAATATGGACACGCTAATCTTCCAGCTGTACTCCATCCATTCATCATTCCATAGGCAGGAAAGTCGTTAATAGTCCACATTAGTGTAGCACGCATCCGGAAGTTTTGTTTCTTTGCTATGTCAAATGTAGCAACACCTTCAGTCCACAAATGATTCAATTATTCTATTCATGGTTGAAGATAAATATCAATTTTATGTTTTGGATTCTTTGGTCCCGGTACAATGATTGTTAAAAACATCACAGGATCTTTCATGCATAACCATGGTGGAAGGTTATAAGAAGTGACAATAACTGGCCAACATGAATACTGCTTTCCTGACATGCCAAACGGCGAGAAACCATCAGTACAAAGTCCCAATTTTACATTCCGAACTTCCTTTGCAAAATCTGGATGAATCCGGTCAAAGTGCTGCCAAGCCTCACCATCTCTCGGATGGCTCATGTTTCCATCTTCGACCTTAGCCTTTGTATGCCAACTCATGTGTTCAGCTGTAGTTTTAGATGCATACAACCTCTGCAGCCTTGGTGTAATCAGAAAGTAGTACATTTTTTTCATAGGGATCTCGAGCCTTACCCTTATTTTTTTCGGCATTTTCTAGTCACATACCGAGCATGTCTGCAAAATTTGCATTCTTTCAAATTGATATCATCCTTCCAATAAAGCATGCATCCATTACTGCATACATCTATCTTTTGAACAGGCAACCCCAACCCAGATACTAACTTCTTCATTTGATAAAAGTCATCAGGTATCTTGTTGCTACTTGGGACCACCTCTTTCATAAGCTGCACAACTTGGTTAAAAGCTTTATCAGATACATTATTTTCAGACTTAACATTTAATAGCCTTGAAACTAACGAAAGCACCGAGTGGTTCGTACAACCTTCCCATATGGGAGTGTCTCCCCCAGCATATCATAAAACTTATGCGCTTCTGCGTTAGGAGGTTCTTCAACTTGCTCATCCGACGGTCTTTCCAAATTAAAATTAGGGCCCGCCGCATCAATGATCATTTCCAGATACGGATTTCTAGAACCTGAATCGGCTTGAGCTGTACTAGATGTTGAGGTTGCCATGCATTGATTTACATAGTAAGGTTCACCGTGACAAATCCACCGATGGTAATTGCTAACAAACCCATATCTATACAAATGGATCTCAACTTGGTCCGGAGAGTCAAATTTCATGTTCTTGCATTTTGTGCAAGGACATCTGATTTTACCAGACGTAGAATTCGATAAAGCGAACGCAATAAATCCCTTCACCCCCTGCTCAAATTCAGTAGTAAACCCTTTACTAGGAAACCGCCTTCTATACATCGAACCGCAATCTTCCATCTATATATTCAACATATATTATGCGACAAGGAGGTTTAACTGTGAGTTTATGCATGTACGCAATAAAAGGTTTAGGAAAGCTTAAGGGTAATCATCTTCATGTTACTATAAACAACAATTATAAATACATGAATAGCCAACTACATGTTTCATGAAATACTTTTTTAGTAATTTGTATATACTTCTTTATCGTGCATCATACGTGGGCTTGTGATGATGAACCATCGTCGCAAAACACTAATCGGTTTCCCAATCATGTTTATATAGACACCCAATATACTTAGCACAGAATTAAAATTATTAACTTCTCTTACAATACCTCAATAAGCAACTAGATTTAAACCATGAAGCATCAACCAACTCAGCCACCAACTAACAATCAAAATTCATGTTAAACCAACAACCATAAACACAACCACCAGTGCAAAATTCATTAGGAATTTCGGCAGAGTTTTCCCTACATACTGGACGTTTCTAGGCACCAAGCCACCACAAAATCAACAACATTGAAAAAAAAATATTAACTGTCAAAACAATTATTCAATATGACTAATGTAAGGGTAATCACCCATTACCCATGGGGAATGATCACCCATCACTCACGAGGAATGATAACCCATCACTCACGGGGATCCATTCATATAAGTTAAAAAAAAGAAAAAGAAAAAGAAAAAAAGATGCAATTGGTATTTGTTGGTAGCCAACTTATCATTAAAAAATAGTAAGTACTAATTATTGACGTGCAGTATACTATTAAACGTTAAATAGTAATTATTATCAAACAATTTTATATTAAAAAATAATGCTATAAAAAATATTAGTAGTAATGCTAATATACTATTGAAAATAATTTTTTGCCCCCCTAATATAATATTAGTAATAATACTAATATACTATTGAAAATAATTTTTTGCCCCCCTAATATTTAATAAATAGCAATTCCAATAAATAGTCAATAATAATATTAGATAAACATATGAATAAAAGTATTAATATTATGGAATAGCAGTTTTAATAGTCAACAAGTAATAAGAACTAATAATTGTCACACTAGTAAATACTATTAATAGTGAGCATAGTAGTTAACATTTAAGCAATTCACTGCTTGTAACACACATCACATACCACATAGCAAATTCACTGCTAAGCACATAAACATCTCACATATCACGTTGAACTACTTATTATACCAAATACATCTCCACATTACAATTTTTATCCCATCCTTGTACGAAAACAAACCAATGTAATATATTCTTCCATTCTCCATCACAAAATATCACCTGCTACTACCGTTCTCAAAATAAAAAATGATGTAAGAGTTTAAAAAAAGAATGATATTTACTTATTTTGGAGACTGATGTTGAGTGATGACTAAGGCCTCTGATATGCTTTGATGATTCAACCTTAGTCTCCCCTGTTTGAATTTCTTAAATTCTGCAATTCGTGGAGAATGCTCCGAATTTGGAGTGTGAAGAAGCAGGTTTTAAGTGTTTTGGGCAAAAATTGAACAATAATATAGGAGAAGGGGGATTGTTTGCAGGGGGCCGGGGTGGAGGGGGGGATAGCCTCGGGGGAGGGGGGAAGAAGGAGGGAGCTAGGGGAAGAAGAAAAGTGGTTGTTCAAAAATTTTTTTTTTTTTTGGGTAGATTATTTTAAAAAATTTGGAAAAAAGATTCGAAAAAATGTCACGAATTTATCAGAAATGAATTGTAATTTTGTGATTTCGTGACAAATAATCACAGATTAACCACGGAATACACAACAAAAATTTGTATATTTATATTCAATATAAAACTATATTATTCAAAAATAAAAAAATATTTTTATATATTTATATACTATCTTTTTTATTAAATTATTTTTACATATATATATATATATATGTATATAAATATACGCATAAATTCATATACAATATAACCCAAATATTTATACATATATATATATATATATATATATATACATACATATTTTATACATAGACACACACACACACACACACACACACACACACCATATATATTAAAGTACATATACACACATAATCATAAGCGCGCGCGCACACACACACACACACACATATATATATATTCATATTATATATTTATATATACACACACAAGCATTTATTTATATGTATAGATACACACACATATCATATACATATGTAAATACATACACATATACAAACATAATCACAAATATATATATATAGACATATTCATATACATACATATATATATTCATATATATATATATATATATATATATAGACATATTCATATACATACATATATATATTCATATATATATATATATATTAATGAAGTTTTCTTAATAATTAATGAAACTCCTTATTACTCAATTTATAAAATTATCTATAAAGAACATGTAAGAATATTTTATACAATAAACAATATTAGTAAGAAAATCATGGACATATTCTATGATAATAACACCCATGTGTATATAGTATAGAAAATTATACAAAAAAAGCCTTAATAACTAACTTTAAATATTTTAGATTAAAATTATTTACAACGATAATTTTTTTTAAACTTCATTCTATAAAAAAACATCAATCCGTCGTAACTTTAAAGAAAACACCAATCCATAGCAACTTTAAAGAAAACACCAATCCGTAGCAATTTTGCGAAGGATTTCTAAAAATAAAAAATAAATTAATTTTCTTATAATTAAAAAAAAATCCGTCGCAAAATTGCTACGGATTTGAGACGGAATAAATCCGTAGCAAATTTTGCTACGGATTTCTAAAAATAAAAAATAAATTAATTTTCTTAAAATTAAAAAAATCCGTCACAAAATTGCTATGGATTTGAGACGGAATAAATCCGTAGCAAATTTTGCTACGGATTTGCGACGGATTTCTAAAAATAAAAAATAAATTAATTTTCTTAAAATTTAAAAAAACCCGTCACAATTTTGCTACGGATTTGCGATGGAATAAATCCGTAGCAAATTTTGCTACGGATTTGTGATGGATTTCTAAAAATAAAAAATAAATTAATTTTCTTAAAATTAAAAAAAAAATCCGTCGCAAATGCATCGCAAATTTGCTACGGATTTGAGACGGAATAAATTCGTAGCAAATTTTGCTACGGATTAGTGACGTATTTCTAAAAATAAAAAATAAATTAATTTTCTTAAAATTAAAAACATCCGTCGCAAATCCATAGCAATTTTGCGACGGATTTCTAAAATTAAAAAATAAATTAATTTTCTTAAAATTCAAAAAAAAAAAAGCCATCGCAAATCTATCGCAATTGTGCTACGGATTTGCGACGGAAGTAAATCCGTCACAATTTTTCTGCAACGGATTTGCTAGAGCATTTTTTTGAAATTTTTTCTACAATTTTTTTACTAAAAAATTAATTTCCGTCGCTAATTTTGCGACGGAAACTCTAAATCCGTCGCAAATCCGTCACTAATTTTGCGACGGTCGATCAACTACATTTCTTTTTCCTTTTTTCCGTCGGTGAGCCGTCGCAAATTTGCGACGGATTTTGGCCGTCGCAATTTGTTGACTTTCTTGTAGTGACAACCACCTACTTTAAGACTTTAACGATGCAAATAGTGATGCTTTCTTTTGTCCATACTGTTCCATGTTTGACCCAATCGTGGATGTTGTGTCAAAATTTTTTATGTGCACATACCTTCCAATTTTTATGTGCACAAAAGTTTTCTCTTCTTATAGTTGGTAGGGGTGAATTCCACAATTGGGCAAAATAGAGTATATTTTGGGATTTGACTTACTGGTGCACAAATCTTATTTGTCACAACTTAGATGTGATGCAAAATGAGAAAAATGTTTTTGATAATGTGTTGAACACTGTCATGGATGTTAAAGGAAAGACCAAAGATAACGTAAAGGCTCACTGTGATTTGGTCAGATATTTTAACTGCCCAGAACTTTGTGTAATCCGAGAAGGGAATGGGAAAATGTGTATACCAAAAGCATGCTATACTTTAACCAAAGAACAAAAGAGACTTTTGCTTGAGTGGGTTAAAGAATCGAGGCTTTCTAATGGTTATGCATCCAATATTTCCTGGTGTGTTGATTTGAAAGACTTAAAGATGCCCGGAATGAAGAGTCATGACTGTCACGTGTTTATGGAGAACCATAGCACTAAGAGAATTACTTCCATCAAATATATGGAGTGTTTTGATCGAGTTAAGTCTCTTCTATGGGGATTTGTGTGCTCCTAAGTTGTCGGTTGCACATATGTGCAAACTGGAAAAAGATCTAGCACTACTAGTATGCAAGCTAGAGAAAATATTTCCACCAGGGTTTTTTGATATGATAGAACATCTAATTGTGCATTTGCCTTACAAAGCTAAAGTTGATGGTCCTATTCAATATAGATGGATGTATCCGTTTGAAAAGTAAGTTTATGCAAAAGGGACTTAAATGTATCAAATTTCAACCCCATATACAAATATAAGTTTTTAACTTCGTGACTATTTTTTCATTTAGGTACTTCCATATTTTGAAGGTTAAAGTAAAAAATAAGGCTAAAGTTGAAGGATCAATTTATAATGCATATTTAATTGAAGAAGCATCTACATTTTTCTCCTATTACGTTGTGCCTCACTTGCAAACAAGACATACTACTCGAGCTCGTAATGATGTGGATGACAATAAAGTTCTAGTTCATGAACAAATCTTGTCAATTTGTGCCAATTCTGGAAGGCCAATTGGAAAGTTAAAAACACGGTATTTGATCACAGAAGAACTAAGAGCTGCCACCAATTACATCTTGCTTAATTGTGAGGAGGTGCAACCATACATTAAGTAAGTAAGTAAGTGTATATATATATATATATATATATATATATATATATATATAACATGATTTTGATCATAAATGAGCTGCTAAAAACCTTGTTAATATGATATAATACTTGTGATGATTGATTCAGCAAATTCAAGTGGCATGTGAGGTCTTTGGCACCAACTTTAATGGACCATGAAGTTGAAAGAAGATTCCAAAATGAGTTTACAGAATGGTTCAAGGCTTATGTAAGTTTGGCTATGTATACAAAGTGTTTGATTATTTAGTATAACATTTCCACTCATGTGCATAATTTTTTTTCATTTAAATAGATTCATGATCTAAGTAGCAGAGAAGATAACATATGCCTGAAGATTTTATTTTGGGGATCCCCGGCGCAAGTAAAGTCATTTAATGGTTACTTTATAAATGGGTTTAGATTCCACACATATAGCCATGGGGACGGAAAGAAGACTGTGAATAGAGGTGCATGTGTTAAAGGTGGTGGAATTGGGATGTCTGGGAATGATTATTATGGAATTTTGAAAGAAATAATCGAAGTTGAATTTGTTGGTAGTCCAATCCAAAAGGTCGTGCTTTTTAAATGTGATTGGTTTGATATCACACCCAATCGGGGTACAAAAGTACATTCTCAATATAAGCTTGTTGATATTAATCACAAGAGGAGCTATGCTGGATTTGATCCATTTGTGTTGGCCCATCAAATTATGCAAGTATACTTTACTTCATATCCTAAAAGCAAAAGACCAAAGTTTGATTGGTTAATACAACGTCAGAGAATGACACAAGTCACGAAGAGGATGAAGGAGAGATTGATTGGAAAACGGATGATGAAAATGATGACATTAGTGAAGAGTATGTGTCTAATATTGAATCAGAATAACTATTTGAAAAACCTTAGAGGGGGGTGAATAAGGTTTTTGGCAAGCAAAAATAACTTTTTCCGATTGTCTAAAATGCTGAACAAGGATGATCACCAAGATACTTGGACTGACTTTATAGATGCATAGAAAGCTATCCAAGTACTCGTAGATGTATATTCAGATTTAGACAGTGAAAGATCATAAAAACAAAATGCATGAACCACTCAAATAAAATGAGATAAGAGATGTATAGTGGTTCGATCAACAATGATCTACGTCCACTACCTTAAGCCTCACACTTAAGGATTTTCAACCCTGTTTCATTAACATCACTTAATGAAACAGCCACATACAAGAGAGGATCACCACACTAGGTTTTACACAACCTCTCAAACACATCAAGGCTCACCCCTATGGGTTTTACACCACAACCTTGAACATACACAACAAGGCTCACCCCTATGGGTTTTACACCACAACCTTGAACTTACAAACAACAAGGATCACCCCTATAGGTTTTACCACACAACCTTGCACTCATAAATAGAGAATATGAAAATCAATAGAATAGAGATAAGCTCACTTACTTGAGCAGATATTCTCTCGGTTACAAGCCACAAAATATTTTTATCTTTGATACACAATCAACTCACTTTGAAGCTTAACATAAAAGGAGATTTTTGAAAATATTGAGCAATAGTGTTTCTAAGATGAATGTTTCAAAAATCTTAATTGTAATCTTGCTTTAAGGGCTATTTATATAGCAAAAAAGTAGAGTGTCAACGGTCATAAAAAAAACGGCTATAAATTTTTCTGTTTAAACTCATCCGAGTTTTGGACTCGGGTTTTGGACGAAGATGCATCCAAAAGTTAAGTCCAAAATGGAACATCCGTGACAAACAATTTTCAACCCGTTTTACAGGATTTTTGATGAACTTTTTGGATTCAAACTATACCATCCAAAATTCTGCGAATTTTAAAAACTTTGAAAATCATCTCCTTTCAAGCTTCAAGGTAAAATCAAATGAATTAAAAGATAAGAGGACATAGGAAATAATAAATATACCTTAATGAACACTTCCTAGTCTAATATTCTTCATGAAAAATCTTCTTGATGTATAACTCCTTATACTTGATTTTTCATTTGATCTTCCATTCTTGAAATCAATGATGAAGGAGTCGCCAACAATTCTTATCTGAAGACTTTAGAAGAACAAAGGTTAATCATGTCATAACACAATAAATTGACATGTTAGTCCATATCCATGTTTGTCATAAATCAAAACATAAAATAATTTATGCAGCTCATAACAATTTATGCAATTTTCATGAAATTTTGTAACTGTTCAACAACAGTTTCAGTTTCAGAATGGTTTCAGCAGTTACTTCGCATGTCAAAAAAAACTCTGCATTAACAGTTCAAATTCAGTTCATCAGTTTCATATCAGATTATTATGCAGAATCCATAACATTTTCAGACTAGCATATTTCCTTCTTCCTGGTGAATGCCAACTGCATCATGTCGACAGTCATGCAGACAATAATATTTTCTCAGATCAACATTCAACATTTTCACAATAGTATTTTCACAGACTATCATTCAAAATTTTCACAAATTAGCATTTAATATTTTCACAGTAGATTATAAAATTTTTGGACCAACATATGTAGACAACATTGTTTTCAGATCAACATATTTCATTCTCCCCCTGTCATAGATCATCAGACAATCCCATAATATTCTTACTGCCTCAATAATATAACATTTCATAATATTTCTATTTCTCCCTATAAATCATCAGATAATCCTCAAATTTTCCCCATAATTCTTACTGCACCAGCCAATATCATAACAGTCTATGACATTCCTATTTCTCCCCCTTTGTCATCAATCAAAAAGAGGCATAGCAAACGGAGAAATAAGCAACAGTTAGTAGATAGATAATTAAGCTTAAAAACAAACATCAGTAATTATCCAAAGGCAAGAATATAAATGGCGGAAAATAAATTGTTCAACGGAGTGCAGAAAAGAAATTGTTCATCATCCCAGTTGCGATCCCAGAAAACAGTTTATCCAATATTAATTGTCTCAGATTTTGCTCCAGCACCTTTCTTGGAAAACTGACCAGCAATCCTGCTGGATTTTTGCTTCACAACTACATGTTTCTGCCTTTTTCCTTTGGGTTTGGGAGAAGGAGGAGGAGTTTCTATTTTCTAAATGGGAGAAGGTGGAAGAGATGGTTCAGGAGAGGAATCCTTTTTGTCCACAGGCAGTTCAGATTTATCTTCAACTTTTTCATGTTCAAAAGTTTTAACAGATTGCTCAATGAAAGATAGTCTGTTTCCTAACAGTTTGATTTCTGAGCTAAGAGATTCCAACTTCTCTACAAAAGAACTAATTGCACTCAGAATATTCTCAGATAGACCGGAGTCCGGAACAGTTCCTTCCTCATCAATCTTTCTTTTGGTTCCTGACTTTCCTTCTTCCTTGATCTTTATCAAGTTTTCCTTCTTTTTTCCAGTAGATTCTCTCAACAATTTCCATGAATTTCCTTCCCTAACATATCCCATCTTTTCAAAAGAGTCATAGCTGTAGACATTTGTTTTTGAGGGATCACATGGAATAGAATTTAAATCAACTTTAAAAAACTGAAAGACTTTTGTCAATAGATTGCCAAAAGGAAGAGCTTTGCTTGAGGTGTTACGAGATTGCAACATAAGCTTGGTGGCTAAAAAACCAAAATTTATCTACCTCTGTTCAACCAACCCAAGCATTACCACCATTTGCAGAATACTGATAGAAGTTTTATGACCAGAACTGGGAACAATCATGGTTGATACCATGTGGTGCAAGATTCTACCCGTCCCATTCAGCTATTTTGAATTTCTATTTCCAGAACTTTCAAAGCTTTTCGCTCCAGTGAATAGTTTTTCAAAATTTTTCAGATAAAAATTTCTTTGCCCTCAGGAAATTTATTCATCTCAAAGTACTGAAGGCCGACATCTTTAACATCACAAATTCTGTTAAACAGCCTATGATCAAATTCTATTTCTCTGCCCTTAACTCTGGATACATACCATCTAATCATAAAGCCTCCCTCAGTTTCTTCCAACTTTCCTTTTCTGAAATTAGCATAGAATTCCCAGACTAGAGGAGTATATATTTTCTCATCGACTGACAACAAACTTCCCCACCCAATGTGATCAAACATGTCCAGAATATTAGATAGATTTAAGAAGGCAGAATGATTAACCCGATAGCCAGAGATCACAGTTCTGTTTCTTGAAACCCAATCATTGTACTCAGATTCGCTTTTAGAGTCAAGAAATTGGGGTACCTGGTTTGCAGAACTTGGTTGTTCGGAAGATGATTCAAACGAATCATAGTGAGAAGCCGAGAAGTGAGGCTGCGGAGAGGCTTCTTTGGCTTTGCCTTTTGAACCCGAAACCTTTTTCTGTTTCATCTGAGTGAGTTTTTGCCATTGAAAGATTCAAGCTTTTTCAGGGCTTTTTGGGTTTTCAAAGAGAAAGAACACGGAGAAGTTGTTTTGGAGGAATGACGGTTTCAAGAGTTTCGAGAAAGAGAAAATCAGATAGCCTTGAATGTCTAGAAGAATGAGAGAACAAAATACCTTGGAAATATAAGTGTTTCTGAGATGTTTTGAAAAACGCGCAAACCAATTTTTTAAAACTCAGAATTTGGAATAAAGGAATATTAACCATTGATTTTGGAACAAGACAAGATCCGAAATCAATGTCCAAAAGAGTGTTTCCCTAAAATGCATTTTGGATGTAGAAATTGGATTCCAGCACTTCGTCCAAAATAGGAACAAGATATTTTGGATGTAGAGTTGTGTTTTCAAAATCTTTTTCTTCACAATTCCTGCACAAAAAGACCTTATACAAAAAGATTAGTTATCAAATTCTTGTAATGCCCAAACCTCTTCTCAAATTGTTGAACCTGTCTTCAGCTAGAGGTTTAGTAAAGATATCTGCAAGTTGTTCATCCGTTGAGATACATTCAACACACACATCTCATTTGAGTACGTGATCTCGGATGAAGTGATGTTTAACTTCAATATGCTTTGTTCTCGAATGTTGCACTGGGTTTTTTGTTAGATTGATAGCACTTGTATTATCACACATTATAGGTACACAATTAAAATTTAAATTGAAATCTTGCAAAGTATTCTTCATCCATAAGATTTGAGCACAACAACTTCCTGCTGCAATATATTCAGCCTCAGTGGTGGATAATGAAACGCAGGCTTGTTTTTTACTGTGCCATGATACCAGTGAGTGTCCAAGAAATTGACAATGGCCACTAGTACTTTTTCTTTCAACTTTACACCCTGCATAATCTGTATCAGCATATCCTATAAGATCAAAGGTGTTAGTACGTGGATACCATAATCCATAATCATACGTCCCAATAAGATATCGAAGTATGCGTTTGACTGCACTCAAATGAGATTCCTTCGGACAAGATTGAAATCGAGCACAAAGACATACTGAGAACATGATATATGGTCAACTAACAGTAAGATATAATAGACTTCCAATCATACCTCTATATTTTCGTTCATCTACCTTTTTACCCTTTTCATCTTGGTCAAGCTTTATGGATGTACTCATGGGTGTGCTGATTTCTTTTGCTTCATTCATTCGAAACCTTTTGAGCAACTCTTTGGCATACTTTGCTTGGTTAATAAAGATTCCATCTTTAGTTTGTTTAATTTGCAATCTGAGAAAGAAGTTTAATTCTCCCATCATACTCATTTCAAATTATTACTGCATAGTCTTAGCAAACATCTTTCATAAAGAGTCATTAGTAGCGCCAAAAATAATATCATCAACATAGATTTGGACAATTAGTAAATCACCAGGGCAATCAGATTTGATGAACAATGTATTATCAATTAATCCTCTAGAAAATCCTTTTGAGATTAGGAAACCACTAAACCTTCCATACCAAGCTCTAGGAGCTTGCTTCAATCCATAAAGAGCTTTAGATAATTTGAAAACATGATTTGGATAGAGCTCATGAGAAAAACCAAGTGGCGGCTTAACATACACTTCTTCAATGAAGCCATTTAGGAAAGAACTTTTGACATCCATTTGATAGAGCATAAAATTTTTAAAGGATGCAAAAACAAGTAATATTCGAATAGATTCTAGTCTAGCAACAGGAGCAAATGTTTCATCATAGTCAATGCCTTCCTCTTGATTAAATCCTTGAGCTACTAATCTAGCTTTGTTTCTAATTACAGCCCCATTTTCATTAAGTTTATTTCTATAAACACATTTTGTTCCAATAACAGGATGATCATGCGGTCTAGGAACAAGTTTCCAAACCTAATTTCTTTCGAATTGATTCAACTCTTCTTGCATGGTGATAATCTAAAATTCATCATGTAATGTAATATCAATGCTGTTAGGTTCAATATTTGAAAGAAGAGCAAAGTTGTCGATAAAATACCGTCGAGTTTTAACTCCTTGGTTTAGATCTCCAATGATTTGCTCTTTTGGATGGCCTGATTTGTATTTCCAATCTTTCGGCAATTGATGATTTGCAGAATCTTCAGTTTAATGTTTTTCTTGTTCATTCTGTAATTCTTCGATTTCCTCCTCTTTTGCACGAGTATCTAATGATGGAGCATTTACCTGATCTAACTTAACTTCATTTGAATTACCTTCATCATCGTCATCTCTTTTTGAAGTATAAATGTTCGATTCATCAAATACAACATGCACAGATTCTTCCACACAAAGAGTTCTTTTATTGTATACTTTATAAGCTTTCTTGTTGGAAGAATATCCAAGAAATATAGCCTCATCGAACTTGCTATCAAAATTTCCAAGATTATCTCTTGTATTTAGAACAAAACATTTGCATCCAAAAACTTTAAAATAAGAGATAGAAGGAGTTTTGTCAAACATAAGTTCAAAAGGAGTTTTTCTTAAAAATGGTCTCAACATAACTCGGTTTATTGTATGGCATGCTGTGTTAACAGCTTCCGCCCAAAAGTATTTTGGAAGAACATTTTCACAAAGCATTGATCTAGCCATTTCTTGCAAGGTCCGATTTTTCCTTTCTTCTTATCTCCAAATGTAACAAATCCTTCATTTGTTGTCTGAATATCTTCTAACAATGCTACATTTCCAGTCATATGTCTTGAACAACTGCTGTCCAAGAACCACTTGGTAAAGCTTAAAGACCATGCCTATATATGAGAAGAAGAGATGATTTTTAGTACCCACATTTTCTTAGGTCCATGAAGGTTAGTAACATTTTCTTTGATTTTCCAGAAAGTAGCTCCACCGGATTCCATTTTTCTTTTAACAAGACATCTTGAAACTATATGTCCAGGTTTCTCACAATACGTGCATGCCTTGTATGTGCTGTGAGAAGAAGTAGGTTTAGCATGCTGAAACTTGTTCTTTTTGTAATTATTCTTATGTTCATATCCTAAGTTACTCTAATTTTCCGCTAAGCCAAATCTGGGCATGCAAGTTTTGTCTTTATCCTCATGTTTGTATTCTAAGCCACTTCGATTTCCAGCATAAACAAATCTGGGCATGCAAGTTTTGTTATTATCCTCATGGTTATATCCTAATCCACTTCGATTGCCAAAATGATGTTGAGTTCCGAGAAGTTTTTCCAGATTGCTTTTGCCATTTGTAAATTTTTCAATGCAATTGGTAAGACCATTTACTCTAATTTTCATATCATTGAAGGTGCTAACTGTGCGTTAAAGAATTCGAATTTTATCACACATATTTCTATTTTCCAGAGATGAATGATGCAATGCTATCATGATCACATCTTTTTCAATTGTAGCACATGTATGAGCTTCAAGAGACATCTCGAAGTTATTTAACACAGCTTCATTTTCTTTCATCAGACAATTTACTTTCAACTTTAAATCTTTATTTTTTTTTAGATAGTTTTTTTAATTCATGAAACATATCACATAACAATTCATTAGGATCAACATGCTTTTCAGTCATAGATGTATGCGAAATAGACATGCATTCTGATGTTGAAAAGTTTACCTCATTTTCCAAAGCCATGAAGCAAATATTGGCAGTTTCTTCCTCAAATTCTTCATCTCCATATTCTTCATTTAAGTCCTAAGCTCCTATCAATCTTTTACCTTTCTTGACCTTTAGGTCTTTCCTCTTCTTAGACACTTTTCATTCCTTTCCTTTTGCAACCGGACAGTCTGCAATGAAGTGATCCGTGCTTTTACATTCAAAGCATTGATGTTTGAAGCCGGAGGTTTGTCCTTTCTTTCTTATAAGCTTCCTTCCTCGTTTGTAGTTTTCCTTGAACATCCTTCTGAATTTCTTTGCTATCATTGCTAAGTCATCACCGTCCATTTCCATGCCTTCACTGCTTTCCGAAGAGCTTGTTTCTCCATCTTCACTTTCAGCTTTTTGAGCAATCCATTTTCTGCCTTTATTATGATCATCAAATTCATGAAACCTTTTAAGCTTCATTTCATAAGTTAAAAGAGATCCGATCAACTCTTCAGTAGGTAAGGATTTTAAATCCTTGGATTCTTCTATAGTAAGAGTTTTAGGCTGCTAGCTTTTTGGTAAAGCATAAAAAAATTTTCAGTTTTGTTCCTCAAGGGAATAAACCTTTTCGTAAGCTTTTAGACCATTTGAGATATTAGTAAATCTTGTGAACATGTCAATGATGCTTTCATTTGGCTTCATAGTAAATAATTCATAATCATGAATAAGAAGCCCTAGTTTTGATTCTTTGACTTGATTAGTCCCCTCATGGGTGACTTCTAGCAATCTCCACATATCATGAGTTGAATCACAACTATTAACACGGTTGTATTCAGTCGCATCTAGAGCACAATACAAAATGTTCATAGCTTGAAAGTTTAGAGTCATTTTTGCATTGTCTTCCACACTATACTCATCATTCTGTTTAGGTATTTTTATGCCATCAATCATCTTTGATGGAATAAAAGGACCATTCTCTATTAAACTCCACAACTCGAAGTTAATAGAACACACATAAATCTTTATTCTATTTTTCCAGAAAGTATAGTTACTTCCATTAAACAAAGGTGGACGATTTGTTGAAGACCCTTCAACATATGGAAGAAAAGATGAACTTGCCATTAAGATCTTTTCTACAGGGCTGTTAAACCCAGAATATGTAGACCTATCTCTGATACTAAATGAAAAATCGTAGAGGGGGGGTGAATAAGGTTTTTAGCAAGCAAAAATAACTTTTTTCGATTGTCTAAAATGCTAAACAAGGATGATCACCAAGATACTTGGACTAACTTTATAGATGCATAGAAAGCTATCCAAGTACTCGTAGATGTATATTCAGATTTAGACAGTGAAAGATCATAAAAACAAAATGCATGAACCACTGAAATAAAATGAGACAAGAGATGTATAGTGGTTCGATCAACAATGATCTACGTCCACTACCTTAAGCCTCACACTTAAGGATTTTCAACCCTATTTCATTAACCTCATTTAATGAAACAGCCACATACAAGAGAGGATCACCACACTAGGTTTTACACAACCTCTCAAACACATCAAGGCTCACCCCTATGGGTTTTACACCACAACCTTGACAATACACACAACAAGGCTCACCTCTATGGGTTTTACACCACAACCTTGAACTTACAAACAACAAGGATCACCCCTATAGGTTTTACCACACAACCTTGCACTCATAAATAGAGAATATGAAAATCAATAGAACAAAGATAAGCTCACTTACTTGAGCAAATATTCTCTCGGATACAAGTCACAAAATACTTTTATCTTTGATACACAATCAACTCACTTTGAAGCTTAAGATAAAAGGAGATTTTTGAAAATATTGAGCAATAGTGTTTCTAAGATGAATGTTTCAAAAATCTTAATTGTAATCTTGCTTTAAGGGCTATTTATAGAGCCAAAAAGTGGAGTGCCAACGGTCATTAAAAAAACGGCTATAAATTTTTCTGTTTAAACTCATCCGAGTTTTGGACTCGGGTTTTGGACGAAGATGCATCCAAAAGTTAAGTCCAAAATGGCACGTCCGTGACAAAAAATTTTCAACCCGTTTTACAAGATTTTTGATGAACTTTTTGGATTCAAACTGTACCATCCAAAATTCTGCGAATTTTAAAAACTTTGAAAATTATCTCCTTTTAAGCTTCAAGGTAAAGTCAAATGAATTAAAAGATAAGAGGACATAGGAAATAATAAATATACCTTAATGAACACTTCCTAGTCTAATATTCTTCATAAAAAATCTTCTTGATGTATAACTCCTTATACTTGATTTTTCATTTGATCTTCCATTCTTGAAATCAGTGATGAAGGAGTCGCCAACAATTCTTATCTGAAGACTTTAGAAGAACAAAGGTCAATCATGTCCTATCACAATAAATTGACATGTTAGTCCATATCCATGTTTGTCATAAATCAAAACATAAAAGAAAGCCCTCAGGGCTAACACTATTGTTTGTAACATCAAAAGAGGTTAGTAATTTCATTAGTTTTACTTGTAAAAATGTGCCTTACATGTTACTTAAAAAGTTCCTAACTTATCAATGTCATCTTCAATGACTCTATACAAATTGAAACATATTATTAAGTGTCATATAACTTATTGTTATTATTACAAAATTAACTTGATCAATAACTCTGTACAAATGGACAGATATGGCTAAAAGGGGAAGAAAGAAGCATTCGAGTTATGGTTCATTTATATCTACTCCAGAGGTGGGGCAACATTCATCTCGTGCCCCAGAAGTTTGAACTTTAGTTGCCACTCCTTCTTCTAGTCATCATGATGCGTTGCCTTCTTCTACTCACTAGTCGACATCCATTTCTGCTCCCAATCAGATACCCCTGGACAGCAATAGAGTTGGTGAACAGTTGGGGTTTTCCCTACATACACCAAAGACTTCTCGTCTTCTTGTGGATGGAGGGGTACGATCTACTTCATGTCTACCTACTGAGCTTACCGATCCTGGACGGCATTAGTAGGGTGCTGAGTCTCCCAGTCCATCAATGCACCCTTCAGTAGCTAGTGTTACATCACAGCACATGGATATTAACACAATCGAGCCCTTATGGTGATACATAAGTAGCACATAATGTTGTTCTTGTATTTTACTTCGATTCCATGTTCTGTGTTGCTATTTAGGTTGCTCGACTCATTTTGTGGTCTTTTTCCCTTAATTGTTTCCCGATTCAAATCTAACCTATTATGCTATGGTTATTAACATTTGTCTAATTATTATAGATTCACACGTCAGTTTGAGTGTGCAAAAACTATCACCACAATAATGAAGCAGCGATTTATGAGGTGCTGGCCATGATTCAGCGATGTACCTGCTGATGTTAAGGATGTTTAGTTTGGGGAGTTTGTTGTACGTATTTGTCTATTACTTTTCTATTACTGTATATTCACATTTTACTATCAGTCTAAATACCTATTATCTATTTTCAGCTCAGAATGAGTAGTCATTTTACAATGTACTAACTTGTTCATTATTGTAGAAACACTGGACATGGCACCCGAATCATTTGCCACGGATACAATTCAGCGTGGGAGGAAAGGTATCGGGCAAAAATGACTGATACCCTTTCAAAGATCAGGAATGTACATAAGAAGAGGCATGCTTGGATGTCACTGGAAATATATCACCAATTGTGCAAACACTGGCAGTTCGAAGAATGGCAAAAAAAAAAAAAAAAAAATCAAATGGGGCCAAAGAAAATAGAAGGGCTAGCTTTGCCAAACGCATTGGAGGTTCCATTAGCTTTACGGAGCATAAGTCGAGAGCGGTCTTTTCTCTTATATGATCTATAGTTAAATGTTCGCTTCAATAATTTCTATTAAATTTGTACATGTCGAATCAAATTCTAAACTTAATTATCACTTTAATACGTCTTGCAGCGTGCGAAGCAATGGAATGACTTTGATTATCTTGCATTGTTTGAAAAATTATACCAGTTTCAAAATGGGCCTAATAAGGGTGAATTTGTAGATGAGAGATCTCGCAAGATCAGTGTATGTTACATATTAATTTCATTTTTATAAAATTGCATAACACTTTAATTTTTATTTATATTTTTACCTTCGAATTATTCAGGAAGATGTCCAAATGATGAAGTCGCAGTACTCTCAGATGGAGTCTACTAATTTAGCATCCACTTCAAGTTCCATGCCAGATGAGAAAGCTATGATTTTGTCAGTTGTAGGTGAATTGAAAAGGGGAAGGGTGTATGACATGGGATCCGAGGCCTCATGCTTCAGACTTCAGTACCGTCAATCTGGGGCCTTGTCTTCGGGATCATCAGTGGATATAGAGAAGCTTCGTGGTGAGCTTGAGCAGACCCTTCAGCAGCAACTTCAACAACAGTTGGACACGAAGGACAAAGAGATAGAGAAAGAGAGGAAAAGGATGAAGAGGACTTTAGAGAAAAAGGATAAGAAGATGTCTGCATTGATTGAGATGAATCGCATGGTGATATAGCATCTTAACTTACAAATGCTCTCCATTCTCTCTTCTGACTTTGATGATTCTAACGAGGATGACTCTGGCCCTTCAACAGTAGACAATAGTTAGATTAGTTTTATTTTCATGTGGATGTTAAGTTCGGATCGCTTTGATTAAGGATTTAGTATTATTATGAATTTATATTTGCTATTTTTAGATATTTTGATGATATATGATTATTTGTGTATTTGGGCTCTAAAAAAATTATGAAATTTTATGATTTGCTAAAACAATTGTGGTAAATGTGTTTTGTAGTTGTGCATTATGTGGTGGGAATATGATTTGAGATGTTGTAGGTGGTGTGTTGTGCATGTGTGTTGGGAGTATGCATCTCAAGAACATTGTAGGTTGTGTATAGTACATATGTGTGTATAGATAATGGATTATAAATGTTATAAGTTGTTTGTTGTGTCTATGTCTGAGGAATGTGATTCAAAAGTTTGTAGGTAGGGAGAGTGATGGGGATTGTGCATGTGTGTTAGGCATACTTGTTGCTATTGAATTGTGAATAGGGAAATATAACAGGTTTTGAAAGCTAAAATTGTAGACAGTATGTTGCCACAGATTTTAATTTCATGGCAAATCTGTGGCAATCTACCACGGATGGTAGTAGTAATGGATGTCATCTGTGGCAAATCCGTGACAATCTGCCACGGAACATAGTACCGATGGATGTCATCCTTGGCTATTTGCTACAGATTTGCCATGGAAGATAGAACCAATTGATGTAATCCGTGGCAAATTCGTGGCAATCTGCCACGGATTTACCACAAAATAAGTACCAATTGATGTAATCTATGGTAAATCTATCGTAATCTGTCACGGATTTGCCACGAATGGGGCTTACTTGAGTACAGTTTGTGGCAAATCGGTGGCAATTTATCACGAATAATTATTTGGATATTGATTCCGTAGCAAATCCGTGACAGATTTGTCACGGAAAATAATACTAATGGATTAATCCATGGCAAATCTGTGGCAATTTGCCACGGATTTGCCACGAATGAGACTTGCTTGAGTATTGTCCGTGGAAAATCCATGGCAAATTGCCACAGATTTGCCATGGATAGCTTATTTGTATATTGTTTCCGTGGCAGATTGAGACGGATTTGCTATGGTTCCCTCGCAATATTTCACCCCGAAAAGTGCTACCAACTTGAAAAATCCGTCTCAAATCCATGGCAAATTTTCACGGATTAAGAGTTCCCTGGCCAAAAAAATGCTTAGTGACAAAGGTATTTTCCACGAACCAATTCCGTCGCAGATCTATGACAAATTCAAGTTTAGCCACGGATTTGTCTATGGCAAATTGGCAGATTTCTTGTAGTGATTTTTTAATTTTATTTTAACTCATTATTGTAACACCCACTACATACATAGCCCAATTGGATCGGGGATGTCGCCCTGTCCTTTTGGACTAGGGGTCTTTAATGCGGTAAAAGTAAAAGAATATAAAAATACCAATAATTTCTGAAATTAAACTTAAAATTAATCCATTACATTTCGAGAATCTTCAAATCCAAAATTACATAATCTAAACATCCAAAGGAAACTGAAAGTCAACACCATAATTTGGAAAAAAAACTTTGACAAGGAAAGGAAAAGACTAATGATGAGTATTTATTTTGTCTATGTTTTTTAGGTCATTTGTAATATAATTGTGAGGAATTTTATGGTTAAAAGGCCACTTACCCCTGGATTTTTATCTTATTTTGTGTAGGAATTAATAAAGAATGATTTGGTTAATAATAAAGATAAAAAATCGAAAATTTGCAAATCAAAGATGAGGCTACCTAATAGGGACAAAATTTATCTATATTTTTCTAGTTATTTGAAGGTGTTTTGTGATATATTTGTTACAATAACTAGGTATATTCCTTCATATTTGATATTTTATCCTTGAAAAGGTGTTTTGTATTTTTATTGCTGAAACGATGAAAAAATGTACAAACCATCGCTGTCAGAGTACGGTCGGTGCCGGCCGTGACCTATAGAGTTAGCGTCGGCCCTGGCCCTGATCTGAAAAAACTAAGGTTTTGTCATTCAAAAAACAAAGCATGGCCAATGCCAGCAGTGACCCACAGAGCCGGCGCTGGCTCTGATCTGCCAAATTTCCCAAGAGTTTTGGTATTTTTCAATCTCTACTCAGTCCAAGACTCTTAGGGGATGAATTTTAGCCTTTTAGAAGACTATTTAAACAAGAAAAACACAAGACAAATATGTGATTTGAAGGATCCAAGCTAGCTACTTATTATTCAAAAATAGAATCACCACTCAAAGGGGCATTGTTCAAAGGAGGTTTTCAAGAGAAGAAGAAGGGCTTGTCTCTGAGTTCTATCTTTTATTCTTTATTTTCTTTTCACAACAATGATGTTCTTAATGTTTTGATTATAATTGAATATTATTTTTGAGATAATGATTTTGAGTTACTTGGAATTTTTGATCAAACTAGTGTTGTCCTTGGTATTTGATTACCTGTTATCATTAGTTATTGATACGTTTTCTTCTAATTCACTTGGGAAACGATGTTAGAAGTTCATTGCATTGATTTCATATTTGTTAGATCTTAATGGACTTAGGAAATGAAATTAAGATTGAAGAATTAAATTAATTAAAGATAGGTTGATTTCACCTAGAGCATAGGGTCATTGGCTAATTTTATGTTTATAAAGTATGAGTTTAATGCATCTTTTGGTAGCTTTGGTTTGATTGGGAAATCTGCTAAATTAATCAAGGGATAGTGATTCCATGGATTTGGAAAAAAGTGGAGTCTACATAAGTAAGTTCATGACTTGGGAAACGATTAAATTTTACTTACGTTCCTTCATAATGCCAAGATGACAATTGATTGTAATAAATGCTAAGTGGTTCAATATTATGTTTTCAAAATAATTATCTAGTCGCATGAATTTGAATCCTTGAGTTATATCTATTTTTATCTTTATTTATTTTCTTTTTTATTTGATTTTTATTTTATTGGCTAAATAATAAAGATTTGTGCAAAGTAAGATGGGAGCCTAGGTTCTCGTGGATTCGATACTTGCTAGTCTCTATACTATATGATAGGTATACTTGCCCCTATGTGTGGTTTTAGCAGTTGGCCTTTTAATTAAAATTTGATTAATTGTGTAATTTGTTGGTAATATTTTCTACACTAGAAAACATACATCAAGTTTTTGGCACTGTTGCGGGGGATGGGCACTATCGAAAACACTCGAATCTTGTTGATTTAGCCTTTGTTATATTTGTAAATACCACTAGCTTTTATAATTTGTGAATCTTTCTAATTTGTGTATTTTTTTTTTTCAATTTGATCTTCGTTTTTTTTCTTGAGAGCGAGGTTCAAATGATCATCATGGACAATCAATAGCAGGGACATATGTGGCCATGGACACAAATTCAAATGAGTTAAAATGATAATAGATTTGCAAGGTTACAAGCTCAGATTAATGCTTTTAGTGAGACGTCACTTGAAGCTTCAATCAACTCTTTTGTTGCCAACATAAACATGTCTATTAGGTGGCATGAAGAAGCATTCTAATGAATGAGCTCTACAAGAACACAACCAGACAAGTTGGTTGAAGATGCCCCAAAGGCCCATACACTTGAATAAGAGAATCTCCAAGGAAAGGATAGAGGATATGAGGAACAATTGCCCAATGTGGAAAGGGAGGTATTCGATTCTCCTCTATGTGCTAATAATTTTAATATCTCTTTATCACATAATTTCTTAGGTTCCTCTTCATTTTTGGAGGATAATGGACCAAATGATGATGTGTTGAATTTACCATGCCTTAAGGAGTTGGATCTTTTAACATGATATCATAAGAAATCCTTGGAGGATGGTGGTAATTTGTATCTTTCACCCTATTCAAAAGGAGGTAACTTAGCTTTTGTAGGCCATAATTTGAAAAGCAAGAATTTTTTTATTCCATATTTAAAATCTACATTACAAAGTCTAAAAGGAAATTTTAATTATGACAAATCTTTTGAAGGGATAAGTGGTGATTCTAATGTCTATACACTTTTTAGACATAATTTACATCTTTGTATTGGGAACTTGATTTGTATGTCTAAAAAGGTTCTATGGAAGGGGGGTCATGCATTTACATTCATTGCAACTAATATTTTACATGAACCCTTTATTTTTCAAAACCCTCTCTTATTTCTACTTTTATCATGTCTACCTTTTTCAATGAGCATTACTTTTTTTTACAAAGGTTTGATAAGGAAGCATGCTAAGTGGAAAGAATTGCATCTTTATTATTATTTTTTTTATTGTTAGGTGTCTTTTTCCTCTCCCAAATAAGGAAAATAATTTCTAGTTTAAGTGTGGGGGAGCACTACGGGAAAAATTGGATTTTACGACGAAAAATTTGCGACGGCTACATGACCGTCACTAATTGCAACGGCTTTGCGATGGCAATGAAAGCCATCACTAATTGCGACAGATTTACGATGGATATTGAAAAACTCTCAGTAATTGCAACATATGTGCGACGGCTCAAAAAAACCATCGCAAAATCCTCGGAAATTAGCGATGGTTTTGCGACGGCTTGATAATTAATTTTTTTAAAAAAATTTAAAAAAATCATCGCAAGACCCTCACTAATTGGAATGAATTTGAGATGGCCCAATAATAAATTTAATTTTTTAAAAATTTTTAAAAGAACCGTCGCAAAACCCTCGCTAAATAGCGACGGTTTTGTGACGCCTCGCATAACACTCGCTAATTGTGACGGACTTGCGACGCCCCGAAAATAAATTTAATTTTTAAAATTTTTTTAAAAGAACTATCGAAAAACCCTCACAAATTAATGACGATTTTGCCATGGCTTAATAATATTTTTTTAAAAAAATAATAAAATCGTGGCAAAACCCTCGCTAATTAGCGATGGTTTTTCGACGTCTCATAAAACCCTCGCAAATTGTGATGGATTTGCAACGGATCGATAATAAATTTAATTTTTTAAAAATTTTTAAAAGAACCATTGCAAAACCCTTGCAAATTAGCGATGATTTTGCGACGGCTTAATAATAATTTTTTTTTAAAAATAATTTTACTAAAATCGTCGCAAAACCATCGCAAATTGCGACCGATTTGCGACAATCTAATAATAAATTTAATTTTTTTATAAAATTTTAAAAGAACCGTCGCAAAACCCTCGCAAATTAGCAATAGTTTTGTGATGGCTTAATAATAATTTTTTTAAAAAATTAATAAAATCATCGCAAAATCCTAGCTAATTAGCGACGGTTTTGCGACGCCACGAAAACCCTCGCTAATTGCGATGGATTTGCGAGAGATTAGGGTTTTAAAACACTAATCCCTCACAAATTCGTCGCAATTAGCGAGGGTTTTGCGACAGCATTTATCCGTCACTAATCTAAAAAAATCTTTAAAAAATTTTAAAGTTTGATTTTATACATACATATATATATAATATTACTATGTGTAAATACATATAAATGTATATATACGATTAAGTAAATATATATATATATATATACATATATAGGTATATATTAATATATATAGAAACACACATACTAATTAACATAAATAAAATATAATAATTTGTATTAACATGTGTGTATATATATATGTATATACGTGAATGTGTATGTATGTATATATATATATATCAATGTGTATATATATATACACACACACATATATATATATATAGACACATATATATATGTATGCATATATATATGTTTATATATATATAAATATATGTATATAAATATATATGTAGATATGTAGATATGTATGTATGTATGTATGTATATGTGTATGTATATATGTTTTTATATATGTATGTATATATATATATCCGTAGATATGTATGTATATATGTATGTGTGTGTGTATATATATATTTATATTTATATATATGTATATATATATATATATGTATACATATATATATGTATAAATATGTTTATGTATATGTGTATATATATATTTATATATATGTGTATGTACATATATATATATATGTATATATATATGTGTGTGTGTGTGTGTATGTATATATGTAAATAGATATAAATATATATATGTATGTATGTATTAATTAATATATATATGTTTGTATATATATGTATATATATATGTATGTATGTATAAATATTTATTTGTATGTATATATATACATATACATGTATTAATACATGTAGACACACAAATACTAACATAAATAAATATGTATATATGTATGTGTATATATTAATCTCTATGTGTGTGTGTGTGTGTGTGTGTGTTATATGTACATATTATGTATCTAAAAAGAATCATATAATATACATATGCTATATTAATATATATACTAATATATATTAATAATCTAAAAAGAATCGTAAATATATATATATATATTACATATATATTTATATATATATACTAATATATGTAAATATATATAATATATCTATATATATATAAGTACATATTATGTATATATAATATAAATATAATATTATTATGTGTATATACATATTAAGTTGAAATATTTATAAATATATTATAAATATAATATTATTATGTGTATACATTATTAAGTAAATATGTATATATATATATTACATATATATTATATATATATACTAATATATGTAAATATATATAATATATATCTATATATATATAGTATATATTATGTATATATAATATAAATATAATATTATTATGTGTATATACATATTAAGTTGAAATATTTATAAATATATTATAAATATAATATTATTATGTGTATACATTATTAAGTAAATATGTATATATATATATTACATATATATTTATATATATACTAATATATGTAAATATATATAATATATATCTATATATATAAGTACATATTATGTATATATAATATAAATATAATATTATTATGTGTATATACATATTAAGTTGAAATATTTATAAATATATTATAAATATAATATTATTATGTGTATACATTATTAAGTAAATATGTATATATATATATATATATATGTATGTATGTATATTAATATATATAGACACACACATACTAACATAAATAAAATGTATTACTTTGTATTAATATATATATATATATAGATATGTATATGTGTGAATGTGTATGCATATATATGTATATGTGTGTGTGTGTATATATACATATATACACACACACACATATACATATTTGTAGATATGTATATATATATATATGTATATATATAGGTTTATATATATGTATATATATGTATGTATATAAATTTATATTTGTAGATATGTATGTATATATGTATGTATATATATATATATAAATGTATATATTTTTATATAAATGTATATATATGTATGTATGTATACATACATATGTATATATATTTTTATGTATATGTGTATATATATATATATATTTATATATATGTGTATTTAGATTTGTAAATAGATATAAATATATATATGTATGTATGTATGTATTAATTAATATATATATATATATATGTTTGTATATATATGTATATATGTATGTATGTATAAATATTTATTTGTATGTATATATATACATATACATGTATTAATACATGTAGACACACAAATACTAACATAAATAAGTATGTATATATGTATGTGTATATATTAATCTCTATGTATGTGTGTGTGTGTGTGTGTGTGTGTGTTTGTATTATATGTACATATTATGTATCTAAAAAGAATCATATAATATACATATGCTATATTAATTATATACTAATATATATTCATAATCTAAAAAGAATCGTAAATATATATATATATATATTACATATATATTTATATATATACTAATATATGTAAATATATAATATATATATCTATATATATAAGTACATATTATGTATATATAATATAAATATAATATTATTATGTGTATATACATATTAAGTTGAAATATTTATAAATATATTATAAATATAATATTATTATGTGTATACATTATTAAGTAAATATGTATATATATATATGTGTGTGTGTGTGTGTATGTATATTAATATATATAGACACACACATACTAACATAAATAAAATGTATTACTTTGTATTAATATATATATATATATATATATATGTATATGTGTGAATGTGTATGCATGTATATGTATATATATGTATATATGTGTGTGTGTATATATACATATATATACGTATATATATATATACACATATATATATGTATATATATGTATATAAATATAGATTTGTAGATATGTATTTATATATATATATGTATATATATAGGTTTATATATATGTATATATATGTATGTATATAAATTTATATTTGTAGATATGTATGTATATATGTATGTATATATATATATATATATATAAATGTATATATTTATATATAAACATATATATATGTATGTATGTATACATATATATGTATATATATGTTTATGTATGTATTTATATATATATATATATATATGTGTGTGTGTATATATATATCTCTCTATATCTATATATGTGTGTATATGTATGTATGTGTGTATATGTATGTGTGTGTGTGTGTGTGTGTGTGTAAATTTTTATTTTTAGATATGTATGTATATATGTATGTATATATATATGTATATATTTATATATTTACATATATATGTGTATACATATATATTTGTATATATATGTTTATGTATATATATGTATATATATATATGTATGTATGTATATATATTTATATATATATGTAGTTATGCATGTATATATATATATACATATTTATGTATGTATTAATTAATATATATGTATGTATATATGTGTGTATATATACGTATTAGTAGATAACATATTTATATATATACTAATATATATATGTATGTATTAATACATGTAGACATACATATACTAACAAAAATAAATATGTATATATGTACGTATATATTATTTAATCTCCATATATATATATGTATGTATGTGTGTGTGTATATATATATATATGTATATTATATGTACATATTATGTATCTAAAAAGAATCATACAAGATATATATGCTATATTAATATACATACTAATATATAATAGTAATCTAAAAAATCGTATAATATATATATATATATATATCACATATATATTTATATATATACTAATATATATAATATATATCTATATCTATCTCTATATATATAAGTACATATTATATATCTAAAAAAAATCATATTATAAATATAGTATATAATTAAGATTAGGTGAAAATAAGCAGAAAAATTCACAGAGCCTAGTGGTGTAGTACATGCTCTCCCATAATAAAGATGCGGGTTCGAGCTTCGTGTCCAACAACAATTTCAATAATTATTAGCGACGGAGATTGCGACATAATTAAAATTTTTTTTGAAATTTTAAAATTTCGACGACCGTCGCCTATTTATTAATTAATTTTTTAAAAAATTAAAAAGTCATCTCAATTGTTGCAAATTTAATAAATAATTTTTTAAAAATTAAAATTTTAATTAATTTTTAAAAAAATTAAAAGTCCTTTGCAAAATCGTCGCAAATTTAATAAATAATTTTTTTAAAAATAAAATTTTAATAATTAATTTGTTAAAAATTTTAAAAGGCCATCACAAAACAGTCACTAACTCGTCGTAGCAAAACCGTCGCAAATCTAATAAATAATTTTAAAAAATAAAAATATAATAAATAATTTTTTAAAAAAATTTAAAATCCATCGCAAAACCATCGCTAACTAGCCATCGCAAAACCGTCGCAAACATAATTATAAACCTAATTATATTATCAATAATTAAATGGCCATTGCAAATCCGTCGCAAAAAAAATCTGTCGCAAAGCCGTTGCAAATAGCGACGGTTTTACTTTGCCGTTGCAAATAGCAACGCCTTTTTTAGCTAGGGACAAAACAGTCACAATACCCATTTGCGATGGTTTTTAGCCGTCGTAAATGGGTATTTTTCTTGTAGTGGAGTAAGTCATGTATTTATTTGCTTTTTAAGATTTTTATTAGTATTTCTCTTTAGTTTGTTCTTTTTTATTTAAGTGTTTTTTTTTTTTTTACTTTGCCTTTATTTTCTTTATGCTTTTATTTATGTTTTGGTTTGCTGGTAGGAATAAATACTTCTTGGATAAGCCCTTCTCTCTATTCCAAGCTTTAATATCTATTGGTGCGCTATTACACTTAGAAAGTATTACTTAACCTTTTACCTCCCATATTATTTTTTGGTCCTTTTGGAGATGCTTTTGTGTGTTAATTTTTTACCAATGAGCACATTGTGTAGCTTAAGTATGGGAGAGTGGTTTGGTGATAATTTTTATCTAAGTTTTTATCAATTATTTGGTATTTTTTTGGTATCGAGCTAAATTTTGAAATTTTGAAAATTTTTTGAAAATTGGGAGATTTGGAGCTAAATTGAACTTATTTGTCTGTAATGAAGTTTTGATTTTCTTTTTAACTTTGTATAGATTTGCATTCATTATGGTTGGATTTATTTAAAAGATAAACTTGCATATTAAGTTGTATTTTGATAAGTCTTGAGAATTTAAGTTAACATTGGTTATATTTGGTATTTGAGGTTGTTTTATTCTTTGAGTTTGAATGTGAATGATATGATGAAATATGGGAAGAGTTATTGACAAATTCTTATATTATAGATGTAAAGTTTGCTTGACTTTGAGTTGCAAATAAGGAATTTGAGGAAATAAAAAAAAATTGAGTGAAAAGAAAAAAAATGTGAGTTGAAAAAAACATGGAAAAGAAAAAATTTTGCTTTTATCTTTTGAAAAAAAAAAAGAGGAAAATCTTTTGTTGAAAAGGGGGTTAATATAGAGAGGAGTAGCAAGTATTGTTCGGTGCACTCTCTTAGACTATCCCAAAGGTAAGATAGCAAGGAA
This sequence comes from Voacanga thouarsii, assembly GCA_026120185.1. Lineage (NCBI taxonomy): Eukaryota > Viridiplantae > Streptophyta > Magnoliopsida > Gentianales > Apocynaceae > Voacanga > Voacanga thouarsii. Next base: position 1,339,012 of record JANUWF010001438.1, on the reverse strand, counting down.
AGAAAGATAAAATGATGAAAAAGAAAAACAATAATGACTCTCATGGGGCCAATACGGTGCGTGAAGAGAAATTCATTCACTTGATGCTATCAATTCCCTAAGTCATTGAAAAAAAAAAGTAGAGTGTTTTCCTTATTTCATTAACTTGAGTTGTGTAAATTTGAGTTTCTAATGCTTGAATTCGTTAAATGTCTTGACTTGTATGGTTTATGTTATGTATATTTTTGCTTGAGTAGGATAATTTTCTTGTACTAAATATAAGCTTATTTAACTTAACTTTGATGGTCTTAGAATTATTTGATTTAAATGAGTTTGAAAGGTTTTAAAAGGGTTAAATGAATAACAAGTTTGTATTTGAGGTTGAAAGAAGATTATTCCTTTATTATGATTGAATTTGCTAAGGATAAGTTGAAAAGTTATTTTGTCTTAAGCCATTTGCTTCGTGTTTTAATTCTTGTTTGCATGAGAACAAGCAAAGTTCAAGTTGGGGTTATGTGAGAGCAGCAAAATTCATCTACATTTTTCTAGTTATTTGAGAGTATTTTGTAATATATTTGTTGTAATAACTAGTCATATTTCTTCATATTTGATACGTTATCCTTGGAAAGGTGTTTCGGATTTTTATTGCAAAAAATGATGAAAAAACGAACAAATCATCGCTATCAAGCACAGCTGGGGCTAACTGTAACCCATGGAGCCAAACTTGCCCCGATCTGGAAAAATAGGGGTTTCGTTGTTAAAAAAACAGAGTACAACCGGGCTGACCAAAGCACGGCTGGCGCCAACTATGACCTATGGAGCCAGTGTAGGCTCTGATATGCCCAATGTCAGTGAAGCTTTCCAATTATGCATGGATTTGGTAATTTATCAAGAATTTTGGTATTTTTCAATCTCTACTCGGCCTAGGGCTCTTAAGAAATGAATTTTAGCCTTTAAGAAGCCTATTTAAACAAGAAAAACAAAAGACAAATGTGTGATTTGAAGGATCCAAGCCAGCTACTTATTATTCAAAAATAGAATCACCACTCAAAGAGGCATTGTTCAAAGGAGGTTTTCAAGAGAAGAAGAAGGGCTTGTCTATGAGTTCTATCTTTTATCCTTTGTTTTCTTTTCTAGAACAATGATGTGCTTAATGTTTTGATTGTAATTGGATATTATTTTTTAGATTATGATTTTAAGTTAATTGGAATTTTTTTTTTATCAATCTACTTGTTATCATTGGTTATTGATGCGTTTTCTTCTAATTGACTTGAGAAATGATGTTAGAAGTTCATTGTATTGATTTCATATTTGTTAGATCTTAACAGACTTGGGAAACGAAGTTAAGATTAAAGAACTAAAGTAATCAAAGATTAATTGATTTCACCTAGAGCATAAAGTCATTAACTAATTTCATGTTTATAAGGTATGAGTTTAATGCATCTTTTGGTTGCTTTGCTTTGATTGGGAAATCTGCTAAATCAATCAAGGGATAGTGATTCCATAGATTGAGAAAGAAGTGGAGTCTACATAAGTAAGTTCATGACTTGGGAAACGATTGGATTTTACTTAAGTTCCTTTATGATGCCAAGATGACAATTGATTGTAATAAATGCTAAGTGATTCAATATTATATTTTCAAGATAATTATCTAGTTGCATGAATTTGCATCCTTGAGTTATATCTATTTTTATCTTTATTTATTTTCCTTTTTATTCTCTTCTTATTTTATTGGCTAAACAATAAAGATCAGGGTAAAGTAAGATGGGAGCCTAAGTTCTCATGGATTCGATACTTGCTAGTCCCTATACTATACGATGGGTATACTTACCCGTATGTGTAGTTTTAATTAGTAGTTGACATTTTAATTAAAACTTGATTAATTTTGTAATTTGTTAGTAAGATTTTCTGTACTAAAAAATATGCATCACTAGCAGAAGATGGTCAGCGCTATAGGATCAACATAACCGGCCCTTTCGGTTAAAAAGGTTTAGGAATCAAAATTTTCTAAGAATAAAAGGCATTGGTTAAATTGAGAGAAAATGCACTGGTTAGGACATAATAAGCGATGCTGTTTGAGTTTGCATATTAGATTTCTACTTTGATTCAACTATGATTTTTAGGGCTTCAAGTGAGGTTATAAGTAGAATAGAAAGATACCATTAAGGGTGGAAAACAAAGAGAAAAAAAAACCCCCCACACACACAAGAAAGGAGACCCAAAGAGAAGAATGGAGGGTTGCTCAAGAGAAGATTTGATAAAATGAAGAAGAAAGACGTGTCTATATGTTTCTCTTTCTCTTTTTTCTTTGTTTTCACTTGACAATGTGTATTTAATTATCCTAATTATACTTGAAAGGATGTCCTCTATTTATATTCTTGTATTAAATCTTTTTTTGATATGTTGGATTTCAATTTCTAATATGTGATTACTTGGGCTAATTTGTGTTGAATTTATTATTTGGGTTACTTTCTCCTAATGAATTTGAGAGATGGGGTTAGGAATTGAGTTCCAAACTAATGAGTTCAATGTTTGTTTTCTTGGTTAACTCGAGAGAGAGTTTGTGTGATTAAAACTTCTCAATCACTAAGGTCTTAGTATTGCCTAGAGATAGGGGTATTCGATTCTTTTGAATTTACCCTTGGTAACTGAGTGTTTTGTACTTAATTCTTCTTGGATTCAATTGGGGAGGTAGAGGTATCCTTTGATTAGCTAAGAATAGGAAATCCATAACTCGAGAGAAAGGGCATTTTGCATTTGTGATCCTTATCGGTATTAGGATTGGGATTGGATGTTCTTGAATTTGTGTTTAGTACCTGACTAATTTTAGGGATTCTTGATAAGTACAGGTCCTTTACTCTTTTTCTTATCCTCGATATTCTCATGGCCAATCTTGTGAGATTGGTGTTGATTCTCTATGTTCGTCCTTTGTAATTACTTTATTCTGTTAATTTGTTAGGTTAAATAGTAGAAGAAAAGTTAGTAATGGTGCTTATCCCTTTCCTTAGGTTCTTCAATACTTACCATTTTAATGCTATGCTACATGATTTGTATATTTACCTAAATGTATGTTGTGAGAGTACTTTTGGTATTTTAATTTAAATTTTGATTAGTTGTGTGATTTTGAGAAAATATTTCCTAATAAAAACATATGCTTACAAAGCACACATCAAATTTTAGCGCCGTTACTGGGGAATAAGGGTAATATCACCAAAGTTTAGATTCTATTGATTTAGACATGTATATATTTGTGAATATCACTAACATATTTTATATTTTTGTTTATATATTTGTGCATAATATTAACCATCATATTTACATACTTGTATATAAACTTCTTTTTCTTTAGTACCTTATTTGTAATTGCTTTGATTCTTTGTTTTTAGTCATTGAGATAGATAAATTTTATTGAGTTCTAACGTTTTGTATCATTATGTTTTGTTGTATTATTGTTGCTGATATTAGTGTATTATGTTTTGGGTAATAGCATAGGTTTTGGGATTTTATCGATTTAGCTATTATTCTTGTAAGTAGCCATGATTGGATTTTTATAAATATGATTCTTTATGGTATTTCATTGGTTGGTTATTCTTTTTGTGTATAGTTGATTGATGATATGCACATATATCTCTTTATACGCCTCTACGTTGCTTTGTTTGTATACTTTTGTAATTTAAAATTTTGCTCATACTTGTATTATTTAAAAATCATTAGTATTTCAAATGCTTATGTATTCTATAACAGTTTTTAATGTTGAGTCTAACATTTGTTTATTGATTCTCCTTGTAGAGAAAAATAATTTTTGTAAGAACAAAACATAACCGATACTATTTCACTCTATTAAATTAGCATCGTTCAAATTCAGAGAGCAAAGTTAGAGAGCTACCGGTGCGGTTTATTACCATTAAACTGGCGTTGATTCTTCAGCTTTTCATTGGGCATTTTTCCTGTGTTAAACTACTTTGCATTATATATATATATATATATATATATATATATATCATTGCTGCACCGATTTGCTTATATTAGGTCCACTTGTAAGCTTTAGAATTTGATGTTTTTGGCCTTGTAATTGTTGAGGTGTATACTTTGTAGAGTTACTTGAATCGTATATTTGTTTGTTGTTAATAAATGTGGCTTTTGGTGTTTTGTTGAAGAAGTGTGTATGTGGTGTTGAGTAGTTAGTGTTGTGGTTGTGTTTCTATGGTGAAAATGCTATTGTAAATTGTCATTAATTGAGGAAACCTTATTGTGGAATCTATAGTTTAGTTGAAAGAGTAATTGTAGTGATGTTAACTATTTTGAGGACTTGGTTGATTATAGTTGTTGTCGGTGGTATTGCTATGAGTATTGTGGTGGTAGTATTGGTGGTATTTTTGTAATCTATTTGGTGAAGGTTAAGAAATTGATTGTAGTAGTAATGAATATGCTAAGGAGTTGGTTAACTTGTGCAGTTGATGTTATTTTGTGAAATGTTGTTATTTGATTGGAGACTTTGTTGAAGTTTGTGGAGCTTTTTGTATAGTAGTTGTTGTAGTGTTGAGGTTACATTTTGATTGTTTGGAGACCTTATTTAGATATTTGAAGTTTGTAGTATTGATTTGTGATTGTTGTTGTAGCACTATTTTGAATTTCTTTTGAACAATCCTTTGAGCCTTCTATTCATCTTATTCACTTTAATGATTACAAGTGTACTTAGTGGTATAATAAGAAACTTAAGAATACAATTTTTGTTCTTAAAAGTGATAGAGACCTTAGTCAATGGATATCTATTGTTATTTTTTTATTATTTTGAATTTTTTACTTTTGTTTTTATTTTTGTAGTTTTGTAGTTATTAATATTCTCTTGGATATGAAAGCCTCTCTCCTCATCAAATTTTTGAAGTAACCATATTTTGGACAAGGAGCTTTCACATATTTGGGGAGTATTGCTCACCTTCTTAAATTTTGGGTTAAAATCCTTGTGTTTGTAATATTTCTTTACAAGTTTGTATTAATCATCTTGTATATTTTCTTAAATTTTGGGTTAAAATCCAAGTGTCTGTATTTGGGATTTTTTTTTTTTTTTTTTGCATTTTTAGGTTAGTTTTCAAGACATTTTGGTATATATGTGAATATTTGTCAGTTTAATAGAGGTATTAGTTTTCTTTGTGTTAAAGATTTTGACTAGGGCTTGTTTAAAAGAGTTAGTTTTATGTACATTTGTATATTGGGCGATAGGGGCTAATATCACTATTATTTTTCTAATTATTTGAAGTTGTTTTGAGATACATTTGTTGTAATAACTAAGCATATTCCTTCTTATTTGATATTTTACTTGTAACAAGTGTTTTTGGCAAATTTGTGCAGATTTTAGTTAAATTCGAGTAAAATTGAAGAAATTCCAAATGCACTTGGCGCCAGGCCTAACCAAGGGACTAGGCGCTGGTCCATTCTGGTCAAATAAAGGAAATAGAGCAAATTTCAGGAAGAAAACAGAACAGACCTGGTGCCTAGTGGGTCGACTGGACTCGGTGCAAGGTCCATTCTGGACAGCTAGAGGAAAATTGAGAAAAATTTTGGGGAAGAGTAGATTGCACCTGGCGCCAAGTGGGTCGACTGAACCCAGCGCCAGGCCTATTTTGGAATGCCAAAATCCTATGCATGAATATAGGAATTTTCCAATATTTTTGGTATTTTTCAAATCCTACTCGACAAAGACTTCCCAAACTACAAATTTAGCATCCAAGAGGCCAATAAAAGCAAGAGAAAATACAAGGAATTGAGAGATGGATCCAAGAGCTAAAATCTCAAACACTTATTGAAGGAGGAATTTACTAAAGCAAGGAGGGTTGTTCAAGAGAGTCTTCAAGGAAGAAGAAAGAGGCTTGTCTAGTGCTTTCTTTTATCTTTATCTTCTTCTTCTTAAACAATTATGTATTTAATGTTTCTATTGTAATTTGATATTGTTTTTCAGATTCATGAGTTATTGAGTTAATTAAATCTTTTGATCAATTGATTGTTGTTCTTGGTATTTGATTACTTGTTTTTCTTACAGAGTTGGTTGATTGATTTTCGTTATTGACTTGTTTGAAGAAGGGGTTGATAACGACTTCAATTAGTTAATTTCATATTTGTTACCTCTTAACTCACTTAAAAAAGGGGGATTAATTTTTGAGAACATTGGTAGTTAAAGGTTGGTTAATGATTGCTAGAATATGGTTTCATTGACTAATTTCATGTTTTAAATTACCTAGAATATAGGGGTTTATATGAGGATTGATTTTAATACATCTTTCAGATAAGTTAGTCTAGACAGAATATGATTACTAATTTAACTAAAAGGTAGTAATTCTATAGATTGCAAATGAAGTAGGTCTATATTAAATCCTTCATAAGACCAAGATAATAGTTGATTGTGATATTGGCTAAGTGATTCATTATCATGTTTTCAAAAGTTTTTGTCTAAATTATAGATTTTCACATCCTTGAGTTGTATATATTTTTTTATTTTTTCTTTTTATTATTTTCTCGCTTTATTTGGATCGGTTAAACAATAAATGAAAAGTGATTAGTGTGTACTTACTCCTTTAAGGATCGATACTCGTTAATTTCCTATGCTATACTTGCGATAAGTATACTTGCTTGTATGTGTATTTTGGGATTAATGTTTTGATTAAAACTTAGCTAAATGATGGATTTAAATTTGATAATTTTTATACACCTAAAATTTACGCATAAAGTTTTTTGGCACCGTTGCAGGGGAACAATATTATGAAGGCTTGAATTTTTTTGATTTAATTATATTTATATGTTAATATGTAAATATGTATATATGTTCCTTGTATGAATTGGTGCCATATTTTGTTTTCTTGTATACTTGTAATTTAATGTCTCCATATGTTGTAACTACTTCTAACCCAATTTGAGAACATGTACCTTAACTAGCCAACTTGATTTCCTGTACATATGATACTAACAAATTACTTTATGTAGGTAAGATGGCTAATTAGAACATGGGATGGTATCTTAACGTGTCTCAAGGAATGACATCTCAACCATCCGACTCATGGCCTTAGAAGGAGCACTAGGAAAATTTGCCTCCCTTGTAACTAAACGTTTTCATAAGATAGATGACACATTGGCAAAATTTGAGGACATGATTAGAAATATGGAGGGGCAAATTTAGTTTTTAATGGATTTAATGACAAAGTCGCCATTAGGGGTAGAAACACAACATGATTCAGCTACCATTACATTATGAAGTGGTAAGAAGCTACCCGATCCTCGCACGAAACCGATACCATCTAAAAAAGTTGGGCTGGAACTAACCCCTCTTGTTGAACCTTTTGAAAAGCAACCTAAAAAAGTAAATTTTCAACCACCAAAACCTTACCACACGCGCACAATTTGACAAGTTGTTAGACATATTCATACAGCTGCACATAAATATTCCCCTTAGTGAGGCCTTGATACACGTGCCCAAATATGCAAAATTCCTCAAAAACAGGCTTGTTAACAAAAATAGGTTGGATAAGTTATCCACTGTGATGTTAAAGAGTGCTCAGCTACCCTGCAAGATCAAAGCACTTTGCCACGAAAAGAAAATGATCCTGAGAGTTTTTCTATTCCTTATTTTGTTGGAACTCTTACATTTTGTAATGTATTAGCAGACATAGGTGCTAGTATTAATCTTTTATCATATAAAACTTTTAAAAAGCCAGACCTAGGTGAACCCAAGCCTACTAGGATGAGTATTCAACTTGCAGATAGATCTATTAAATATCCTAGGAGAATAGTGGAGGATGTATTGGTTAAGATGGATGGATTTATATTTCGTGTGAATTTTTTTATTCTTGATATGGATGAAGATTCTAAAGTTTCTTTAATCCTAGGTCAACCGTTTCTAGTGACTGCCAAAGCATTAATTGATATTCATGGAGGAAAATTGACACTTAGGTTTGGGGATGAGGAAGTCATTATTAAAATCCATAACAACATGCAACATTCTATTTCATACAATGATTCTTGTTTAAAGATTGATATTCTTGATGAACCTATCTTTGATTTTGTGTAGGAATTATTTTTCCAATTCTATATGGAACAATCCATTGCATATTTGGATGATTCAAATGAGTGCCACAAGTTGGGAAAATTTAAGGAAATTGAAAAAAGCAGTTTGGGAAGGACGAAGTCATCCATTGAGGAGCTACTGAAATTGGACTTGAAAGATCTCTCCGAGCACTTAGAATATGCATTTTTGGTAAAAGGTGAAAAATTGTCTGTGATCATACCAAAAAACCTTACTTGTGATCAAAAGACCAAATTAGTAAGTCTATTGAGAAAATATAAGGGAGTTATTGTATGGAAAATCACTGATATTAAGGAAATTAGCCCTTCCTTTTATACTCACAAAATTTTGTTGGAATAAGGAGCCAAACCCATAGTACAACCCCAATGTAGGTTGAACCCAAATATGAGTGATGTGATAAAAGGTGACATGATTAAACTCCTAGATTCAGGCATCATTTACCTTATTTCTGATAGTATTTAGGTTATTCCAATACAAGTGGTACCAAAGAAGGGAGGAATGACTATGAGCCCTAATGAAAAAAATGAGTTGAACCCAATGAGATTGGCAACCGGTTAGAGGGTTTGCATTGATTATAAAAAATTGAATGAGGCAACTAGGAAGGACCATTTTCCTCTTATTTTCATCAACCAAATGTTAGAAAGGTTAGCCAGACATGAGTTTTACTGTTTTTGAGATGGTTTTTCTAGATATTTTTAAATTCCCATAGCACCGGAAGATGAAGAGAAGACCACCTTTACATGCCCTTTTGGTACTTTTGCATATCGACGTATGCCTTTTGGTCTTTCCAATGGTCCCGAAACGTTCCAAAGATGTATGATAGCTATTTTTTATGGACTTGTGGGAGATATTATGGAGGTATTTATGGATGATTTTTCTATTTTTGGTGATTCTTTTGACTTGTGTTTGGCCAATTTGGAAAAAGCGCTTCAAAGGTGTGAAGAGACCAACCTCATACTTAATTGAGAAAAATGCCACTTCATGGTGTAAAAAGGTATAGTATTGGGACACAAAATTTCAAGGAATGGTATTGAGGTTGATCGGGCTAAGATTGAGGCAATTGAGAAACTCCCTCCTCCAACTTCTGTGAAGGCTATTTGAAGTTTTCTTAGTCATTCAGGCTTTTATAGGAGGTTTATCTTGGATTTCTTAAAGATTTCTAAACCCCTTACTTCTTTGCTTGAAAAAGATGCTATTTTTTATTTTGATGAAAAATGTCTCAATGTTTTCAATGTGCTTAAAACAAAATTGATCAATTCTCCTATTTTAATTGCACTGGATTGGTCTCTTCCTTTTGAATTAATGTATGATGTAAGTGATTATGTAGTGGGTGCACTGCTTGGACAAAGGAGGAATAAGCACTTTCAACTGAATTACTATGCAAACAAAACTCTTACGGCGGCACAAGAAAACTACACCACAATGGAGAAAGAGTTGCTTGCAATAGTGTTTACTTTTGATAAATTTCGTTCTTATCTTGTTTTGTCCAAAGTCATTGGGATCATTCCGCCCTTAAGTACCTACTAAACAAGCATAATTCTAAACCAAGATTGATAAGATAGGTTTTATTGTTGTAGGAATTTGACTTAGAGATTAGGGACAAAAAATGAGAGGAAAATTTGGTTGTGAATCACCTATCTAGATTAAAAAATCCCAACCTTGAGCAATTGGCCAATGAACACATCAATGACACCTTCTAGATGAATAATTTTTACTTATTAATAGTGAGATTTTTCAAACACCTTGGTTATGCGGATTTCGCTAATTACATGGTTGTAGGAATTATTCCGAAAGACTTCAATGCATAATAAAAGAATAAATTCCTCTCCGAAGTAAAGCATTACTTTTAGAAAGATCCATACTTATTTCGGTATTGTGCGGATCAAATCGTTCGAATATGTGTGGATTCTATGGAAAGTACCAATATCTTGAAACATTATCATGAAGGACCCGTGGGAGGCCACTACCAAGCTACCAACACTGCAAGAAATGTGCTTAAGTCCAAATTTTATTGGCCTCCTCTCACAGGTTTGTTCAAAATTGTTATAGGCGTCAATGCACAGGTAACATTTCTAAATATAATGAGATGCTGTTACAAATTTTTCAAGCTTGTGAAATTTTTTACTGTTGGAAAATTGATTTCCTGGGCCCTTTTCCTAGTTCTTTGGGTAACAAATACATCTTGGTTGCAGTTGAATATGTATCAACGTGTATCAACGTGGGTTGTAGTAAAATTTCTAAAAAAACTTTTCACCCGATTTGGAATGCCTAAAGTTCTCAATAGTGATAGGAGAACCCACTTTTGTAATACCCAATTGGATAAAATTCTCAAACATTTAGGGGTTATTCATAAGTTTGCCACTGCCTATCATCTTCAAATAAGTGGCCAAGTTGAGGTGGTTAATAGAGAATTAAAAAGAATCTTGAAAAAAGTGGTTAATCATAAAAGACAGGATTGGAGTTTGAAGCTAGATGATACTCTTTGGGCTTATAGGATGGCTTTTAAAACTCCTCTTGGTACTACCTCTTATCGATTGGTATATGGAAAATCTTGTCATTTACTGTAGAGATTGAACACAAAGCTTATTGGGCTATTAAACTTGTTAACTTTGATCTTGATCTTGCTGGACAATCTAGGTTACTTCACTTGAATGCCTTGGATGAATTGTGCATGGTTGCATATGATAATTCTCTCATCTACAAAGAAAAGGTAAAACAATGGCATGACAAACATATTGTTCAATCCCGGGAGTTTAAAAAAGGTGATTAAGTATTGTTGTTTAACTCTCGCATGTGACTCTTTCCAGGAAAGTTAAAATCAAGATGGTTAGAGCCCTATGTGGCAACTAAGGTTTGTCCTTTTAGTACACTTGAAGTCTCTCACCCGGATAATGGTACCTTCAAGGTCAATGTAAATCGGGTAAAGCACTATTTTGGTGAGACATTGGACACCTTGGATCATATGGATATTTTTCTCTATGAGCCATGATTCTTCTTCCAGATCATATGGATGTTTTTCATACTTATCATTTTTCTTTCTTTTTCGTTTCTTTTATTTTATTTTCACTTTCTTTTTTTAGATTTATGTTTTTTTTTAATTTTATTTCTTATTAAGTAGGTACTCTTGTGACTATTCTGAATGACTACTCCTGGTGGTGAATTCAAACATGGCAATCCTGCGATGTAATGGAAGTATTTTCTTCTCTTTATTCTTCTTCTTTATTGATTTTGGTCTTCTTGGCTGTACTTTTATTGTTCTATCTTTGGCCATTGAGAACAATGTCCAGTTTAAATGTAGGGGGGAGAATGAGGTTGATATTTTTCCATATCATTTTTATGAAAATTTTTCAAAAATTCAGTGGTTTTCATTGTTTAAGCAAGGATGTAATTCTTTGTTATTAATTAGGTGAATTTTTATGAAATCGGTTCATTAGATAAGATATTGTCAAGGCTTGAGAATTTAGATTAATCCTATTTATGCATTGGTGTTTGAATAGTATTTGACTCATCTAGTTTGAATATGAAAAATATGATGAATGTGAGGAGAGTTTATTGGCTAACTCTTGTATTATGAGTCTAAATTTTGCTTAGCTTTGAGTTATGATGAGAATGTGAGTTGATAAATGATCTTTAAGAGGAAAGATTGTGAAACATTTTTGTGTGATTGAAAAAAAAAGAATTGAAAAATATGCTTTTATTTTTTATCTTTGAAGACCTTTTGCTGAAAAAGAGGTTAATATGGGGACAAATAGGAAGTGTATTCGGTGCACTCTTTTGAGGCTATCCCGAAAGCAAAAAAGGTAAGAAAAGCAAAGAAAGAAAGAAAGATTGCTGAGGAAAAAAATGATGAGTGATGACAAAAAGAGGGCCAATACGGTGCATGAAGAGAAATCTATGTACTTGAAGCTCTCAATTCCCTAAGTCATTGAAAGAATTGAGAGAGAGAAAAAAAGTGAAGTGCTTTCCTTACATCATGACTTGAGTTGTGCCATTTTTGGATTTATAATTCTTGAGTTGGTTAATGGCTTAACTTATATGATTCATGTTATTTATATTTTAACTTGGAGAGTGAAATAATTTTCTTAGACTAAGGTATGAGCTTGATTAATTTGATGTCAAGAGTTTTGTGATGTCTTGTCAACTATTTCAAAGTTTGAATTGTTTTCAAATGGTGTGAATGACAAGAGTTTTATCTAAAGGTTGAAGAGAAGTTATAATCCTTACTATGCAGACAAAATTTTTGAATAAGAAAGAGCATGTGTTTTCTTGATGATCTTCTTAATTAAGTGTTTTGCTTGAGGACAAGCAAAAGTTCAAGTGTGGGGATATGTGATAGGGGCTAAAATCACCATTATTTTTCAGTTTGAGGTTATTTTGAGATACATTTGTTATAATAACTAGTCATATTCCTTCCTATTTGACATTTTACTTGTAAAAAGTGTTTTTGGCAAATTTTTGCAGATTTGAGTTAAATTCAAGTAAAATTGGAGGAATTCAAGAATGCACTTGGCAGTAGACCTAACCAAGGGACCAGGCATTGGGTCTATTCTAGTCAAGTAGAGGAAACAGAGCAAATTTTAGGGAGAAAATAGGACAGACTTGGCACCAAGTGGATTGACTAGACCCGGCGCCAGGTCCATTCTGGAGGCCAGAGGAAAACTGAGAAAAATTCTAAGGAAGAGAGCAGATTGCACCTAGCACCAGGTGGGACTGAACCCAGTGCCAAGCCCATTCTGGAATGCTAAAATCATGTGCACGAATTTAGGAATTTTTCAATGTTTTTGGTATTTTCCAAATCCTACTCGGCCAAGACTTCCCAAACTATAAATTTAGCATCCAAGAGGCCTATAAAAACAAGAGAAAACACAAGGAATTGAGAAGTGGATCCAAGAGCTAAAATTTCAAACACTTATTAAAGGAGGAATTCACCAAAGTAAGGAGGGTTGTTCAAAAGAGTCTTCAAGGAAGAAGAAAGAGGCTTATCTATGAGTGTTTTCTTTTATCTTTGTCTTTTTCTTCTTAAAGAATTATGTATTTAATGTTTCCATTATAATTTGACATTGTTTTTGGGATTCATGAGTTATTGAGTTAATTAAGTCTTTTGATCAATTGATTGTTGCTCTTGGTATTTGATTACTTGTTTTTCTTACGGAGTTGGTTGATTGATTTTTGTCATTGACTTGCTCGAAAAAGGGATTGAGAATGACTTCAATTAGTTAGTTTCATATTTATTATCTCTTAACTCGCTTAAAAAGGGGGTTAATTGTTGAGAACATTGATAGTTAAAGGTTGGTTGATGATTGCTAGAATATAGATTCGTTGACTATTTTCATGTTTTAAATCGCCTAGAATATAGGGGTTTATATGAGAATTCATTTTAATGCATTTTTTGGATAAGTTAGTCAAGACAAAATATGTTCACTAATTTAACTAAAAGGTAGTAATTCTATGGATTGCAAATGAAGTGAGTCTATAGTTGATTGTGATATTGTCTTTGTGATTTATTATCTTGTTTTCAAAAGTTTTTTGTCTAAATTGCATATTTTCACATCCTTGAGTCGTATATATTTCTTTATTTTTTTTCTTTTTATTATTTTCTTGTTTTATTTAGGTCGGTTAAACAATGAATAAAAAGTAATTAATGTGTACTTGTTCCTTTAAGAATCGATACTCGTTAATTTCCTGTGCTATGTTTGCGATGAGTATACTTGCTCGTATGTATATTTTGGGATAAATATTTTAATTAAAACTTGACTAAATGATGGATTTAAATTTGATATTTTTTATATACCAAAAATTTACACATCAAGTTTTTTGAAAATGATATAGGTGAAGTCTTGAGAAGTGAGTTTAACCTTATTTATGCATTTGAAATTGTTGTGAAGCTTGATACTTTGCGAATTGACGAGAATGGTATGATGAAACCTAGAGGGTATATTGTTAGCTTATTTTTAGTTTTGTGACATCCCCAATTATTTATTTATTTATTTTTGTTTGTTTGTTATGTTGTGTTATACACATCTCCATTTGTTTATTATGTTATTCAATGTAAAGGCAAGTAAGAGTAAGAGGTAGGTTCGTCAATACACTTACTGAAATAAGGAGAAAAAAATACTCTAGGAATGCAAAGAGCATCTTCTATGATGAAAAACAACGTGTGATATTTAAAAAGTAAAAAAAAAAAAGGGGGGGCGGAGGGGGAAGCAAAAAGCAAAAATGCGAATGAAGCAAAAAGATGTGCTCAAGTAAAATTATTATTAAAGCATTCCTTTATAAGGGAAAAAAAAAGTGACAAAAAATAAGAGGCTCCTATTTTGCTATTTCAAGTTAAAATGCTATGGTGTATTGTAATGCTTGTAATTTTTATAAGCCAGGAGATTAGAGCAAGCCAATTGATCCTAACTTATATAAATCATGCTATTTGTATTCTTGCCTTAAGGGGTGGAGTGAATTATATTAGATTGGTATAAAAACTTATTTGATTTGATTTCGATAGTCTTGGTTGTGTCTTGCTTAATATATGGATTTAAATAAGAATAACTTGGATAGAAAGGTGTTGGGTCAAATTCTAAAGTAGAGGAAGGAATAATATCATTAACAAGTTGATTTTATTTATACATATGGTGAATTATTCTTATTAATTTTCCCAATATGATGTGTTTAAAGTCACTTGTGTTGTTGGTAAACTATTTATTTGTTTGTAAATAATTGTGGATTTGCTGGAAGACAAGCAAAAGTTCAAGTGTGGAGGAGTGATGAGTGTTGATTTTGACTATACTTTCTATGCCATTTGTAATATAAGTGTAAGGATTTTATGGTTAAATTGCCACTCACCCCTGGCTTTCTATCTTCTTTTGTGTAGGAATTAATAAAGAATGATTTGGTTAATAATGAAGATAAAAAGAGCAAAAAATTGCAACTCAAAGATGAGGCTACTAGAAGATGAATGGCACCGCTAGGATTAATGTAACTGGCATCGTTAGGTTAAGAAGGTTTAGAAACTAGAATTTACTGAGAATAAACAGTGCCATAAGTGGTGCCGTTTGAGTTTGCAGATTAATTTCTGTTCTAATTCAACTAGATTTTTAGGGCATCAAAAGGGGCTATAAATAGAATAGAAAGAACCATTAAGGGCGGTGAACAAAGAGGAGAAACACCCACGCATACAAGAGAGAACATCCAAAGAGAAGAATGAAGGGTTGTTCAAGAAAATATTGGAAGAGATGAAGAGGAAGAACTTGTCTATGAGTTTCTCTTTCTCTCTTTTCTTTGTTTTCACTTGACAATATGCATTCAATTGCTCTAATTATACTTGAAGGGATGAACGCTAATTAGATTCTTGTATTAAATCTTCTTTTGATTTGTTGGATTTCACTTTCTAATATGTGATTACTTAGGTCAATTTGCGTTGAATTTATTGTTTAGGTTATTTTCTCCTAATGAATTCGAGAGATGGAGTTAGGAGTTGAGTTCCAAACTAGTGGGTTCAATGTTTGTTTTTCCTTGATTAACTCAAAAGTGAGGTTGAGGAATTAGAATTTGGTAATCTCTAGGATCTTGTATCACCTAGAGATAAGGGTATTAAGATCGTCTAAATTTATCCTTGGTAATTGGGGGTTTTATACTTAGCACTTATTAAATTCAATTAGGGAGGTAGAGATACCCTTTGATTGGTTAAAAATAGGAAATTCATAATTAGAGAGTATATGGGTTTTTGCATTTCTAACCCTTGTCGGTATTATGATTGGGATGTGATGTTCTTGAGCCTGTGATTATTACTTAGCTAAATACATATTCTTTATTCTTTTTCTTATCCTTGATATTCTCATGGCCAATCTTGTGAGGGTGGTGTTGATTTTCTACGTTCGTCCATTGTAATTACTTTATTCTATTAATTTGTTAGGCCAAACAATAGAAGAAAAGTTAGTAATATATAGTATATATCCCTTTCCTTAGATTATTTTGTACTTACTATTATAATTCTATGCTACATAATAGGTATGCTTGCCTAAATGTGTATTGTATGTGTAACTTTGGTAATTTAATTTAAAACTTAACTAGCTGTGTGATTTGGAGATAATATTTCCTAAGAAACACATATGCAAACAAAGCACACATCAACTAAATCTGGACTTAACACTCTTATATTTCGGCTCTTCTTTTCCTGAAAATATGGTTAAGCAAAATCATGTGAGGAAGTGAGTTAGACAAAAAGAAAAGCAACTTGGACCAAAAAAGAAGTGATCCCAATTTTTCTTCCGCTAGGCCAATAACTAAAAAGCCCACTTTCTAATGATTACAAGGTTCATTCGAATATGAAAGGCTATACGTTACGATTTTCAAAATCAATGACATGATGCATGAGCAATGTTGATTTGAATGGATATAGTCATAATTTAAACATGTTTATGCATTTTCAAAATAGATTACATTTTTGGGGCAATTTAGCAATACAAAATCAGTGTATTGTAATAAAATTTTTATCGGGTGAATTATTCATGTCACATTTCTGGAATACCAATAAGGGCTTTCTCAATTGCAAGAAGGAAGAAGAAGAGAGGGTTTGGAGATTACCATGCGTCCTCTTGTTCGAGCCTTCAAAATAGTGAGTAACAACCTTCTTAGCACCCAAATGAGTGGTATTTCTTGAGGAATGAATAGGAAAAAGATCAAAGGAAGTGGAGAAGGTGCATTCAACCAAGGGGAATTATGAAGAGGAAATGATGGAAAAAAACCATCGTTGGGCCGTAGGTAACACAATCAACTACGGCTTTGTGACGGCCAACAATTGTTGCTAAATTTGTATTCGTGAATCAAATTTTTGCGACAAAAAACATAAATTGTCACTATTCTTGAATCTATTATTTTACCATATCCTATACCTTTAAAATATCGTACCATGACAATGTAATCACGATACATTATATATATGGTTATGGCATATACAGTGCTAAATCATTGGACAGGATGTACATCCCTCTCGAGGAAATACTCTACCATCTCTCCATACATAATCAAACCAGATGTTCCACGTCCATTCTTTGATTTTACCCATGAAACCCTGTGGCTAGCTTGGGGCCTCACTCAGCTAACTAGAACTGTCACCCCATTTGACAAAAGACAACTTTCTGGAGACATCTAATCTATCAGAATTCTCTCATAATCAACAAGCTAATCATAGAGCTTGGCCTATTGAGATCTCAATATCATTAATTCAAATGGTTCAAGAATTTACTATTCTGATGTGAAATAATAAATTTTATTTCCAAAAGTTTTTTCGGTCTTTAAAGTAGATTTTTCAAAATCCCAACTCGACCAAAAACTAAAACTATAATTTTACTGCCAAAATTCCAAAACTAAAATTCCTATTTCCGTTCTAAAATTCGTTCAAGACGTAATATCATCGCTCAAAATTCACCATATTAATATATAGAGTCATTTTTTACAAAACTTCTGCCATGATTTTTGCAACACTTTTCATGCATGGAATGCATAGATTTAGTATTCATGTGGTTTCATACATTTGATACTTTTCTTCATTCCATAAATATAATGTCCATGAGGAAATTTTGCAAAAAAAAAAAAATTATGCATGATCAAATCATGTTATCCTAATTAGAATACTATTTTCAATAGACATTATTTTTATGCATAAATATTTTTCCAAAATGATATGTTCATAATCTAAATCATATTTACATGCCATAGTCATAAAACATCTCATAAAATTTTGTATACATTGTGCATGCATTTTAATGCAAATTTTGCATGATTTAAACATGATATTTTGTATGGATTTGCATGTCATAAAATACATTTAAAAGGCATGCTTGAGATGCAAGGACTTACCTATGTCCAACTTAGCAAGTATCAACTTAACTTAATTCCTTGATCTTCCTACATCTATCTCCACCAAATCTACCATATACAATATGTATAAATTTATTTCCTATATAGAATTCTATCCAAGATCTTAGGGCAACTAGGAAATTACTTAGGCCCTAAACAATTCTAAACACATTGCGAAAAAACTTAATTCTAGAGATTACAAATATCCCATCACAAATTGAATAGCCATATGAGGCATTCAACAACTTTTCATACAACATAGAACTCCACACTTTCCTCCATTTACTCAAATAAAACAAGCCAAACCCTAATTACTATTCCATCACAAAGTAACTTATAATCCCACATACAAAAATCTCAAAAAAAAATCATATGATCATCACTAATTTATACCAAGCAAATTATGCTATTATATAGTTTCAAAAGAATCAAAATTCCTCTTAGTGAGTCATTTGCAAAAAAGTGGGTTGTTTTAGGGTTTCATCTCTCAAAAGCACATAATTTATGTTCAATAATAAAAACTCACATTAAATATATATATATATATATATATATATATATATATATATATTCATAGACATCCTAGGTATTTCATAAAACCCCTTTAAGTCAAATACTACCACATTTATTACCAAATTTTCATGCGAACACATTTTTTATTCCAAAACTAAAATTCTGTTTAAAAGGGTAAAACTGGGGTCATAAAGATGAATTTAATTACCTAAGCAAACCACTTTATTTTACTATTAAATTTTCCAATTTAAAACCTTTATATGTTAGGTGAATTACCATATAAATTTCTTCTCAATATTCAACTTAAAAGTTGGTCAAATAATTTCTGTAAAAACCTCTACTGCTACAGTTACTCGCTCAGGCAGTGTTGAGCAATCAATTTCAAAACTTTATGTCTCTCAATCTTCAAATGATTTTTCAGTGATTCTTATACTCAAATTTTTATAACATCTTTAAGTTTATATAATATAAATTTAATAGTCAAATTCAAAGAGAAGGGCCATTTTTGGGTGGTTCAAAATTACATATCTATAGGGGTTTTTTTCACAGCTTGCATGGTTTCATGGCAAAAATCATAAGAGTAGGTTTTCATCATTTATTTCATACAAAAATCATACTGAAATGGTCTTAATACATCACACATCACCTAAAAATTCAAATCCTAACAAGTTATTAATCAATTTCATGCCCACAAATTTTGTCATTTCAGCTCAAGCATATGTCTAGCATACCCTCTGTTTTGCTATATCAATTTCATACTCATCACCTATATCATAACTTTCAGATTTTCTTGCATAAATCCACACACACATAGTAGTACATGTTACCATAAGAACCACACTATTTTCTATAAAAATCACAGAGAAAATAGCATCTTTCCATAAGAACATTAAGTTGGGCAGAATGACCTCTATTTTGGCTAGCATGCTATGCAAGAAGAAAAATGTGTTTTTTACATACAAGACTTCAACGTCACTTGGTGTTTCATGTCCTTAATCAAAGTACTCATTCCTTCATCAACATCACACACAAAAATAGCATTGTAACTAAAAATTATAAGGCTGAACAGCATGCTCAAAATTTTCTGCTATTAAGTTTTTGGCAAGGAAAAATGTATTCTTGAAGCTTACCTTCTTGAAACTTTGATAGAGTACCATGAAAACAGCAAATGGAAGCATTCGACCTCATGAATTTCAGCTAGGCTCTTGACTTTTATTGGGGGGAAAAACAAAGGAACAATGAGGACTTTCTCAATTGCAAGAAGGAAGACGAAGAGAGAGTTTGGAGATTACCATGCATCCTCTTGTTTGAACCTTCAAAATAGTGAGTAACAACCTTATTAGCACCAAAATGAGTGGTGTTTCTTGAAGAATGAATAGGAAAAAGATCAAAGGAAGTGGAGAAGATGCATTCAACCAAAGGGAATTATGAAGAGGAAATGACGGCCAAAAACCATTGTTGGGCCGTAGCTAACACAATCAGCTATGGCTTTGTGACAGCCAACAACTATCGCTAAATTTGTAGTCGTGAATCAAATTTTTGTGATGGAAAATGTAAACTGTCACTATTTTTTAGACTTCTTTGCTACAGTCTTTTAAATCAATCTACCAAATGAATGTCATACTCTCACTACGGTGTTGCGATGGCCACTAATATATGGCTGTCACTATAACATCGCAATTTTGCGATGGGAAATTGGGTAGCAAATCCATCGTGAATATGCAAGGAATTTGTGATGGCCTTTCTTTTTTCACGTTCTAGTTTTATAAAAGTGTAATAATTGGCTGTTGCAATTTGCTCACTAATTTGCAAGTGATTTGCAACGGCTTATCTTAATATTCAAAAATTTATTATGTAATTAAACAGCGGTCGCAAGTTGCTCGTTATTTTGTGAGTGGACGTCATTAATTATCGAGTTATTGGCAATGGCTTTTGGCTGGAATTATTTGGAAGGTTGCCTATAGCAACTTGCGATGGCTCTGTAACTATTTTGTGATGGCCCTGTTGCTAGACCCTCGCTAAGCCATCACAATTTTCATAGAATCTTCAGCCCACCCCATCTTGTTTTGTGATCTATCCCTCCTATAATTATCGCTACAAAACCACAACAATATCCAATATCCAAATAACAAACCACACCAAAATAAACTTTAAACGCAGACAAGTTATAACATGAACAATAAAAAGAAATTTTATATTAGTCTAACAAACATAGTTACAATAGTAATGTCACTAAATACACATCAAGTGCCAATCGGAATAGAATCAGCTCCCGGAGGGGATGGGGTGGGAGAGGATGCATCCTATCCTACTGCCACTAGTAGATGGTGGATGATCTGGTGGCGATATAGTAAAGTCCAAGTCCTCATCCTCATTAGCATCAGCATCAGCATCATGAACCCCATCAGCATATGCTGTGGTATGGGCATATCTATCCTCTCACAGATAGCAGTCAGCATCCCAGAGAAGTAGTCATCTCGCTGCTTGAATGTGTCAATCTGTCTCTCGAAATGATTCCGGATCCACTCTTTAGCCTCTTGGACCTTTATTGCCACCCTCATATCAATCTTGTCGACAGGAGCTACAGAAGATGATGAGGGAAACTGATTCTGATGCAGATGTTGACGTACATGGGATGCCTCTGACCCCATCCCAAAGACCCGACCCCTATTGAAGCCACCTAATGCCTCAACTAACAAGGCCTTATCAACGGGAATAGTAGATGAAGTAACGGAGCTGGCTAGAGAACCCTGGGAGTAACGCTATTTTAACCGTTCCACATCCTCTTGAAATGGAAAAAATAATAATACTTGTTATGTAGATAAAATTACAAGAATTAAAATAATGATAAACTTTTAAATAATAAGTAATTATTACAAGAATTATGCGGGACCGCTCGCTGGCGAACTCTCTAGACCTGGTCCTCTTCTAGAAAAAATATAGATGTCTATACATTCCCTTGAAGTCATAATTAGGGCCCTACTCTCTCCGTTGTAGTTATGTTTAAATTTAAAAAAATACTAATTAACTTCCCGACGACCGACAAATAAAAGATGTTTGAATATAACAAAATGAGTGAAATACAAATGTGAAACAAAAAAGCTAGGAAAGTCCAAGTAAGAGCAACAATCTTTACATATAATACTTTAAGTAGTATTATCTCCCTTGATAGAAGTAGGTTGCGTTAAATAACATGAAAGAGCCATTACCAAAAGGTCCTCGTACTCCGTAAATGGCCTCAATCCACCCACTTGAGTAACATCGCCTCGAGACCTACTTCTCTTTGCAGTGGAGGAAACCCGCCGATAATCCTCTGTCTGCCAATATTATGTCATCTCTTCCCAATCAGCTAGATCCACCTAAAAAGGATGCTTAGAACTCGCCCAAGCCTTGCAAAAAGGTATCTGAAAATCTGTGTCGCAATTTCTTTTCTCACTTGAGTTGGATTTGTCCACTATCCTCATCGCTCCAACAAAAAAAAAAATTCTGAATAACACATTAAAAACTTGTTACTAGAATATACAATAAATGGAAAAAGCATGAAATGGAGCTAAACTATATACTAAAAACTAAAAATACTACATAATAGATCCACCATAGGTATCTATATTTTGCAACATTTAAATATCATAAAAAAATACTTCTTTGAATATTTAGAATTTCTTACATCCACTCTTGAAACCACATGTCCTTCACATTTGCTGGGCCATGTGCGCACGTAGGGTATGCGCTCTCAAAGTGCTACTAGAATGTGTCAATAAGTATAGAAACAAAATTCGTAGCACCAGCGAACCTTTTTCAAAGATAGAGTAAGGTAGAAGATAGTTAGATAAATTATCATTGAAATTGCAAAAAAAAATAATCAATACATATACAATAAATGAATGTAATTTGTATACTTACCCGTCGCCACGAGGAACTATAAGAGGCCAGCTATCATTAATCTATGAAATTGGCTAACTAGATGCCTGAGATGAAGGCATTATAGAAGGTTGTCCACAATCTGGAGTCACAGAATCAAGGCCACGTGGCCCTGGAAGTCGCCAGGACTGAGTAGGAGAAAGCATGTGCTCTGGATCACCCTGACTGTCATCTAAGATACTGTTCTCGGGAAGCCATAGCTTAATTACCTGAGATGACTGAGTTCAAGATCTCCAATGATATTTAAGTAGTATTATCTAAAATTAGGTAATCTTGAAAACATCATTAAATTAGGTATTCTTCACATAAATGGAACACAGAATGACCACTTAATTTATATTCCAAGCACACAGAATATCTATTTCAAAGAATTGAAAAACATACTCTCTCGAATAATAGTCTATGTAGCAAAGCTCCCAACGCGTCAAATGAGTGAACTATGATATTAAGAAAAAAAAAACAATGACTAAAGGTTAGATACTAAGTTTTTAGTAATATTATGAATTACACAAAATAGATGTAGATACCCCAAAAACAATGAGCTAACTTAAAAAAAAAAAAAAAAAAAAAAGAACCCCACTGCTAAAACATACCAATATTATTTCTTAGAAGTCTACATATCAAAAACTCCAAAGATCCAACAAATAGTGAACAATTATCTGAAAAAACAATGGTGGCTTGGTTAGATAATAAGTTCTTAGAAATAGAATGTAGATTACTATAGAAAAATGTTTGTTTAGAATATAGATTACAATCAATCAAAGTGTACATACTTTTATTTAATAAAAAATCCATCTAGGTGAGTGAATTAATAAAAAAAAAAACTACAAGTATGTGAAGAAATTGAAGGTGCAAAAAGGTAAAAATAGCATACAAAAAATGAAAATAGCACACGAAAGTAAGTATATTATACCTTTGGGTTTTTTGAAAACTGGTTATTTAGGCACTGAAGTAGTTGCTCCAATGTGTGCTGGAAGCCTGCTGCCCTGCTCAATGGATTATGAACTACTTTGAACAACAAACTCCGGATCAACCCCCGCAAGTCTTCTGCTCCTCCTAAGCATGAACTCACGCTTAAGTTCTTGGCCTTTCAAAATATCACCACTACCTAAATAGCCGATGAAAGCAACTGGGAAGGAAAGAGACAGTTTTTCCCTTGATAATCTAGTACCAAGCTATATCAAGAGATAATATCCTTCTTGTTTCTATGTTTCCTTTTGTCA
This sequence comes from Voacanga thouarsii, assembly GCA_026120185.1. Lineage (NCBI taxonomy): Eukaryota > Viridiplantae > Streptophyta > Magnoliopsida > Gentianales > Apocynaceae > Voacanga > Voacanga thouarsii. The sequence goes on along the minus strand of JANUWF010001438.1, from coordinate 1,315,456 downwards.
ACACACAGGAAAAACAGAAAGAAAATTTTTTAGGCTTGATCTCAATCCTGTGTCAAATTCCCAACCCATTACTGACTTTATATTATGCCTCAGGAAAAAACAACACATTATGCTCCAAGATATCTGAACATAAGTTATCTCTGGAGTGTTCAAATATCAGCTACCACCCAACCAAGTCAGAATAGCCCTAGCAAAGGTGGGCATGGGTTTGGATTTCGGATCCAAGATCCAAACTACTTGGGCCAAGAATTAATTAATTTTTTAATCCAGGATTAAATAATTACCTATAAATAATTAATTAGCCTAAAATAATTCTCAAGCCTTTCTTACATAATTCAAACCCAAGTTAAATCCAAATATTCGATCTGGGCTCAAGCCCGAAATATTTAATTAACCAATTGAACCATGTAATTAATTTATTCTCTCTTTGGATCTTTTATTTTATTCTAACCCAATAAATAAATCAGGATAATCTAAATAAAATAAAATCCACTTTATTTAAGACCAATTCCTCATCCCAAAACTATCAGGACGTATGGGCTATTCCAAGGACCAAAAGACACATCGCCTTGGTTATTAAAATAACCAAAATACTCCTGTTATATAAATAGTTGTATTTTATATTTTGAATATTTTCTAATATCACCATAAGAAAATATTGATCCTAAGGACAATATGCACTATCAACGTCTCCGACCTACAAGTGTAATGACTAAAATACCCTCTAAGCATCGTCGTACATTTAGAGAGGAAGAAGTCTACTAACACCTCTCTAAATGACATCCGTCATCCTTAGACTTCTAGTCCAATTATCCATGCCTCTCTAGAATGTTTTTGCTTTATTAGGGAGCTACCATAAAACAAACATCCCAGTCATGTTCCCAGGGCCCTAGATTATTAGATCATTCTAACAGTCACAATGAGCAATATAGTATATAAACTATCTTATATAAGTCTGCCTTAACTAACTAGTCACATATACCTAACATACAAGTATATTGGTCCTACGATAGAACCTCAACTACAGTATATCAAAACATATGCTTCTAGCTTTGTTAGACCACCAACTCATACTCAAGCCATAGCGTATAAGTCCATCACTACTAGAAACTGGGCAATCAGCCATGGAAATCAGCTATAGAAACTGGCGTAGGAGATCACCCATGGATTAGCCACGAAAATTTTTTAAAAATTGTAAATATATTGATTAAAGATTTTCGTGACTGATTCGTAGAAGATCAACCACAAAAAATATCCATTGTTGATTTGTGGATGATCACCTATGAATCAGCCACGAAAAATAAAAATAAAATTGATTATATAATGATAAAAGATTTTCGTGGCTAATTCATAATCAGCAACGAAAATCTTTTATCAATATTGATAAAAGATTTTCGTGGGTGATTAGTGGGTGAATCAGCCATGGATCAGCAACAGACATTTTCCTGGCTGATTCGTAGGTGAATCAGTCACGAAAATATTTTATCAATATATAATTAATTTTTTAAAAATTTTTTTGACTGATTCGTATCAATGTTGATATATATTGATAAAATATTTTCGTGGCTGATTCACCCGCAAATTAGCCAAATATATTTTCGTGGTTGATCACCTACGAATCAGCCACGAAACTCTTTTATCAATATATAATCACATTTTCTTTTAATTTTTCGTGGCTGATTTGTAGGTGATCAGCCATGAATCAACCACAGATATTTTTCGTGGCTGATCTCATACAAATCAACTACGAAAATCTTTTATCAATATATATTTATAAATAAATATTTAAAAAATATATATTAATATTTATTTATATATAAATATATAAAAATATTTTTAAATATAAATATAAATATATATGAATAAAAATACATATTTATGTTATATGTATTTATAAATATTTATCTATATAAATAAATATATTATATTTATATATTATACATATAAATATTTATAAATACTTATCTATATAAATAAATATATTATATATACATATGTATACACACACACACACTTACATACATACATGCACACGCATATCCATACATACATATATATTGTTTATATATATGTGTGTGTGTGTGTGTGTGTATTTGTAAAAATTATTTAATAAAATGGTAAAATAATTAACAGTATATAAACTTTTAATTATATAAATATACAAAATAATTTATTATATTGAATAATATGGTTTAATAGTAAATTTAATATGATTGTTGTATTTTGTAATAGTATTAACATTTTTAAAAAAATATAAAATTAATGTTAGGAATAGTTTAAATGAGAAAAAAGAAAAGAGATATGTCCAAACAATTGTATTTGGCCCAGTGGTTAAGTCTCAACATCTCATATGGGAGGTCTTGGGTTCAACTCTCAAAGAACTAAAAAATTCTCCAATTAATTGGAGAGTTACGATCAGGTGTGCTTGGTCCACGAAATGGGTTGTGGACCACAAATTTCAGTGGCCAATAAAATTTAATTATTATTTATTAAATTTAATTTCATTGACATTAGTATTTCTCTTCCTATTTAAAGGTTCAGTTTGAGCGTTATTTAATTGATTGTTAATAGGGTTAATAAAGATTAGGTTTCCATACATATGCCCAGTATATAAAATTTCTCTATTTCTACTAATAGTTATACCAGAATGAAAAGAAATAGAATATCCTTGATTTATTAGTTTTGCAACTGAAACCAAATTCTATCTAAAACCAGGTACATATAAAATATCCTTCAAAATAATTATTCTATTACAATAAAAAATAAGCTCCAACTCTCCCACTACTAAGGCTCATATTTGTGCCAATGCATGATCCATGTTTTTCCTTCTGTAATCTTCTTATCTTTCTAAACCCCTGTAAAGTGTTACAGATATGATCAATGGCTCCTGGATCAACAATCTAAGTTGAAGTTGATCCTACTATTGAAATAGACTCTAGATAGTAAACAATACATGTGGGATTTTTCTTGGCTTAAAGATTTGAACACTCTTTTTTTTCAATGTCCCTTATTCCCACATTTGAAGTATTTACCCTTAGATTTGTCTTTAGGCTGGGCTGCTGCATTATCCTTATTCTTCTTGAACTTTCTGAGCTTGGGCACAATTCTCAAAAAAGAAGCCTTAGCAATCATTATCTTAGATTGTGGCTTCATAACCTTCTCCACTATTCGGAGCTCTTTCATTAACTCGATTAAACTCATATTTAACTTATTCATGTTATAATTTAACTTGAACTGAGTAAAAGAGCCCGACAGAGATTTAAGAACCATGTCTACTTGGCTCCAAAACTTCTGCTTCCTCGAAGGTAATAATCATTTTGAGCATATACTCTCTAACTAATGCTCCCTCAGCTATCTTGGGGTTAATGATCATTCGAAGAGCCTCCTGCCTTGTGGGTTAGCTCTTGTCAGTGAATATCGTGGCTAAAGTTGTACCAATATCGTAAGCAGTAACCATGTGCTCATATTTTAACTAGAGCACGTTAGACATGGAGGCTAACATATAGTAGCAAGCCATTTCAACAGCCTTCTTCCATGTCTTTTCAACCTCTCGCTCCTCATTAGTTGAACCTTCTCTGATAACCGAGTAAGTTTTGTAGAGGACATATTTATACTTCTCGGTTGTGAGTATTATGTCTAAATTCCTTTTCCAGCCCACATAGTTCAGACCTGTTAGCTTATTCTCTCGCAGAATAATGGCTAAAAGACTGAAAAAAATCTCCACCAACCATTTCTAAAAATTGAAAAATAAAAGAAATCTCAATTTGTGAAAAAATAAAATAATTTGGTGTATTTTATCCTTATATTAAATCTGATAATAGTTAACCCTATTACTATTACCTTTAATATGATTAGTTTGGCTCTTTGGAGAACTGGCATAACTTCTTGGAAAGATTAATAGTCTTCTAAGCTAAATATGTTAACCACTACAAATTAATTTTCCTTCTAGGTAATGATCTAGAAGATAACTCGATCAATGGGATAGTCGTTTCTTTTCATTTTCTCTGAATATACCTCACACTATAATCTCCAACATGAGTATGCCAATCATAATGCGTGTTTCGGGTTATTAATTATATCTTGTGTCTCCATCTTATACGGGTTCACTCCCAGGGTGACACAAAGGGACCCACGATCTCTAATGAGGACTGTGATGGAAGTCGTTAGGCCGTTGGAACCCCTCTCCTATTTAGTCTTTTAAAATAAGAGTTTTTCTTAGAAAAATATTCTTTTGAAAATTTTTATTAAGTTCTCTCTTAAGTCAAAAATAAAATATCTAAACCCAAAAAAATCTATATGTCAAGGTTTATACCCTTTAAGAGACTTTTCTATGGATTAATTTTATTTAAGTGAAAAACTTAATGATTCCAAAAATTTCCATTAAAACACCCTAGAGACTTTTGTTTCAAGCTTAATTTAACAAAAATAAATTAAAATGGTTTTCCATTCTAACTTACAAAAATATCTAAATTCATAATATTTTCTATTCCAAGGATAAAAATCCTTTAAGAAAATTACCAATGATTAATTTTTGTTCAAGTTAAAATTAACCATTTAATTGAAGAAAAATGTTTTCTTGTCAAAAATTTCCTAAAGACTTTGGTCTTTGCGAAAACATGCTAAAAAATTATAAACGTTTTCATATTTTTCTATTCTTTTAACCTAGGTGTCCAAATAATAGAATTAAAATTATTAATTAATTGATTAATGATCTTGTTTAATCCTAAATCCCTTACTATTATTTTTCATGCAAAAATATTCCATGGATATTAACCATTGCAAAAATAATAACTTCACCTGGTATGGAACCCAAAACGAAAAAGAAATTGCATTAAAGTTACAAGGAAAAATTAAAATAAAATCCCCTTGTTCTTCACGCACCCATTTGCACTAGAACATTGCCTTTGATCCCACAAAAAAAAAAAAAAAAATCGGATGCCGGCAACCCGTGAGCCCACGCAACTCGTGAACCCACTGCCCAATTTGTGACCAAGCCTCGAGAGGATTAGGCACAGCGATAGGAGGTTGGGCCTTGGCTCGATGGGTTTGCAGCTCCTCTGGTGGCTCGCCACCTAAAACAAATCGGTTCGGCTTAGCTAGCACGGTGCCTTCTTCTTCATTTTTTCTGTAGCAAATTCTTACAAATTTCTTTTAGTTTCTTCATCCAGATGAATCCATAGGCATTGAAAAATTTACAGACACAACAATAACTCCTGTTTCTCTGTAAAACAAAACCTACCTATGCCCATAAACACTAGGCTACATGATTCATCTATGAAAACCATTAAATTAAATTATAGAAAATCCTAAACCTCAATCTTGAGGCTTACAAATTGTCCTATCCTATACCAGTGAACATGAAGGATAGCAAACAACAATCAAACATAATTGATCATCCTATTTTTATAAAACTAGCATGCATCTTAAGATGTTTAAAATCATAATGCTCTTATACCAATTGAAGGTGCAAAACGGCTAAAATAGAATGCAGAAAAAATGAAAACAGTGCACAAAAGTAAGTATATTATACCTCTAGGTTTTCTAAAAACAAGTTGTTTAGGCACTAAAGTAGTCATTCCAACGTGTGCTGGAAGCCTTCTGCCTTGCTCAACGGATTCTAAACCGCTTTGAACAACAAACTTCAGATCAACCCCCGCAAGCCTTCTGCTCCCCCAAAGCATGAACTCACACTTAAGCTCTTAGCCTTTTGGAATATCATAACTACTTGAATAGCCAGTGAAAGCAACTGGGAAGGAAAGGGATAGTTTTTCCCTTGACAATCTGCTACCAAGCTATATCAAGAGACAATGCCCTTCCTATTTCTATGTTTCCTTTCGTCAACACATAGGAAAAACATAGAGAAATATTTTTAGGCTTGATCTCGATCGTGTGTCAAATTCCCAACCCATTATTGACTCTATATTATAGCTCAAGAAAAAACAGTACATTACACTCCGAGATATCTGAACATAAGTTATCTCTAGAGTGTTCAAATATCAGTTGCCACCCAACCAAGTCAGAACAGCCCTAGCAAACCTGGGCTTGGGTATGGATTTTGGATCTAAGGTTCCAACTACTTAGGCTAAGAATTAATTAATTATTTAATCTAGGATTAAATAATAACCCATAAATAAATAATTAGCCCAAAACAATTCTCAAGCCTTTCTTACATAATTCAAACCCATGTTAAATCTAAATATTCAATTTGGGCTCAAGCCTTGAATTTTTAATTAACCATAAACAATGTAATTAAGTTTTTCTTTCTTTGGGCCTTTTATTTTATTCTAACCCAATAAATAAATAGGCTAATTATAAATAAAATAAAATCCACTTTATTTAAGACCAATTCCTCATCCCAAAACTATCAAGACTTATAGGCTATTCCGAGGACCAAAAAACATATCGCCTTAGCTACTAAAATAACCAAAATACCACTACTATAGAAATAGTTGTATTTCATATTTTAAATATTTTTTAATATCACCATAAGAAAATATTGACTCCAAGGACAATATTACGCTAGCAACATCTCCAACCTATAGTTGTAATGACTAAAATACCCCTTTACGCATCGTCGTATATTTAGAGAGGAAGAAGTGTACTAATACCTCTCTAAATAACATCTACCATCCTTAGATCTCAAGTCTAATTATTCATGACTCTCTAGAGTGTTTCTGCTTTATTAGAGAGCTACCCTAAAATAAAACATCCTAGTCATGTTACCAAGCTCTGGATTATAAGATTATTTGAACCGTCACAAGAGGCGATATAGCATAGAAGTTATCTTGTATAAATCTGTTTTAACTAACTAGTCACATATACCCAAAATATAAGTATATTGGTCCTACGATAGAACCTTAACTATAGTATATCAAAGTATATACTTCTAGTTTTGTCATACCACCAACTCATACTCAAGTCGTAGAATATAAGTATATGTTGTAGCAATAGTAGTCTAGGTTACTACGATGTAGTACTTTTAGAAACCACCATTATAGGTCTAATTCTACATATTTGAAATATGCTTATGTTATGAAGTGAGAGAACTACTCATTGGCTAAAGGTAAACTATTCCCCATTTAGAATTCATAGTATAATAACCTAGGCATGATGAGATTCCCATTCTCACCAATCGATTAAGAACAAATGTTTATGTGTTAAGCAACCTATGATCCATACCTTACTGTGAAAGACCTCCATTTACATGGCCCATTTATTTAAACACAATAGGTCTTTTCTAGTGAAATTGTGCACAAAAATAATGTAAATTCACAAACAAAATTTTTGAGAATAAATCTTTTATTAATATTAATCAAAACTACATTAGAAACCTAGTCTAAAAGAGCATACATTCCAATAGAAATTCCTCACAAACCATGCTTATTCACTCCAATTATCTTCCGATAAATATTCTCCATCATCTTCATCAGTCTCGGTATCTGTTTCCCATATATCTCCATCTTCATCTTCATCTTCACCCTTATTATTCTCCTCTCCCAACACCCCTTCGTCATTATTTAACACTTCGTTCAGCCCAGAGTCGTGTAAAGGGACTAAGATCCACTACTAAATATATACACACGACGTTGTTGTCATCAATGTCCTATTGATAAGCTGTGTCAACCAAATGAGCATCAACCATGTAACGGGCTTTTGCTTTACACACTGACAGCCAATTAGATCTCGCTCTTACATCTCCTGGATATTTAGAATAATAAACTTGACTTACTTGTGGTGCTAAAACAAATGGATCATACTTTGGGTATTTTCTCCTATGGTTAATATCAATCAATATAAATTGTGGATGCACTATAAAATCTCAATTTAGCAAACCAATCACATTTGAAGAACACAGCAGTCTGTATTGGATGACTAGGAAATTGGACTTCTATGACCTCTTTCAAGATTCCATAGTAGTTATTTTCAAATGTGTCAGATCCACCTTTTTTAACGCATATTCAACTATTTATAGCACTCTTCCCTTCACAATAATTGTGGGTATGAAACCAATATCCATTCACAATATATCTTTGGAAGGACTTCACTTATCTCGAGGAACCCCAAGCAAAGTTCTGCAATGATTGATTTATAACTGTATTATCTCCATTCTGCACCTATATAAGCCCGATTATTCATAAGATAAGGAATATGATAGCATTTTTACAATATTTTGTAACTTGGAAAACTTACATAATATCTAAACCAAATGGAAAATTCATTTTCTATTCTTCTATTAACCTCTTCTTTTGAAATGTTTGGTTCCAAAGATTGTACTTGTGCAACGAACATCCTGTGCAGTACAAAATAGAATAAATCATTTACCTTTTTTTGTGAACTCTACTAACTATTATCCAAGTAGTGAGATATCTTACTTGAGGTACGGTTGGACTTCTTTTCAATTTAACAGTATATAATTGAAAGCAGCTTTATATTCCTCTGAGTTTAGGAACCTTGTTTGAATCTTCCCTGATATATTCCCAAGAATATTGCATATAGACAATGTACCCTTCTCTGCCACAAAATTGGTTGCACATTCTCCTTCTTGATTCTGAGACATAGTTGTGTGCTTAGTTTGCACATCGGATTCAAAGTCGTAGGAGAAGATAATGGATGCTTCTTCCACAAGATAAGCATACAAATTAACCTGTTAACTTTTTCCTTATTCTTCACCTTCATTTTCAAACGATACAAAAACCTACAACCAACAAATATAAATTAATAATATAAATTTATATAATTGAAGAAGAGAGAACAAAATAATAATTACCTTTCGAAAGGATACATTCATTTATATTGGATTGGACCATAGACTTTGGCCTTATATGATAAATGAAGCATTAAATTAATGTTCCATTACATCAAAAAACCCGAGAAGAAAGATCTTCTCTAACTTACATAAGAGGATGGGTATGTCTTACTCTAATTTCATCATATGAGCCATTAACAACTTTGGAGCACACAAACCTTGATAAAACATACTTAATTCAGCTTGGACCACCTATACATTAAGAGGAAGAAATGCCTTCAAGGAAATCGGAAGCAATCGCTCCATAAACATATGACAATCCTCTGCAAACCTTGAGTTGCTGAACTATTATTTGGAATTCAGCTCCTTGTTCATCACTTGACATTAGTATTAGGGTTTGTCTCTGCAAAGTTACCCAAAAATCGCCCCATTTTGATAGAAGATCAGTGAGAATCGGAATCGTTTGAGGACCATCTTGGTAGGGTTTACTGAAAGTGATGGCAGGAACTGGAAATAGATGTACATGTAGGCAGATTTCTTCACGACATTCTAGGCAGTCAAGCATTTTACAGGAGATGCTCGACTCAGATATGGTTAAGAGATACTTCGAGTAAGATAGTTTATGTTTTTATAATTTTGTGATTGGTGTGCATGAATTTTTTGGTTTACCTTCCATCGTTTAAGTTAATGGGATTTTTAATTTTTGTAGTATAATCTGGAGAGGCATAGTAGAGGAGAAGAGAAATACATTTGCATATATGGACTCACTATGGTTTCACATATATACATGTAAGAGCAAAAAGAAGGTGTTGAAGTGGTTGAAGAACAAAGACATTCTGTCTAAGAAGTATGTTATGGTTCCTATCATCCTCTGGTATGTCCCTCACTTTACTCAATCCTATTGCATTTTCCCTTTTTTGGTTTGGAAAGGGATGAACACACACAATCTTCCTTTTTTGTCATTTAAAAATTAGTTGTGCTCTTTGAGGGGTCACTAAAGTATGCTGGTCTTATGTAACTTCGATGATGAATCAGAGTTAAGAAGTCCATGCATGCTCCTATTAGACTCTCAGTAATCAGTAGAACAAACAATTAAGCCTCTGATTAAAGAGTAAGCTATAGTGTCATCTAAAATAAATATATAGTAATTCATTTGATCTTTGTATACATATTGTCTAGATGAGTCCTTGATTTTAAATGTACTTCTTCTTGTGGATAGTTTTGTATTGGACATACTTAAGTTGGAAAGCAGACAGGCTACTAGAGACATAGTGAAAAAAATTCCCCTGCTCTTACCTAAGGCAAGACAAATTTGAATATGAGTATTTTGGAAGTTTTATTCATTCAATTAAAGCATGTCTGTTGTGCTAATTACTTCGTCAATTTGTCCATTAGGTTCCACAACAAACAAATGGAGAAGATTGTGGCAGTTATATTCTGTATTATGCTTATTTGTTTATGCACAATGCTCCTAAAAATTTTGACTTCGTTGATGGATACCCTTACTTTGTAAGTCTAGAAAATGCTATGACTCTGATTTTTTTAACATAAGTTTAGGCACAAATGAAAATCATGAATACGTATTTTGCTTCTTATACTTTTCATTTCATGCATTGTAGCTAAAAAAGGATTGGTTTACTTTGGAGGAATTTACTACATTCAAACGTAGCCTACATGCAATGGAAAAGACATATTCTGGTTTTGATGCTGCCAAGGTTGGTGATATCCTAAGTGCTAGTAGAGGTGATGTGATTGAGCTTCATGATTGTCATGGGGAGAACAAAGAGACTATTATAGATATTTTGCAATTTGAAATATCAAGAATTGAGCATCAGCAATTATTAGAAGGTATTAGTTTAAAAGGGGATGAACATGCTGAACAAGGTGATGAATTACTACATCTAGTTGAGGTGGTAGCTGAGATAGAGGTTGAGGAACTTCAGGACTTCATTTGTTCTAATGTTTCAAGTGTTAGCAATAACGATAGAACTGAAGTTTGGCTACTTGTGGATACTTCAGTTTTGGACCATAACAACACAATTGTGTGGGGTAGAAGTTGGGCAGAAGAGACAAGTAATGAGGTAAGAAAGCTTTCCAAGTTTATCAACAAAGCTGGGTAGAAGAAACCATGGTCTGATTTTAGCAACCAGAACTTGAGTAGTGATTCCATTGAAGAAGAAGCTGAATGTGAGGTGGATGAATACTTTCATGATTCTGATTATTCAGCAATTGATGATGATGAAATGTTTGAAGAGTTTGTAGATCAAGGATTTGAGGACTTTGATGAAAATGTGCAAAGGGAAGCCAGTTGTTTGAAGCTAAAAGTCTCCAATGATTCCAAAATTGATGAGACAGAAATAGAATAGCAAGAAGAGGTTGCAACAGAACATGATTTTCAAGAAAAATTAGATGAACCAGCTAACAAACAAGCTTCAGGGAATGTTTTGGAACCTAAAAATGTAGAACATTTAGGGAATGTTGCCCATCTAAAAAATAAGAGAGGGGGATAAAGGGTAAAAGAAGGATCTGGTTGTATACTCAGTCTTTTAGTCAAAATGAAGATGCATTTCTTAAACCGGAATATATGGACATTGGAGATGAGTCCAATTATGAAAATTCAGATGATGAATTTAATACAGATCTATCCATAGAGGATGATTTTGATGAGAACAACAAGATAGAAGAACTTCCCAAGTTTAACATGAAAAGAAATGGTGAAAATCCTAACTTTCAGGTGGACATGAAATTTAACACTAGGGATGACCTTAGGACTGCCATTATTAACAATGGAATCAAGCATGGTAGGCAAGTGTGGTTCAGGAAAAATAATTCAAAAAGAGTGAGGGATTGTTGTAGGGGTGCAAATTGTGACTAGATGGTGTACGGACTTAGGATAAAAGACACACCGGGTTTCCAAATTAGAACTTTGTAAGCAAAACATCAGTGCTCCAGGAATCTAAATCATAAACTTGCTAATGCAAAGTATTTGGCTCCCAAGTACATCAAAATCTTCATATATGCAAATAGTGTTAAGGTGGATGAGTTCCAAGGTAGAGTCCATGAAGATCTCATTGTGAACATCTCACCTTGGAAAGTCTACAAAAGAAAACAATAGGCAAAGTTACTGATAGAGGGTAGATACATGAACCAGTACAAGTTGCTATGGAATTACTGCAAAGAACTAAAAAGAAGCAATCCTCGTAGTACTGTTTACATTGATGCGGTAGAAAAAGAAGACACTGGAAATCAATATTTCAAGAGATTTTATGTCTGTATTAATGCACTTAGAAGAGGGTTCAAAGCTGGTTGTAGAAAGGTATTGGAACTGGATAGTGTTAGGATTCGTGGACTCCTAAATGCGGAAAACATCCACGAATCCCTTCCAATGATCCAAGTAAATGATTAAGAAGATCTAGGTTTGTAGAATTACCTCTGTTTGGTGTAATCGATACCCTTTGATTCCGATTCTGTTACTGTACGTGCAACCCGAATGATCACCAGACGCTGCAGTGTACGAATGTCCTCTATCGGATACACACCGCCAACTCACTCGTTACCCGGGGAGTGCTAGTGCCTAGGGTTTGAGAGGTTTTTTTTCTGATCAACGGAGGCACGAATATTCTCAACAGAAATTGGCACTCCCAAGAAGACGGCTAGGGTTTTCTTAAAAATCCACTCCGAACCTCTTAGAGTCCAACACTAATAATATCTTATCGTATTTTAATTTAAATTCAAATTAAATTAAAACTGATATAATAAGATTCTGCCATTATCTCGGTAATTTAACTAATTAATTTACCGAGTCAGATTCTTATAATCTAGACATCATCTAGATACATCGAATGTGGACTTATTTCCAAATTTATTGTATCTAGTAAATTTTCTAAGTTCGATTAACTTAAACATATTTCCAGATTCATCGAATCTGGTCACCAGAAAAATAACCTAACAAGTTCGCTTATTGTGTGACCCTATAGGTTCATTTAACACTGGCAGTGTGCCTAAATCATATTTAAATGGCCCACAAGTTATAAGCGATTTCTAGCAAAATATTATAACTATCCAGGTTAAATGAAGATCGGTATCTCTTTGAACTAAAGCATAATTTTATATTTAATCCTTTTGTCACACGATATCCAAATTAAGCATAAGGTACGGAGTATGTCATCCTTATTAAGCTTAATCAATTATTTCTTGATTTCATAGTAGACTATTCAAATAAATGATATTAATATCTTAGATTAATATATTTGAGCACGGCCATGCATTTTAACAATCTAACTTATCAAGGGGCCCATGGATATCTCTCCCATAATTGAGAGGGATAAATTCATTCACTATCAATCATATTCCTCTCATTGATTTATTCTACATCCAACAGTAGTCTAATTTATTATCTGGTTAAAGACAACTTTAGACAACGTCAAAATATAGAATTTATCAAGTAGGAAGATAAATTTAGGTCGAATGACTTTTAATATCATTATTACTAGAAAGTACTTATGACATGTTCCATGAAGTACTCTCACAGTGGGTCATGTTTAATACAATGTTCTCTAATATTTATTTATGTTTTGACTTGATATCACAAATATCCATGACCAGTAAAACATAGTCATCCAGTCACAAACATACTAATCTTAATTTATTATTGTTCCAATAATAATAAACGATCAGGGACAGATTTAGAATAGTCATTGTATTCATTGTTGGGTTTTACTATCAAGTCACGTACTTGATGACCACAAAACAAAACGCACTATTCATGGAAAGGAAAACCTCATATTATTATATAAAACATAACGACAATAGTATAAGTACAAATTGACGCTAGGGCATATCCCTAACAGTCTCCCACTTGCACTAAGACCAATTTGGCATAAGCCGTAACCCCATTGATCTAGTATGACTATCATGTTTAGACGATGGGAGAGGCTTTGTTAGTGGATCTGTAATATTGTCATCAGTTGATACCCTGCATACTTTGACATCTCCTCTATCAACAATTTCTCGAATGAGATGAAAACGTCTAAGTATATGTTTAGATTGCTGATGTGATCTTGGTTTCTTAGCTTGTGCAATGGCTCCATTGTTGTCACAATAGAGATCCACTGGGTTCACAATACTAGGAACTACATCTAGTTCTGTAATGAACTTTTTAATCCAAACTGCTTCTTTAGCTACAGCTGAGGCAACTACATACTCAGCTTCTGTAGTAGAATCGGCCACGGTGTCTTACTTTGAATTTTTTCAGCTGACAGCACCTCCATTCAAACAAAATAGAAAATCTGATTGCGATATGTAATCATCTATGTCAGACTGAAAACTAGCATCAGTGTAACAATTTACAACTAGCTCTCCTTCTTGTCCTTCATAAACTAAGAAAATATATTTAGTTCTTCTTAAGTACTTCAGTATATTCTTGACAGCAGTCCAGTGTGCCTCTCCAGGATTTGACTGGAACCTACTCGTCATGCTCAATGCATATGATACATCGGGTCGAGTACATAACATGGCATACATGATAGACCCTATAGCGGAAGCGTATGGTATCTTGTTCATGCACTCTTCTTCATCCTTCGTAGAAGGACTTTGAGTTTTGCTGAGCTTAATGCCATGTGACATTGGCAAGAATCCTCTCTTAGAGTCTTGCATACTGAACCTTTTCAGTACCTTGTCAACGTATGCACTTTGACCTAGTCCAATTAGCTTTCTAAATCTATCTCTATAGATCCTTATGCCTAGAATATAGGCAGCTTCACCTAAGTCTTTCATTGAGAAACAATTTCCCAACCATGTCTTTACACTTTGTAGAGTTGGGATGTCATTTCCAATGAGTAAGATGTCATCAACATAAAGTACCAAAAAGACTATTGCATTCCCACTTGTTTTCTTATAGACACAAGACTCATCTTCATTTTTTATAAAGTTAAATTCTTTAATTGCTTCATCAAAATAAAGATTCCAGCTTCGAGATGCTTGCTTCAATCCATAAATGGATCTTTGAAGCTTGCACACTTTATTAGAATTCAAAGGATCATCAAAACCCTCTGGTTGTGTCATGTACACATCCTCGAGTAAGTTTCCATTGAGAAATGCGGTTCTGACATCTATTTGCCAAATTTCATAATCATAATATGCTGCTATGGCAAGAAGAATTCTGATAGATTTAAGTATTACAACTGGTGAAAAGGTTTCATCATAGTCTATACCATGAGTTTGTCTATAACCTTTTGCTACCAGTCGTGCTTTGTAAGTATGCACATTTCCCTCCATGTCTGTTTTCTTTTTGAAAACCCATTTACACCCAATGGTTTTTGAACCTTTAGGTGGATTAACCAAAGTCCAGACTTAGTTATCATACATGGATTGTATCTCAGACTTCATAGCCTCTAACCATTTTTCAGAGTCAGAACTCTTAATGGCTTCTAGATAGGAAGTGGGCTTATCATTAACCATAAACTCCACATTTTGATCATCAGTGATGAGGAATCCATATCTCTCAGATAGAACATTTTTAAAAGGACCCCAATTGGGAATTCTTTTTACTGCTGTGGGTATCGATCCAAATAATAGGATGTATCCCGTGGTCTATGCCGTAGTTGAAAGTGAGAATAAGAAAACTTGGAAATGGTTTATTGAAGGCCTTATAGAAGACCTTGGGATATACAAGCAGGAGGACTGGTGTTTCATGAGTGATAGACAAAAGGTGAGCATTGTAGCTTTCTTGGTAAAGATTTCAGTATATTATTAATTTTTCTTGTTGTATTATTAATTGTTTGTCATGTTGTTGTGCAGGGCTTAATTCAAGTAGTTCAAGAATTGCTACCAAGAATTGAACACCAACATTGTGTATGACACTTACACAATAATTTCCAGAAAGCCCATCCTGGAGATGCTCTGAAGGAACAAATGTGGGCATGTGCCAAAACAACTTACAAGAATAAATTTAAAGCAAAACTGCAAGTCCTCAAAGTCTATGATGAAAGTGCCTACAACTGGCTGAAAAATCAGACATCTCCAATATTTTAGACCAGATCCCACTTTAGAGAAGTCACCAAATGTGACATATTACTGAACAATCATAGTGAGTCATTCAATAGACAGATTCTTCAAGAACGATCCAAACATGTATTGCAATTACTAGAGAGGATAAGAGTGCACCTTATGCGGCGACTCCAGTCGAGGAGGCAGTGGATCAGTAGACAGAAAGGGAAGATCTACCTACAAATTACAAGAAGACTGGAGACATTGAAAGCAGAATCAGGAAAATGCATGACATCCTATGCTGATGGTTCAAAGTTTCAAGTGAAGAAAAAAAATCAGGGATAGTTTGCAGTTGACATTGAAATGAAGACATGTTCTTGTAGAAGGTGGGACATTTCTGGCATCCCTTATGTTCATGCAGTGACTGCTCTAGGGTATATTGGGCAGAACCCTGAAGACTTTGTAAATGAATGTTATACCATAGAAGCATATGAAATGGCATATGGGGAAATTATTTGCCTAGCTACTGGCCCTAATAACTGGCCCATTTCAACGAAGCAACCATTGCTGCCCCCAGAAAATATTAGATTACCTAGAAGGCCCAAAAAGAAAAGAAGGCCAGGCACTGGAGAGAAAGGCTACAAGATTGATGAACAAGGGGTTTAAAGGATGAGGAGGGTTGGTTTTACTAATAACAAGTGTAGAATATGTGGACTTTTTGGACACAATTCCAAAAAATACCCAAGTAAGCCAGTTGAAGTTGGAAATGTTATATCTGGTTTGGCACATGTGGGAGCTGAAGTTGAAAAAAAATTGGGCATAATCTAAACAAATGTGGAAAATTTGGCCATAATAAATGATCTTGCAAAGCTCCTACTGTTGTAAATGATGCAAAAATGCCCCCACGTGGGCCAAACAAGGGTATTGAAAATGTGGGTCAATCTAGTGCTAATTGCCCACTGCTATCTAAAGGTCAGGACCACAATGCTGTTGTGGCAGACCAACAATAGGAATTTGATGTTCCAAATCAAGAAGTAGAGTCAGCTGTCCAAATTGATAAGGGAGAGGTAATACCTCACTTTTGAATGATTCATCATTGAATAAAATTTCTTTTGTGTAAATTTGAATTGAAGTTGTGTTTTGTGTTGGACAATGTTATTTGTTTCATAGGCTAAAATAAAGGCCAGGATACCCTCGAGGTGTAGTTGGTATGGAGCTTTAAGCCATAACAGAGTAAGATGTACTGTGCAAGGTGTAAGCTTGCATCTTAAGATCAAAATGTTGGATACTATGAGAAAACGAGACTAGAGGGAATGGAATATGATGCAGTTTTCATAGGAGAATGGACTGTGTTGGATACTATCAAGTTGCAAGTGTAAATTTATCTTAGTTGAAAGCTGTTTTTGGTAGTGCTTAGTAATATAGCATGATTGTGTTTTGGAGATAGGTAGGAAAATACAATGGTCTAGTGTAATTGCCTACTGTGGATATTGTTTAGATTGTGAATGAAGGGTGCAAAGATAATGGTCTAATATTGTTTAGTTTTGTTGTCTATTCCAGAAACTTGGGTTTTGTTTTAGCATTAGGTAGAAATTGGATACTGTATTGTGTATGAATGGAAAGGAAAGGCAAGCTTGGTTGTTGTTGGTGTGTAATTTATATAATGTGCCTAGTGTTTTGTTTTAGTTTTCCTAAGATTAAGCGTGTTCATTCATCCTTCATTTCTTCGGTGGCAATTTTATACCTTTGAAGCATGCCAAAACACATACTAGAATGGCAAGAAATTGATATAGAATGGATAAGACTATTAGGACATAAACCATTTAACTGATATCGAAGGCATTAGTATATCAAGCCAAAAGATATAGCAAATTGTTTTTGCACAAAATGACTTCATAGCTTGAAACTACTATATCATAGTAATACATAAGAGTTCATTCCTTCACCCATCACCTAGTGCATTAACGGTAAAACACAGCATATTCTATCAAAAAGCTCCACCTACACATTTCCTTTCCTTTTCAACACAACAACATTTACATCAACAAAACTTCTGGCAATAACTATTTTGAGCCTAGCCAAAGGACTATCACTAAGAACCAAGACAGAAGGAGAGCACTCCAAACGCCCTTCTTCTTTTTCTGCAACAATGCCCTTTCTGCTTCCATCTTCCTAATCGTTTTTAACAAACCAGGTAAGATAACCTTGGATCTTTCACACATGGGAGGATCAACCTAACAGAAAAATTTACATTTCTTCAGACCTTAAAAATAGAGAAAAAAACAAATACCTTTTCAATTTTCAACCTTTGAACACAACTGTTTACATTCATTGACAACATTTCCACTCACCCTGATATTTTCGTACGCTACAAATCGCCTCCCCAGATTTTTATCAATCCACGAAGTTCGAATCAAAGTTGGGACATGACAATAGCATTCTGTTGGTAGGTTCTCTGAAAAATGGTTTCTCTCATTGTACCTTGAACTCGAATGCTTGAATCTCCTTCGTCATTTCCCCTTCCCCCTAGCACCGATATTGTACTACTACTCTGGGATGTTTGCTTTTACCAGCTTTGTGGTTCTACTATGAATGAGGAAGGAAAAGACAAGGGTGATTTTGAGGAGGGGAGGGGGGGAACTCATCCTACCTAGGTTGTCCTCAATATATTCCAAATTCACAAAACTTCTGTCCAAACTCAAACAATTTGGACAACCTTGGATCTTTCACACATGGGATGATCAACCCAACAGAAAAATTTACATTTCTTTAGACCCTAAAAATAGAGAAAAAATAAATATCTTTTCAATTTTCAACCTTTGAACACAACTATTTACATTCATTGACAACATTTCCACTCACCCTAATATTTTCGCACGCTACAAATCGCCTCCCCAGATTTTTATCAATCCATGAAGTTCAAATCAAAGTTGGGATGTGACAATAGCATTCTGTTGAAAAACGACTTCTTTCATTGTACCTTGAACTCGAATGGCTTGAATCTCCTTCGTCATTTCCCCTTCCTCCTAGCACCGACATTGTACTGCTCTGGGATGTTTGCTTTTATCAGCTTGGGGTTCTACTGTGAATGAGGAAGGAGAAGACAAGGGTGATTTTTAAGGGGGGGAAAAAACTCATCCTACTTAGGTTGTCCTCAATATATTTCAGATTCACAGAACTTCTATCCAACTCGAACAATTTGGGTTAGTTTGAAGAGACAGTAGAACATGCTAATGTCGTTAGTTTGATGAAGGAGTCAGTTGCATTGCTGAATGTTTGCAAAATATTTGGTTGCAAAACAATTTTGCTTGGCTAGTCAACTTCCGAGTTAGTTTGCAAAACCAATTTGAATAGGTTGTGAATCAAAACCAATGTAGAACAGAAGCTCAACTTCCGACTTAGTTTGCAAAAGATTTGGTTGGAGACTTAAGTTGGCAAAATATCAACAATGGATTCCCGAAAATACCCTCTACTACTTTTTCCAAACCGGACATAGGTTGTTGACTGGGAGTTGACTAGCCGGAAATGGGTCGGAAGGACCAAATAATTTTCACGAACATATATGGAGAATCTAAAAAGTTAAAAATAAATATTATGGACCAATTAGTCAAAAAAAATAAATATTTAGGGAGAAACCCCACCAATTTGCCTTTCATCTTTGTATGGATTTTGTCACTTTTAAAAGATTTTAAGATTAAAATTGAAATATTCTCCATCTTCTTCAAAAGGAGATAATGGAAGAGGCTTATCGACGCTAATGGCAATGGTTGATATGCTATCATTAGTCTTCCAACTCAAATCGCCAATTAGACTTCTGGTTCTGGTTCAAAAAGGAATATTAGGTGGAAGGAAAAGATTGGATTGCTGCACCATGTCATCACACACTAAAAAATTCGTCCTTCCTTCCACGTTTTTTATCTTTCTTCATTTTCAAGTAAAAATTTTATTATTAATCTCAATTCTCTTCTACTTCTCTATCTCAAACTCTAAAATATAAGTCTTTGTAAACCTACACTGTAGTTCGAAAAAAGAGAGGGAAGGAATAAAAACTTAATTATCTAAGTTCATGTTTGGTTATGGTGAAAAGTGAAAGTAATTAAGGAGAATTAAATAGAAAAATTTTCATATTTTGTTGGATGTAAATGTAAAAGGGAATTAGATTAAGAGGAGGAATCTCCTTTCACATCAGTAAATTTTTTTCCTCTAATTTTTTAGGGGTTAGGAAAGTAAACGAGGTCAAAAAATAAATGTATTATTTCCTTCACATTTTTTAATAGTTAAAATAATAAATATAATAAATATGATAGTAAATTTAATAACTCACTATATTTTTTATTTATTTTCATTTCACTACAATCAAATAAGATAGAAGTAAATATTATTTACTTTCCCTAATACAAGTAAAACGCTACTTCTCCTTCCACTCACTCTTTGTGTAAGGAAAGTAATTTTTTATTTTCTTTTTATTTGTTGTGAGGGGAAGGGTGTAGAAGAAGAAACAGAATTATTCACTTTATTTGGTTTGCAAAAAAAAGGAGGGTAGGGAAAAGGATTGGGGAAATGAAACCTTTATCTTAATTATTAAAAAGCGTGAAAGAAATAATATAATTATCTTTTAACTTTACTTATTTCACAATCTTTTTAAAATTTGAGGAAAATATTCATTGATACGGAGAGAATTCTCCCTCTTAATTTATTTCTCTTTTATATTTATCTCTAACCAAATATTAGGGGTAGCAATCGTGTTGTATTCGGATTGACGAGTAGTGTCAATTTGGAATAATTACACACGACAAGTTAACCCGAACACGATTCAATTAATAAATGTATCGTGTCATATCAACCCGTTTATTTTCGTGTCGTGTTCATGTTATAAAATGGGTTGATTCAACATGACACGATTAGACATAAAAATTAAATAGATAATTACTAAACCCGCCAATCCGAATACCTAGTAATTAAACATGCCAATATGTCCACCCATTACACAAAAAATTTTAAAAATCAAATCAAATCATATAAAATTAAAAAAAAACTAATAAAACAACCCATAAGCCATAAATAACCAATAAAATAATAAACTATCCAACTAAATATCTAGAGATCTCAATAAATTCATAAGATTTAATCTTAAAAATCTAAACAAATATAGTTTTGCAATAAAATTGGATTATTCAATAAATTATTTTCTCTAGCTAAAAGTCATTGTAATAATATTATTATTATAAATACTAAATAATAATTAATTAAGAATAATCCATTTACCACATATCAAGTAAATAGAGACATTAACATCATTTATTTTCCTTAAGAGGTCTCATATAATTAAATAAAATAGACACACAAATAATTCAATTAATTCATATAATAAAATTTAATTCAATTAATTCATGTAAAAAATTAAATTATCTAATTTTCTATAGTGAAATTTGTATGGTATTACAAAAAGTATTAAATATAAATATTTTAAAAAAGTTAAACGAGTTCGTGGGTTGAAACGGATTGAACTTGTTTATGATTCAAACACGTTTAAAGTTAAACGGATTGATTTGTTTCGACCCGAACTCAGAAACTCTAACCCTAACTTACTATAACCGTGTCTTTTTTATATCGTATTGACATATCGTATTCAATATTGCCACCTTTACCAAATATGTAGTTGTCTCTATTTACGTACTCTTTTCAAATGTCTTTTCTATTTGCTTCACCTCAACCAAACATAATTTAAGTTATTTTACCTATTTATTCCTCATTTTCTCTTATTTAAGTTTTAAAATAAAAAAATGAAGTCAAATGGGTTATTTAGTGTTTTTAATTGCTTTCTTCCCCACAACTTTTCTAATTTGAGAGGAGCAAAAATGTTGATAGAGGGAAAGTGATAGCACTCTCCCTTTCCACTAACGAAACAATAAAATTTGTGATATAACTTGTGCAATTCACCGCTTATATTTATTTTCCTTCTTCTTTTCCTTTCATTTTTTTTTTTTTTTTGGGAGGGGGTTGGGGTAAAAATAATGATTACATTAACATAAATCGAGTAGTAGATAAAAAGCCAAGGTAAATAAGAAATATATCACTCTCCATTAAATTTAAGTGGGCATAATACAATCGGGGGGGAAAAAATCAAGCAAACACTCCCTAAGCTTCAATCAGCATCGACATCGCCATCCTTGGACATCAAAGGCCAGAGAGACTCGCCTTTACCTATTTCCATATGCGGTAAAAGAAAGAGGTTTTGGACGTATTAGGAGCCTCTGGCTTGGGAAGGAAATGAAAAACTAAGAAAGGGTTAATTTACTTCAGGTAAAGAAGCAATAACATGAAAATGAAGTACAGAGTTTGGATAGATATCTCCATCTTGAACTTTGAATCTCGAAGAGCATAGTTGAAGAAGAAGATTACAGTGATTTGTAGCCAAAATCAGGCTGATGTGGGAAGAAGAAAAGCAATGCGACAAAGGGGAGATTCGGCCAAATCCGAAGGGGACACTAACTTTGGAGGGATTATAGAAAGTCACTCCAATCATACACAATTGTGTTATGTACAATAATTAAGAATTTTAAAGAGAAATTAATTTATTTAGTTCTTAAAATTTAAAATTTATAATGTTTTAGTTCGTATTAATTTTTTCTATCATTATAGTCTCTAATGAAATATATAATTGTAACTAATTAATTAATAGAAAATTGTATTAAGGATAAAATTAGAAAAAATATAATTAAATACAATATATATTTAAAAAGTAGACAATTTTTTTAGACAAATTAAAAAAAATTAGACTAATTATTTATGAACAGATAGAGTAATAAAGATCTATAATCGCTGTCCTAAATACACACTACTTCTCTTATATATAAATGTAAAGATATAACGTGTATTAAAGTTTTTTTTTTTTTTCGCTATTCTTATAGTGATACTTGAACAAGTTTGGAGTAGTTAAAATCTCTTTCAAGGGCAAAATCGTCTATTCATTTTTTTTATTTTTTAATTTTTCTCTTCTCCCCGCCTGTAACTCGTTTCCCTTCGTTGAGCCTCACATTAGTAACCCAGTACTAGCGCTCCTCCTTTATTGGTGGTAACCCCTCCACCAACCACCCACGACATTCAACATTAATCACTTGTCAGCAAGTTCATGAATTTCTTTTATTTTTTTACTTTTCTTTTCTCCCTACCAATATCATTTTTCCTTTCATAATGTGAGGGGCTCATTAGTAGTAATCCAGTACGACAGCACTAGCACTCTTACTTCATTGGCGGTAGCTCCTCCACCGACCACCCACGACATTCAATATTGATCACTTCTCAGTTCTCCCAACCTATATCTTCTTTTCCCACGTAATGAGGCCTCATTAGTAACCCAGTACTAGCGCTCTTCCTTTATTAGTGGTGGTAGCTCCTCCACCAACCACCCAGGGCAATACGGCATTCAACATTGATCACCGGCAGTGTTCGTGATTTTCTTTTATTATTTTTTTTAATTTTCTCTTCTTTCCTCTCATAATGAGGGCCTCGGTATCAGTAACAGTACAGCACCACTAGCTCTCTTCCTTTATTACTGTATCTCTCCACCAACCACCCCCAGATTGAATATTGATCACCTGTCGGCAGTGTTTTTGACACAAAGGAAAAAAAGGGAAAGTAAAAGAGAAGAGTTGCAATGATGGTGAGATTGTTTTGGGGAGGTAGAAAAAAGAAAAAGAAAAGTGAAATAGGAGGGAGAAAAAAACTTTATTGGGCAACAATTTTGGAAATGAGTCGAACTAGTATTGGTAAAACTGTGGGTACGAAAGAAAATTAGAAAGAATGACAAAGGAAACTCAAAAAAGGCAGCACAAGAAAAGGAAAAGAATTTATATCCTGTTATAAAATTTAAATAGTGTTAAAAAAAATTTTATGCACTAATAAAACTCTAACTATTCTTTACATAAGAATTTTTTCAAATCTCTCCTTTTTTTCTCTCACAGTTTTCTCACAATTCTTTCAAAAAATGATAGTGTATTACAAGTTTAGAGAATAACTCTATTTATAGAGCTCTTAATCAGTGGAATACATCATCTTCCATTAATCTTAATTAGTTGTGTCTCCGCTAAATGATGGACATTCATAAAATCTATAATTAGTGGAGTTTTCACTAATTAGTGGAGCTTCCACTAATTAGTGAAATTCTCTAATAATTCACATAAATTCATAATTAGTAGAGTTTCCACTAATTCAAATATTTACAACACTCCCCCTTGGATGTCCATCCATTATATAAACAATATGTCTTGTTAAAACCTTACTAGATAAAAATTCAGTGGGAAAAAAAATCTAGTGAAGAAAAAAGAGTACACTTTCTATATGTCTGTTTATTACTCCCCCTAATGAGATGATTCCTTTAAATATTTAAACTGATACATACCAATTTTATATCTCAACTTCTCAAATATTGCAGTCGGTAAAGTCTTCGTGAAAATATCTGCGAGGTTGTCACATGACCAAATTTGTAGCACATCAATTTCACCTTTCTTCTAGAGTTTATGAGTAAAGAAGAATTTTGGTGAAATATGTTTTGTCCAATCTCCTTTAGTATATCCTCCTCGTATTTGAGTTATACAAGCTGCATTATCTTCATAAAGAGGAGTTGGAATATCTCTAATAGATGATAATCCACAACTTTCTCAAATATCTTGAATCATTGATCGTAACCATACACATTCTCTACTTGCTTCATGAATGGCTATACTTTCAGCATGATTTGAAGAAGTAGCTGCTTGGAGATATCGAATGACTTGTTTAATTCCATTCCAATGTCGTCGTGTTGGTGAAGAACTAAATCTTTCTAATAAATGGACAGCAAATATAATATCAGGTCATGTATTGTTAGCAAGATCCATCAATGCATCAATTGCATTGAAATATGGTACTTCAGGACCAATGAGTTCTTCATTATTTTCTTGAGGTCAAAATCTTTCTTCACATCTAATGACTGGACGATCATTGTAATACTCAATGGATGTGCTTTGTCCATGTAAAAGGTTTTTAGAAATTTTGTTTTATATGTTGATTGATGAAACTTGCCAAATGTTCAATTTGTAAACCAAGGCAAAATGTAATTTTACCAACATCCTTGATGTCAAATAATCAATTGTTTCGTGGAGCTCTTCAGGAGTTCCAATAAGATTAATATCATCAACATATATCACAAATTTAGAACCATATTTTTTAATAAAAACATATGGACATACCTGGTTATTTGTAAATCCCGCTTTCAATAAATATTCACTAAGACAATTGAATCACATATGCCCAGATTGCTCCAAGCCATATAATGATTTCTGTAATTTGATGAAGTAATTTTCACGAGGATAATGTTTATATGCTTCAGGCATATGAAATCCTTCGGGGATTTTCATGTAAACATCATTTTTTAAATTTTCATACAAGTAAGCAGTGACAACATCTAATAGGTGCATATCCATCTTTTCATGTATTACCAAACTGATAAGATATTGGAGTGTAATAACATCAACAACAGGAGAATAAATTTCATTATAATCAATACCTGGTCTTTGTGAAAAACCTTAAGCTACTAACCGTACTTTATCTCGTATGATTTCATTATTTTCATTGCGCTTTCTCACAAATATTCATTCGTAGCCAACAGGTTTTACACCTTCTGGTGTTCAGACTGTAGGTCCGAAGACTTTACCTTGTGTCAGTGCATTTAACTCCGATTAAATCGCATCTTTTCATTGTAGCCAATCTTTTCCATGCCGACATTCATCAACTGATATTGGTTCAGGATCATCATTATCCTGTGTAACATTAAGAGATATATTGTACGCAAACATATTATCAATAATTGTTTCTATCCAATTCCAACTTCTACCGAAAGTGGTATAATTGATAGAAATTCACTATGAACATCTGGATCATTTAATCCTCTTTTCTTTCGAGGATTTTTCTCTTTAGAACTAAGAGGTCGGCCATGCTTCTGGCATGCTTTTGGCTTAGTAGCTATAAGTATAATCTTTTGTTCTGCTGGAACTTCAATTCGAATAGGAGCATTTATAGTTGGAATATGCGATTTTGTAACTCTTCTAGCGTCAACAAAAGTGTCTGGCATTTGATTTGGATTTGCAATACTTTGCAAATGAATTATCTTTTGAACTTCAAGTTCACACGCGCTTATACGCGGATCAAGATAATTTAATGATATTGTTCAATCAAGATCTTTCTTATATTGTTTATGTTCTCCCCCTAATTTAAGAAATAATGAATTCATAAGAGAATAAAGAAAAAGAAAAAAAAATGCAAGAACATTATGACAAGTAGAAAATGCCCCTAAAAAAAATCTTTTTTTTTTTAACTTTTCTCGGTACCATCTTTTCCCTTCCTCCTTATCTTTTCTTTTCTTTCGTCCCTCCATCTATCATCTACCTCTTCTTCTTCCTCGTACATATGTGTGTGTGTGTGTGTGTGTGTGTATCGATATATATCCCAATCATCAGCCATTAGTAAACATAAAAAAAAACAAAAAACCTCAAAGCAGATATGGAGACTCGTAATTCATTTGAGATATAGTCAGATTTTGACTTGGTTTCTAACGCAGAAGATTTTGATGTGTTTTCTTTTCTAATCCAACCGCTTCCGCCTAATGTCAGGTCTAATGCAGAAGATTTTGATCTATTTTCCTTTTTAAACCAACCGCTTTCGCCTAATTTCAGATGAGATACTTTTGAGGGTTCCCTTTTTTTTTTTTAATATGCTTAATAATGAAATAATAAAATTAAACTCTCTTTTGGTTTGTTGTGATGTAAATCAGTGGTAGTTCTGGACATGCTGCTTTGGATTTTCAATTTAATCTACCCATTCAAGAGACTGTTTTTTATGTTGTTGATCTACCCATTCAAGAGACTGCTTTTGATGCTATTCCTCTGAATAATGATATGTTTATGCATGATCCTTTCTACTCCCTAATGAATTTTGAACAAAGCCAGAATTTGGTTCCAGGTTATCATATATTCAAACATGGATTTTGCATGGTATTACCTTTACTGATATTGTTTTTCCTTTTCTAAGAGAAATAATGAGTGGTCTTGGTAACGAATTTGGAGTGAGGACCCATGAAATGCATAATATCGAAGTTCAAGATATTATTATAAATGAAATTCCTATGGAGAATGAGAGGATTAGGAGGCAGAGAGAGGAGAAGGGCAATAGCTCCAAGACACTATCAAAAGAAACCATTTCGCAGTACTTTTACCTACCAATCAAGAGCGCGGCCAAAGAATTGAATATTAGCTTAACCCCTTTCAAGAACAGATGTAGGGAATTGGGAATTCGTCGATGATCTCACAGGAAGTTGATAAGCTTGGAGACCCTAATCAAGAATGTTCAGGTTCTCTCTCACACACACTTGTAATTTGCTGAAACTATGAAAGATTTATAAGTAAATAATGACTAAAATGAATGTATCTCCACCGATGATATCACTTCGATTTACAGGAGCAAAATAAAGACGAAAGATGACATAAGTTAAGAGAAGCCATTGAGATACTGGAACGTGAGAAGAAGTTGGTGGAAGAAAGTCTTAATACGCAGTTGGAGGACCAAACACAGAAATTGAGACAAGCATGCTTCAAGGCCAAATATAATAAAAAACTTTAGGGGATGAGAAAATCTCAAGACTCATTACGCAGTTCTGCTGCTAGTTTAAATGCTTGCCCAAGGGAGAAGGAAGAGAATGAGGATGTCGAAGAAGAGGAACTGAAATCCATAATTGCTACTTGTTTGTCTTCCTCTAATGCAAACATGGAAAATGAACAATTACAAACATTTATCCTCAATTTGTCAACTCAATTGAAAAAGAGCAACTATAAGCATGCATCCTCAAGTTCATGTGAGCACCAATGAGATGAATAAAGGAAATGCAAGTGAACACATGACTTATGATCAAGAGGAGATAGATTTTTTTTTCTCGAACTATTAGCAGTAATATAGTATATATTAACATTCGAATGTAACATCTCAAAGATGTGATACTTATTATTAATAAAAATATCATTTTCCCTTATTATCTTTTCTATTCCACTTCAGGTGGCCAGTATTGCTCTGTGCTAAAGGAAATATCAATTATGTCTATAACCATAACCACGACCACGGCCACGACCGCGATTATAACGATGGCTTCTGCTAGAGCTAACAGCATTCACTTCTGGGAGTGCTATTGAACCAGTTGATCTAACTTCATAATTTCGCAATAATAACTCATTATTTTTCTTTGTAATGATGAGGGCAATAATTAAATTTGTGTATACTCTTTTTCTCGATATTGTTACTCCATGACAATATTCGAGGCATGAAAGATTGAGAATGTCTTCTCCAATATATTTTCATCAGTAATTTTTTCTCCACATAATTTTAATTGATATATAAGTTGATACATGCGGAGCCATATTCATTCACGGTTTTAAAATTTTGCAACTTCAGGTGCAATCGTTTATACCGTACAGTTGGTAATACGACCATCTTCAGGTGGTCAAATCTTTCTTTTAAATTTACCCATATGACATATGGATCTTTTTCGGTAAGATATTTCATTTTCAAATTTTCATCGAGATGATGACGAATAAAAATCAAAACTTTAGCCTTGTGTTGTGCAGATGCACAATTATTTGCTTGAATAGTTTCACTAAGACCTTCAGCATTTAAATGCATTTCTGCATCGAGAACCTATGACGTGTAATTTTTTCCAAAAATATCAAGGGCTGCAAATTCGAGTTTAGCAATGTTAGCCATAAAGAAATGCGTACCTATCTTCTGGGGCAACGGCAGAGACTCGTGCTTAGTCTTCTGGCTTTTGTAACTGTAGAGACTCGTGCTGATAACGTATTATAAAATTTGGATAGTGTTAGAAAAAAAATTTACACACTATACACTAATAAAACTCTAATTATTCTTTGTACAAGAATTTCTTCAAATCTCTCACTTTCTTTCTCTCACAATTTTCTTACAATTCTTTCAAAAAATGATAGTGTATTACAAATTTAGATAATAGCTCTATTTATAGAGCTCTTAATTAGTGGAATACATCATCTTTCACTAATCTTAATTAGTGGTATTTCCACTAAATGATGGACATCCATAAAAATCTATAATTAGTGGAGTTTTCATTGATTAGTGAAATTTCCACTAATTCTTTAATAATTCACATAAATTCATAATTAGTGGAGTTTTCACTAATTCAAATATTTACAACATATCCGTTAATATACTCTAAATACTTCTGCCGGCAAGGGACAAGCTTTTGGTGTTTTTTGAATGTTGCAGCAGAGCCACTATTCTGGCCTTCTCTCGTTTGAAGCTTCCTTCTCTCAAAGCTCATTGACCCAAAATGCAGATGAAGCACCAGAAATCAGTAGTGCCACAGGAAACGATAAATTCGAAGTAGATAAGACAAGTCCGCGCGGTCTTTCACATCCCCGGCGTAGATGGAGCTACGGGCCTACGGCATACACCCTCGGAGCGGATTTTTTTCGTGTTTAGGATTCTTTAGAAATGAAATATATCATATGATAAATTGACGAATTTAGTTATTAAAGTATTTCAATTGATAAATTTAGTGTCTAATTTTTATTTTTAAATTTTTTTAGTTAAATATTTAGTCTTTTCGTCAATTATATGAAGGTTAATACAAAATCAATATTTATTTTTAAAGATTAAACTTTTTAATAAAAAATTTAGAGACTAAATTTATTAATTTACGCATACACATATAATAGTAATGGATTATAAATTAGATATAAATTTTATTACTTAATAAATAATATTTTTAAGTAACTAAATATTATTTTTATATGAACTTATATATCTGATTATTATTAAATTCATAGAAGTTAATGATAAAAAATTTAAATATTTATTTATTTATTTTTAAAAAGTAAAAATTCATTTTAACATAATTAAATTATGAAGAAAGATATAACTATTTAATTTTGGATTGAGAGTAAACTCTCTTAATTTTTTTTATCTGTCATAATTTATAATTGATTTTTAATTTATATAGTTATTTTAAATAAATCTTAATAAAAGTATTATATATATATATATATATATATATCTTTTAAAGGTTTAATAAATTTGATATATAGTTTAGTTATCATAAATATTCTTATCTATTTAAATTAACGTATGTATAGAAAAATTATTTTTGTCACAAATATTTTTATTACAAAAAATAAAAAAAAATCTTTCAATTTTGATACTATTATTATTCTAATAAATCATGACATTAATTGGTTATTAATTTCTCAATTAATTTTATTATTTTTAATACATGATTACTTAATATTAATACTTAATATTACGTTTTACTTTTATTTTTAAATAATTAAAATATTATTAATAAAAAACATAATTCTTTTCAAATTTTCATAATATAATATTTATATAGATTTTCAAAGTGAAAAGAGATAGATAGAAAGAGTATTAATTAAATTATTTAACTTAAGGAAATTAATAAAATTTTATATTAAAATTTTTCTAAAAATAAATTTAATAATTTAATAATTTCATTATATCTAAAATGTACTCTAACATATAAAAAATTAGTGAAAATATTACATATTATTTCCTCTCCTGATCTGCCAAACAACGTTTATTCTAGACTGTATTTATCACATATACACACATTCTACTAGTAAAAGAAATCGTTATAGCCTTTCACTACTTAATAAATTGATGGATTTAGTCTCTAAACTTTTTTCGATTGACAAGTTTAATCCTTAGAAATAGATGTTGATTTCACATTGACCATCACATAGTGGACGGAATGACTAAATATTTTAATCGACAAAAGTAGAATGACTAAAAAATTTAAAGATAAAGATTATAGACTAAGTTTGTCAATAGACAAAAAATTTAGAGACTAAATCTACTAAGTTTGACTATATTATATAAGGGTCTGTCTTTTGTTTTGTATTATTTATTTATTTATTTATTGAGAAGTATGTAAGGTCTCTCTAATTACTAAATTAAGTAATTAAAATTTTATTTAATTAAATATATTTAATAATAAAAATTTTAAAAATAAAAATATAATATAAAAATAAATTATAATTAAATTTTCTCTTCCAGTTCAGATTTGAGATGATAGAATTCAATCTTTACATTTTAATTTTTAAGATTTATTACTTATATATTCATGCTTCAATTTTATTAAATGAGGTCTAGTTATTATTATTATTTAATTTAAATTATAATAAAATGTAATATAAAATGAATTATAATTAATTCAATTTTCATATTTTAGTTTAATATTTTAGAAATTAATTTTTGGACTTTAAATGTCAAATTTTAATATTTAAATATTTAAATTAGGTGTTTAGATTTATTATTGTTAAGAGGTGGACACATTCATACTATGGTATTGGAATTCTTCTCACTTGAGATACTTTTCTAGCAAAAAAAAAAAAAAAACAAGTTAAACTCTTTATTGAATTAACTAAAAGTCCATAAATAACTTTTTTTAATGGAAAACCACAAATAGCCACTTGATGTAGTATAATTTATGCCATGATTTTATATTTCTGATTAAAATTGCAGCAGGAATTTTATATTTCTAGAACGTGACCATTATAAACGCAGCCTCTACATCTGCGAACAAAGCCGTGTTATTAGTCTGGGAATTCAAAATCAGCAGGGGATCATAATGGGGACTAATTACAGCAGGAAATTCAGAACCCCAGATGGACCTAAATCAAATGTCTCCATCATATTTTTCATTGATCTTCAGGATGTCAGAACCCCACATGGCCCTCTGCTTCACCATTCAATCAAATGTTCCAATCACATTATTCATAATTGGCTTATCTCTGTGTCAGCCAAATTTAAAGCTTCAAATAGCCTTGTAAGTAACGGATTCCACATTCCAGGCTTTGCCGGCCCATTTTAGATCTAGTGGAAGCGGATTCATCCAAATTTAAAATAATTTTTTATTTTTTAAAAATTATTATGTATTTATAATATATTATTTTTAATTTTATTTAAAAAATAAATAAAAATTCATTCCATTTAATTTAAAATATTTTTTATTTTACATTCTATATTAATTTTATATTTTTTATTATATTTAACTAAATATTATCTAAGGATTTTTTAGAATTCTTTTATATTGTATATATTACGATCATCTATTCTTCATCATTCTTTTTATAGTTTGACTCCCTCTTTTACTCAAAATCATTTATGAAGCAGCAAAAGGTAGAGGAAAAAAATAATTGAAGGGTGTTTTTAAAATACTAAATTTAACCGAAAATTTTTAATAAATTATACATTTATCTCAATTGAACGCTCAATTGTCATTGATAAGGTTTTTAATTGGCTGACTCCTACAATTTTGTCGCCGGAAGCATTACTTCATTTCGTCGTCGACGGCCACCGTTGGATAACGCTAAGGGTCAAGAATATTGGTCTTGAAACAAGGAAATCAAAGGTGATGTTTTCGACCACTCGTGCTTTCTTTCATTTGAATAGTCCACTCTTATCTCTCATTTGCCTTGATCACGTACAAGACAATATTTTGTGCTAAGATTGCGTTGACCCAAATGCAGATAAGCACCAGAATCAAAAAGTGCGAGAAGAAACGGCACAATCAGTACTAGCGCTGCAGTACGAAGAGTGTACGGTCACATGCAAAGAATACGAGAGTTCATTGATAATTTGTCGACAGCGTTCATGATTTTTTTTTTTTTTAATTTTTCTCTTCTTCCTGATTTTATATCTGCTTTCCCCTCAGGCAGGGGGTCCTCGTTAGTAACTGAGTACTAGCACATCCTTTTATTAGTGGTAGCCTCTTCACCAAGCAACCTACGGCATTCAACATTGATCACTTGTCAGTGGCGTTCAACATTTTCTTTTATTTTTTATTTTTTATTTTTTCTTCTTCCTACCCATATCTACTTTCCCTTCATAATGAGTACCTCAGTACTCAGTACAAGGACTCTTCCTTTATTGGTGGCAGACTTGTCAAAAGTGTTCATGATTTTCTTTTAAGCTTAATTTTACATTTAGTCTCTAATTTTTTTTCACTGTTATAGTTGCTCTTTCTTTATTGGTGGCAGCTACTCCCCCAACCTCTCGTCATTCAACATTGATAACTTGTCGACAGCGTTCATAATTTTTTTTGACTTAATTTTACATTTAATTCCTAAATTTTTTTCTACTGTTGGTCTTTAAATTTTATTTTTAATTTTTTAGATTCTTAATCATTTTTTATTTAATATATTTGGTCCTTCCATTAAAATTTTTATTAGTCAACATAATTGGTTTGACTTTTACTACATGCATAAGGATATTTTTTGTATACAAATTTTTTCTACTGTAATAGTTGGTCTTTATAATTTATTTTAACTTTTTAGATTCTTTATTATTTTTCGACTGTCATATTTGGTCTCTATACTTTATTTTTTAATTTTTTAGATCCTTTATTATTTTTCGAGCAACATACTTAGTCTTTCCATTCAATTTATCGTCAGTCACAACTATTTCGTCATTAGTATTAGCATAATTATAAGAAAATAAAAAATTATTATTTGGTCATTCCCTCTACCGTTTGGAAATTTTTATATGTATTAATTTAGTTGATAAAAATATTTCTCATCAATTAAGTTGTTATAAATTTTAGTTATATATTTTTCTCTTCTAATGTATTAAAAAAGTCTACTTTAATAAAACCTATATTAAAGAATAAAAAACGTGATTTATTAGCATTATTTTCTCACAAAAAAGTAAATCTTACGACATTTATAATTTATTGCATTATTTAAAATAAATATTTTATACAAACAATATTTACATATCATTACATTAAAACTACACCCTAAATATTACATCTTATTACATTTTAAAAAAATAAAAATTTTAAATTATATAATTTATGACTATCAAATTTATGTGAGATATTTTTATTATTTACAGCATACTTAAAGAGTAGATGGAGTTATTTCCATAAAAAAAAATCTTACCAAAAATTAGCAGCATCTTTCATTTATAGATCTTTAAAAAAAGGGCCATATACAATAGATCTTCTCAAAGATGGAAATGAGAGGGAAAAAGGGGAGGGGGAATATCTATTACGGTATGTTAATACTAATGATGTAATTCTACTAAAATCGATGTGAAATAATAATAGTCGAGTGGTCTTGTACGACTTGTTTCTTAAAATTTTTGAGTCTAAATACCATCAAATCTTCTATCAACTAATTGGAAGTAAACAAATATAGTCTCCACTTATTCTTCCTGTGTCCATGCAACATCCTATATTTCCTCCCTCTCTAGTCTTTCTCTCTCTACATTTCGCCAAAAGCATTCCATCTCTCTCTAGAATTTTAGTTATATAAAGTCATCGTAAATTGAATGAAAGAACCAAGTATATCGCTCAAAAAAGGATAAAGGATTTAAAAAATTAAAAAATAAAATATAGGGACGTAAAAAAATGATAGAGGATCTAAAAAGTTAAAAATAAAGTATAAGTATCAATTATGGCAGTAAAAAAATTTATATACCAAAAAATACCTTTATAAATGTGATAAGAGTCAAATCAGTTACATTGACTTAGTGTTGACTAATAGAAATTTTGACGGAATGACTAAATATGCCAAATAAAAAATGATTGAGGACCTAAAAAGTTAAAAATAAAATTTAGAGATCAACCATAATAGTAAAAAAAAGTTTAGGAACTAAATGTGAAGTTAAGTCTTTTTTTTCTCTTCTTCCTACCTATATCTTCTTTCCTCGCATAATGAGGGCCTCATTGATAACTTAGTACTAGCACTCTTTCTTTATTGGTAATAGCTCCTCCACCAACCACCAATCACCCCCCGACATTCAACATTGATAGCTTGTCGACAGCGTTGATGGTTTTTTTTTTCTCTTCTTCCTGCCTATATCTTCTTTCCCCTCATAATGAGGGCCTTATTGATAACTTAGTACTAGCACTCTTCCTTTATTGGTTGTAACTCATCCACCAACCATCCCCTGCATTCAACATTGATAACTTGTTGGCAGCATTCATGGGTTTTTTTTTTTTTTTTCTCTTCTTCTTGCCTATATCTTCTCTCCCCTCATAATGAGGGCCTCATTGAAAACTCAGTACTAGCACTCTTCCTTTATTGGTAGTGGCTCCTCCACCAAACCCCCCTCCCCCGATATTCAACTAGGGGCGGCAATATTGAACACGACACGCCAACACGACACGAATACAACACGGTTATAGCGGGTTAGGTGGGGTTTCGCGGGTTCGGGTCGAAACAGGTCGATCCGTTTAACTTTAAACGTGTACAGGTCATAAACGGGTTCAACCTGTTTTAACCCGTTTCAACCCGCGAACCCGTTTAACTTTTTTTAATATTTATATTTAATACTTTTTGTAATACCCTACAAATTTTACTATAGAAAATTAGATAATTTAATTTTTTACATGAATTAATTGAATTAAATTTTATTATATGAATTAATTAAATTGTTTGTGTGTCTATTTTGTTTAATTATATGAGACATCTTAAAGAAAATAAATGATGTTAATGTGGTTATTTGCTTGATATATAGTAAATGAATCATTCTTAATTAATTATTATTTAGTGTCTATAATAATAATATTAGTACGAGTTGGTAAGCAACGACCTTACGCAAGTCTAAAGGGGAAGGTTAGACCTTTAGGAAATAACGTATGTAATATGCCTACAGGTCGAATCAAATATAGAATGAAAAGAAGCTCGTGTGGTGCATTTACCAGAGGGTAAGGTTCACTCAGCATCGATTTACCAGTTCGTATACTATGCTATTTCTGACATTGGGACAAAGACAATTTGAATTACCCCCTACAAGGACAAGCCTTCCTTTCGTGCTCGTTTTTTGCTCTCCATTTGCTCTTTAAAATTCCTGGCATGCTACGACAAAATTGTTGTTCTAAATATCTAGAGAAAATAATTTTTTGAATAATCCAATTTTATTGCAAAATTACATTTGTTTAGATTTTTAAGATTAAATCTTAGGAATTTATTAAGATCTCTAAATATTTAGCAGGATGGTTTGTTATTTTATTGGTTATTTATGACTTTACGGACTATTTTATTAGTTTTTAATTTTATATAATTTGATTTGATTTTTTCAAATTTTTTGTGTAATGGTGCACAGATTGGCGGGTTTAGTAGGTATTCGGTTTGACGAATTTAGTAATTATCTATTTAATTTTTGTATCTAATTGTGTCATGTCGTGTCAACCCGTTTTATAACACGAACACGACACGAAAATAAATGGGTTGACACGACACGACACGTTTATTAATCGGGTCGTGTTCGGGTTGACCTGTCAAGTGTAATTATCTCAAGTTGACACGACCCGCCAACCCGAACACGACACGATTACCACCCCTATATTCAACATTGATAACTTGTTGGCAGCGTTCATTTATATATATATTTTTTTTCCTCTTCTTCCTGCCTATATCTTTGTTTCCCTCATAATGAGGGCCTCATTGATAACTCAGTACGAGCACTCTTCCTTTATTCGTAG
This sequence comes from Voacanga thouarsii, assembly GCA_026120185.1. Lineage (NCBI taxonomy): Eukaryota > Viridiplantae > Streptophyta > Magnoliopsida > Gentianales > Apocynaceae > Voacanga > Voacanga thouarsii. The sequence continues at coordinate 1,279,166 of JANUWF010001438.1, read as the reverse complement.
TAGCTCCTCCACCAAACAACCACCGCATTCAACATTGACAACCTGTCAACAGTGTTTTTGATACCAAATCTATTAAGGCAAGAATGATACGAAGGAGAAAAGAGGAAAGAGGGAGTTACGGGAGGAAGAGGTAAAGAATGGAGATGGAAATTAAAAATGAGGGGGAAAAAAAAAAAAAGAGAAGAGTTGCAATGATAGTGAGATTGTTTTTGGGAGCAAGAAAAAAGAAAAAGAAAAGGGAAATGCGAGGGGGAAAAAAACTTTATTGAGCAAGCATTTTAAATGCGTCAACGTAGTATTGGCAAAATTGTGGGTCTCTCTTCAATTTTACGAAAGAAAAATTAGAAAGAATGGTGACAAAGGGAACCCAAAAAAGAAAGCACGAGAAAAGGTGAAAGTATTTGTATCCATTAGTATACTCTAAAGACTTCTGAAGACAAAGGTTAGTTTAGGTAGAAATTTAGTTCGGTTTAATTAAAGGTAATTTTATTTAAATTTTACTTTAATTTGATTCGATATAAATTTTACAAAATTAAATTAAAAATAAATTTTATTTAATTTGTTTTTCTTCTTAAGTTTAAGTCGAATAAAAATATTTTTAAGATATATAAATTTTTTATTATTTGCGATTATAAAATTATAAAATTTAAAGTTATAATTATGTTATTTTGTGGAACAAGATAATTAAATTTTAATAACCTAAAAATACATATAATAAAAGTAATTTTACGATTTTTTTCTCTATTTTTTATTTTTCATTAAAATCTAATATAATTAACATTTATCATTATTATTGAGGATGTAATTATAAAAACTATATACTTATAGTGATTAGATAGAATTTAATTTTTGAGTTTTTTACTTTGACCATTAATTTTTAACGGAGTTAGAGGTCCAAATAAAAAGATTGTGATATTTTATTAGTAAATAATAATTCTAAAGAATTAAGAATTGGTTATCGAAAATTGAAAATTTCTTAAGTTGATTTTTTTTCTATTTGAGTTAAGAAATTTGTTTTTACTTAATTGCTATCCAAGTACATGTCATGGATATAAAAATTTACATTTGTATACATTATAAATATAAAAGTTCTAAAATGTATTATAATCAAGGTTATATTATCTAACTAAAGGACCATTATTTCTAGTACTTACTAAATATATCCATTACCAAAAGAAAAAAAAAGGAATTAATATTCTACCTTTATATATAGGACTTTGGCCTTTTGGTCCCAACTTTCGTTCTAATTTTTTTCAACTAGTCTTTAATATTACCCTATTACCGTGTACAAGTATGAAAGAGAATTAAAAGAGAAATGATCAAATAACATATACTTAATCATAGATACAATAACTCAAAATCATGTTAATGAGATAATTTTTATTATATATTTATAAGGTATGATTAAAAATATTATTTATTTGTTTTCACACGGTAATGCTTGATTTTAATGTGTGTGTATATATATATATATATATATATATATATTATTTCTTAACATTTAGTTTGATTTTTAAAAAATCAGACTAGGAGAATTTTTTTTTAAAAAAAATCGGTGCATTTTGCCCATTTTCATTCAAAATTAAATTCATAAGAGTTCAAAGCTTTGAAGGTAATCAAAACAAAACAAAGACCATTTCAAAGCCAACAAACACTCTCCAAACTATTATCTCCGACTTTGAAACTCTTGCTACTACATTCAATATAAATGCTTGCATCCACACTTTCTAGGTCACCAAATTCAACAAGTAGCCTTGAAATAAACATTCATTGCTTGAAAGTTAGACCATAGGATCATTGGGCTTTTCACATGAACAACAAAAGCGATTACACAATTTTAAAATTAACATTGACATTTGAAACATGAATCACTAGAACTAAGGAAATAGATTTATTTTCTTGAAATTATGACTTTCTAAACTTCTCTTTTCCTTCTGATTCTTTCAATACTACTTCTTCCAGACTTGATTCTATTTATAAAGTAAATTTTTATCCTGAAATTATAGATCCTACTACGCTCCCTCTGTTAAATCTTCACTGTGTTGTGCTATGCATTTACTTGAATATTATCGTTTAGGTATTTACTTCTTGCATTGTATCATCAGGACATAGTTTCGTAAAATACTAATTAGCATGGTAGTATAATTACATATATCAAGCTGCTTTCCTCTTTGGACTTTGGCGTTTGCTTAAGTTTGTGATTCCCGAACAGTTTTCTTTCCGTTCACATTCATCGGCCCGATGGCATTTGATGTGAGTTTGTGATCCAACTACATGTCATCGGCCCGACGTGGGTAGGATCATGGAAAATAAAAATGTAGAGGACAACGTTAATAATTAAAATAATCATAAAGAGTAGAAGATAAAGTCTATATAGATTTTTCTTTTAAAAATAATCAAAATTTCAAAAGAAATAATTTATTTTTGAAAATTTTAAAGGGCAGGGGACTACATCTGTTTCTTGAAATACTGCTAATGAAGGATTTATCTTTAATTAATTATAGCGATAATTGATGGGATATGTGAAGCAAATTTATTTAATTTTGGTGACGTCAGCTTTGTCGAGTCAACGCAACGGTTACTTTGAGCCGTTGCCGATTCGATAAGTTTTGTCGAGCCGATAAGGTCAGCAATTTGAGCAACCGATAGTCTGGTCAACATTGGCACCACGAAGCCGACAAGAAGGAAAACAGATTCCTGATCTTTCGGCGTAAAGAATTCTGCACAACCGTTGGGAGCATTCTTTGGCCGAAAGAAACTCCACGACTTGCTAGTGACTTGATTGCAGCTAGTATAAAATGAGAGCATTGCCCAGAACTGAAAAAACAACACTCATCAACCAACAATTTCAAATTTCGATTACTTCTATTTTATCGTCATTTACAGCTTTCTAATCTAGGAATTCAATTTCTTATGACTTTCTTATTGCTTTGTTACAGCTTTCATTTATAGCTTTGTTTCCAGCTTTCTGTACAGCTTTCCTTTCATTTTTCTAAGTTAAGATCTTTTCTGTAATTTCTTTTAAACACGGTAATATGAGTATCAGTTTATTGCTCCAAAAAGTCCTTCCGTTGGGCATTTTCAGCGGACTTTCTTGAACTCTTTCTATAGTAAGTTCAAGGAACCCGGTCCCTGATTCAAAAAATGTTTGATACCATTTTCTATTTCACCATATCGGATCATTTGTGTTTATCAGAAGTGAAGCCGATCCGCATTTGCATCAGCTCATTATTTTAACAGCAACACAGATTGGCACGCCCAGTGGGACCCAAGGTCAGTTGTCGCATGCTATTGCGGTCAGGACAATTGATGGCGAACAATTCACAGCAGCCACCTGCACCGGAGTCATCTGAGCAACCCACAATCCGTGCTCTCCGAGGAGTCTTTGATCCTTCTGTTGCTACCTCTAGTTGTACTCAAGTCACTTCTACGGAGCAAGGGTGTCAGTCCTCACCCCTACCACCGGTGTCTCAGTCGACATCCACCTCCCTGATTGCCATCCGACATACTATGGAACAATGTACTGGCGAGCTCTTACAGGGTCTTATCCCACAGTTTGCTACTATTTTTTGATCTTTGCTTAAGAATGAGCTCCAACAATTTGCACAGAGGCAAAATATGCAAACTTTCACTCAGACATCAGGTTACCCTACACAAGGGACAACCATGGCACCTGCATACTCCATACCGTCGGCTGATGGTGCACCCTCTCATAGTTCGGTGCACCTTCTGCAAAGAGAAGTGCCTTTCCCTGCTACCGGGGGGCATCAGGTTCCAGGAGTAGTGGCTCAGAACACTATGCCAGTAGAAATGTTTCCAGGTAGAAGTCCGGTTCCAAAAACAGGAGTACCAACGACTTATGAAACAGCCCCAGCCTTTGTTAGGGGGAACATGCCACCCTTCGGGGGGCAGCCAAATTATTCTGTTCCTTACCCTCCTTTATATCTAGCAACAACAACGGCTTACCCAGGGCAGGGGATCGGAAGTAATGAGCCTTCCATGGGGCAAGGTCCCCGACCTGTCATGCAAAGTCCTTTACCTCAGATTCAGCAGTTATACCAGCCGATTGATATAGTAACGGAAACACTTCGTCGGCAATCACAGGATCGGCTCGTATACCAAAAACCTTACCCTGATTGGGTGGATTCCATGGCAATACTCCCTCGAGGTTATAGGCTGCCGGAGTTTTCAACATTCTCCGGTGAAGATAATAAGTCCACCATAGAACATATCGGAAGATTCATAGCACAGTGCAGTGAATTGGGGAATAATGAATGGCATAAATTACAACTATTTTCATTGTCTTTGACAGGAGCAGCGTTCACATGGTATGCCAATCTAGTTCCTAATTCTGTATACTCATAGGTTGACATGGAAAGAATGTTTCACCAATGGTTCTTTAAACCAGCACCGGAAGTTTCCATCGCTGATCTTTTGGCAATAAAACAGAAGGGATCAGAAGATGTTGCAGATTTTATTGAGCGTTTCCGGCAGACTAAGTCCAAATGTACAACCCAGCTGCCTGAAACGGAATATGCAAGAATTGCTATTAACAGGATGCATCCGCAGCTCAAAGAACGACTCATTCTCCAAGATTTCTCAGATATATCTCGTTTATTATCTCATACTGTCAGAATAGAAGAGATGATCAAGGAGAAAGAGAAGAAGCGTTTCGTCAAGTTCTCCCATGGCCAGACAATGATATCCGTCATAGACGATACTAATGAGGATGATGAGGAGCAAGCTATAGAGGTAATGGCGGTAGAATTGGTAAAGAGTGCGTCCTATACCTGTCCCCATTTGAAACCCGGCAAAGGGAAGGAGGAAGTTGCCACATCAGGACCATCTTACTCTTTTGATGTCTCAAAAACTGAACAAATCTTTGACCAACTAGTAGCAGATAAGCAGATTCATCTGGCTTATGGACACAGGATCCTAAGCCAGGAAGAGCTGAAAGGAAAAAGGTACTGTAAATGGCATAATTCTTTCTCATATAGTACTAACAGTTGTATTATTTTCAGAAACACCATTCAGAAGGCTATCCAGGATGGAAGATTGAAGTTTGCAGATAAAAAGGAAGAGACTTTGGTAGACACGGATCCATTTTCGTTAGCCGATGCACACATGCTGCAAACAGTGGCAATTAGGAAGCATGAAGAACATACAGAAAACAACAAGCCTAAGGGGATAGGGAAAGCATTCCAAAGATTGGATGGTAAACTATCTGTTTTTACCCGTTTATCTCTTCCCTCTTTTGCAGCACATTTCCATGGCAAAGAAGGGAAACTAATAGTGTAGGTGCCCCAAGGGAGGCCATTTTTGCCTGGCCGCTGTTCCCGACCGTCAAAGTCCCAAAAAAGACGAGAATAGCGGAAGCGAGCACAACAAATGTGGCTCCTTGATGCCTGGGTTGAAGAACAATTACCCCCTGATAATGGCCAAAATATGCTCAGCATCTTGCTGTCAATTTTTTGAGCCACTTTGCGTCAAGAGTCCATGGAAGAGGATTTTTATGCGGAAGAAAAAGTTGTAGTGGAACTGGTTGATGTCAAAGTTCCCCCAGAGGGGATGCTCTTTCCCATTCCGACAAACCCAAAGTGTTAACCACCTCAGGCCTTTGTATATCAAAGCACATATCAACGGCAAGCCATTTACTTGGATTTTTGTGGATGGTGGAGCTGTCTTGAACGTAATGCCTAAACGATTGGGAAAAGATAGGACGGATTTGTCCCCTACTGATGTGTAGATGGTTAATTTCACTGGAGAAGCAGCTGCGGCTGAAGGCATTATCACCTGTGAAGTCACAGTCGAGTCCAAAACTAGTAAAATGGTCTTTTTTATAATTGATGCAAAGCCATCTTATTCCGTTTTATTGGGCAAGGATTGGATTCATGCAAACCGTTGCGTACCATCCACTTTACACCAAATTATGCTGATCTAGGATAGAGAATGGGTAGTACAAATCCTAGCCGATCCCAATCCATTTTCAGCAGAGATTCACATGAACGAAGCTCTGTTTTATCACCCGACCTTTAATCCAAGCCAGTATACCAAGCTAACTATAGCTCACAACCTTATCACCACTGAGGAGCCAAGGGGAAATGGCTTATGACCTGAGGATCTAGATGTCTGACGAGCTCCTGGTTTTGTTGCTCAAGACCCATTAGCGGAAACAGACATAGGGGAGCCTAGAGAGAACAGAACAATCAAGGTTAGCCTACATTTGTCTATTGTGCAGAGAGATAAGTTGACATGTCTAATCTGCAGGTATAAGGATTGCTGTGCGTGGGACTATCATGAGATGCCAGGGCTGGACAGGGGCATTGTGGAGCATCGTCTACCTGTCAAAGAGGGCTTTAAGCCACATAAACAACCGGCTAGATGTTTTAATTCCACGTTGTTGCCCATGATTAAGGAGGAGATAGAAAGATTACTTCAGTGTGGGTTCATCCGTACGTGCCGGTACGCAGATTGGATATCTAACATTGTGCCGATCATCAAGAAGAATGGTCAACTACGTATCTACATAGATTTCAGAAACATAAATTTGGCTACTCCGAAAGATGAGTATATGCTATGCCGATGGCAGATATGTTGGTGGATTCTGCTGCAGGCAACCAGTTTTTGAGTTTCATGGATGGCTATTCAAGGTATAATCAGATATTTATAGCTGAGGAGGACACGCATAAAACAGCGTTTCGTTGCCCAGGGTCCATCAGCCTGTTCGAATGGGTAGTTATACCATTTGGTTTGAAGAACGCTGGGGCCACTTTTTAGCGAGCTATGAACCTCATCTTTCATGATCTTATCGGTAGTACAATAGAGGTCTACATAGATGACTTGGTCGTAAAATCCTCAGATTTCTTACAACACTTGACTGATTTGGAGTAGGCGTTCCTCCGAATGCACAAACACCATTTGAAGATCAATCCCACTAAGTGTGCATTTGGAGTTACCGCCGGCAATTTTCTTGATTTTTTAGTACACCAGAGGGGAATTGAAATAGATCAGAACAAGGCCAGGAACATTTTACAAGCAAGACCTCCTCAGACAAAGAAGGAGCTTCAGAGTTTTTTGGGGAAGATAAATTTCGTACGACGTTTTTTAGCAAATTCTGTAGGTAAACAGAATACTTTTTCCTCTTTGTTATGATTGAAGTTGTCTCAAGAGTTTATTTGGCAGCCTGAGCATCAGGAGGCATTTGATCAGATAAAGATAACTTTGTCCCATCCACCGGTGTTAGCGCCTCCCCACAACTAGTCGTCCATGAAGCTGTACATCTCAGCTGCACAAGAATCCATCGGCAGCTTATTAGCTCAGGATGACCAACAAGGGATTAAAAGAGCAGTATACTATCTTAGTTGAAATCTATTGGACACAGAGACCAGGTACACTCCTATTGAAAAATTGTGCTTATCTCTCCACTATGCATGTTCAAAGTTGGAACATTATCTGTTATTTAGGGAAGTACATGTCTTGTGTAAGGTAGATTTAGTTAAATGCTTGCTGAATCGTCCTTTGTTAAATGGACGGCTTATGAAATGGGCAGTCAAATTACATGTTTTTTCCTTAACCCATGTGCCGTTGAAAGCAATCAAAAGACAGGCTATTGCTGATTTTTTAGCCGAACACCCTTCTTTAGAAGTACCACAGGAAGTACCACCAACAGAAGGAAACTCAACACAAAGGTACATGTCTTTGAAACCTTGGGTTTTGCAGTTTGACGGCTCAAGCACCTAACAAAAGGCCGGTATCGGTTTGGTTATCGAACCTCCAAATGGACACCAAGGTAAGATCCACTTTGAGCTGAAAAACGGAACAACCAATAATCAAGCAGAGTATGACACCCTTTTATTAGGGCTATGGATTCTGAAGGCATTGGAGGTCCAAGTAGTCAAAACTTTAAGAGATTCCCAGGTGGTTGTCAGACAGGTATTAGGAGATTATAAATGAGCTAACCCATTTCTGTCAGACAGATTGCAGGAGGTAAAAAGGTTGCTTCAGCATTTTCAGGAGGTTGTTCTGGTTCATGTTCCCATATCAGAAAATCAAGGTGCTAATGATCTAGCTTAGATGGCCTCAGGTTTTAAGAAAGTCGTAATGTGCCAACATATAGCGGAGACGGAATATCAGGATAATTGGCGACAGGAGATTGTTTCTTATCTACGAAACCCGACCGGGCAGGTGTCTCGTGACTTGAAGCGAAAAGCCCTCAATTTTACCTTGATAGACGGTAATCTGTTCCGACGAAGCCACACTGAGGTTCTTTTAAAGTGTCTCTCAAAAGAAGAAGCATTGCGGACTATGACAGAAGTACATGAAGGCCTATGCGGAGCACATCAGGCGGGCCCAAAACTGAAATGGACACTTCAGCGCCATGGTTTCTTTTGGCCATCAATGACCACAGAGTGTAATGCTTATGCTATGGGTTGCGAAGCCTGCCAAAAGCATGGCCCTCTATTACACACTTCTTCCGTAGAGTTGCATTCGATCATTAAACCTTGGCCTTTCCGCGGATGGGCTCTAGACATTATCAGAAAGATTCATCCACCTTCAGCAAAAAGACATACATTCATACTGGTGGCAACGGATTACTTCACCAAGTGGGTAGAAGCGCAACCATTGATCAAGGTGACACAAACAACAGTCATCAACTTTCTCCGACAGAGCATTTTCTTCCATTTCGGAATCCCAAAAACAGTGACAACGGATTAAGGCATGATGTTTACAGGGGATCAGGTACGTAACTTTCTAACCCAGTTTAAAGTTAAGTTGATTCACTCTTCTCCTTATTATGCACAGGCCAACGGACAAGCAGGGGCAACAAATAAAACTCTAATCGGCATGATTTGTAAGGCAGTAGAAGACAATCTAAGGAGATAGCATGAGACATTACAAAAGGTGTTATGGGCCTATCGGAATGCTACTAAGACTGTTACTGGCTTTACTCCGTTTAGACTAACTTATGGGCAGGATGCTGTGTTACCTGTGGAGTTATCGTTGCAATCCGCCCGGATAGCCTATCAGCATGTTCTAACGATCGAAGAATATCAGACAGCGTTGGCCCGAAGCTTAGATCAAGTTGAGGAGGGTCGTCTTGGAGAACATAAAACGACACAAGGAGAAGGTGGCAAAGGCGTACAATCGGAAAGTCCGTGAAAGAAGCTTTCAAGAAGAGGACATGGTATGGAAGACTATTTTACCCCTTGCACCAAAAGACCCGAGATATGGCAAGTGGTCTGCTTCATGGGAAAGCTCGTTCCTGGTCACTCAAGTTTTTTATGAAGGGGACATAGTATGGAAGACTATTTTACCCCTTGCACCAAAAGACCCGAGATATGGCAAGTGGTCTACTTCATGGGAAGGCCCGTTCCTAGTCACTCAAGTTTTTTATGGAAGGGCTTATCACATGATGACACCCGACGGAAAAGAAGTAGGCAAGGCGATCAATGGTAAGTTCTTAAAACATTATTATCTGGCATTCTGGGAAGGAACTAGAGAGTAAAAAAAATAATAAAATAAATAAAAATACATATAAAAATATATAAAAAAAAATAAAGCTTCTGTTAAAAGAGTTCCGATATATTGATGAGCTGATCATAAGAGGCCGATTAGATAGCCATAAGCGTCATTACAACAGATGATCATCTATCATCAAAAGGGAAGTTGGGTAGCAGCATCGGCCGATACGGAATAATCACTAGCTGATTAGGGTCTTCTGATTCGAAATCTCGGCTAGCCACCATGCTAGTTCTCGTTGGCTGCAGATCAGGAACGGGAAGCTCTGCCTCAGCCATCTCAGGTTCAGACTCTGTTTTCTTCTCGGGGGATAGGTCGATCTCATCAGTGGATATCTTTGGAACCTCTGTCTCGGCCGCCGTAGTGACAGTTTCCTTGATTTGAGTTTCGGAAGGACCAACTTCGTCAGTAGTCGAAGGATGAAGAACTTTGTTCAGCTCGGCCACAAAGCGGTCCCATCCAGACTTCATCTCATTCAGTAGAACAGTTGAGTTTCGAGGAATTCCTTTTCCACTTCCAACATTAGCCGTTCGTCATCATGTTTGAGAAGGGAGGCGTCAATGGCCTTGACTGTTTCTTGGAACCCTTTCTCTGACTCCAGCCATTGCTCTAAGGCCTCTTTCTCAAAAGCAAGTTCTTCTTGGAGTTCCAGCAATTGACGCTCAAGCCGTTCAATCTTCCTTATTCCCTCTGCAATATCAGCTCGCAGAAGCGTCAAATGATTAATGGACTCCGGACGGTCCCTCTCTGCAAGCACTGCATTTGCTCGGTGCAGTTTTAGAAGCTCTAATTGATCATGAGCTTCATCTTGACGATGTTGTGTGTTGAAGAGGAAGCGTCCCGTGAAGCGCATCTGTCCCAGACACCCAATTGCCAAGTCCTGAAGCGTAGAGGGCATGTCCGGGTTGGTTGACTGTACAATCCGCAAAAGGGCGCGACTCACGTTGTCAAGGGTGGACTTCTCAGTAGGCAAGGAGGCCCCAATGAGGCCATCAAGAAAGTCCAGCGCCACGGCTAACGTCAGCATCGGTAGAGGAACAACAACCTCTTTAGTTCCTTGGCTGGAGGGAGGCAGAGTTGTTTCTATAACAACTGTTACTAGTTCTTTTTCAGGCCTTGGCAGAACAGGGGATGGACTTTCGGAAGCTGGTGCCGCAGCTGACGAAAGGTCTGCCGTTGGTGGGAAAGCCGACGCATCAGCCGGTGGAAGAGAAGCCGTAGCCTCCACTAATGGGGTGTCTGCCATCGAGAGAATAGCTTTTTCAGCTGCCCTTTTGGCTACAGATCGGAGCAGAATGTCCTCCTCTGAATCAGAAGAAGTGTCGATGATAACGGGACGACCTATCCTTTGTTTACGCTTCTGCAGAAAAGATTAAACTGATAGTTAGACAAATTGAATATTAGGGAAGCCGAGCAAAACAAGAATTGATAGAAGCAAACCTTAGAAACAGAAGGAGTCAGTGTCTCATGCTTCCTTTTTGATCGCCGGAGCAGGGACGGGACCTCGACCTCTTATTCTTCTTCCCCCAGGACGGTAGGAGCAACAACAGTAGTTTTCTTCACCAAAGGAGTACGTAAGGCCGACATTATTATAGGACTTATGGATTGTTTTACCTATTTTCCTTTCTTAGCAGATGATGTCTCAGGCAAAATAGTGGTCGGCCTAGGAACTCGCAGTAGCCAGACACCTATAGGGTCGGAAAACAGGGCCTTACTCAGTAGCCTCCACCATGAATTGAAGTTCGGATAAGTATCCAGCACTACTTGGAAGGGCTTGAATTGGAAGGACCACAAGATGGCCTGGGTGCTATCAGCTAAAGTTTGTATAACCTTAGCCGATAGCACCGGTTTCATGGAGAAGGAAGAAACGTGCCCCAGATCGGTAGGGATATCTTGTATTAGCCCAAACTGGCAGGAGAAGCAGTGAGGATTGTACCTCTCATAGGAGGTTTTAGCACTTTGGGCCCCAAGCTTGGCCCCTAGAAGAATTTCTCGAGGACACAGAATTTGGGCCCATAGAGTTTCTTGCGTTGCTTCGGGGCTTTCCGATAGGCCTTTCAACCAGAGGGGGCCTTCTTGGTGAACAGCATACGGAAAAAAGATAGCAACATGGAAGTCTCGACATTGGTAGAGGTACGAGACAATAGTTTCGCTAGAAGCAGTATTCAGAGGGACCAGCAGTAGCCGATAGCCGGTCGATTGTTCGGAAGGACTCGCGTGGGCTCCTGTGATTTGGCTAACGCCAAAGTTGGGCAGATACTGGTATAGCCAAAGTTGGGCGATCCAGAGCGGGCCCCCAAGGTTGGTCGAGTCTTCCCCAACGGAAAGGGCAGTCATCAACTGGTTAATGATGCGATAGACCAGGGCGAGGACCAGAGAGGCAAGGTAGCAGTGCCTTTTGCCCCGCAAGAGAGCCGATACATAGTATCGATACTCGTTGCTAACACCGGCAGAATGGGAGCAGATAATGTACTTGCATAACCAGAGCCATAGGAAGGCCGCTTGTTCTTGGTTTGAAGGAGTATCCTCCACCCCTCTCTGAGCGGCGATGAAGTTGCCGTATGAAGAGGAGGCCTTGTCTAGACGAGCCTCAACGGCTGGCAGGTTGTCTTCATCGTGGAGCCTTGGAATCTCATCGCCGTCGCATTGAAAGCCGAGGATGGTGCAGATGTCAAGGATGGTAGGGAAAAATATCTCGTGCGGAAAGATGAAGCCATTTATTGCCAAGGACCAAAAAGGAAGAACGACAGCAAACAGGTTGCGGTCAAACGCCATCTCGAAATCAGTCATCATGATGGCGTCCGAAATTCTCCATTACGCCCAGATGGCCCCAAATAGGGCATAGCAGCGGTCCCGCCATTCTCTGTAGTTCTTGAGCTTATGAGGCCAATGACGAAAAGAGGTGGGGAGATTGGCGATTGTAAAAATATCCTGTTGCAAAGGGAAAGTAAAATCGGCAGGCAAGACAAACCGCAAGTGTTTAGTGATAATCTCTGTTGGTAAGAGACGAGGGCTCAAGGTAAACAGGTTAGCATCAGCCTGGACCGGGGAAATGATGTTCTTATCAATAGGGGTTGCCATCGTAGTTCGGTCTTTTTACTGAAAGGAAATTTATGGATCACAGGGAACAACCGCAAAAAGATAAGGGATCAATGAATCACTTAGGCAGAAGAATTCTGAAGAAGATAGAAATCATAGGAAGTGAGGAGTTCCGATTGGGGACCACTGCTATTTGTAAGGGAATCTGAAATTGAGCCGTTCGCGGGTTCCAAAGCTGAGGCGTCACAAATATTCCACAACGTTAGGGACGTTTCGTTTTTGTCAGAAAAGGAATGGCTGCTATTAATGATTGTTCGATTCCCATCGTTTCGCTGACTAGCGCTTGCTGAAACAACGAGACTTGGGGGGGCATGTGTTGATGTTAGTTTTGCCGAGCCGACGCAACAGTTACTTTGAGCCGTTGCCAATTCGATAAGTTTTGCCAAGTCGATAAGGTTAGCAATTTGAACAACTGATAGTCTGGTCAACATCGGCACCACAAAGCCGATAAGAAGGAAAACAAATTGCTGATCTTTCGGCGCAAAGAATTCTGCACGACCGTTGGGAGCATTCTTTGGCCGAAAGAAACCCCACGACCTGCCAGTGACTTGATTGTAGCCAGTATAAAATGGGAGCATTACCCAGAACTGAAAAAACAACACTCATCAACCAACAACTTCAAATTTCGATTACTTCTATTTTATCGTCATTTACAGCTTTCTAGTCTAGGAATTCAATTTCCTATAGCTTTCTTATCGCTTTGTTACAACTTTCATTTATAGCTTTGTTTCCATCTTTCTTTACAACTTTTCGTTCGTTTTTCTAAGTCAAGATCTTTTCTGTAATTTCTTTTAAGTACGGTAATATGAGTATCAGTTTATTGCTCCAAAAAGTTCTTTCGTTGGGTATTTTCAGCTAAATTTCTTAAACCATTTCTATAGTAAGTTTAAGGAACCCGGTCCCTGATTCCAAAAAAGTCTAATACCATTTTCTGTTTCACCATATCGGATCGTTTGTGTTTATCAGAAGTGAAGTCGATCCCCATTTGCATCGGTTCATTATTTTGACCGCAACAATTTTAAATTAATGAATAAAGATATTGTTTACTTCCTTTCACATTGGGTGCCTTCAATAAGTGAGAATTAATAATTGAGTAATATAAGATATGATCACTAATACTATTAATGGTTGCATTTGAATTAAATCCATCACAGTCTCCTCTCCCACCGCACCCATCGCTCTTCCCTTTGCTATGTTGGTTCGATTTGGCAATGTGTAGAATGATATTAAACAATGATGAAAAGAGAAATAAAAGATGTTAGGATAAAATTAGAGAATGAAGAAAAGATTAAGAGTTTAGAATTAAAAATTAGCGAATTGGTAAGAAATTTTGATTTAAAAAAATGCCTTTAAGAGTATTTTCATTACTCTTCACCTGCTCAAGTAATAAGGCTTTTCCATTTTTCAAGAATAAACGGTAAAAAAATTTTAATAACCCATTGTTATATTTTTTTTTTCCATGAAAATCATAAAATATAAAGATAAATAAGAAGATTTATTCCTATCTATATCTTTCACCTTATTTGTTATGTTTTGCCTTGCTAATTCTTTCTTCCTTTACAATTCCCTTAATCTAGTATTATATTAAAAATTTTTATATTCTTAACTATAATATTTTTATTTAAAAATTAAAAAAATTTCATACTTTAATTAAAATAATTATAAATTTTTAAATTAAAAGTTAGATTATGATTGTATTAATTATATGAGAAGAAATTTTATTAATTTTTTTATGAATACATTAATTTCATACTAATCAAATATTATTTTCTATCAATATTAGTATTTGAACCCAACATCAACAATAATTACAATATTAAATAAAAATAAAATAAACTTTGTATTTAAAGATGTAAAAACACTATTTATATAATTTCCATTTATTATCACCATTTGAAAGAAAAAATATAATTAAATTGTACAATAACATTAGAGATATTTAAAAATAATTTCAAATTTTTTTATATATGTAATGCTTTATTTTTAAAAATATTAAATACTTTGTATTACTTTCCTTATATATTTTTGAACCTTCTAAATAGAGAAATATAATCTATTTGAAAGCATATTATGTGGAATAGTTTTTCTAAAATTTAAATTTGATAACATTACTTTCTCGTATGTCAATTAAACGATAAGTTTTTATAGAAAGAATTGGCTTTTTTTTTAATATAAATGGACTTTTTATAATATGGGTCTCACGCATATTTTATTTTTTAAAAAAATCTAATACATTACTGGATTCTACTAGCACGGAACCCTTGAGTAATTGTCTTAATTGCCTAAGGGCTCCCACAACACTATTTTTATATTTATTTCCTCTCCTTAAATATTTTTATTTTTCACTCTAATCATCAAATATAAAATTAAATAATAGAATATCTTAATTTACCGTGCAAATCCTTCTGGATATTCCCACTCAAATTCTTGAGCGTACCATTGAATGGGGAAATTGTGCATGTCAAGTTTCCTTTTATGGACCATAATAATAGTAACGGAGTCATCTTGGATTCATGATTTGGGCTTAATGGAAAAATGTCGATGATCAAGAAACGCCTTACAAAAAAACAGGCTGATTTTGCAAATCATCAAAACAGAAAAAGAACCAAAAAAGTCCACTGAAATGACTCTACAAAACTTGTTTTTGCAAAGCCTGTTGAAGCAGTACCACTTTTCTGGCTTGATCTGTCTTTGGGCATTATTTGAGTACTGGGCTCCAATCAAATGAGTCTAAATAGAATGTTGGGCTGCTTATGGTCCTCCATGGCCCGAGGCTCCAAATATGAAAGCCCAAAAATATCACCGACCTGCAAATTTCACAACCAAAACATATCCTCCCAAGCTATAGACAAATACACCAATTTGGAAGCCCTTTTCCATGTACAGAGATCCCTTGGCCCGGGGCCCAAACCCAGAAACAAATATCATCAATATAGTGAAATGGAGTCCCTTATAACGATGTCCTTAAAGTTGTAACAACAAAAATTAAAACAGATTGTGAAGCAATAATACATATAATTTTCAAAAAAAATGTATTAGAGGGTTGGGGGCGGACAAAATTTTCAAAAAATTGCTTATTTCCTTTGTAAAAAATTTGAGATATTTTTTTTAAAAAATAAAAGTTTATACAAATTTATTTTTTGCCCTAATTTTTTTAAAACATTTTTTTCTATCATTCTCTATTTTATGACTTTGTTCCTCTAAATTCAAATTCAAAAACTTGCATGCATCTCATTGAATATGAAATCAAAGTATAACAAGCGAATAGACTTCTCAATTTTATTTAGTTAGATAGACAAAGAATAAATAAGACACGATATATTAGAGAAAATTAAATATAATGCTAAAATTATGAGTGTTACTAAATATTCTTTTAGTATATATTTTATATAAAATGATCAAAGTATTTTTTTTTAAAAAATTACAAATGACATTTTTGTGAAAATTATACAATATAAAGTATGAGTGATTATATCAAAATAGGAATTTTGTATATTAAAAAGGAAATAAATTAATTCTAAATTTGATACGGACTGAATTCACATTAATTAATTTACTAGTTGAAAGGCTTTAATTCCATTTTTGACGGAATTAGAAGTCTTCCCTACTCAAACGTGATTCAAGACATACTCCTATGCTTTCCAAAGCCAATTATTGAGCCTAGAAGCACAAGGAAACAAAGAAAAGATGCAAGGAAAAACAGCTCCCGAGCCAACAACTTGAGACTAAAATGAAAACAACCATAGACAATTATTGAGCCCATGAGCATCAAGAAACAGAAGAAAGGCGAAAACAAGTTTCTCCTACCTCAAATTTGCACCATTATTGAGCATGCCATGTTGGAAAAAAGTTCTTTTAATTCCAACATGTCTTGTTTCAATAATGGTGCAAATTAGTTGTTTTCACCCTTCTTTTCATCTGTTTGTTGATGCTCTTGGGCTCAGTAATTGTTTGTAGCTGCTTTCATTTTAGTCTAAATTTGTTGGATCAGACGCCTGCTTTTTGCTTTCAGCCTTTCTTTTCTTGTTTTCTTTGAAACTTCTGGGCTCAATAATTGGCTTTAGAAAGCATACCAGCTTGTCTTGGATAGCATTTGTGTGGGGAAGACTCCTAATTTCGTTAAAAATGGAAGTCAACATTAAGGTGTTAAAAAAAACAAAGACATTTAGTTCCAAGTGATTCGACCATAAAAAAGAATTATTATGATCTTTCTATTCTCGTTTTTTAAGCCTTAAATAATATTTTCTATATGATGTTTTTATTTGTTAACATACAATCAATTGGAATACTTTTATTTATATCACAGTTTTATCTTTTAAAAAATAGTAATCTCATTTATACAGAATTCACAATCTTAAATTAATCAATATATTCAAGCCAACAATGAAAGCCTTTCAACTAGTAAATTAATTAATATGAGTTCAATCCCTATCAAATTTAGAATTAATTTATTTCATTTTTTATATAAAAAATTCTTACTTGGACGTGAACACTCATATTTTATATTGTATAACTTCAATAGGACACAATTTACCTAACGTAATTTTGGATGATTGTGAATTGAAAAGTCTTAAATATTAATACCTTTTTTTGTTTAATTAATATTGTGAATAAGAAACATTTTTTTGGGGCACTATTGGACAGAGCACTGTTAGGTAGGAGTCCTCCACTCAACTTGAGTCATCAACTATAAAATGTTAAATATCATATACAATATTTATTTATTATATTGTGCTCAATAATTATTCAATAAAATATTAAGAATAAATACAATTTGAGTCATCAACTTCAGATTGTTTTCTAGTAGGCTCAAGATAATTTATTATTTTGAATATGTTGCTGACGATCACCAAAAACATGTATATATGTGTGTGTGTTTGTATATATGTATAAATATGAGTATTCCAAAAATTTCAAGACAAAATTTCGTATAAATATGAGTATTACAAAAATCTATATATAATTATCCAATAATTGTTATTAGTGAATAATTATACATATTAAGATAGATCTAACATTTCTAGAGCTTTAACAAGAAAAAAACGTAAATTATTCATATTAAAAATTGTGGAGTTGATTAGAAAATTGAAAACTAATTAATGTTATAATTCAATAAAATAATGAATGACAAGAATATAATTGGACAAAAGTAATAAATATATATTTTTTATTTTATAAAATGAAAGATATCATAAAAAATAAAATTCTAAAAGGGATAGCTATTTCAAAATAGAATAATTAACAATTTGGCATGTTAAGGACTAAAGTCGCGATACAGAAAAAATTAATAAAGGCCTCAAACGCGAGAATAAAGTGAATGTTTATATTCTTTATGTTATAAAATTAGGGTAGTGTTAGAATAAAATCTACACACTACACACTAAGAAAACTCTAACTATTCTTTGCACAAGAATTTCTCTTCAAACTTCTCTCTTCTTTCTCTCACAATTCTTTCTCTAATCTTTCTTTCACTAATCTTTCTTTCACAAAATGATGGTGTATTACAAGCTTAGAGAATAACTCTATTTATAGAGCTCTAATTAGTGAAATACATCATGGCATACATCATCTTCAACTAATCTCAATTAATGGTGTCTCCACTAAATGGTGGACATCTATAAAAATCTTCTAATAATTCACATAAATCCATAATTAGTGGAGCCTCCACTAATTAATGGAGATTCCAATAATTCATAACACTCCCCCTTGGATGTCCATCCATTACATAAAGAATATGCCTCGTTAAAACCTTACTAGATAAAAACCCAGTGGGAAAAAAAATCTAGTGAAGGAAAAAGAGTACACTATTCTATATGTCCATTTATTACTCCCCCGATGAGATGATTCCTTTAAATCTTTAAACCGACGCATACCGATTTTATATCTCAACTTTTCAAATGTTGCGATCGGTAAAGTCTTCGTGAAAATATCTCGCGAGGTTATCACATGACCGAATTTGTAGCACATCAATTTCACCTTTCTTCCGGAGTTCATGAGTAAAGAAGAATTTTGGTGAAATATGTTTTGTCCGATCTCCTTTAATATATCCTCCTCGTAATTGAGCTATGCAAGCTGCATTGTCTTCATAAAGAGGAGTTGGAATACCTTTGATTGATGATAATCCACAACTTTCTCGGATATAATGAATCATGGATCTTAGCCATACACATTCTCGACTTGCTTCATGAATGGCTATAATTTCAAAGATGATTTGAAGAAGTAGTCGCTATAGATTGTTTCGTAGAACGCCATGATATAGCAAGATTTCCACATGTAAATAGATAGCCCGTTTGAGAACGTGCTTTATGTGGATCGGATAAATAACCAACGATCTCGCATAACCTATCAATGTTGGACTGGTTTTATTTGAATAAAATAATCCGAGATCAATTGTACCTTGGAGATATCGAAGGACTTGTTTAATTCCATTCCAATGTCGTCGTGTTGGTGAAGAACTAAATCTTGCTAATAAATTGACAACGAAAGCAATATCGAGCCGTGTGTTATTAGCAAGATACATCAATGCACCAATTGCACCGAGATATGGTACTTCAGGACCAAGGAGTTCTTCATCATTTTCTTGAGGTCGGAAAGGATCTTTATCCACATTTAATGATCGGACGATCATTGGAATACTCAATGGATGTGCTTTGTCCATGTAAAATCTTTTAGCACTTTTGCTCGTATATGTTGATTGATGAATAAATGTTCCACTCTCCAAATGTTCAATTTGTAAACCAAGGCAAAATTTGGTTTTACCAAAATCCTTGATTTCGAATTCTCTTTTTAAATAATCAATTGTTTCTTGGAGCTCTTCAGGAGTTCCAATAAGATTAATATCATCAACATATATAGCTAATATCACAAATTTAGAACCAGATTTCTTAATAAAAACGCATGGACATACCTGGTCATTTGTAAATCCCGCTTTCAATAAATATTTACTAAGACGTGTGAACCACATGCGCCTGTATTGCTTCAGAGCCATATAATGATTTCGCAACTTGATGGAGTAATTTTCACGAGGATAATGTTTATATGCTTCGTGCATATGAAATCCTTCGGGATTTTCATGTAAACATCATTTTCTAAATTTCCATACAAGTAAGCAAGTGACAACATCTAATAGGCGCATATCTATCTTTTCATGTACTGCCAAACCGATAAGATATCGGAGTGTAATAGCATCAACAACAGGAGAATAAGTTTCATCATAATCAATACCTGGTCTTTGTGAAAAACCTTGGGCTACTAATCGCGCTTTATATCGAACGATTTCACTCTTTTCATTGCGCTTTCGCACAAATATCCATTTGTAGCCAACGGGTTTTATACCTTCCGGTGTTCGGACCGCAGTCCGAAGACTTCACGTTTTGCCGTTGCATTTAACTCCGATTGAATCGCATCTTTCCATTGCAGCCAATCTTTTCTATGCCGACATTCATCAATCGATATTGGTTCAGGATCATCATTATCCCGTGTAACATCAAGAGATATATTGTATGCAAATATATTATCAATAACAGCTTCTATCCGATTCCAACTTCTACCGGAAGTGGTATAATTGATAGAAATTTCAGTGTTACTTTCATCAACTTCTGGTTCTTTGTCATCGGTTCTCTCTTGGTCTTTATCATTCTTTTCTTCAATATGATCTTCTCGGATCATTTAATCCTCTTTTCTTTCGAGGATTTTTATCTTTAGAACCAAGAGGTCGGCCACGCTTCCGGCGTGTTTTTGACTCAGCAGACTATAGGTATACTATTTTGTTCTGCTGGAACTTCAATTCGAATAGGAGCATTTATAGTCTGGAATATGCGATTTTGTAACTCTTCCGGAGTCAACAAAAGCGTCCTGGCATTTGATTTGCAATGCTTTGCAAATGAATTATCTTTTGAACTTCAAGTTCACATGCGCTTGTGCGCGGATCAAGATAATTTAATGATGTTGTCCAATCAAGATCCTTTTTATACTCGTTTGGGTTCTCCCCTAATTTAGGGAATAATGATTCATCAAAATGACAATCAAGCAAATCTTGCCGTGAATACATCTCCCGTCGGAGGTTCAACATACCCGATAATAGAGGGAGAATCATATCCAACGTATATCCCCTTTCTTCTTTGAGGACCCATCTTTGTACGTTGGTTTGGTGCAATTGGAATATATACAAGACACCCAAAAATTCTTAAATGAGCAATATTTGGTTCCGACCCAAAAGCCAATTGCAAAGGAGAGAATTTATGATAACTAGCCGGTCT
This sequence comes from Voacanga thouarsii, assembly GCA_026120185.1. Taxonomy (NCBI): domain Eukaryota; kingdom Viridiplantae; phylum Streptophyta; class Magnoliopsida; order Gentianales; family Apocynaceae; genus Voacanga; species Voacanga thouarsii. The sequence goes on along the minus strand of JANUWF010001438.1, from coordinate 1,258,290 downwards.
TATACGTACAAGTGTTGCAAAGCATGTAGAATAGCATGTCCCCAGTGCAGATGTTGGGAGATTTGTTTTCATTAATAATGGTCTAGCAATTAATTGTAATCGTTTAATCAAAGATTCAAGCAAGACCATTCTGTGTGTGAACATGAGCTACAGGATGTTCAACATTAATCCCAATTGACATGCAATATGCATCAAAAGCATGTGATGAAAATTCACCAAAGCATTATCCAAACGGATATTTTTAATGTGATGGTCCGGAAATTGTGCTCGTAATTTAATTATTTGAGCAAGTAATCTCGCAAACGCCAGAGTTGCGAGTAGATAATAAACATACATGTGACCATCGGGATGATGCATCAATTAAGACCATAAAATATTTGAACGGTCCACATGGTGGATCAATAGGTCCACAAATATCTCCGTGAATCTGTTCGAGAAATGTAGGACTTTCAGCTCCTACTTTTACCGGTGATGGTTTAACAATTAATTTTCCTAGGGAACATGCAAGTACATGCGAATTTTTCTCGATGTTAATATCCTTTTATTTTTTAAAGGATGACCATGTGTATTCTCAATGATTCTTCTCATCATGGTAGATCCCGATGACCCAACCGGTCATGCCAAATGCTAAAAGTAATAGGATCAGTAAACTTCTGGTTTACTAGATGATGAATTTCAATTGTACGTATTTTTACAAAATATAGACCAAGTAGAAAAAGACGGCAGCTTTTCTAATACCGATTTCTTACCCAAATGCATTTGAGTAATAAAAAGATGCTCAATCCCATTTTCCTCATTTGTTTCAACATGATACCCATTTCTCGCGATATCTTTAAAACTCAATAAATTTCTTCTGAATTTTGAGGAAAATAGTGCATTATCAATAATAATTGTTGTTCCTTTAGGCAACAATATACTAGCTCTTCCGGAGCCCTCAATTACATTTGCACTACCGTTTATCGTATAAATATTTATTTCTCCCATTTTGAGATCGAAAAATATTTCTCATTTTTTAGTATGGTGTGTGTAGTTCCACTATCAATAATGCATACATCATCATTAATAACAGACCATCCGAACACAAATATATATATGTAAACGTAAATATTATTAGAATATAATGAAAATGAAAATACAAAAATATCGTGGTGAGGCTTTAGTTCATTTGGACACCGCCATCACCAATTAAATGGTCTATCCTACCGTCCGGGTGTTCAAAAAATCCGATACATCCATATGGGTAATATTGATATTAAGATCTTCAGGATCACTATCGTCATCCTCAACATTATTTATTGGATGTTGAGAAAAATTTGCTTCCACATTTTTATTTTTCAATGAAGCTTGATACAATTCAACTAAATGCTTAGCCGTACTGACGCTTTCGTGACCAATGACCTTTCATGCCACATCTATAACATATATCCTCATGCTTTTCTTCAATTTCTTTTTCTTTTCCCTTTTGATCTTTTCTGTTCCACTTCGGTGGCCGTATTTCTCACAGTTTGATTATAATTGTGATAAGGGAAATATTGAGCGTGTCTACGACCATAACCACGACCACGGCCACGGCCACGGCCACGACCACGATTATAACGATGGCTTCTGCTGGAGCCAACAGACATTCACTTCGGGAGTGCTCGTAGAGCCGCTTGGTCCGGCTTCATGATTTCTCAATAATAACTCATTATTTTTCTCTCGCAATGAGGAGGGCAGTAATTAAATCAGTAAATTTTGTATACCCCTTTTCTCGATATTGTTGTCTGCAGGACAATATTCGAGGCATGAAAGGTGGAGAATGTCTTCTCCAACATATCTTCATCGAGTCACTTTTTCTCCGCATAATTTTAATTGAGATGTAATTTTATACATTGCGGAGCTATATTCATTCACGGTTTTAAAATCTTGCAACCTCAGGTGCAACCATTCATACCGTGCAGTAGGTAGTACGACCATCTTCAGGTGGTCAAATCTTTCTTTTAAATTTACCCATAGGCCATATGGATCTTTTTCGGTAAGATATTCCATTTTTAAATTTTCATCGAGATGACGACGAATAAAAATCAAAGCTTTAGCCTTGTGTTGTGCGGATGCACTATTATTTGCTTGAATAGTTTCACTAAGGCCTTCGACATTTAGATGCATTTACGCATCGAGAACCCATGACATATAATTTTTTCCGGAAATATCAAGGGCTACAAATTCGAGTTTTGCGATGTTAGCCATAGAGATCAATAAATGCGTACTCGTCTTCCGGCTTTGGTAACGGCGAAACTCGTGCTTAGTCTTCCGGCTTTTGTACCGGTAGAGACTCGTGCCGATAACGTGTTATAAAATTAGGGTAGTGTTAGAATAAAATCTACACACTACACACTAAGAAAACTCTAACTATTCTTTGCACAAGAATTTCTCTTCAAACTTCTCTCTTTCTTTCTCTCACAATTCTTTCTCTAATCTTTCTTTCACTAATCTTTCTTTCACAAAATGATGGTGTATTACAAGCTTAGAGAATAGCTCTAATTAGTGAAATACATCATGGCATACATCATCTTCAACTAATCTCAATTAATGGTGTCTCCACTAAATGGTGGACATCTATAAAAATCTTCTAATAATTCACATAAATCCATAATTAGTGGAGCCTCCACTAATTAATGGAGATTCCAATAATTCATAACACTTTAATGCTTAGCTTCGACTTTTAATGGAATCAAAAGTCTTGCCCAACAAATGCTCATGTGCTTACTAAAGCCAATTATTGGGCCCTGAAGCACCAAGGAAAAGAAGGAAAGAAAATATGAGTTCAATCCCTATCAAATTTAGAATTAATTTATTTCATTTTTTATATAAAAAATTCTTACTTGGACGTGAACACTCATATTTTATATTGTATAACTTCAATAGGACACAATTTACCTAACGTAATTTTGGATGATTGTGAATTGAAAAGTCTTAAATATTAATACCTTTTTTTGTTTAATTAATATTGTGAATAAGAAACATTTTTTTGGGGCACTATTCGACAGAGCACTGTTAGGTAGGAGTCCTCCACTCAACTTGAGTCATCAACTATAAAATGTTAAATATCATATACAATATTTATTTATTATATTGTGCTCAATAATTATTCAATAAAATATTAAGAATAAATACAATTTGAGTCATCAACTTCAGATTGTTTTCTAGTAGGCTCAAGATAATTTATTATTTTGAATATGTTGCTGACGATCACCAAAAACATGTATATATGTGTGTGTGTTTGTATATATGTATAAATATGAGTATTCCAAAAATTTCAAGACAAAATTTCGTATAAATATGAGTATTACAAAAATCTATATATAATTATCCAATAATTGTTATTAGTGAATAATTATACATATTAAGATAGATCTAACATTTCTAGAGCTTTAACAAGAAAAAAACGTAAATTATTCATATTAAAAATTGTGGAGTTGATTAGAAAATTGAAAACTAATTAATGTTATAATTCAATAAAATAATGAATGACAAGAATATAATTGGACAAAAGTAATAAATATATATTTTTTATTTTATAAAATGAAAGATATCATAAAAAATAAAATTCTAAAAGGGATAGCTATTTCAAAATAGAATAATTAACAATTTGGCATGTTAAGGACTAAAGTCGCGATACAGAAAAAATTAATAAAGGCCTCAAACGCGAGAATAAAGTGAATGTTTATATTCTTTAATGCTTAGCTTCGACTTTTAATGGAATCAAAAGTCTTGCCCAACAAATGCTCATGTGCTTACTGAAGCCAATTATTGGGCCCTGAAGCACCAAGGAAAAGAAGGAAAGAAAAGGTGAAAGGAAAAAACGAAAAAGCGCCAGGGCCAACAACTTCAGTTCAGGCTAAAACGAAAACAATCATAGAAAATTATTGAGCTCAGGAGCATCTAGAAAAAGCAAGGTGAGAATAACTTTCTCCTTCGTCAAGGCTGCATTATTATTGTCTATTGAGCAAAGCCATGTCGGGAAAAGGTTCTTTTTCAATTATTATTATGGTCGATCAACAGATGTTGTTGCAAACATGGAAGAAAATTCACTATATATTTGACAAGTGGAACTTTATTCGATCTTTACCAAAGTTATTTTTCTCAAATATTAAGCGGGTCCGAGATCTTCTTTTTTCTTTTGCTTCATTTTTCCAATCAAATCAAATTAAAACTGATTTCATAGTTTATATATTTACAGGTCTTGAGCCCATGAGAAACTAAATTTGAAATATATATATTATGTTTGTGTGTGTGCGAGTGCGTGCTGATCATGTATCAATTTTTGGTGTTACCATCACTAATTGAAACAATATCATCAATTATTGTTTCAGATCTATTAGGTAATTAAGGTTCAACTCCAATACTAAAAACGTTAGAGGATTTTTAATTTTTAAATAAAAATAAACTGTATCAGTAATAATTCTACAAACTACATGAAAATATATGCTAGAGAATAATGGTATAAGTTTTTAAAAAATTTTAAAGGGTGAAAGATAAAATTTAAAAAAGTTGTACTAAAAAAATTTAATTATTAAAGAAAAATTATAACTTTAAAAAAAAAAAATTTGTAGGGGCGAATGCCACCTCCCGCTTTTGTCCTTGATTGTCAACTCATCTTATTTAAAGAAGTATAAGTTTTGATACTCGATTTGGCATTTGCTTCTTATAGAGAGCATGTTTAGAGATCTTACCAAAATTAAGTAAATCTCCATTCATGAATTCTAACTTATGGGTACATTGTACCTTATGTGATACAGAATCTGATACCACCACACTGTCTGTTGGCAAAACAGGTTTGAGATCTCATAGATGAACTGGGCAACATTCTTAAACTAATTCTAGAGAGATGCTCAGTTAAAGATATTCTAGCTTTGATAATGGAATATATGGTGCTATATATCAAATCATCCCATCGTTGCACAGCACTATTTTGGAACTATTTAAGGAATACATCTGCAGATGTGATACCAAACAAAGTTGCTATGAGAGGTATCATCCGTGGTTCCAATGGAGAGATCCAGGTGATCTGGTCAAAAAATCTTCCAAATGTAACATTGCCTTTTCATGTTGAGCTACTGGCTTTCATCAAAGGGCACTGATTTTGCTTAGAAAGAGAGAATGAAAGAATCACCTTAGAGTGACTGTCAACTTCTTATCTAAAATTAAAGTTGTCGTTTGTAGATAGGGGATATGATCACTTGCTCAGGAAGATGCTAATTGTTAGTTGTCCCTTTATTGAATTTTCATTTGTACACCGTGAGGAGAATATTGTTAGACTGAATCAAATAAAGCATGGACTATCTATTCGAGTGGTTGGATAACTGCTCCACTATTACATTGATAGAAGTTGGAGGCTGATGCCTCTGACATGCCTATTTATAGGCATGCCCTGAATGGATAATATCATTCCAACGAGAGAGCAACTCTTGTTTTGAGTGTAAAGTTTTAAAGAAAAATTGTGAGGGTTTGAAAAAATTCTCTGGGTACTCTTTAAGTATTTTTTTTTTTTTGAGTTTTAGGTGTGAGAAAAATATTATATTTGATATTGTATGGTTGTAATAATTTTCCACATAATAAATATTTTTCTTGGTTGTCTTTTAACAATGGCCGTAGTTTTTCTCCGTTTTTAGAGTTTTTTTTTTATGTAAATCTCTGTCTTGTTATTTTTCTCTGTGATTGTTTGATTATTTGTATTAAAGGTAGCTTGTGGGATAATAGGGATGTTTTTTCCAACAACTGGTATTAGAGCATTATTGGGTATTAATATTTACTTATCGTATACTCTGTGGTTGCCACTAAGGTGGACCCTCCACATCAAAAAATAATTTAGATTATTATTTACTCTATATATTAAGCCTACAAGTACTTTTGGTGCAATGGAGTTTTAGTGTGTGTTTTACACTAAAAATAAAAGTATAGAAAAAATGTCAGTAATTAAATTTGATGTTAAGAAAAACTACAAGAAGGGTGGAACTGGTTTGGCCAATAGCTTCAACGATAATGTTACCAATGTCGTTTCCCTAGTAGAGGGAGATGATGAATTGTTTTAAAGACAAATTTATGTCCTCATAGCATGATTGCTATAACTGAAGATGCCATGAAAGAGGACGTATGATTGGTAATATGCCCACGAATTTGCACACGGGCAATAACTGATAATTATGCAAGGTGTGTGATGGAATAAAAGAATGCCAATGGCTAATGAACTTCCAAAAAATCAGCATGAAAGTTTCACTATAATTGTCGACATGGGTTGAGGTGAAATTCTTGAAATTAATGTTAATATACTCTTTATGGTAGAGTATGATAATACTCTTTATTGTCAATATTAGACAATGTCTTGGTAGTAGAATTTTTTTTTTTTTTGTTTAATTTAAGTGGAGATTGTTAAGCTGAATCAAACAAAGTATGGGCTGTCTGCTGGAGTGGTTGGACAACCACTCCACTATTGCATTGATTGAAGCTGGAGGCTGATGCTATAGGCATGCCCTAAATGCATAATATCATCCCAATGAGAGAGCAGCTATTGTTTTGAGTATAAAGCTTTAAAGAAAAATTATGAGGGTTTGAATGTTTGGAAAAAATTCTCTGGGTACTTTCTAAGTATTTTTCTTAAATTTTTGTTAAGCTGAATCAAACAAAGCATGGGCTGTCTGCTGGAGTGGTTAGACAACTACTCAACTATTGCATTGATTGAAGCTTGAGGCTGATGCCTCTGTCCTGAATGCATAATATCATCCCAACGAGAGAGCAACTATTGTTTTGAGTGTAAAGCTTCAAAGAAAAATTGTGAGGGTTTGAGGGTTTGGAAAAATTCTCTGGGTACTTTCCAGGTATTTTTCTTGAGTTTTTGGTGTGAGAAAAATATTGTATTTGATATTGTGTGGTTGTAATAATTCTATATAGTGAATATTTTTCTTGGTTGTCTTTTAACAACGGGTTTTCTCCATTTTTTGGAGTTTTTCGCGTAAATCCTTATTTTATTATTTTTCTCTATGATTACTTGATTATTTGTATTAAAGGTAGTCTGTGGGGTAATAGGAATATTTTTTCCAACAAATACCTCGGCATATTTACTGGTTCAGATAAGCTTGAATTCTCTGTCTTCTTATGTATGAAACATTCCATCTCACATATGCACTTTATAGTTTTAGCGGACCTCTATCAATGCATTATTGTTTTTACTTAAAAAATAAATTTTGACGATTTAATTAAAAATACTTAAGATTTGGTTTGTGATGCATGTCATAAATTTTTTAATAAAAGGATATTGTTTTACCACATGAATTTTTATACATTTGTTAGCGATAGGCCCCAGGAACAAACCAAAACTCCAATGGCAAAGCCACCAAGACGATAACAAAGAAATAATAATAACAAAAAATAATGCGAAGAAAAAAATAAATAACGAGAAAAAAAATAAAAGAGAAAGACATAAGAACTTATGTGGTTCGGTCAACTGATCAACGACCAAGGGCGGAGACAGAACAAAATTTTACTATGAAAAAGACAATTTACAAGGCTTTAGGAAAGTGTTCCTAAGCCAACGTTTACGGGCGGAGACGAAACAAAATTTTACTATAAAAAAGACAATTCACAAGGCTTTAGGGAAGAATTCCTAAATCATTAAATACCACTAATATAGAATAAGAGTATTACAAAGAATAAATACCTTAATGGCTATAAAACTCTTGTGTTGGTGTGTTGTGTTCTCAAAGAACTAAACCAAGCCTTTATTTATAGGCAACTTGAGATGGTTACCTTTCATAAGAATTTGATGTGGGATTTTAAAACTCAACAAAGCTTAAATAGTGGTGAAGAGTTCTTTGGTTTCCCGATGTGGGATGCAAGGTACTCCAACAAATCTCCACTTTAACTTGCATCCCAAACTCAAACATAGTAGTTTTGCTTTACCTTCTCCATAAAAATTCTAAAATCACAAATCACGAATAGTGAACACCAATTAAGTCCAGACTCTGCTTGAACTTAAAAACAGGAAGAAGTTTTGTAAGCATGTTAGCAGGATTGTCTTTGGTATTAATCTTCTGAACAAAGACTTTTTTCTCAACAATGATATCTCGAATGAAGTGAAATTTCACATTAATATGTTTCATCCTCTCATGATACATCTAATCTCTAGTCAAATGTAATGCACTTTGACTGTCGTAGTAAATTGTAGTTACACTTTTATGTAGATTGAGCTCGCCAAATAAACCTTTCAACCACAAGGCTTCTTTGATTGCTTCGGTCAGAGCCATATATTCTGCCTTCGTAGTAGACAACGCTACTACATACTAACTAACTGCACAACCTCCAATGCAAAATACATAGTCAGTAAGTGATCTCCTCCTGTCAAGATCTCTGGCATAGTCAGAGTCCACAAAACTAACTAAAGTGTTGTTATTTCTTCCAAACTCGAAACAAATATTTAAAGCACCTCGCAAGTATCTGAGAATCCATTTCAGGGCTTGCTAATGTGCTTTTCCTGGCCAAGACATATATTTGTTAACCATACTAACTGCTTGTGAAATATCTGGATGAGTACAAATCATTGCATACATTATACTACCGACTACACTAGAATATAGAATGTGTGCCATATAATCTTCCTCTTCACTTGACTGTGGTGATGAGCAGCTGAAAGTTTAAAATGACTCGCAAAAGGAGTACTTACAGGTTTTGTATTTTTCATCCCAAACCTCTCCAAAACTTTCTTAATGTAATTTTTTTGAGTCAGGTACAGTTTCCCAAGAGCTCGATTTCTCTTGATCTCTATGCCAAGAATCTTTTTAACTGCTTCCAAATCTTTCATCTCAAATTTACTCTTATCTTTTCATGACATCGATTTTTACTAGATTCTTAGCAGCAATGAGCATGCCATCAATATAGAGCAGCAGATAAATGAAAAAATCATCATGTTGTTGGAATATATGTCTTCTAATATATCTGATGTAATATTGAATAAAGAATTTATTCTCAAATTTTATTTGTGCACGATTTACGTTTGGAAAAGACCCATTGTGTTTAAGTAAGTGATCCATGTGAATGGAGGTCTTTCACAGTAATGTATGGATCACGGGTCACTTAACACATAAACGTTTGTTCTTAACCGATTGATGAGAATGAGAATCTCTTCATGCCTAGGTTATTATGTTGTGAATTCCAAATAGGGAATGGCTTACCTTTAGCCAGTGAGTAATCCACTCACTTCATGACATAAGCGTATTTCGAATACGTAGAACATGACCTGTAGTAGTGGTTTCTTAAAGTATTAGATGGTAGAAACCTAGACTACTACTGCTTCAACGTGGACTAGTACTCTACGACTCGAGTATGAGTTGGTGGTCTGACGAAACTGGAAGTATATACTTCGATATGCTATAGTTGAGGTTCTATCATAGGACCAACATACTTGCATGTTGGGTATGTGTGACTAGTTAGTTAAGACAAACTTGAATAAGATAGTTTCTATACTATATCGTCCCTTGTGGTTGTCTGAATGATCTAAATATCCAGGACCCTAGGAAACATGACTTGGATGTTTGCTTTAAGGTATCTCCCTTGGAAAGCGGAAACAATCCAAGAAGTCATAGATTATTAGACTAGAAGCCTAAGGATGGTAGATGTCATTTAGAGAGGTGGTAATACATTTCTTCCTCTCTAATGTATGGCGATGTATAGAGGAGTATTTTAGTCATTACACTTGTAGGTCGAAAACTTTGCTAACGTAGCATTGCCCATAGGGTCAACATTTCCTTATGGTGATATTAGGAATTATTTAAAATGCAAAATATCTCTATTTATATAGCAAGGGTATTTTGATCATTTTAGTAGTCAATGCAATGTGTCTTTTGGTCCTCGAAATGGCCCTACAGGTCATGAACGATTTGGGTTAAGAATGGTCTATTTGGACTTGTTAATTATTTATTGGGTTATTTAATACCTAAAAAATAAATAATTGATATTTATTATTTATGGTGTTCAAACCCTAGAATAAATAATTTTTCTAGTCCAATTGAACACAAATAGATACTCTCTCAGGTAAATGGGAAAATGAATTGTTGTGCTCTTTCCTTTTTAAATGGAGCTTTTATTATAGGGCTATATATAGATATATGTATATATATATATATATATATATATATATGTACATATATGTATATGTATATATACATGGATATATATTATATATATTATATAATAAAGAAGCTTTTACTATAGTGCTATATATATTGAGATATATATATATATATATATATATATATATGTATGTGTGTGTGTGTGTGTGTGTGTGTGGATATCTATTATAAATATTATGCAATAATGTAGCTTTTATCAAAGTACTATATTTTCTATTATGCAATAATGAAACTTTTATCAAAGTGCTATATTTTCTATTATGTACTAATTGAGCTTTTAATTCTTAAATCAAAAAGCTTTTCATTTGTTATGCATTAGTGAAACTTTTAATTTTTAAATTAAAAGAGCTTTTCATTAATTATGCATTAGTGGAGTTTTTTATTTTTAAAATCAAAGAAAAGAAAAGGAATATAGGATAGCACATGGTTGTTCATTTTTCCTCTATATAAGAGAACATATGGTTGTTCATTTGAAGAGCTAAGAAAGGGTGCTAAGAAGTGTATGCAAGAGATAGTAGTGCTCATAAATTTTTAGCAAGAGAACTCTTGGTTATACAAAGAGTTCTTAAGTTGTTCATAAGGAGACCAAAGAGAGCATTGTTGCAGCTTTCAACGAAGCTTATCAAATCCCAATCTTCAAACTTTCACCAGCTGTACTACGGGTAACATTTCGGAAGATCAAAAGTTTCGCGTGAATAAAACGTAGTAGACGGTTGTAAGGACATAATCCACTGGCCTCAAATATTCATACACAGACATCTATACCAGTCCAAAGAGGGTAATCTAATCAAAGAGGTAAGTTTTTCGTTACCTAACATGCTTCAATTTTATGATTTTTGCCATCTTGTGCCTTCACATGTAACTTTCGAAAGTAAACACAGCTGTCATACTTGCTCCTTGAATAACCATGACTCAACATAAATGAGTCAAACCTCTTATACCACTGTCTTGGAGATTGCTTCAATCTATTCAAAGATTTATTCAAAAGGCAAACATGGTCTTCTTTTCCTTCAATTTCAAATCCCTTAGGCTACTTCATGTAAATTTGTTCCTCAAGATTATCATAAAGGAAGGCTGCTTTAACATCAAGCTGCTCCAATTCCAAATTATACATAGCAACTAAAGTAAGCAAAACACGGATAGAGCTATATTTAACAACAGGTGAAAATACGTTAGTAAAATCAACATCTTATACCTGACTATAGCCCTTCGCAACCAATCTTGCTTTCTACCTTCCATCTTCAATTCCGAGAGTACTCTCATTTTTCTTGGAGACCCATTTGTAACTAACAATTTTCTTTCTCAAAAGCGGCTTTACAAGAACCCAAGTTCCATTCTTGTGGAGGGATTTAATTTCTTCATTCATTCCAATCAACTACTTAGCTGAATCTTCACATGAAACAACTTCGTTGTAGGTAGACGGTTCACTAACTCCATCTGTTTCTTCTGCAACTGACAAAGCATATGCAACTAAATTTGCATACCTTTGTAGTGGTCAAATCTCCTTTCTTGATCTATTCTTTTTCTGTATCTTCTTCATCACTGTGAACTGAATTTTGCTGAATAGAAGAAGTCAAACTAGAAGGACCAAAACTGTCAATTTCAAGCTCCATTTGCTCTTGCGTACCATCTTCATCTGCACGAGAAGAACTCGAAGACTCCCTTTTGGAATTTAATATAGACAATTCATCAAATGTAACATCTATGCTAATTACAAATTTTGGTGATTTGGGATCTGGACACCACAATCTATATCCTTTCACCCCATAAGCTTACCCAATAAAAATACATTTCTTAACTCTAGGCTCTAGTTTCCCATCATTTACATGCATGTATGCCGAACACATGCCGAACACCTAAAAAACTTTCAAATCAGAGTAATTAGTAGATGTACCTGACTAAACTTCATCAAGAGTTTTGAAATCAAGAGTTGCAAAAAGAGCGCGGTTCACAATGTAACATGTTGTAGAAACTCTCTCTGTCCAAAAATCCATTGTCAACCCTGCATTTGAAATCATACAACGTGCTCTTTCCAAAAGAGTTCTATTCATGTGTTTTGTAACACCGTTTTGTTAAGGCGTCATTTTTACTATATCGTGATGAACAATTCCTTCATTTTTACAAAATTCATCAAAAAAATTCCACAGAATTCCATGCCGTTATCTATCCTCAGCCGCTTTATATGTTTACCTATCTATTTCTCAATCAAAAATTTTCACTATTTGAAAGTTAGGTAAACATTGCTCTTATTCTTAAAAAAATAGACTCAAACTTTCCTTGAATAATCATCAATAAAAGTCAATAAGCACTTGGCACTACCTTTAGACAGGACACGAAATGGACCCCAAAGATCTGAATGAATATAATCCAAAGGATCTTTAGTCCGGTGAATTACCGGTCAGTTGAAGCTGACCTTTTTTTACTTTCCTAAAATATAGTGCTCACAGAAGTCCAATGCCCTGGTATTTTGTCCACCTAAAAGGCCTCTCTTGCTCAATATGTGCAGACCTTTCTCATTCATGTGCCCCAATCGTATATGCCATAATTTGGTGATATCAGAATTTGACAAAGCTGATGTAGAAGCTGCAACAAAATCTATGACAGTAGTTTCCTGCAAAGTGTACGAACTACCAGACTTGAAACCTTTCATAACAACAAGAGCACCTTTACAAATTTTCATAACTCCACCTTCAGCTGCATATTTATACCCAAGAGCTTCAAGAGTGCCCAAAGAAATGAGATTCTTTTCAAATCAGAAACATGTCTAACATCAGTGAGAGTTCTTACAATACTATCATTCGTTTTAATTCGAATTGTGCCTTTACCCACAATATTACAAACGACATTATTGCCTATCAAAACAACTCTACCATTATAAGTTTCATAAGTATAAAACAAATCCCTACTGGGACACATATGGTAAGAACAACCCGAATCTAATATCTATTCATTTTCAGACTTTGTCCTGCTATCAGTCATAAAGAAAATATTTCCTTTACTCTCATCTGCTACAATACTAACTTCAATAGCATCAATAGATTTTTCTTTATGATTATCTTTATTTTTCAATTTAAAGCATTCAGACTTAATGTGCCCTTTTTTATGACAATAATTGTAAACCAAATTTCTATATCTGGATTTTGATTTACTACTGTCACAATTTCTATTTTCGGATCTATCTCTGGTTACCAGGCCTTTAGCCTGAGTTCCACTAACCCCCCCCCAAATTAAATCTCTATCAATCATTTCTTTTGATTTCAAAGTAGATTTAATTTCCTGATATGAGATAGTTTCTTTTCCATGCATCATAGTATCTCGAAAATGCTTAAAGGATTGGGGAAGGGAACACAACAATAAAATGGTCTGATTCTCATCATTTATTTTCACATTAATCCATAATGAGAGAATCAAACGTATGAAGATGTGAAGTAATAGATGTACCTTCAACCATCTGAAGAGTAAACAAAATTTGTTTCAGGTAGAACCGATTTTTCACTATTTTCTTCATATGCAAAGCCTTCAACTTTTCCTAAATAACTCTGGCAGAAGTCTCAGCAGTAACTTCTCTTAAAACCTCATTAGAGAGATTTAGAATAATATCTAATCTCGCCCTTTTATCCATGTCTTCCAATGCCGCTACTATCATCTCCGCTGGCTTCTCCTCTATTCCTTTTAAGGCTAAATCAACCCCGTCTTGAATTAAGATGGCCTCCATTTTGAGTTGCCACATGCCGAAGTTGACACCCGATCGAATTTTTCCACCTTAGTCTTTGTTATCGTCATTGCCATAAAGTTAAGAGCTAGTAGCTCTGATACCAGTATGTTAGGGATAGGCCCCAGGAACAAACCAAAACTCCAATGGTAAAGTCACAAAAGACGATAACAAAGAAATAATAATAACAAAAAATAACACAAAGAAAAAAATAAATAACAAGAAAGGAAATAAAAGAGAGAGACACAAAAATTTACGTAATTCGGTCAACTAACCTACATCCACGGGCGAAAAAGGAACAAAACTTCACTATGAAAAAAACAATTTACAAGGTTTTAAAAAAGTATTTCTAAGACACTAAACACAACTAATACAGAACAAAAGTATTACAAAGAAAAACACAAATACCTTAATGGCTATCAAACTCGTGTTGGTGTGTTGTGTTCTCAAAGAACCAAAGCAAGCTTTTATTTATAGGTAACTTGAGATGGTTAGCTTTTGTAAGAATTCGACTTAGATTTTTAAAACTCAACAAAGCTTAAATGGTGGTGGAGAGTTCTTTGGTTTCCCGATGTGGGATGCAAGGCACCCAACATACATAACATTTTGTCATGTGTGCATAATATTGTGTCTTTATAATTTTGTCAGCTACAACACTTCTACTCTCATCTGTAAAGAGAGGACATCAAAAGGAGGCTCCTGACTCGGAAAGAAACTGAAATCCACCGGCCATAGAAAGATGACAACCATGGTCCGTGGATATTGTAGCCATTGCGCAGAAAAGGCTCTGGTATTTTTTTTTTCTTGAAACAAACTGAACTGTTAGGGGAAGTTCAAACCACGAAAACAAAAGGATATAAATCATAGCAATGCAATTTTCAGATCCCCATATTCATTACATCAAAGGGATTAAATCAACCACGAGATTGATGTAATTGTTTCAGTCCTACCACATAACTGAGCACGCTAAAGACTGTTTGTGCAATGGTAAGGAAGAATACTATGATGGCTACGTATTTGAATCTTTCCCATGGAAACACTGAATAATCTTTGACACGGCCGAGAACATAACGGTGATGATGAGTGGTTTCCTTATCTGCCAAGGTTCTCAACATTTCCAGAAACCTCTCCTTCTCATCCGAAGTACTTGCATCTATTATTCCCTTTGAGGCTAGGACATTGATATCTTCGTATGTAGAAATGAGCTCGCTCAGGAACCTCACATATGACCTGATCTCCTTCTGTTGCTGAGTGATTTCATAGTATTTCAAATTTGTGAACAGCACATTTGTATCGTGATTTACCTTGAGAATAGGCAAGGTAAGACTGCCACAGATTATCCAATTTGTAAAACTGATCCCCCGGCTTCCTGCTGTCCTAGATTTCCAGATAAGAATGCCCTTACTTCGCAAGACGGAGGCACAGAGTCCTGTTTTCACATCGTCCTTGTTTTCGTTGTCCTTGGCTTTGGGGGGTCTGTTCATGAGTTGAATCCCTGCTTCCAAATCTCCATCTTCAAGTTCATCTTCACGTTCATTTTCAGTAGAGTCAATTCTTGAATCTCCTGGTCCAAGCAAAAACAAATGGAGGCCATGGAGCAGGTCAGAAAGTTGCCCCAGATCTAGCAAAAAGGCTTGTCTTGCAAGCTTTTTCAGGAGTTTTGAAGATGGTTTAGGATTGCTGTATTCTAAAGCAGGAATCACCAGCAAATCAAACAAGATCTGCTTGGACAACATATCTGATTGTCTCTCCCAGTCCACAGCTTGTATAACTTCTTGGAAGAATTTCTGCTTCGTCAATTCATTTAGTACTACCAGTGGAATTTGGTTTCCCACCAAAAACATAGATTTTATCCACACCTGAAGAGTCTTCTTGTTTTGCTTTTTCTTAAAAATCAAGTGATCGTCTGGATATCCCAATTGCTTGGAGGCCCCAAGTATGTACAACGCCAATTGTAGGAAGAAGCAACCGTCTTTTATCATCATCCATCGGAACTGAGACTCAGTTAAGCCTTCCAATGCTCCCTCAGCATAAGTAGCTCTTGCTTTCTTCTCTATTCTTCTCATAGCAGACATGTAAGATTCTTTGATTTCTTTTTCTTTTTCTTCTTCTTCTTCTTCTCCTCCTCCTTTTCCTATTCCTTCTTTTTCTACTAGTTTCTTCCAAGCATCTTCCTTAACACTGGCCTGCGACTCTGACTCTGATGCACGGTAAAAAGGACCAAACACAAATTTGGGTCGTGAAGTACTAAGGTCTCCTAGGTTTGGGACTGATTTTGGACACTCGAGTATCCTTCGTATAGCCTTTTCGCTGATTGGGATGAGCGCAATTTCTTTTGTTTCGTGGGGTATGGTCATGTATTGTTGCCGGAGAGCTGCCATTTTGATACTGCTGCAAAATTTCCCTCAGTGCGTCTTATATATATACTGCGAAACAAAGGATAAAGAAGTTAAATCACACAGTCATAGCTCAATACCTGGGTTTCTGCGAAGCCGATCAATGCTAGAGAAGGAACATGGAATGGAGCACAAAAGGGAAAATGAAGGAAGGAAAACGATGTAGAAAAGAACTGGGAGAATACCGGAAAGGGCAAGAAAACAGGAAATGGACCTTGACGAAGGAAGGAGCAGCCACACGCCTAATGATCTCCTGGTTCCCCTACTGCTCATCACTGGAGTTTCAGATAATACTCCACCCAGCAATATTCATCCTTCACAAAATGGCAAGTTCATAGGTTGTCACTGAGTTAGCAATAGTTCTAAAGTGAAATGCAAAAGAAAGAATTGTCTCTCATTTATTGTCTGTTAAATAATTAACAAATGTCATTGGTTATTAATGTAATTTCAAAAATAAAATATTGAATTCTAATAATATTTAAAATTTTAAATATTAAAAATAAATTATAATTATAATTAATAAAGTCGAGATCATTAACATATCACATCATCACATTAAAGACCGCTTTCAAAGCTAGTTATCCAATTGCAAATGTGACCATAGGCTTTCATCATTTTTTTTTCTTTAATGCAATCATGGTGAAACCTTAGTGTATAGTATGCTTTATTATTATTATTAAATAGTATCTTATTTGTATAAAAAATAAAATTACAAAAACTGCTTTCTGGTCCACAGGGTTGAATGATGCATCAAAAGATAATGTTTTGGAAGAATATTAAATGTTCGCCTACTTTATCTCTTTAGCTTATATTTATTAATTATAATTATAATTCATTTTTAATATTTAAATTTTCAAATATTATTAGACACATCATTCTTTCGAAACCTTTAACTTTTAGATCCAAAATTTAGAGTATAGAACACTAAAAGATTCCAAATCATTTTTTACTAACAATACTTTGATTGAGATGTAAATAAAGATGAAAAAAATTAGGAGAATGACTATTCTTCAAGATATATGAAATTGAATATCTTTCAATATTTTAGACAGATTATTTGATAATAGTTTAAATACTTGTAAATCAACTATATAATCCTAATTTTTTATCAATAAAAAAATTTGACTTTTAAAATAATTAATTTAGTAAAAATTATTTTTTCAATCTCAATTGTTAAATAAAATTATTAATGATTCAGTGTCTTTGTCATGAGAATTGGAGATAAGTCTTCTGTTTGGTTGAATAGAAAAGTGGGTATGAATTTGGGAATTGAAAGGAACAAAATTCCTTTCCCATTAGCAAATCATTTCCTTCAAAATTTGGAAGGATTAAAATTTTTGTCTTTTATTTCCTTTCATTTAACTAAACAAAATCGAAATAAATTTACTTCCCTAGTCAATGCAAAGGCACTACATCCCTTTCTCCTCTCCTTTGTGAACCAACCCAAGTGTAAGAGTGAGGCTGAGGAAACTGATCATAATTCCAGTAGGCTGATTGTCTTCTCCTCAAATCGGTCACAGAAACATGACCGCCGTTGCTGTTGTGTCCGCTTTTGAGGAAAGGCTTCTGCATTTCTTTACTGAAGAAATTATTGGAAGTGGATTGATGGCCAAAGTTCGCAATAAACTTCTTGATACACTGAGTCTGTTGAAGAAAAACATTGAAGATGCAAATGCAAATCAAAATATTAGCGATGAGCAGGTCCGTAGTTACCTCAGAGAATGCAGAAAAGTCCTCTACAATCTTGAGGATCTCATGGAATCGTATGTTCTGGAAGTTGCAACAAGAAGAAACGGCTTCCTGAAGAGGATTTTCAGAAGCCCTACCCAGCCTAAAGCCATCGAGAAGCTCCAAGAAAAATTGGCTGCTATTGTAGCCAAGACCCCTAAACCTTCACACACATCTTCACAACATCATGGTCACGCGGAAGAGGTTCTCAGGCCAGCAGAAACTGAGGAAATCTCCCAAATGGAGGACCCTGAAAGCAAATTGGATTTGGCTGTAACCAGTGGAAGCCGGGAGCTTTCTGTCGTTGTGATCTGTGGCATGGGCGGGATGGGCAAAATAACTCATTCAAAAAAATTATTCAATAAGACAGAAATTCGATCCCATTTTGAGATTAGTATTTGGGTTGCGGTATCCAATCAGTATCAAACGAGGGACATTCTGCTGGAAATCCTTTCCAGCGTATCTCTCAGACGGTTTAACAGAAGGGAAACTATGATCATGCAAGAAGTCGATTTGGCCGAACGTATTTACGGAATCCTAGAACGACGGCGCTATTTGATTGTGCTGGACGACGTCTGGTCTGCCGATGCTTGGTTTAGCATACGCATAGCCTTCCCAGATGACAACAATGGATCAAGAATACTAATTACTACTCGGAATAGAGAAGTTGCATCTCAAGTGGGTGGTCGAAACTCTTATATCCACGAGATGAGACCTTTGACCGAAGAGCAAAGTTTTGACATATTCATGCGGCGGGCAGGGCTAGATGGTGAGTCTCTTCATTACAATCCAGATTAACTTGTCCAGATTTCATTCAAGCTATTTATTTTTCTACTAATGCAGTATAATAATCAGCATAAATGCCCTCGAAGTTTTACATGGATTTCTTTTATATCAGTTCAATTGCCTTAACAATTATATAAGTTTGCCTATGTACTTCGAAATTTTCTAACTCATTCAAGATTGAATTTGGCTATATTGGGCCATTTCTGAATATCGAACCCATTCAAAATTTTCTATCTAGTGAAACCTATCAAAATTCTTTTTCTTAGTCTTAGTGACGAGGGTATACTTCTCTGGATGACACAGAGTCCGATCGAGAAACTGTGCAAATTGTGTCTGAATTAGCAAGGCGGGCACAGGGTCTACCATTAGCGATCCAGGTGCTTGCTAATGCATTACATGGAAGAACATTAGATGAGCAGAAGCTGGCGCTTGAGCGTCTTGATGATGTTACAACTCCAAATCAAATTTTTAATGTATTAAGTTCAAGTTACAACCGCTTGTCACCTTGTTTGAGGCTGTGTTTGCTCTATTTGGGCAATTTGCCAGAAGGTCAAGAGATAGAAATGGACACAGTTTTTCAATTGTGGTTAGCTGAAGGTCTGATATTAATTGAGGACAAAGAAAATGAAGAAACAATGATGGATGTTGCAGCACGATATTTAAAGAGATTGGTCGAATTGCATTTAGTCATTGCGATTGACAAAGTGAATATTTCTGGCCAAAGAATAGCCAAGACTTGCTGGATTGATGAAGACATAAGAGAATTTTGCAAAAAGCAGGGAAAAGATAATGAATTTTTTGAGGACACAGAATCGGGAGATGAAAATCAAACTATGAGTTCGGCATGTAGGCGTGCTATATATCTGGACAAGTACGAATGTACAGATAATCATCATCTCTATGGAAAGGCAGATTACCTTAGGTGTCTCCTATTCTTCAATTTGAGCGAATCTAGGGAACGGTACATCAGGCCACGACAAATACCTAATCTCGACCGTTTCATCTGGCTAAGGGTTTTATATCTTTGCGGTGTTGATTTTAAGGATAAGAAGCTTCCACAAGGAATAGAGAAACTTGCATATCTGAGGTACCTTAGTTTCAGGAACTGTTACCTGGAGGAACTGAGTTCTTTTGTAAGCAATATGTTCTACCTGCAAACACTTGATTTGAGGGTAAGAAATGATTGCAAAATGACCATTCCAGATGTCCTGGGTAATTTGGAAAGACTGAAGTATTTGTATTTGCCTTTGGCATATCGAACCCTTGATCGAAAAAAGTTACACCTGGGAAGCCTGAAGGAGCTGGAAATACTTGACAACTTTGATACTAGTCTCTGCAACACTGAGGACCTCTTTAACTTGATCAACCTTACAGAGTTGGCAATAAATACAGAGGGAGACATATCAGTAATCTGCAGAATCTTGGACTTTCTGAACAGAAACTCAAGCCGCTTGCGTTCAACATCGCTCAACATCAGAAACTTTGATTGCTACTCGGCAAAAAGGTTGCCTGTCATGAAAGATGTGTTCATCTCTAGTGCCCTTCATGGTTTGGGAATTGAAGGTTATCTAGGTAAACTTCCAGAGCTTGACAAGATCAGTCACAAGTTAACTAAGATAGTCTTAACTGGTTCTGAACTTGAAGAAGACCCAATCCAAGTGCTGCAAAAGCTTCCCAACCTGATGATCCTGATTCTAGAAATCGAGGCATACACGAAAACGAAAATGAAGTGCTCTGAATATGGTTTTCCTAAACTGGGGTATCTGAAGCTTTCCAAGTTGTATAACCTAGAAGAATGGGAGGTCGAACCAGGATCAATGCCTCAACTTTCCACTTTGGTAATTGAGGACTGCAAGAAATTGAAAGAGCTCCCTGAGGGACTGCGATCTCTCCAAAATCTGGAGGATTTATACATCGCCTACATGCCAGTTCAATTTGTGAATAAGATCCAAATGTCAGATGACACAGAAGTACATGTTGATAGTCTATCTTTGACCCTGGAAACGCAACAGCAAGGTAATCTAACACTTGATTTGTCTCAATTTCATTTAAGTTTCCATTTCAGGTGATCCCTGAGCAGTAATTTACTCCAATTTGTATACACCTGAGTTGCATTGTTAGTCAAAACATTTTAAGTAATATTCTTCAGCAGGTCCAGGAGAAGACCCTCAGCCCAGTTCCATGTCCTAAGCCCCTCAGGCAGAAGCAAGAGATTCCATATCTGAATTCAACCGAAAGACCAGAAATGACCAATATCAGCAAGCTCTAAAATAATAAACAGCAAAAGTATCACTCCAGGGAAGCATCGCAATCGTCCTCGATCAGAATCCTTCTAAAGTCACGGCATGATGTCCCTATTGACTATGAGGAACAATGGCAAACGGCATCTTGTGTTTTGTGATTCTTTCTTTACTTTTCATCCAAAGAATGAAAGAATCACATCCAATTGTTCTTGCTTTTCTGGATTTATTTACCTGCAAAAATTGTTCTGTTCAGTATGGAGAAAATTTTCAGTTCGTCATTCTGTATAGTTGCTTTCCAAATATGAAACAGATGGTATGCTTTGCAACTAGCTTGCTTACTTTAATTAGAAGTATCATCCCCCCCCCCCCCCCCACCCACACAAAAAAAAAAAAAAATGTTTCGGGCATCATTGCATGTAATGCTTTAGGCACTGGATTAATGGCTCCGTTAAATCTTTTCTTTTTTTTTTTTTGGCTTGTGGATTTAGGAATAGTTTGTCCACCTATTAATACAATGGGAAACCTGAAGCAGGCATTATAGCATTTCAACAAGTCAAGTTTAAACTAAATAAATACTCAGTATAGCAAAACTCATCTAATAGACTATGCCAATAGTTATAATGATCATTACCTATGAGGTAAAACATTTTCGTAAAATCAATTAGAAACATATTGGAATGGAATTTCGTTCATTTACAAAGATCTTTTTTTTCAAAGATGGAGTTAAGACTATTTAGAGATTTAAAGATTTTTGGTTTACAAGTTTTGGAGATGAATTAGAAATGGTATTTTCTATCTATAAAACAATATAGACTAATTATAAACAAATTTCTATTTCACTCTAATTTTTTATAAGATTTTTAATCTCATCTCTATTTCATCACTATTTCTATCTACGTGTAGAGATTTTATTTCCAAATACGAACTATTTAGAGACAAATTTATTTTGGGATGGGCTAAATTCACGCCCTTCCAACCTAAATCCACATCCCTATTAATTAGACAAAAATGTTCTTCTCCTCTTCTAATTTTAAAATTTTATTTCATTTTTCTTTTGTTTTCAACTTTTAAACAAAATGATATCTTTTGGATAAATGTCAAACTAATCTAAGTATATGAAACTATGTAAGAATTAGGTTGTTTAAAAATAATGACTTTTACAATAATTAAAATTCATATATTTATCATATATTAAAAGTTTTCTTGATTCGGCGGATTCAAAGCTGGCCTTTTTATTCAAGCCTAATATGATTCTTTTCCTACAACCGAGATGGGCCCAGGTTCTTGAAGCCCAGCCCATTTGTCCTTCCAATTTTTCTTCAGATTAGAAACACAAAACTGCTCCACTGTGGAGACATCCTTCAAATTCCAGCTTAAAATGAGACTTTGGATACTCGATTCTCCTACGAAGCATATCAACACCTTCCATAGAATTGAGCAATCAAACAACTTGCATTCAAGATAAATTTCATGTTTTAACCATAAAAAAGGCCTCTTTCTCCTCAATGATTCATGGCATTTTCCCTTATAAATCCATTTATTTGCCATGCGACTGGGCATTGGGACACTTGTTGCTGCGATATAGATCCGCTTTCCATTGTTAAGTACTCTCTCACCAAACATCATCCGCCATATCTTCACAGTCAAGGTAAGATAAATCATAAATTCATATGCCATATAACGTTATTTGTAGGGAAGGCATCTATCTGCACCACAATCATCAATCGCATCAAGAAACCGACTAGGCTGCAGACTCCAGAAACAGGCGCAACTGAACAACTAGCAATGGCAAAAATCAGCTTTCTCACCAAGTACTTGTGTACGAAGTGGGTAAACACTTCTTGCCACCAAATCAATACACATTTTTTAACAGATTCGACCATTAGGAATAGAAGTCAATTACCTGAATGTAAGATAATCACATCAAAGCAGTGAAATCACTCTAAATTCAGAACAACATGTACTCAATATATTGTCCAATGGTTAATTTGTAGGGCCCCCGTCAAAGTACACCAAAATCATCAATTCCTCCAAAAACAATATTGTAGCAAGCTGAATGCACAGACAGGAGCAAGTGAATAACTGCAAAAAATAAACAAGATATCCCAAAAAATGAATAGCTTTTCCTTCAAGAACAAACATAAGAAACACAGTGCCGCTTTGGAATAATTCTACAATAAAATGGTAGTCTAGTTCTATGTGCTTAGTACATTCATGGAAAACTGAATTTTTCACTAAGTACATGGCACAATGGTTGTCACAGAAGATATGAACGAGCAAAGAAAAGGGAAGATTAATTTCTTCACGAAGATAAATTATCCATTCAATTTCACAAGCAGATTGAGCTAAATACTCAGCTTCAGCTGAGCCTCGAGAAATGACTGACTGCTTTTTATATTTTCATGCTACTAATGCTTCACCAATGAAAAGGCAAAAATCCAGTCATTGATTCTCTGATATCAACACAACCACCTCAATCTGAATCAGCGGATACTTGGAACTGTGACGAACTATGATCAGGAAAGAATAATCCTTAACCCGGAAATTCTAGATGTAACGAAGAACACAGTATGCTGCTGGTAAACGACAAACTATGGGGCAAGCCAAAAACTGGCTTAGTTATTACACAAAAGAGCAGATATCAGGTTTAGTGTGGGTTAAGTAAAGTAACTTTCCAATGAGGTTTCGATATAAAGATGTATCTGAAAATATTTCTAAGTCATCAAAGCTAGATTTACATTTACTATCAATAGATGTACTGACTGATTTGCAACCCAAATAACCAGTCTCTTGAAGTAGATCAAGTGCATACTTCTGTTGAGACAACTAAATGCCAACAAGAGTTCTAATCGCCTCAAAACCAAGGAAGAAATGTAAGTTACCAAGATCTTTAATGCGAAATGCCTAATGCAAATGCTGCTTAACAGAATCAATGGCTGATAGGCTATTACTTATAATAAGCACACCATCAACATACCAATAAGGCAATAAAAACACCAGTCTGATTTTTGTAAGACAGACTGTAATCACCGAGTGCCCTTGAAAACCCAGGTTGAAGCAAGCATTGTGTCAATTTGGCATTTCATTGCCAGCTTGCCTGCTTCAAACCATAAATGGCAAACAAGACTTGGATAAAAAGTCTCAAACCCTGGGAGCGGGGAAATATATACTTTGGCGAGGTCCCCAGGGAAGGTATTGTTAATATCAAGTTGATGGATATGCCATTGGTGAGTTGCTGCAAGGGCAAGTGGTGACTAGACAGTGGTAATTTTGACAACAGGTGAAAAATTATCCAAGTAATCAATCCTAGCCTATTTAGTGTAACTCTTTGAAATCAAACATGCTTTAAACCTTTCCACAGTTCCATCTGCTTTATGCTTGACTTTTTATACCCATTTACAACCAATGGGATTCTTTCCAGGTGGGTATGATTATGCTTAAGAGCTTTAATTTCTGCTTCCATAACTTCACACCATTGAATAGATTTAAGGGCTTGAAAATAATGTTTTGACTTAGGAACAAATGTGATTCAAGCGAAAGAGGAAATAGAAACAGGTAAATAATTATAGGTCGTGACAATGTGTAGGTTGTATGGTGAAGTGATGGAGGAAAGTTGACAACACAAGTCCCTAGATAGACACAAGCTCTACTTCAAGAATCAAACTTGTTTTGAGTAACGAACAGAGCATGATGAATACAATAACTTTAATAAACTAAAGGGATATAATATAAGACTGAAATCTAAGAATCCTAGCAATGTTTATAATGTGTTGATGTTTACATTCAATAACACCATTTTGTTAGGGAGTTTCAGTACAAGATATCTGACAAATATTGCCATTTGAAGCACAAAATAGTGGCAAAAGAAATTCAGCACCATTATCAGCTCTTATGACCATAATTGTTGTATTAAATTGTGAATGAACATAGGCACAAAAGTGTTGAACAGGATCACGAGTTTCAGACTTGTTTTTAATGAAGAAAACACAAGTGATTCGGCTATGATCATCCACAATAGCAAGAAAATACCTATGTTCATGAATAGAAGAAACTTTATATAGTCACCAGACATACATATGAACAATATCAAAACAAGATTCAGCAATAACTCTATGTAAAGGAAAAGGATTCTTGTGCTGTTTAGCTAGGAGGCAGACTGAACATGTATCATTTTCTTTAGGCATTGAAATGTTAGAATATTGTCTATGCAAAACATTAAGAACCTTATCTGAAAGATGCCTTAATCTATAATGCCATAACAATGCCTTGGTGGTGACAGGTTCGGCAAAATGTTTACAAGCATCTGAAATAGAGCAGTTTTATTCTGAGACGTTCAAGTGCCAATGTTCATGATGAAGTTCAGCTAATCCAATCATCATCCCAAGATGAGGATTCTGGATAAAACATAAGAAATTTTGAAAAACAATAGAACATTGAAGCTGTTGGATCAACTTACCAAGAGAGATCAAATGAAAAGTAAAAATAGGAACATAAAGAACATGTGATAGAGTAAGATGATGTGAGAGTTTGACAATGCCTATGTGTAAAACTGTCAAATATGTTACCATTAGGCAATCTCACAAACAGATTGTGCTGGGACTTAAAGTTGGAATAAGCATTCAAAGAACCGCAACTATGCTTAGTAGCTCCTAAATCAACAATCTAAGGAATATTAGATGTACCTGTGGGCTGTGCAAAAAGAGATGGAGAACTGAAGTTAGCTAAAAAACAAGTTGCCTAATCATCCACGAGAGGATTCTCAGAAGAGGAATTTCCACTGACTTTTAAAGATTGAATGAGATGAACAAGATGATTATATTATTCATGAGTTACAAAACCCTCATTAGAATTTACTGTCTCTTCAGTGTTGCTAGCAGTAGAAGCCAAAGCCATTAGAGTAATGACCAATGAGCTATTGTAAATATCTGGATTAACTTGCACCACATGAGCTAGATGATGAGTCAAGGATTGATTGTAGGTGGCCCTTGGTTTGTACCCCACAGGAAAACCACGTTTCTTATAGCATTTATCCACAGTAGCCCATTCTTCCGACAGAATACACAATTAATTTCTTGTTTGATACATCAGGTTTCTTATTTTGAAATCGCTGATCGAAGCTCCAGCAAAACCATGGCCACTCCTGTTGAAGTATCTGATCCATGTAAATTAGCAAAAAAAGCTTGGGGATTGAATTGAATTTGACGAGAATTTTTTTTACTGAACTTGTCTCTCATAAGTGGCTGCCAGGAGAAAATCTCATTAATAGTTGGAAAAGGTTTAAACAATAAGATTTGTGACAAACACATCTATATTCTTCATTCGTGCCTTTGAAAAAAACATACGAACAGATCTATTTATGTATTAGCTTTAACAGTAGGAAGCATTGAACAATGGCATTTAGGCTCATAAACACACACTGGAATAAGCCTTAGATTCTGCATTGTATCCCTAATCATATTCAGATTACAATAATAATCATTCACCGAAGAACTGCCTTGCTTTAGATTGAACATATCCTCCTGAAGATCCAAGATCCTATAGGTATCTCCTTGTAAAATCTTTGACACAGATCATCCCAAAGTTTATAAGTTGTGTTAAGCAATTGCTAGAGAAACAACATTTAATAGCCACGATAACACCATATTGTTGTACATCTTCCATGTCAGGTAGATTATATCTGAATGTTCAGAAACTGTGATAGTTTCATTTACAAAACCAATGTTATTCTTGGAGATCAAAGCCATTCTTGTGGCTC
Organism: Voacanga thouarsii; assembly: GCA_026120185.1. NCBI lineage: Eukaryota > Viridiplantae > Streptophyta > Magnoliopsida > Gentianales > Apocynaceae > Voacanga > Voacanga thouarsii. Next base: position 1,231,510 of record JANUWF010001438.1, on the reverse strand, counting down.
TAGTCTATAGATGATAATTCCTTTCATTTAGAGGTGGTTGAACTAAAACCAATGAAGGACTTTCATTTGAATGCAAATGATAAGGGCTGATCTGTGGTATATCATGACTTGTTACAGTGAAAGTGGTAAGAAATAGCTCCAATGATCAGAAAATGAAAGTAAGAATGATAAAAAATGCAATTGATCCAAAATTTCAAAATTGAAATTGGGAGAAAATGAATAAGATTTAGAGATTGAATTCAGAAGATTCTTAGATTAAAGTTCAAGCTCAACCTGGAATTAGCTCCAATACTATGTTGAAATTCAATTTGATCAAAGCCAGAAAACAAATGAACCAAACTTGGGATCTTAAGAAACTCATCAAAAGAAGCTTCGAAAATGTACAGAATTTTTCTGAAAATTTTATTCAATAAAAACAACTATATGCAAAAGCTGAGAATCCAATATATATACACATGGAATTGTATTTCTAGAAACCTCCTCTACTAACTATCCAACTCCACTTCTTATACATCTGTCATTTTACAGAACTGAACGATGAACAATAATTTCGTTGAGTGAGCAGGAAAAGCCATAAAGCTTTCACCTTGGTGTGAGGTGGCAGTTCAGGATCGTTTCCTTCCAGTTCAAAGACGTTAACATCGGGTCCAGCTGTGTCTTCCATACTCCCATCTGTTTCTGCCATCTCAACAAATTTTGTGAATGACCTGCACTTCAAAGGGGATACAGCAGGAGCTGCAATGCATTTTTTTTAACACGGCTGACCATTATGATCATGCCATACCAAGGTGAAGTGACAAAAAGCCTGGCGAGTATGTGATTAAGCAAAAGAAGAAAGGGGTAAAAATAGGAACATCAACAAATACCTTAATTACATTGCCTTTTCCAATTAATGGTAAACTCCGCTTCCACAACAGCCATTTGAATTCTGAAAATATCCTCCTAATTCCTGAAGTTTTCATGAAATGCTAGAGGTAATTCTTTCAGCATTCGAGAAGGCCTATTGACACCTAAAAGAATGAGAGATACGATTCAGACAACCCATTCACACAGCAAGGAACACATACCCAGCAGATGACTTAATTGATCCATGTTATTAAATAGTTGCCATGATTACCAACTTCATATTCTGATGGTAATTACCTCACTTCATAAGAAATTTCTCCTCTCTGGTGAAGCTTATTTAGGAATGATGGAGCCATCCATGAAAGTCTCAGTTGTCGCAGACTTGTAAGGAAGTTCAGTCCTTCAGGCAACTCAACTAGACTCTGGCAATGTTCAATTGCCAACGTACAAAGCTTAGGCATGCCTCCTTTTTCAAATGTCAAGTTCTCTAGGCTCAGCAAATTTGATAGCGTAAGACATTTGAGTCTAGGCATACCCGATGATGAACACGTCATGTGCTTCCCCAGAAAGGCATTATTGTGCAATCCAAGGACCAACAAGCTCGGAAGCCCCCCCAATTTTTGTAGGGGATCTTCTTTGAGTTCAGAACCACTAAACGATATTTTACTGAGGCTTGGAGAAATATTCTGGGGCAACTTACCTATATACCCCTCAACATGCAAACCATGAAGGTTCACACTCCCGAGAAGATTAGAGCTAACAAAGCTTTTCTCTCTCGAACAACAGCCAAGATATCTGACAACAAGGGAAGATAGGTATAAGTTGGTTAAATTCATGTTTATGCAGCCAGTGATTGCCTCCAGGTCTTCCAAATTATCCTCTATGGTTACTGCCAATTTCCGAAGCTTTGTCAATTTAAAGAGATCTTCGGTTTTACAAACTCTTGAGTCAAAGTTTACAAGTGTCTCTAGCTCTCTCAATGCACCCACATGCAATTTGCCTTCTCCATGGACATTGAAGCTCCGGGGCAAATAAAGATATCTCAATTTTATTAGTTTCTGCAGCTCGTTGGGTATGATCATGCTAGGACAATCCTGTAGATAAAGCGTTTCCAAGTTGAATAAGTTGCAGATGGATGAAGGCAATCGTGTAATGTTGCAACTGCTTAAGCTCAAGTATCTCAAGCGAGATAGCTTTTCTATTCCCCCAGGTAGCCTTGTCACCTTGAAATTAAAACCACTGATATCTAACACTCTGAGCCTTCTAAAGTCCGTGAGATCAGACAACACTTGTGGTAGATCTCTTAAACTCAAGAACTGTAGGGGAATCAACTTTGCTCTTACTAATGGCAATCTCAAGACCTCAAAGTTAAAGCCACTAAAACATAACACCCTGAGCCTTGTCAGATCTCTACGCAAAGGAAATTCAGGCATTGACATGAGTTCTTGCTGATATTGGCATGTATTCTTGAGTGACATAGACCAAGGGTGTATGTCTGAGTTCCAGTCAATGGGAACAACACATCCATCTTCAAAATACAGGGCAAGCCTAGGTACTCCAAGAGTAGGAAAAAGAGAATGTGAACATATTCCCATATGATTAGCACGTCTAAAGTATATAACATCAAAAAAGTCCTCCTCCTTTCGCTTTAACAAGCATAGGTCTCTCATCAGGTTGTTAAGATTGCAGGACTTGAACCTCCTTGTATTTGGGGTATCTTCTTCCTGCACTAAAACCATGCTTCTGACTGCTAGTTCATACAGATATCCTTCTGCTATGTCCATCATGGTCACTTTGCTTTCTCCATCTCTATAAGGTATCATGCCTTCGGCAAGCCAATGTAGGTATAATCTCTCTGCTTCTATCACTGCACCTTCTCGAAACATGCCCAAATGGAGAAAGCACTGCTTCAAGTAAGGCGGTAAGGCATTGTAAGAAAGCTCCAAAATTGGTGATATTTTTGTAATTTCTTCAGAACCTTTGATGTTGTTAGGGTATATTTGCTGCACCATAGTTTTATCCAGATTTTGGAACGACTCTACCTTTTGACGGACCATCTTCCACTCGTATGAAGTACTCTTTGCTCCTAATAGGCCTCCCACCAGTTTCAATGCCAGTGGCAAACCTTGACAACACCTGGCTATATCCTTGCCAATATCCAGCAAGTCCTGATCAACTTCGTGATCTATAAGATGTCAAGAAGAAAAGAAATTAAAACAAAAGAGATGTTACAGAAATCTATAGTGTAGGACACCTAGTTTCAGAAGCCAGATAAAATAGGCTATGGACGGAAGAAAAGGAAATGCCTACTACACTAAATTTGACATAAGAGCAAGGGACGCGGGGAATAAAACCAAAGGAGTCACCTCTGGATGCTGTTTTCTGGAATAGCTCCCATCCTTCTCCTTGGTTTAGACATCTTATCTGGTGAATGATTCCCTTTCTAACTGCAATTCGTTGTGTAGTTTCTCTGCACCTAGTAGTGAGCAGCGCTCTGCTACCAGTTCGCTCTGATGGAAAGGCAATCCGCAGGCATTCCCAAGCATCATCCCAAACATCATCCAAGATAATCAAGCATTTCTTCAGTAGCTGGGACTCATAAAGACTTTGTGCCAGGTCCAGGTCTGATGAGGTCATTAGCTCTTCCCCGCTTTCGACCGCGCAGAGTTGCAACAGAAGAGACTCCATAACGTTCCTGAGCTTCAAGTGACGACCTAAAGTAGCCCAGGCAAAGCTTTCAAAGTGGTGGCGAACACGGCAGTCTTCGTATACTTTCTTAGCCAGAGTAGTCTTCCCTAATCCCGCCATACCAAATATGCTGATAACTCGCACATCGTTGCTTTCTTTTTGGTCGGCAATCAACAGAGAAACCAGCTTCTCCTTCTCATCTTCCATGCCAACAAAGAAATCATCAACCAAGGGGGAAGACGATTCCCTCAGCGTCATCCACAGATCAGTCTTCACCGAAAAATCTGATTCTTCCACCCCTTGCAACGGCGCGTCGCGTACAACATGACCTTCGAACCACATATTGATATCTCTAATCCGGGCCGTTAGCCATGGAATCAGACGAGCCAGAGTGAACCTTGCGTTCCATTCTTTGAATTTCAAATCAAAGTAACTCAACCAGTTCTCTTCTTTGTCGCCGGCGCCTTTCCTCATGATTTCATAGAAAAGATCATCGGCAAAATCATCAACCTCATAAGCGACTTCTCGGACACCGAGAACAAATTTAAGGAGTTCCTCTGACATGCCTTCTTCCTTCACAGCGGCGGTGAGGAAGCTCTTCATCCGCTTCATCTCTTCCAAGAGAAGCTCAATTTCTTGCCGCTGAACGATTGAGGCGGCAAATTCTCGCTGCAAACATAGTCGTAGGGATTCAATAGCTCTCGCCACCACAGGAACAGCAGTCGCCATGGATTTCTCTACAATTGCAGTCGCACAAAACTCAAATTTTCAATTCTTCAAGTGAACAGAGTCGACGAAGCTCTATGTTTTTTGAGTTTTTGAGCCCAGCAAGTCAATTATCTGGTTAACCACTGGCACTGTTGTCTGCTAACGCGCGAGCACTCCTTTCCTCCCCACGCTCATAATATAAAAAAAAAAAAAGGGAAAATGATGGCACTTAGCAAAGGAGGTGGTCAAGTCCCTTCGTTTTGCCACGTGGAAATTATATTCTCTTCCTATTCCAAGCTCCACAGCGCGTGGGTGTTTGAGTTGCCTGTTTGATTTATTTAGGATGGATTATTCCGAGATAATGTTGAGAAATTATCACCAACTTTCCCTTTCCACTTTGATTTCTTTGAAGAAGTTGCCCAGAAGTTGATGAGGTTTTTGATCAAAATGGTAAGATTTTAAAAACGAATTTCGGATGTGGATATCAATTTTGGGCAATTCCATGGAAGAGGAACTTCGCTTCTGACAGACACGAGATGCAAGGTACCTCGCATCTACCAAACGCGAGATCTACTTCTCAAAATTTCCTCCAAATTCATCGCGCGCATTAAATGTAAAAAGTCCGGGAAGGGTGATGCACCTCGTGTCTACCGGATACGAAGTACTATGAAAAGTGCACCTCGTGTCTGCCATCCGCCCAATTCAAATGCATTCAATTTTTAACAACATCATTTTTTTTTAATTTTACATTAAATCTAATTTTAGTTTTAATTAATTTAATTTTTTATTTAAATAAACGATTATATTTAATAAATTTTTTTATTTAATTTTGTTCATAATACAAAATGATAGTTATTTTTATTAAAATTTAAAATTATTTTAATTCTCAATTAATATTAAAAATAAATTTTAATTTATTTTTATCACCAAAAAATGACAATAAATTTTAAATTTTTAAATTTATTTTATTATCTTTAATTCATTAAAAAATAATAATTTTTTATTTTTCTAATTTCTTTAAGTTTAATTTTAATTTTTAGAATTTAATTTAAAATTTTAGATACTAAAATTTAATTACAATTATGTATAAAATTTAATTATAATTAATTTTAAATGTCAATAACGTACATCTAAAATCTTCACGAGGTTTGACAATTTGATTTCTCTACAGAGAAATCCTTAAAAAAAAAAAAACATGACTTCTCTGCATGGCAAAAATTCTTTAGCAAAAATATTTAGAATTTTTTTTTAATTTAGCATTAATTATTTAGTAAAAATATTATTATATGTAGACATGTAATTTCGGCTCTATTTAATTTAATTTTTTATTTAAATAAACAATTATATTCAATAATTTTTTTGATTTAGTTTCGTTCACAATATAAAATCACAGTTATTTTTAATATAATTTTAAATAATTTTAAATCTCAATTAATGCTAAAATTGAATCCTAATTTATTTTTATCATAAAAAATGACAATAATTTTTAATTTTTTAATTTATTTTATTGTTTATCTTTTAATTCGTTAAAACATAATAGTTTTGAAATGATAATTTATTATTTTTCTAATTTCTTTAAATTTATTATTAATTTTTAGTTGCTAAAATATAATTATAATTATGTATAATTAATTTTAAATGTGTACGTTAAAAACATGTAGTAATTTTTTTTGAATTTCACATTAATTTGTTAGCGTAAATATTTTTTTATGTAGACATGTAATTTATTTTATTATTTATCTTTAATCCGTTAAACATAATATTTTTTAAACAATAATTAATTATTTTTCTAATTATTTTAAATTTAAATTTAATTGTTAGATTTTAATTTATTAATTTGAATGCTAAAATTTAATTACAATTATGTATAAAAATTAATTATAATTAATTTTAAATATCAATAATATACACATACACATAAAATCGTCAAAACCAATTATGAAAACTAGTCCCGCAATGAAATCCTCGACGGTTTCGTCGAGGTTGAACTCATCTCGGAGGTTGTTGCTAAGGATGTGATTCAGGTTGTCCCTCATCTTGTTCATCTGTAGCGTACGACGGACCAACATCGTCCTCAGACTATCTATATTGTCTCCGAAACGGTCCAGTGGATGTACCAGCAGCAAACTCGCCCCCTGAAGAAACATACCTAGGATTGAAAATTAGGTGTTGCGGAGTCAAAAAATTATCGTGATCATTTGAAACTGATGCACCAGGGACGAAGTCATCTCGCAATCGAGCGAATCGAAACGTAATCTCGCCCCCTTAAGAAACATACCTAGGATTGAAAATTAGGTGCTGTGGAGTCAAAAAATTATCGTGATCATTTGAAACTGATGCACCAGGGACGAAGTCATCTGCAACTGGCGAAACTGAAACGTAATCATCATAGACCCCTGCAGGAGCGCCTGGCACGTAAACATCTTCATCTCTATGCACCAGTGAGTAATACTGCTGCGGGAGAACTTCCTCAATTGCTGCGCGCCGACGTGCCCGTCTACTGCCCCGCCTTATTGGTGGTTCTTGTCGAGGTACTTGTTGCGGGATCGGCGGTATCGGATCAACAGCATACGATCGTTTGGATGGCTCATACGGCATTCGATTTAGATGATCAGATTCGCCACTAGCAGCCAAAGTACGCATGACAATATCGAATATTCTTCCGACCGCTTGTTGCGCGTATGATGCATCATGTCGAGACGTTTCATTACCTATGTGCGGATCCGGTGCAAGTGCGTCGATCTCGCATATGCATTTTCAAGAATATCATTAAAATTTTAAATAAGTCGAATTCTATATATACTTATATGAACGAGGAAAAATAGACTTACGAGTACTTCAGTTGCTGAACTACTAGACTAATAGCCGACGAGATTTGGTTGTTGTATGGTAGGATTGCTAATTAATCGCCGTATGTGAGTCCAATATCACGCAAAATAATCAGGCGTAACAATAGCCTGCCCGAAAGTGGGCTGTCCGGTGATGGTAAAAGCATGCCTGTTGATCCAATTAGCACAATGTAGCGCATCTACCCCATCCCATCCAAGCACCGCAATGCGTAGGTCCCGCCGATGCGCATTTGACCCCGTGTCAACAACATTTGGAATTATTTGCAACAATCCAAATTGTCGCATAACTCGATCGGGGCAATGTAGTTCAATCATCTCCCAACACAGCAAAGATGTGACATACATCCAAATTTGTTGGCCATGCATACAGTACGGAGGTAGAGATGCTAACATGTTCGCATCATAAGGTTGCCAAATAAATTACAAAATAAATAAATTTAGTTTCAAACAATGAATAACAATAAATATTATTTAAAATTCAATTCCAATTTAATAATATCGTAGTAATACATATGTGATTGTGTCGCATCCGATCTAACTGATCTCTGTACACAATCAGCACATGTGTTGGCATGCGGGACAATTCCAGTGAACTCTGCCATACTACTTCCCTAGGCACATTCGGGCCAATGTCCTCCACTGGGCGTACTCTATCAGGTCTAATAGTGGGAATGCGCTCCCAAGCCCATAACTGTACTTCTAGAGAAATAATAATATTAGAAAAATATAATTGATTTAACATAATTAAATTCGCATTTTGAATTTAAATTCGTACCTGAATTAATAGAAGTAGACCACTGATCTGATGCGCCGTGTAAACAGTAGCGTTGCACATACAACGATACAAATGAGCTAAGGTACTACCCCAACTCAGTTTACTAGCCAACTCGAGACTACGTATATACCTAAGGAAGCGCAGATGAACTAGATTTTCGGATTTATCGGAGAACAAAAATCCACCAATAAGCTACATAATGCGACACCTTGCATGCTGTGCAACCATATCAGGAGTTGCGTGCGCTGGGAGAAGTTGACCAAGGCTTTCTTGAGTGAGCTTAACTTCAATTGAGATCCATCCAAGTCTGTACTCGTGGGTCAAAAACCAAAGAGCGCGTCACATAGATCTAGTAGCTCTGCCTGTGGGCAGTTAAACCCACGGCCAATAATTGGATCACCCTCCACGCGTAATCCAAAAAGAACCTCGACATCCTGTAGTGTAATTGTGGCATCTCCCACTGTAAGATGGAACGTGTGTGTCTCCTGGCACCATCTTTCCACCAACGTTGTAATCAGGGGATCATCAATCTTCATGTATGACAAACAGATAATTTCACCGAATCCAGCTATATCCATAAATTGCTCGACTTGTGGATCGAATGGTCGAGCAATTTAAAAAGCGCTGTCATTGCACTTTGCAGTAAGGACAGTATATTCCAATTGTTCTGCCCATATATGTGTCGATCTATATCGACGTTGTAGGGTCAATAAGTCCGGAATAATAGGGCCAGGATCAACTCCGTCTTCTACAGGGTCCATCAATGGTATCCTAAAACGTAAAAAAAAAACGATTATAATATATTATTAAACAAAATAAACTGAAAATATCATCATTTATACAACCATAATACCACAAAATAGATAAACAGACGTGATGAATATTATTACACACATAAGATGTTTCGATACAACATATCAAAGAAGAAATATTACATCAGTCATATAAACTCATAAAGATAGAACATGTAAAATATTCTAACATCAATCTACAGCACCGTAGGTGCAATTCCTCCTATTATGTCCGTTGCGATGGCATAACCCACGTCGAGGAGGCGAATCAGGATTACGCTAATCCATTTCATTCCGAATACGCGCCGTCCGTATTCGACTAGATCGTCGATTCTTGAAACAGTGAGCGTACGGCGCCAAGATTAAATCAGGGTCGCGCCAATAATCCTCATGTGGGATGGGTCTGAATTGTGGCGTATACGTTAACCTGTAGGTCATTGTTGTGTTCTTCAATGACACGAGATCCCCAGGGTTCAGCCCCAATTGCTGACATGCTGCAAATGCGTACGAACAAGGAATTCCATATATTTCCCATTTGCAACAACTGCATAACCAGGTACCAACATTAACCTCGTAAGAATTATTTCCCTTTCCATGCTCACGATGTGCTGACACCACACTAAAAATACCCCTGTCCTGATTAAAAGCCAGCACACGGTGTCTTCTTCCTTTCGTCTCATTCTTCACAAACTTTGCCCATATAGTCGAAGGGAGGTGATACCTGCTGTAATTAGTCTCCTGTCGATGATCGTTGAAATATTTAACTGTTTTTTTGAAAGAAGACTCAACAATAACCTTGATGGGCAGGGCACGTATGCCTTTGACGACACTGTTGAATGATTCAGCCAAATTAGTTGTCATATTACCCCACATATGGCCACCATCATAAGCAAGCGTCCATTGCTCATTCGGAATCAAATCCAACCATGCTTTGGCTTAGGGGTTCAGCATACTAATTTCATCCATAATCTGCAAAAAATTTCGCTTCTTACTTTGATCCCCCGCTGCATACATTAACTTTTTCAATTGATGATTCTTGAACTTTGTATTGAAGTTGCTTCGAATATGTCTGAGACAAAATCTGTACACTGTCATTGGCTCCTACCAACTGGGTAGTCGATAAAGGGTATTCGCTATCCCAACGTGTCGGTCAGGTATTAAACAAATTCTTCGATTCTTTAGTACATGTGCCCTGAGTAACGACAAAAATCAACCCCAACTGTCATTTGTTTCCTCGTCAATGACTGCAAAAGCAAGGGGTAATATATGATTGTTGGCATCTTAACCCACAGTCGTTAATAATTTTCCCTTGTATATACCCCTAAGGAATGTCCCGTCGACGCTGACCACCGATTTCATGTAAACAAATGCATCAATGCATGGCTTTAACGCCCAAAAAACATATCCAAATGTCTTTGCGCCATTGTTGTCCATAGGTAGAAAATGTCATGCCACTACAGTACCTGAATTGGCATCTTGCAAGGCTTGTATATACCGTGGCAGTTGTGCAAATGAAGAAGGTCAGTCACCATAAATCATCTCAATGGAATAATGCCTGCTCGCGTTCCATCTTTTCTTGTAAGACGGAGTGAAATGTAAAGTGTCATGTATATGGTTGTTTATCTCGCTGACCATTATTTCTGGATTATTATGAATCATTAACATAATATGCTTCGCCATAAATTTGGCGATCATGTTGCGATGGTTTCCGTCTATTGTTTGAACTAGACAAATGTACTCTCCATGCTATCGAGTAATTTGCCACAGTCCGCAACCTTTTTTCTTTCGCACACGAATTCGCCAATAACAAGGATGTTGGGGAGTTGAATTTTTGCATTCAGCAACCCAGGACGCGCTTTTGCTTTCTTGTACTATGAACTCACGACCCAAACTGACAGACCACGATCGAACTACCCAAAGTAACTCTTCCTTATTTCTAAACCACATTCCAATCCTCAAGTCATTATTAGATTCTAACCATAAATCCATCCGACTGCTTCCCGTCGCCGTTCCATCACATTCATTTTCCATTTCTTGAGCAGCAGTCAACTTGTCAAGATACATTGAATACGGTGGATTATAAAACCGGTCTGGTTCAGTAGGTATATTACCAGGTTGTGGCATTGCAGAAGGATCGTCACCATGTTCACCAGCATCACCATCTCCCTCGTCCTCATCGGGGGTATCTTCCGCATTCGGTCCATCAAGATCGGATGTTGCTCCTAAACCATCCACGGTCGCCTCTGGAGCACCTACCCAATTGGATTCTCGATCAACCCACTTATCGATTGGGGTAATATCCAATGAAATATCTATTTCCGCAGTAGAAAACAACGGCGTGGGGTTAGGCTGTATTTGTATAGGCTGAACATCGACATGAAATGGAGGTGTGACAAACCTCATCGAAGTTGATCCGACGACTGAGACATCTGGAACTATCGGAGTATAAAGGGATTGAAAATTGTTACTTGGAAGATGTCCAGGATTACTGGCGTAAGCAGGTGTAGGCGCATTTAAATCAATATTAGCCCTGTGCACTAGAGTGGCTGAATTCACTAATTCAGTGAATGATTCTGTAATAGGCACGGGGTTGTGTTGTTCTGCAACGTTTGTATCTGTTACATTTTGAATCTGTACCATCTCATGATGAACGTGCAAATCGATTGGTTATCTCTTCACGGTGGATGCATAGCCCCACAATCCATCCATAGCTTCATCGTCTGTTATGGAAGTTGTCGTAGACCTTAGTGCAGCGCCAAAAATAGTATATTCTCTCATTGTTATTTGCAACTGAGCAGTAGACATGTCTAATCCACGAAGCGTACATATTTTGTTGACTAAATTGAAGTAACTAACTCGATTTTTAACAATCAATGACTTGCGATATGGACCGTTAAAAAAATTACCGTTTGAGATACGCATAATCTCACAATCCTAATACAACCGTAATCTGACAGGTTGTTCTAGTGATATTGTGCCTAAATAAACAATGTAAAAGAATTTTTCAATCAAATAAATAAATAAATAAAGTATGTCGCAACTTTGAATTACTATATGAAACTAATATCATTAGTATTCAGCACATCTCACTCCAAAATAATATATTATGCTATATAATATAATATAAATATAAATCAATTAATCGTCACAAGTAATCAAAAATCAAATATCAAACAAAATATAACGATTTTTTAACATGGATGTATATTACAATTAAATTAAATATAAAAACAACTAACTAAAAATTACAAATAAATTAAATTATTAAATTCATCATAAAAGGTAAATTAATATAAATTAATTAATCATCACAAATAATCAAAAAGTAAATATCAAACAAAATATAACAATTTTTTAACATGGACGTAAATTATAATTAAATTAAATATAAAAAATAACTAACTAAAAATTACAAATAAATTAAATTATTAAATTCATCATAAAAGGTAAATTAATGTAAATCAATTAATCATCACAAATAATCAAAAAGCAAATATCAAACAAAATATAAATAATTTTTTAACATGGACGTAAATTACAATTAAATTAAATATAAAAAACAACTAACTAAAAATTACAAATAAATTAAATTATTAAATTCACCATAAAAACTAAAGATAAGGCTCACCTTTAATTTTTAATATATCCTACATTGAATTTTTTCAACAAAACATAAAGTAGACAAAATTAATAATTTACTTTACATTTTGATTAAACAGATCAAAACATATTATAAATCAATAAACATTTTGATAAACATAATATCCAAAAATCCTAATAATTTTACTATAAGTGCACAATTTAATAATTATTTTTTTAATATTAAATTCAAATATATCTATTTAAATAAACAAATAAATAAATTGATACAATCTCTATTTAAAAAAAAAACACGTAATATAGAAGTCGCGTGTATGGCTCGAGTGCACAGACAGCAACACTTTTTTTGATTTGTAATTTCAGCACAAACCTCCGACACGGTAGGAGAAGAAAATAGGTTGAAAATTTTAAGAACAAGGAAAAATTATATCTTCAATCGGCTGCTGTGTATTTGAGAGAAGATGAGATTTGAGAGAAGGCTCGAAGATTTGAGAGAAGGCTCGAAGATTTGAGAGAAGGCTTGAAGATTTGAGATTTGAAGATGAATGAAATGAACGGTGAAGGCTTGCATTTTATAGCCAAAATGTCGCATGTTCCTCCCGTGAAAGCGTTGCATGTGAACCAATCAGAGATTCAGTGGAATATTTGATTTCACTGAATAAAGCGGAAAAGAGCACAGCATGCGGGAATCGGCAGACATCCTCGTGTCTGCTGCTGTACCTCGCGTCTGATAGACATGAGCTTGTCTGCTTTTTTGACCAATGTCCACTGTTCGAGCAGCATTCCTCTGTCCACTGTCCGAGCAGCATTCCTCGTGTCTGCCTGACACGAGGTGCCTCCACTCAAGGGGTGCCCTAAAAAACCTGCCCCCATCCGGAGCTGCATTTGGAAACCCCCCTATTTTGGTCAAAAACTTGAAGTTGCAGATCATAGCAATTGAATTGAAACTCTTTTCAAAAGTATTCTAGTTTATACTCTCTCAATCCTACTAAAATTGACAGTGATTGACTTGGCACAATATTTTATATAAAAGTAAAAATTAAAATATAATAATAATATAATATAATATAATAAAAATAAGAAATTTGTGAGTCTCATAATACTTTATACTAAATCTAAATATATAAAAATAATATATATGAGGTATATTGATTATTTTATAATAAATTGTATAGTAAAAATTTTTCTTTTAAGAAAAATGTCAAATTTTTTGAGACAGTTTAAAATAATAAGTAGGTTAATTTTATTGAAACAGAGGGAATATTTTTTTTTTTTATGTAGAGAGAATGTGTATGCAAACCTGTGATGGCGCAGGAGGGGAGAGCGTGAGGAGGGGTTGGGGGATAGGGACAGAGAGTGGAATTTTACTCTGTGGTGGTGGTAAAACTCAAAATTTGACAATCATGGTTAATTATGGTTAATCCTAGTGGATGAAAAAAATAAAATGAAAAATCTTGATTTTTGAAATATTTTAACCGGGATATACAGGTGTCGTAAAGTGAGGGTATCTGAGCCCATCCAATCCTCAGGTACGGCCATAGAACGGGGTAAAGAAAAAAAAAAAATGGTAATATTAAGGATGTGTGCAACTGTGCAACTGTGGCTCTATAGGCCGCGTGGGGACACTAGAACGGGGTCATAAAAGACCACACCCGGCAATGGCCCTGTTATTTCACTCACCATTCCTTCCTTCCCAGTTCCCACCAATTTTCATTCTTGACCTCAAAATCAATCATCTTTCCATTGATTCACCTAGCTTGGAAACTCTGCTCATTCTTCCTGCCGATCCCCCTTAAGGTTTGTAAGAAGCTCTCGATAGGGCTTAGCTAGTAGAAGTATTTAGTTGTCGTCCTACTTTCTTGAATAGTAGCTCCAAAAATGGAGTCTCTGCGATGGTCTTCTTCTGAATTTTGCATTTTGATTACAGTTTTGCTTTCATGTTTCAGCAGCAGGGCTGTCAATGGATGAACAGTGGAAAACAGTGTAGTGGGAACCCATTCAAATTTCAAATTGAGGTCACCTGGATTTTGTCCATTGGAATCTGCTACTTGCTTTTCTCATTGAGCTTTTGAGTTTGATCAAGAATTTCAGTTGATTCCTTTTTTCAGATAGATATCAGGTGATCCAGTTCTCTCCAAATAGTTTTGTGGGTTCTTCCTTTTCTTTTACCTTTCATTTTTCTGAAATTATATATATATATATATATATATATATATATATATATATATATTAGTCTCAATAAAATCCATTTTTTTTTCTTTTTCTGAAAAAACGCAATCTTTATCACCTCAGAAAAAAGAAAAGAAGGCCTTACAAGAGTTGCAATTGATGAAATGAGGAGATATTTTATTGATTCATTGTCGCAAAGTAACAACATGAAGGAAGCAGGAGTGTGATTGTTATTGAATTGCAGAACTTCGGCAGTAGTTTATTTGAGAAAATTTGGTTTTGGTTGAAAAGAAATTTAAATTTTGAAAAAAAAAATATTTGGTTGAGGTGAGAATTTAATATTTTGCCAGTAAATGATAATTTTTGAAGATTAAGAATTATTTGATTTAATTCTTTTTTTCAATTAAGAAACTTTTGGGTAAACCAATTAGGGAAACAAAATGCAGCTCCTCTGTTTTACTGCAATGTGTTAATTAAAGCGGCTTTGTCCATTATTATTTTTTTTAATTGTATGGATTTATTTGATTCACTTTTTATTTTCATATAAATGAAATTGTAAAGTAATACTATTAAATCAATCTCTAATTATTGATTAACACAATAGTACAGTTTGTCATATACTCGTTACCAATTAAAAATTATTTACTCATTATGGTATCGATTATTATGGGAATAACTATTGTGTTATATCAGTATCAGTAAAACCAATCAATTAAGCACCAAAATAGTAATAAATTTTTTATTACAGAAATCAAATTACATAAATAATCTCATCCAATTTAAAATATACGAATCCCAACAATATATAATCAAATTAGTCTACACAAACATGGAAAAACAAACATATTTTTTCAACTCTTTTATGCACACACGGTAAATGGTATGATAAGAAGTATCTCACCAAAAGCTAATGATATCGATTAAACTAAGTAAAATCAAACCTTATTA
Source organism: Voacanga thouarsii (assembly GCA_026120185.1). NCBI lineage: Eukaryota > Viridiplantae > Streptophyta > Magnoliopsida > Gentianales > Apocynaceae > Voacanga > Voacanga thouarsii. The sequence continues at coordinate 1,216,136 of JANUWF010001438.1, read as the reverse complement.
TAAATTCTATCTCTTACCTAATCAGTAAAAGCTATATTGCCGCCGTCCCTAAAATTAAACTCTAAATTAGTTTATGTGTAAAATTAAAACAAAAAGATTGATTAATAGCAAGCTTTTAATCCTACCTATATACCTTTTAGTTCTGCCTAATTATTAGACCATGTTGAATTCAAAAGGTTGTTGGAATTCCCTTCAGAATTTCTAAACACTCCCCAAATTGCTGCTGCCTAATAACCAAGAGTTATTTTAAAATTTAAAATTTAATTAATATTATAATTTAATGGAATAATAAATGATAAGGGTACAATTAGAAAAGAAGTAATAATTATATATATATTTTTATTTTTATACAGAGAAAGTATCAATAAAATAATTCAGCAGAAACACCGGAGAGTTGGAAATGTGTGAAGTTAAGGAGGAAACCATACAACATGGAAGATGGGAAATGGTAGACCTACACATGGAGAAGACTCCTTGTCCCGGCTTTTAGGGCCTATAAAAATCATGCACCCCTGCATTCATAAACTTTCTCCATTCTTTATTGTGGGACTAGGACTACTTGTTCTGGCATAGCAAAATGGGCCTCAAATGCAGAATAGCAATTGACCATTGGAGCTAGTTGTCCTGTTTTATCCCTGCCCAGTAGGATAAGTTTTGTTAAGAGGTTGAGTAATTTGTAGAATTTCTTTTCTATGTTTTCATAAGGCCATCATATCTTTGTATGCTGATCATCACAAGCAATCATTTACTATCACTATATTTGTACTTTGTTTCATTTTTTTTCTTTCCTGTATCTTTTAATCTTTCTGTTATTCAGTTACTTATAACTGGTTCTATGTGGAGTGCAGGAGAGTAGCACTCCCTTGGATCCATAGGTTTCTTTCTATTACAAATACTGATGCAGAGCGCACCTAGAATGAACCAGAATATCGAACTTGCTACTAGACTGGCACGGCAAATACATGTGTATTGGCCAGAATATAATGATGGCAAGTTTCGTCGGCTTTTGGTATTTGGTCCAAATTACAGGGCAACAGACTCCCTGTTTTGGAAGAGAGTTAAGAGGGAGGCTTTGAAGCATGTACTTGATAACTCAGAATGTTCCTTTTCAGAACTTATGAATACAATAGGATTCATCGAACGAGAAGCAAGAGCAGCCTATGCTAATGATCTGAATAACATGACTAGAGTTGAGTTCCAAGAGATGATGGCAGAAGATGGTTGTTTCTTTCTTCTTCTTGCGTTCTCTATCCTTGGAGCTGGCACACAACTGAAGTTTAGTGAGAATCATCTGGTTTTTGGCATAGGATGCGCCACAGAAAAAATGACCACGTGGCTCGCGTCCATGTTCTTTGTCGGAAATCAAGTCCCTTTTGTAGTGCTTGAGAAGCTGATGAAGTTGCGTTTCTTTCAGGAGCTAAAGGCATCAAAGGAATGGAAGCAACCACTGGCATTGGCAAAAAGAACCTTATATAAATTCCTGATGGTAGGTCAAGAACCAAATCCGGTTGACCTGATCCATTGCCTCCAATCAATCATGCTTGGCACAGCAAGTAACTCAGATGGGGCTACCCCAAAAATGCTCGATGACGGCATTTCTTCTGCCTCACAATTGTCTGAACAAGGGGTTCAATTTGAAAAATTAGATGGAGAACTGGGAAGTAGAAGGATTAGTTATAAGTGTTTTAGGCTTGATGCTGTTCTTTACCTGCCTGTTTTCAGGGTTGATAGGCACACAAAACTGATGGTCGAATGCCTTAGGAAATATGAGATTGTTCAAGAATCCAGGGGGATAGAACCTGAGGCAAGCTCCTACTTTAAGCTTTTGAATGACCTAATTCGCACACCACAAGATCTCGAAGTTCTTTCCTCCTGCGGAGTAATTCAAGGACAAGCAGATAGCCTACAAGAACTTCTAAGAAACTTTGATTGCACGGAAACATCTCGGCATCTCTGCCAAATAAGGAAACAAATCAAAGAGGATCCCCCACTTCAGTGGCGAAAGTTCACAAGACTGATAGTCAAGTTCATTATGGTTCTTTCTTCATGCCTGCTACTATTCCTGACTTATCTTCAGGCACATTATACACTTCTTGGTTACTACTACAAAAAGGGTAACTAATGTTCACCAAAATTGGAGTAAACTTGACATTTTCTGTGGTTTTGAGCAATGCCACACTCTTTGTTACTCTGACGGCAGATTATTATTGCAGTAGTAAGGAGACGTCTTGGTTTCACCTTGGATAGGGAGAGGGGTATAATAGTTACAATAACCACTTTCTTGGACGGCGATGATTGCTTTCGGCTCATCCTCATGCTGTTTATTCTCTAAGATTTCAGAACATTGAAGCAACATAGATCGACATTGCAAACAAAGCTGCTGATTTCGAGCAAGAGCCAAACACGAGGAATTTTCTTCCACTTAGTTTTATTATTGATTAACCATGAGAGGACAATGTGCCTCTACTGTATTATGCTGTTTTGGTAGTCCACCTTGGCCTCCAGTAAGCCAAAATACTTTTTTTTTATTTTTTGAAATTTATTATGTTAATGTTTTTCCCAGAGAAGTTATGCTGGAAAGGCCAAGCTGATGTATAGTCATTACCAAAGGAGATTAGGGAGAAATTTTTGAATAGGAAAAATTACTCAATCTATAGATTATTTATCATATCCGCGGAATGCCCATCAACTCCATGAGTTACTCAAAAATCTTGAAATTTCATGAACGATTTGATCTAAAAATGTTCCTTTCTTGACTGGTAAAAGATACTCTACAAGGGATCCTTGGTGTGCTTTTACCAGAAAGAGGAAGCGGATAAAGAGCTAATGGAAAAGCTCTATGAAGTTCAAAATACTACTGCCATCTTTATTATTCATGTCGGATGGATGGCAATATTGATCTTTCATTTCATTATTTGTTTATAAATTTTTAAATTATACTTATATTTGAAAAAAAAAAATTATAGCATTTCACATTGATAAGTTTTAGTTTGATTTATATTTCATCTTTCTCTTATATTAAATTATAATAATATGAATTTAGTTAATTATAAATCATTAATTCAATTCATATATCCGTTCTTCTATTATATAGATATTAAAAAAAGGTAATATTTCTAGAAAAAAAGTAATTTGTTGATAAAATGTAAGGTGATCCTTTGCCCAAAAAAAAAAAAAAAAATTGTATGAAAACTTAAAATGGTTTCCCAAAAAAATCGATGTTCTTTCTTTTGGGCTTCCTGTTAAATTAGTACTTGTATTTGTTGTTTTCACAAATCACATATATTCCAAACGAAGTAGAGGCCAAGTCAACTACTTGTGATTTCGGCCTCCATCCTCGTATCTTCTTTGTTCCTTCACCCTCTCTGCCATACACCAACCATTGCCGTTGCATATACAATTTGATATCATACAATTTTATACACATAAAATATAACCTTATAGATAAAAAGTTTATATGATAAAATAATGTTATTTTATTAAAAAATTTATTAATATATATAACATATCTATATAAGTTGTTAATTTTAATTTAAACAATTAAATTACAATGCAAGTTATGTAATTTTGCATGGTAGGAATTTGATCGTTAGATAATTAGTGGTCTTTTATTAATTTATTTAAAAAAATAAAATTACAAGGAGGAATTTATAAATGAACCTATCGATAAATTGTACAATTAATTTCGAAAAATTAAAAGTTATTACAAATCTAAATTATATAGAGACTTAATAATAGGAAGAGAAGTATATATGATTAAAAAATACGAAGAACAAGACAAAGAAGGTAGCTTTGCTAGTGAACAATCAGCAACCAAATTTGCTTGCCTGTAAAATGTGTTCCAAACCAATATCCAAAAATCAACCAGCCTTAGATCATGGAATCCATGCACCCAAAAATCTAGATTACACTGTAAAGCCTTCACCAACTGTGAAGAGTCAGAATGAACCATCACCTTCAAAATTCTTTTGGACAGACAAACCCTCAAACCATGCAAAATAGCTCTTAACTTCTGCATGCATAATAGGTGCCTCCCCAATGTACTCGGCAAAGCCAAGCAGGAAAGAGCCATCAGACCTTCGAAGAAGACCTCCAACACCTGCCTGACCAGAAATTCTTGTGCTTCCATCAACATTTAGAACAAAACCTCCTTTCCATCGCACAGGATATTTGAATTTGACACAATAAATAGGTAACCTAACTGGTGCCAATTTGACTAGCTAACTGATATTTTCTTTTTTAAAAGAAATTGAATATCTATCTTTAACTTATGTCCATTTCTATTTTGTTTGGTCGTCCATATGAATTGTTCATATTGAATAGCATGGTTTTAGTTATAATTTATTAGCCATACCAACTGAAACTTTGCTTTCTTGATTTTGGTAGCTTTTCATGTTTTAGCATAATGCTTAAAAGGCTTTTGTCTTTGTTTAAAAGAAAAAACAAAAAGTGCTATCCAATTGCTTAATTTTCATTAATGCTTGGTTCCGTTATTTGGTGAAGGTCCATATGAAACGTTCATATTCTTTCTTTAGAATTTTTTTTCTAATATTTTTTTTATAAAGGCCCCTCTCCTTTCTCTCTTTCTTCACCAATTCAAGCAAAAGTTGTAACACCCCACTACATAAGTAACCCAATCGGATTGGAGATATTGTCCCGTCCTTTCGAACTAGAGATCTTTATAAAGTTGTACACGGACGAATAAATAAATAAATACAAAATAAATTCTTGAACTAAAATTAAACTTAGAAGTATTAATCTATTGCGACTCGATAATCTCCAAATCCAAAATACGAAATTTTAAACTTTCAAAAATTAAAAGATAATATAATTGTTTATAGGGACATGCTCAATACAGGGACGAAACTAGAGACTTGGAATTGGGAGGGCAAACTATATAAAATAATATATTAAAGAATAATATTATAATTTTTTTTAAAAAAAAAAGTGGGAGAGAAAAGTAAAATTTTAAAGAGTTTTTCTAAAAAATTTTAATTTTCTTAAGGTAAAACTAAAAGTTGTAAAAATATTTGTGGGGGAAGCCTAGATCCGTCTTTGGTTCAATACAGAAAAGATAAATTTTACATTTTGCTTAAACTTCTGGCTCAAATTTTCTTGAAAATATGGTTAGGCAAAATTTGTGTGAGATTATAAATAATATCAGTAAGTTTGTATTGTCCTTGGGTCATAGTTATTAAATCAATGTCATGATGTGTGAATGAAAATGATTAGAACAAATATAGTCATAAATTTCTAAATGCTTTGATGCAATTCAAATAAATATTATTTACGGGGAAAAGTCTAGCAATGATATATAATTTATTCAATTTGCCCCAAAACATTTAGTCAGGTGTATTAACACAACACAAACCTGGAACACAACAAATAAAATATTTTGAACCTTTATCCAATAATTCCAAATTTCCAAATTCATTTTTTAATGGTTTATAATTTTTACCAACCGTCACAAGTAGAAATCCACCCTACCGACATATTTACCATTAGGTACAATAGGTACGCAACCTACCAACATTTGTATGAGTGATACTAGATCTATCTACTTCACTCAGTGCCATCAGACTAGTGAGTGTATTTCACATCTGACCTCCGGCAATCTTTGGAGACCGTATTGCTAGTTAAAAACTTGGTTTCACATCCAGTATTGTCACTCCGTTCGCAAAAAGATTACAGATCTATCAGAAGTTTCTTTTAATCTAATGTGAGTTAATACTAGAGTTTAACCCTATTGAGTACCCAATGATTAGGCACCAATTAAATTGGCTAAAAAATAATTACTATTCTTTCAAGGAATAATTCCAATTTCAGTTCCCAAAATTCATTTCAGTCTAAAATTTAATTTTTAATTTTCATACCGACTAAAATCTAAAATCATAATTTCCCAGAAAATACCCAAAATAAAATACCTAAATTTGTTCTGAAATTTTATTTAAGGTGTAATAAATTTTAAACTTCATAATTGACTTGAAAAAGGGATAATAATAGGAGCCATTTTATTCGAGATTCATGATTTTCGCAATTACACGCATGAGAGAAAATTCATAATTTAAGAGACATAATCATTATTTAATTATTGTTGCATAGCTCCTAATCATTGACATAATATTCATGAGAAAATTATCCAAAAGTGTTCATACATAAACATGTCATTGATATATGGGCTTGCTCCTTATAAATAAGCATTTTCCAAAGTATCATAATCATAAATCAATTCATAATGTGTATTTCATGATCATGAATCAATTCATAATATATAAAATATGCATGGTCTCAATATATTTTATATGTGTCATTTTTCAAAAATTGGAGCGAAGATTTATATCATACATGAAATAATTTTAATGAGATGCAAAGATTTATAAATCCTAAAAACATTCTCGTGCAAGAAATTTGCATGAAAATATAAGGACTTACCTAGGTCCTTAACCAAAAAAAGAATACGATAAATAGTTCAATTCCCTTAAACTCGCTCCTCAAATTCCATCATGTCTAACATTCAAATAGATTATGAATCAATTATTAATTCCTTTTTAACTAGAGCAATTTAACTTATGTTATGACCCCCCATAATTCACTAAATCAATCACCATCTCAAAATCTTAACAAATTCAATCATAATATTCCAAGTACATAGCAACATATTCCTCTACATTTAAGGGCCAAGAAATCACACAACCACCAATAATTAATACTAAACAAAGCATGCCCTCAAATGATTTCCCAAGAATTAGGGTTCTACATGCAATTTAATCTTATAAGAGGCTGCCTAGGTTAAAGTTCTATAAAAAAAACTGCCCAATCTAAGTGTCAAAGTGAATATAATAGCATTTCTAGACATTGTACACATATTATGGCATCAATTTAAGTTAAGTTTCCCCAAGATTTGTAACAAAATTTCCAAGCAAATGTGGTTTCCACTTCAAACAGTACTGTTTCTGCCTTAATGGCTCAAAGCAGTCAAAAAAATAAATTTAATTAACAAGAAAAACAATTCATTTTTCCATGAATTTTTTTCAGTTTAAAACCTTCTTGTGTTAGATGAATTATCACATAAAATTTTCCCAAAAAATCCACGTAGAAGTTGGTCAAATTCATTTTTGAAACAAGGCTGTCGCTACAGTAACCCCCGGAAAACTGTTTTGCGCAATTAATTTAAAAAATTCATATCTCCCTAATCCCAAATGATTTTCTAGTGATTCTTGTTGTAAAATACTCTCGAAATCTTGAAGTTTCAAATTTTAAAAAAACAGATTTAAACTCAATTGGGAAGATCTATTTTTATGATTTTAAAGTCACATCATTTTCATCTCATTTTCACTGTGAACCAGAGTCCCTTAGCAAAAATTATAAAGACTTGTTCCTATCACTTTTCCCATACAAAAACCAAACCAAAATATCCCTAACATATCATAGAATATTCAGAAAATCTAACTATAGCATGGCCTTCATAAATTTCAAGTTTAAACATAATATCATTTCAGCTTCATGACATTAACAGAAAGCATTTTGTTTTGACAAGGCATAACCACTACTAGAAACTGACCTATCAGCCACGACAAATTCCGTGGCTGATTGGATGAAATCCGTGGCTGATTGAACTCAGCCACAGAAAAGTTTCTGTGGCTAAAGTCGGCGTGGCTGATTTATCAACCACGAAAAATATTTCCGTTGGTGATTAGCCACGAAATATTTCGTGGCTCATAAATAAATTCCGTTGCTGATTAATTCAAAATAATTAAAAATTATTTAATTCAAAAAATAGAAATCGGTCACGGAATACCATTCCATGAGTGATTAGCCACGGAAATTCCTTGGCTGATTTGATAAATAGTAATAATAATTTATTTAATTTAAAAAGTGATCAGCCACAGAAATAGTTTTTGAGGGTAATCAGCCACGAAAATGTTCGTAGCTGAGTATATAATTTCGTGGCTGATTTAATTTCATATAATGAAAATTTTTTTAATTGAGAAATAATTCAGCCACGGAATTTTTGTGGCTGAAATTATTTTTGTGGTTGCTCTAATCAGCCACAAAAAAATTCCGTGGTTGATTTGGTAATCAGCCACGGAATTTCGTGGCCGTTAATGTGGCAGAATTGCCAAAAAAATTAGCCACGGAATTTTCGTAGCAGTTCCCTGTCTGATTTTTCAACCTGTTTTCAGAAAATACACATATCAAGACCTTACCAAAATCCTGTAAACATAATCAACATATCAACAATCAAACTCCTATAACCATACACCCAACATATCAACAATCAAACTCCTGTAACCATACACCCATCATATCAACAATCAAACTCTTGTAATCAAACACCCAACATATCAACAAACACCCAAGTCACAAAGTACAAAATAGAATAGATTAACAAATAAAACAAAGTCTAATAATATCCAACTCCCACAAGCAAATAAGGCATCACAAAATTGTCTCCACTATAGAATAGTAATAAGTAAGTTGTGACAGTCGATAAAAACTAATGTATTATATAGATTAGCTTTTCAAAGCTACAATCACGCATCATCATGAGTCCTCTCATTGTCTGTGGCTCCTCTAGATGAGCACGATTCTAAGTGCACCCGCATTGTGGCCATTATTTCATCCATTTGACGACGAGTCTCAAGTATGAGTTGCTCCTGACGCGCCATCTCCTCAGCGTGATTTGCTTGCATCCCTTGCATTTTGCGACCATAATCCTCATGCAGCTCATGAAGGACTCTGTGATCAACATAGCTAGTCCTTGCAGATGTACTACTTCCAGACCTTGAACTCAGGATAGGCTGACATGCTGAACCAAGACTGGGGACACGTCCTTTCCTTACACCCCCAGCTACTGTAAGCATAATGTTATCATAATCAACCACTGGAGACTCAGTAGCAGTTCCAGGTTCAATAGATGTCGAGGCTGTAGAGGAGACTTGTGTTTCTACCTCCTCAACCATCCTAGTATCTCGTTCCTAAAAATTGAGTAAAGATTTTAGAAGGAATCAATAAGAATTCAATGAAAAATATTAAGTCAAATATACTATAATAATAACTTACATGAAGATCTCGATGATATGGTGTGATGAATTCCATCCTCCCTTCAACCTCGTGTTGATGTAACTCTCTATGAAGCTCAAGAGAATTTGGTAGAACACCACCATTCTTTGCTGCCTGTAATAAATTTGTATGGTATTAATTTCTTTATGATTTAACTTACTAAGTATTCATATACCTAAAATTTATTCGATATTTACAATGTGATATGCATGTGCGAGATGTGGAATGGGTCCGCCCGTATGCATGCATGAGGCATTCTCTCCCTGGTTGCGACGATTACGAGAATTTTGCTCTGATCGTGCTAGTGTCTCTGGCGTCTGCCAATATGCTACCATAGCATCAAACACATCCTCAGGCATCCATGGAAGTTTAACTCTATCCTTTATCCATGCCTTTTTGGTCGAAGCAATAATCCTCTGAATAGCTCCCCGCCTTGGAGTTCCAAGCTTTTCGAACCATTTCACTATCCTCTTCCCTCCATCTATATCGTTTCTACAATAAAAAGAAATAATATAAGATACTTCAACTCAAAACTTTATAAAAGAGCAAGAAGATCACATAACATTTAATTATTAAACACTTGCCTCGAATTCTTGAAACCAAGTATTCTTCGTATCAAAGTCCACATGTAACCACCTTTTGTGCGGGACATCAAATTTCAGCTTGATGCAGTCTGAGATGCAGTTATGAATTTTATGTTGAATCTCTATGGGTCCAAACCTAACACAAAGACATTGATCAAAACTTAAAGTTATTCAACAAAAAGTATTGAAAGTATAGTTTGAATTGTGGGTAAAACTTTATATTCTTTGTAAACATATATGATATACTTACACATTATCACTCCTCGGAAGAATGTGTATCATGGGTCGCTGCGATGAAGAAGGAATAGAGCAAGGGACAACAGAAGTAGTAGTATTATCACCAGCAGCAATGCTCCCATCTGATGAAGGATTCTGTGGAGTCTGTGACGCTGGAACATTGGAGGTAGATGGGGCGGGGTGCTCAGAACGAAAATATGAACTACTCCGAGGCATATCTACAAAGCAAATGATTAGTTAGCTTGCAAATTAAAAAAAATACAATAATATATGTAATAAAAGTAAAAGATATGAAGATGTAAAAAGAATATTTTACTCGTCCTCAATTTCAATCGATTCATCGGCATCATCTTCCTCATTTTCAGACTTATATTCAATCTCTTCATCGGTAGTTTCATCATTACCATCACTCCTACTGACATCCTCTTCTCCCGTAGCATCCCAATCACGTAGAGGATCAAATTGATCATCTTGAATTTGTAATAGTGTGCCAATAGAATGGTCATTTTGATAAGCGTGAGGTTGATCTACTGTGTTGTTAGTAAATAAAGCTTGCTTAAATATATTTGTGTTTAATTAATTAATATTATTTAGTTCCATAAAAAAAATTTATTTACAAAGATATTCGAGTCTTTTTCAAACAGGTACTGATTTTATTACTCTTTTCATTTAAATTTTAATATTTTTATTTTTGAATCTGAATTTTTAAAAATACATATTCACTTTTTAAAATACATAATAAAAAAATATAAATTTTGCTACATTATTAATATTTTTCATTAATAAGGATAAGATATTAATTTACCTATATTTAAATTCTCTGATGAATCTTTGACCTTTTTCTTATTGATTTAGTGCGAATAGTAGTTGATTTATGAGTCAGTAAAATTTATACTTTTAAAATAGAAGAGGTTGGTTTTGAAAGTTATATTAATTTTAGTTATTGGTTTATAAATCACAAGTTAATTATTAAATTAATGTGTTATTATTTGAAAAATTAAAAAGATAAGATTATTTTAAATTAATATTTTTTAATATAAATCATCTATAGTTTGTAGCATATATTGTTATAAAAAAAATAACAAAGTAATAATTTAATTAGTTAGAAAATATTCTTTATAGTTTATAGTATATTATTATCTAATAAATGGTAAGATTATTAATTTAATTAGTTATAAATATTTTTTATTAGGTGATATATTCTCAATTGTAGTGAAATTCATTCAAGTCTTTTGAATAGTAAACACACACATGTGAGCATGAAGGACGAAGCAAATTAAGTGTTGTGTATATTCTATGAGCATAGAAGGACGAAACATTAGTGAACAAAATGAAAGAAGACAAAATACAAAAACAAATGCATTCCAAAAGAACAAAGTTATAAGAGGATAATATACAGTGGTGTGTGACAAGAAGAAAGAACAAAAGAAGACATAGCAAGCAACAATTACAAGATGAAAAAGAAGACAAGAGTAGCCCGTGAACAATGCACTAAGTGCCGTTTGGGAAACAAGGACAAAAGAAGACAAGAAGAAGCAACCAGACTTCTGTAATTGAAAGAAAATAAATCAATTGAAAAATGAAGAAAAAAAATATAGGTTCAAAGAATGAAGAAAAAAATTCAATGAAGTGCATCCAAATTACATCCGTCGAACACACATTACACACATTGCTCACTCACAATAATAGAAAAATTAAAAATTTTGAGCCATTGAGTTGAAGAAGTAAAGAGCAGACTTCTCCATGAGTTACCTCTGTGACGGCAAATAGTGGGAGCAGACTCCCTTGGGGAGGCACCTCTGCGGCGGCGAACGGCGAGGACCAACGCACGACGGCGACGGCGAACGGCAAGGACCAGCGCGACAAGAGTGACGGCGATGGCGACGGCAACGAGGTGCGGGATCAAAGCAAGGGAAATGGGTCTGGCAAATAGAAAAAGGAAAGGCTGATTGAATCAAGTTCAATTTGTTGCTAGAAATGGAATTGAGATATGCCCTATAATTTGTACATCTGCAAGGGAATTTTCTGTGGCTATTTTGTGGCTATATAGCCACGGATCAGCCACGCCATAATTAAAAAAAATTTCAAAAATATGTCGTGGCTGATTCGCAGCAGATTTGCTACAAATCAGCCACGAATTTTTTACAAAAAATTTTGAATTTTTAAAAAATATTCCGTTGCTAATTCGTATCAAATCAGGTGCGAATCAGCCACAAAAAAATTTCCGTGGCTGATCAGCAACGTATTGACCACGAAAATATTTGATTATATAATGACATTTAAAAAAAAACCGTGGCTGATTCGTAGCAAATCAGCCACGGATCATCCACAAATAATTTTCATAAAATTTTTAAATATTTTCGTGGCTGATCCGTAGGTGATCAGATACGGATCAGCCACGAATTTTTCCTTGACAACCTTAGTCGAATTCTCCCACATATCAGCCACGAATCAGCCACGATATTTAATCCGTGGCTGATCCGTTGGTGTTGTGTGGGTAATCAGCCACGCATGAATTCCGTGGCCGAATTCCATGGCTGATACACCAGTTTCTAGTAGTGAACAAGGCATAATATATATAACAAAAGCACCCTACTTTCAACTATGGAACCACTCATATACAGCCATACATATCTTCATTCAAAATATGACATTTTCCCAACAAGAATCACAAAGAAAATAGCTTCTTGAAGTCACCAAAAAAGGGGGGGGCAGGGGGGGCTCCAGCCTAGGTACCTAGTCATTTTGGTTAGCACGATTTCAAGAGAAAAAAAGTTCATTGTATTCACCTCTAAGAAAACTTGCTTTAAATACAAAGAACGCAGCAAGAGGAAGGTTTTGTCTTCAAGTTCTAGACAAGAGTTCTTGAATTTCTTGAAGGGAAAATCATAAAAGGGGTAAGTTGGGTGAATTTCGGTCACATCAAGGAAGAGGGAAAAACAATTATGGGGTCTTGATCTTACCTTGTTAAAGACTTTGTGTAAGCTCTCCAAACCATTATAGGAGCTTCCTATGAATCCAAATAAACTAAAATCGTTGAGTACTTGAAAGGGAAAAAATCAAGGAGAAGAGGGTATGGTGCTTTCGGCTATAATGGAGAATGCAAGAAGAGATGTTTCCCTCTTGCAAGGCAGCAGGCAGCTATGCGAAGAATGGAGAGGAAGTAAGTTCTTAGTGTGGTGAGTGGAATGGCCGAATGGAATGGAGATGAGCTAATGCAATTCAAGGGGGTATGATTAAATGCAATTCAAGGGTCAAGACTTACCAAGATTTTAAATATCTAATGGCCTAGATTTCCCTCTTAAATGGCGGCACACATAGGGGTAGAGTGGTCCTTTTACTAGATTTTAGGATTTCAAACAATGGTCAAAATTATTCTAGTCTGGGTCAAGGTGGATTAGACTAGTCAAAATTAATTTTTAATTGACTTAGTTAAATAGTCTTGGTAAATCTAATTTGAAATCTAGTTAAATGATTGGCATATAATCAAAATCAATTGATTTTTTACTGACCAAAATTCTCAATAAGTCAAAAAAATTACTCTAATAATAGCTTTTTATTATGAATTATTGGAATCTTTATTAATTAGTGGATGTTCCACTAATTATGGATTTATGTGAATTATTATAGAAGATTTTTATGGATTTCCACCATTTAGTGGAGACACCAATAATTGAGATTAGTGGAAGATGATGTATGCCATGATGTAATCCACTAATTAGACCTCTATAAATAGAGCTATTCTCTAAGCTTGTAATATACCATTATTTTTGTGAAAGAAAGATTAGTAAAAGAAAAATTAGAGAAAGAATTGTGAGAGAAAGAAATAGAGAAGTTTGAAGAGAAATTCTTGTGCAAAGAATGGTTAGAATTTTCTTAATGTGTAGTGTGTAGATTTTATTCTAACACTACCCTAATTTTATAACACGTTATCAGCACGAGTCTCTACCGGTACAAAAGTCAGAAGACTAAGCACGAGTTTCTGCCGTTACCAAAGCCAGAAGACAAGTACGCATTTATTGATCTCTATGGCTAACCTCGCTAAACTCAAATTTGTAGCCCTTGATATTTCTGGAAAAAATTATATGTCATGGGTTCTCGATGCAGAAATGTATCTAAATGCTGAAGGCCTTAGTGAAACTATTCAAGCAAATAATAGTGCATCTGTACAACACAAGGCTAAAGCTTTGATTTTTATTCGTCGTCATCTTGATGAAAATTTGAAAATGGAATATCTTACCGAAAAAGATCCATATGTCCTGTGGATAAATTTAAAAGAAAGATTTGACCACCTGAAGATGGTCGTACTACCCACTGCACGGTATGAATGGTTGCACCTGAGGTTGCAAGATTTTAAAACCGTGAATGAATATAGCTCCGCAATGTATAAAATTACATCTCAATTAAAATTATGCGGAGAAAAAGTGACTGATGAAGATATGTTGGAGAAGACATTCTCCACCTTTCATGCCCCAAATATTGTCCTGCAACAACAATATCGAGAAAAGGGGTATACAAAATTTACAAATTTAATTACTGCCCTCCTCATTGTAGAAAAGAATAATGAGTTATTATTGAGAAATCATGAAGCCAGACCAACTGGCTCAACAGCACTCCCAGAAGTGAATGCTGTTGGCTCTAGCAGAAGCCATCGTTATAGTCGTGGTCGTGGCCATGGCCGTGGCCGTGGTCGTGGTTATGGTCGTAGACACGCTCGATATTTCCCTTATCACAATCATAATCAAACTGTGAGAAATACTGGCCACCTGAAGTGGAACAGAAAAGATCATAAGGGAAAAGAAAAAGAAATTGAAGAAAAGCATGAGGATAAATGTTATAGATGTGGCATGAAAGGTCATTGGTCACGAAACTGTCGTCCGGCTAAGCATTTAGTTGAATTGTATCAAGCTTCATTGAAAAATAAAAATGTGGAAGCAAATTTTTCTCAACATCCAATAAATAATGCTGAGGATGATGATATTGATCCTGAAGATCTTAATATCAATATTACCCATATGGATGTATCGGATTTTTTTGAACACCCAGACGGTAGGATAGACCATTTAATTGGTGATGGCAGTGTCCAGAAGAACTAAAGCCTCACCTTGATATTTTTGTATTTTCATTTTCATTCTATTCTAATAATATTTACGTTTGCATATATATATTTGTGTTCAGATGGCTGCTGTTAATGATGATGTATGCATTATTGATAGTGGAACTACACGCACCATACTAAAAAATGAGAAATATTTTTCTGATCTCAAAATGGGAGAAATAAATATTTATACGATAAACGGTAGTACAAATGTGATTGAGGGCTCCGGAAGAGCTAGTATATTGTTGCCTAAAGGAACAACAATTATTATTGATAAGGCACTATTTTCCTCAAAATTCAGAAGAAATTTATTGAGTTTTAAAGATATCCGTAGAAATGGGTATCATGTTGAAACAAATGAGGAAAATGTGATTGAGCATCTTTTTATTACTCAAATGCATTTGGGTAAGAAATCTGTATTAGAAAAATTGCCGTCTCTTTCTACTGGCCTATATTTTGTAAAAATACGTACAATTGAAATTCATCATCTAGTAAATCAGAAGTTTACTGATCCTATTACTTTTACCATTTGGCATGACCGGTTGGGTCATCCGGGATCTACCATGATGAGAAGAATCATTGAGAATACACATGGTCATCCTTTAAAAAATAAAAGGATATTAACATCAGAAAAATTCGCATGTACTGCATGTTCCCTAGGAAAATTAATTGTTAAACCACCACCAGTAAAAGTAGGAGCTGAAAGTCCTACATTTCTCGAACGGATTCATGGAGATATTTGTGGACCTATTGATCCACCATGTGGACCGTTCAAATATTTTATGGTCTTAATTGATGCATCATCCCGATGGTCACATGTATGTTTATTATCTACTCGCAACCAGGCGTTTGCGAGATTATTTGCTCAAATAATTAAATTACGAGCACAATTTTCGGACCATCACATTAAAAATATCCGTTTGGATAATGCTGGTGAATTTTCATCACATGCTTTTGATGCATATTGCATGTCAATTGGGATTAATGTTGAACATCCTGTAGCTCATGTTCACACACAAAATGGTCTTGTTGAATCTTTGATTAAACGATTAGAAATAAATTGCTAGACCATTATTAATGAAAACAAATCTCCCAACATCTGCCTGGGGACATGCTATTTTACATGCTGCAACATTTGTACGTATAAGACCAGC